>OX451351.1:8217210-9417210 GCA_949629185.1 Apamea crenata
TTTTTAAAGATATCTTGGTAGGTTCTGGGTCAGTGGTACTCAATGTCATTTAATTCATTTGTTTTTTTTTTGCATTATAGGTGAAGAGTTTACCTGTGCGAAAACAATGCTTAGAGACCTATTTCTACCGATTGGGATGGAGTCACCAGAACCTGTCGACCAGACATGTTGGCAAAGATTCATGAATTTTTTGCAAGATCTAAGGTAAAATTATTTCACAGACCCCCTCCGTACGCAAATACGAAGCTTCTTTATATCTGCGACTATACGGTAGCAATATTTTTCATCTAAATCTATATATACATACAAATAATGTGTTTAATTACTTAAATATATTCCTATAAACTATACTTCTAATACCTAAGTTTGAGAATCCCCCATTTTTACAAAAGTTCAATAAATCTGCACATATAATAAAAAAATAACTAAATCAAAACTGTACATTAAATATTTATGAAAAAACGTAATTGGTTATTTCATAAATATTTAATGTACAGTTATTGGCTTATAACGATCCCACTGCTGGGACACAGGCCTCCTCTACTATTATATAGGATTCAACGACCTTAAAAGCAGAGTTTTCGTTATTAAGGTTTAAATTCATTACACATTCCAGATTTAGGGTGGCATATCTCTGCACATCCTGGCGATGCACTGACGAAGATGACATCGACGACGATGAGTATCAGCTGTTGTCGGAGAGTATCAATGGCTCGTAAGAAAATAGCACTACAAAGTCAGAGTATTTTGTTAGGGTGTTTTTTTTTTTTATAAATGGGCTTTCCTGTAATCGCGTATTTACAACTTTTCTAAGTGTTAAATGTTAATATTTGATGTACAACACGCACTTGTTAAGGCATAATAATAAAATTATCACTTATTAAATAATGGACAGATCTCGTTAATAGTTTGACACCCGTTTATTTATGCACACAAAAATAATAATTAATTAATTACTTAATCATAAATTAAATAAACTGATTTACAAGGGTTATTTTTGATATGAAGCAAAAACTATAAAATATTTACATTGTTGTTGTCTATTTTAGTATAATTGTTTTGACTTTTCATAAATTGAGCAAAGTCCCATAGTCAAACTATCTTGTCAAACTGTACCCAGAAGCCATGTCCAAATTCAACTCTTTCAATGTAGTGCTAATTCTTTTGCGAACTGTGTCCACCACATAGATCAGCAATCATTGTATTGTCGATGGTAAGTATCTAACACTGTTATTACTTACCTAAGTAGTTGTGATTGCATGTTCGTGAACGGGCGCCGTTGGTTGAGACTGGTCATCTCTTAACTGCCAGGGCTTATTTTTAATGTTATATTTTAAATTGTTTCTTTTTTACATTGTTCTCACATATAGAAGCAATAAGAATAATGTACCCAGGATTTTGTAATAATATCTTGATTTAAAAGAGTGTCCGTGGAGTTTCTTGCCCGTTCTTCTCCATAGAGATCTACGTTTTTGGAATGGGCGACTAGCTTCAACTTTCTGACTAACTGACCGACTATTTAATTTTGACAATTCAAAAGTGCCTGTAAATGGTTTAATTGAAATAAATGATTTGAGTTTGAGTTTGAGTAGTTTTATACAGTCACGAGCATAATTATATTACTATTATTACAGCCATTTGGTTTGAAACCAATAGGTTACCTGGATAGTTTTCCGGGAGTTTTTAAAATGGGTAATTTTATAAATTTCGATGTGCTCTTTCCGAATTTCAACTTTATCACCTCGTATCTTTGCCGCTCGCGCCGCCGTATTGGAAAAATGGCGCCTAATAGCAGTTTTTTGACAATATCTCCTGTCTGACTTATTTTACATACTATAAAATCATAAATGTTTTTTTTGTTTTTGTATCTAAATACAAAACTAAACTGGAGAAAATTTCCTACACAACCTTGTTGTGATCAAAAAGCATAAAAATATAACTACATAATATATCGAGCTTTTTTCTTCTATGTAACAATTAATGCGTCATCAAATCTACCTACCCATGTCATGTTATGTAATGTTACATGTCAAATATAGCTACCGACACGATCCAATATCATTATTTTAATAATATTATGAATCACCACAAAGCCACACCATATTGTTTAATGTCACTACATACCGTGCTATGTTGGTATTCCAATCTTGATAAAACACAGCTCTATCGTCTGTAAAATTTCTGTAAAACTTTAAATTTGGAAAATACTGGTATTCAGCTGCATCCGGTTAGACTGGAAGCCGACCCCAACATAGTTGGGAAAAGGCTAGGCAGATGATGATCTGTAAAATTTATGATACGTCAAATTAAAGAAATAATTCAAAGAGAAATGCTATAAAATAATTGATTAAGCCAACCTCCATAAACGATATCGCTTACTAGAATATTGACCATGACTGTTTTATGTTCACAGCTCTGGCGTCATAATGATGCGGAACACGCGACCATACCACCACAGCAACCACGTAGTCACGCGATGCTCCTACATGTCCACATTGGTGATACTCTCCAGGTACGTACTTCTTCCCGCAGTGACGGTTTTGTTTTACTGAAGAAGATAGTTTTTTATAATTTAGTTTCATAATATATTGCCGTCAATAGATGACGAATTGCAGCACAAATGAATCTACTCTTACAAGAACGAACATTGATTTCTACACATTGACAATTGCTTGGAACCGGGAACAGTGCCAATAGTAGTCAAGTGGATGACCGACTTTAATACTAATTCACGCACTAGTCTCCAACCATGATCTTATAACATGAGAGTATTAACCTCACCGTTTATACGAACATATAATTATGTATTTCAACAAACCCTGTACGTATATTCGGTTGGTGACTGTCCCAAAAATCTGTTAATAACTAGGGGATCAGACCGGCATGACAAGTTTATAATGGATAATAATAACCAGCATCAGATTAGGGGATCCGACCGGAATAACTTGATCTTATAACATGAAAGTATTATCCTCACCGTTTATTCAATAATACTCTCCTAAGTGACAATGAACTCAAATTCAAAAGTCTTAATCTCATTTATGTCTATCGCGCTTCTATATATTGAGAGATCTAGCTCTAGTGATACAGGACCTAGTATTAGACCCAGGGCTACACTGATGTTTGTATCTTGAAGTGAACTTAAATCCTACTAATATTATAAATGCGAAAGTTTGTATGTATGGATGTATGGATGTTTGTTACTCTTTCACGCAAAAACTACTGAACAGATTTTGACGAAATTTAGCACACAGATAGTTTATAACCAGGATTAACATATAGGATACTTTTTATCCCGACATTCCCACGGGATCGAAACTTATGCGGGTGAAACCGCGGGGCGCAGCTAGTAAATTATAAATATAAAAAAGTGCCTGTAAATCGTTTACTCAATTGTAATAAATGGTATTAGTTTTTGAATAATATCTTTAATGGCTGCTATGTAGGCAAATTTAGGACTCAGTAAAAAAATAAATGCCTATTTTGTCCTTAGTCCAATTCACAAGACTGAAAAGCATTATAGGCAACAAACAAACTGAAAAGGGACACAACTCAGATCTTTTTTTTTAGTTATAAATATGTCTGATTTATAATAACATGAATTTGTCCCATTTCAGATGGCGATAGAACCGCATTCTGAGTCATCGAAACGCCGTGGCCATTCAAGACAGGAGCATTATCATCTGGTTAGCCTATTCACAACCTTGTTGGGGTCGTCTTCCGGTCTACGGTAAACGAATTCAGCAGACAAACATCAAGATAATACTTTGATTTAAGTTCTCAATATGAATATTCTTCATAAATTCATTGAAGATAAACAAAGTCCAGACATATGTAAAGAATTCGAACATTGTAAAACGATCTTGGAATACACTTTGCATGAAAGTAAAGACAGTGAAAGAGTGAAACCCTACTAAAACGCCAGTTTAAGCACAACAAGACAATGGTGAGCCGGATTTCCTACGGCACCGACGCTTCGGCGGCAATGGAGCAATGAGTAGGGCGGTGCTGCTGCAAGTTTCATGAACACCCAACGTAACAGAGACTGAAGCTATGGTGTCATAGCTTCAGTTGACACAGGGCTACCGTTAGATGCTCTTTCCAGTTTATTTATTTATTAATAACCAAGTTATATTAACAGTTTGCATCACACATACAGTTAATTATACAAATTGTATTCAAATTCAATTAATGCTGCTTAGCAAGTTGTGTGTTTATCAAGAAATAATGAGATATAATTTTTATCTACGTAGTTGATGGGCATTATAAATGTTATAAGAAACTTGTTACAACCAACTGTTAAATGTTGTTTGGTATTTTCTTCTATCAAGCACCCAGTGAACAAGTCTTAATGTCGTGGCCAATGTTGTGTACTTGCATGTAGCTGTTGTAAATTATATTATAAGCTGTAATACTTGGGTTTCTACAAGCGTTATCAAATCTCTGATGTGTGTAGCTGTTCAGTTCACATACAATTATAAAGTTGACGATACGACATCGCCATTAAATTTCAGATTCATAATGATACATAAATAATTTAGATGCTGTGAGAATTGTAATATTTTCGACTAATCTCTATAACAATCTATCCAGAAGGAACTGTACGATTAATTTTTCTCAATCTTTTTAAATAAATAATTTGGATGTTGGTGTGGACACAGTACACTCTGAGAATTTGGATTGGCATAATCTACCCAGAAGGAACTATACGATTACTTTTTCCCAACCTGTTAGAAGGTTGATAATAAGACAACGTGATTAGATTTTTGGTTTATAATGTTATGTATAATTCGGATATTGATAAACGTTTACATCGAGGAGGTCATTTATAAATGTTGGTTAAAGTTAAGTAATCATTAGCGATTGTTTAACCATACCTTTTGACGTTTAAACGTCTCTTAACTTTAAGCGACGTAGATGTTAGAGTTTAAGTAATTAAACACTAAGTGTTGAATACGTAGATTCTTTTCCTCAGGTGTTGTGATTTCGATAATAATTAATGTTAGAACTGTCTTTTCGATGTGCTTTTTATGTAGGTATTTTCTTTATTATACACGTGTAATAATGTTATGTTTTTAACAGTTATATATATCATGTGAATTCTCCACAATTATTTACGATGTTCTATCCCAACTCGAATTGTGTAAATGTTTGTATTGCCAAAAAATATCTATTTGTTTAAATGTTTGTATTGCTAAAATATCTTTGTAATGCATGTGTTAACAATTCTCTGGATGTTTTACTGAATTCAATAAAGGTTGAAAATTATGTTAAGAATTTTATTTAAGACGACGATTTCCGTATCGTTTTTATAATAACCAACCCTTTAGGCTGCCATCAGACAGACTGCATCGCAGTAACCGCGCGCAGTCGATATATTCAACTGCATGCAGTTATCTGCAGTTGGATCTGACTTTGCGCAGTTGACGCCACGCATCTAGCCCAGGAGCTCAATTTAAATTTGACGTCGAGATGGAAGCACAGACGTTACTTCTCTTACTGTATGCGGTTAGCGATGGATAGCGTGCGTCGACACTACACGACTGTAGCCGACCGCGTAAAGTTGAAATCACGACTGTATGCAGTTAATATTGACTTCACACGACTGCAGCCGACCGCGTGAAGTTGATATCATGACTGAATGAAGTCAAACCTACAACTGCATGCAGTTGAATATATCGACTGCGCGCGGTTGCTGTGTTGCAGTCCGTCTGATGGCAGCCTTACAGTCAGCACGCCTGTGTCCCAGCAGTGGGGAAAAAACGACTGGCAACACTGTCTTAGTAAACATCTCCAGTGTATTTTAAATCCGAGAAATTATGAGTTAAGTGATAATACAGTATATAAAGTGATTGAATCTAGAGTATATAGTGAACTATTCCCGTGACATTGTTTGGAGTTACAGATAGTACGTAAATACAAGAAAAATAGTGTGTAAAAGAAATACAGTGACTAGTTCCTAAAACTCCAAAAATAAATAATTACGTGTTATTCTTGGACCAATAACAATCAGTTTTAACCATAAATAGCCCGAATGTCAGTGGAGTCAAAATGGATAATTATTAGTGACAACAAATTAAAAAACAATTGATTGTCATACTTTACGAAAAGTGTTTATTTGAAAATTGACATTTATAGACAACTAGCGCCCGTAGTGCTGAGAAGTTAAACTATAATTGACACTTACGTTACGAGTTGCCACTGTATAAAATATAATCAGTTATCTTGATACTGCAGTAAGCGCCATCTAGTATTGAGTAGCTTACGTTGCACTGATACTTAGTGGCATTAGTAACAGTGTAGGCGTTCCAGGTACTACTACAGTGTGCCCATTATATTATTAGACCGAAGCGCGTTCCAGGTCTACCTGACAAGTGGCGCCACCCGGATTGATAAGTTTGGTTTACATCTTGACTTTTTTCATTTATCTACTAAAAACTTATCAAAATGAGCTACTTTGAGAACGTTACTCTGCGAACTCGACGAAATACCGAACCCTCAATGGAAACATTCGAGGAATGTAGTGATCACAATGATTCGACAATAGAGGGCGACACAAATAATAGCGTGCCTAACATTATTATGGATGACGAGAATGAAGAACTGGAAGAACTTAAACGTCAAATCGGTGAACTTAATACCCAGTTGCAGGCGGCACATGAGGAGATAAATAATCTTTCGATTGAAAACACAGACTTAAGGAAGACGATGGAAATAATGAATAATAAATATAAAATTATGGAAAAAGCAACCAAGAAGCTACTAGCGAGACAGTAACACCGAATAGAAAAATGAAATTGCACACTCCACTCAAACAGACGATACAAAAATCACGCACATCAGACAACGCAATATTCAGAACTCCTGAGCTATTCACCTCTACTCAAGTTACTCCTAGGAATAAAACGGGACAATCAATGATACAAAGGAAAACAAGGTCGACCATTGAGGAAAAGAGCAAGCTCTGCATTATAAGTAGCAACCGATCGAATAAAATACTACAAATTGCGGAAAATACTTTTCCATGCCACCAAAAATGTCATTTTCTTTTACCAAATTGTGGCATCAAAAACTTACTAAGTAGCATTAACACTAAACTGTCTGGCTATAGAATGAAGGACAATTGCATAGTATTTATTGGTGAAGATGACTTCCAAAAAACAAATGATTACTTTGAATTAGTACGGATCATACGTGAAAGTTTATCAGCTATAAAGCACACAAACGTAATATTATATCTACCTACTTATAAATATGGTTATTATTATGGATTGTATAATTTTAGAATAGAAATGTTTAATAATCTACTATATCAGGACATACAAATTGACAATTATGTTACATTATTTGACTCTAATTTAGACTTAATATGCGATTATTCGATGTTTCAAAGAAGGAGTGGTCGTATTAACAATTATGCCGTTTCAATTATTTTATCTAATCTGAAAGCTTATATCTCAAGTGAATGTAATTTAAATATTCAGAAACCTGTGAACGAGCCGACATCGGAAAAAGACCTTTTGTATTGCGACTCACCTCTTTCTTTTACTTCATGTACTTCTAGCGTTCACAAAAAAACATTTTTTCGTGTACAATGAATTGTGTGTATTGCATCAAAACATTAATGGACTATTACCCAAGGGTGATGTAATGACAGAACATTTAGATACTCTCGTAAGGAATAGGATATGTGTTGGTATTTTATGCTTTACAGAACACAATATGAAGCAAAGTGACCTTGATCTTCTGAATATACCAAATTTTATCTTAGCAGCAAGCTTCACTAGACTAAAGCGGAATGGTGGCTGTTGCATATTAATTAATAACCACATTAATTTCAAAGAAATAGATTCTGTAAAAAAGTTAAATATTCCCAATGTGTTTGAATGTTGTGCTGTGGAATTAACTGACGATAACGTTATAATTTTGTGTATTTACCGAGTTCCCAATCCCACTAAGGTACATCTTTTCTTTGATAATTTAGCGAGCATATTGCAACAGTTTTGCTACAAAAGTAACCAAAAAATTATAATCTGCGGCGATTTCAATATTGATGTTCTTCAGAAGACCAAAAACTCTACACTGTTTAAGCAACTTTTGAAGGAATTTAATCTGAAACTAGAAATAAATGAACCTACGCGTCCTAGTAGTGGTACATGTCTAGATAATTTTCTCCACAACATAAGAGGCTGCAAAAGTGAGATTGTGGAGCTAGGTGTGTCGGACCACACAGCCCAACTTATGAAGTTCCCGGTACAACAAAAGTGTATTTTACCATATTATTATATATATAAACGGGATTATAGCGAGGAAAACATTAACCTTTTTAGGATATATATCGCCAGTCTCAGTTTCTCCGAAGTTTATGAATCTGATGACGTAAACAAATGTTTTAATTCATTTTTGAACTATTTAAATTAATATATGATCTCTGTTTCCCAGTTGTTAGACTCAGGATATCTACAGTTACTAAACCAAAGTGGATCACACGCGGAATAAAGCGTTGCAGTAGAACTAGACAATCTCTTTTGTGGAAATATAGACTGACTCGAGACAGTGACTCAAAAGTGGCATTCAAGACTTTCTCGAAAAGATATCAAAGCATTATCAAACTAACACAGAAAGCACAGAATTCTTATTTTATTGGAACAAGCTCTAACAAGTCGAACGCAACTTGGAAAGTTATTAAATCTATAAAACCTAACATTCCTAAAAGTAATATAAGTGAAATTAATGTAAATGGCAAATATATAACAGAACCCAAAGAGATAGCACAACAATTTAATGACAATTTCGTATGCTCAGTTCAACCGAATGCTAACTACTCAAATTTAAAAGTTTTTAACGCGCCAGGATCACGGATCACACAAATCTATGTTTATGTCACCAACCGTACCAAAAGACATAATTACAATAATAAATACTCTTAAAAACACTAACAGCACAGGCTATGATGATATTAACACCGGAGTAGACAAATCAGTTGCTCTTATTATAGCACCCATATTAAGTGACATAATAAATAAAAGTATTCAGAAAGGCATTTTTCCCGATAAGTTAAAGATATCAATAATAAAGCCATTGCACAAAAAGGGCGATAAAACAAAAGTTACTAATTATAGGCCAGTTGCACTGATACCAATTTTTTCAAAAAAATTTGAGAAGGTTTTATATAACAGCATGAACAGCTATTTAGAAAAAAATATTTTTTTTTGCAAGGAACAAATGGGCTTTAGAAAAAATAGAACTATAGAATTAATATGGCTATTTATAACTTTTTAGAAAAGATACATCATAACATGGATAACAGAAAACCAGTGATGGCGATGTTTATGGACATGACTAGGGTGTTTGACTTTGTAGATGATGCCATGACAGGCTATTAACTAAACTTGAAAGATATGGTATCAGAGGTAGCGTGCTTAATCTGATAAAATCTTATTTGGAGAATAGAATACACAAATCAATAAAGTAAATTTAAGGACCAAAACTGAGGAAGTTTACTCCTCTAGCTCTAGAATACTGTCATGTGGTGTGCCGCAGGGTTCTGTGGTAGGACCCTTACTCTTTATTTGCTATATTAATGACTTTCCTCAAGTGGTCGAACATCAAATGTCACTATTTGCCGACGACAGCACTGTTATTTATGATAGTGGCACCATAAAAGAGATAGAAGAGCATGTAAACAAGAGTCTTATTCCTATCGTCGACTGGTTAAATGCTAATAACCTTACAATAAATCTAAATAAAACTAAAGTTATGAATTTTAAAATTAGACATAAAGAACAATCAGATAAATGATAAATGATAAATGATTTTATTTTGTAAGTAGGTTTGTACAAACACTTTTACACGTCAATCATATTTTAAAACTAGATGAGGTCGGCGTTTCCTATCTGACTACTCTGAGAAGAAAGGCCGAAACAAACTCAGAGGTCACAGTCTCTTTTAAAGTCCAGACATAATCTTGGTCAGATCATATGAAGACCATGCAGGTCGATGTCTGAGATGGTCTTTTGAGGAAAGAACCACACAGATTGAGAGGACCTGTCCAGTCAGTGCACGCATTTGTCAGAAATCAGTGCAGCTCAACTCAAAACTTAAGGAGCTCGACGATTCGACGAACAATACCAAAGAAAGGACATTTGGGTAGGCCGCATTAATTACTCAAACTGCCAGACCATGACAAAACTAAGAGAACAGAGAGAAAAATAAAATATAATAAAAATAAAGTGACCCACATAGTATTCACATTCACAATAATTAAAATAATAGAATACTTTACAAAGTAAGCAAATGTCACAGTACTTATATATAGAATTCATTGATGTCAAAGTGTATATAAAAAAGAAAAACAACAACAAAACAGAAAAATAAGAACACTACATAGGTAAAAAATTGGAAGCATCTCAATCCCAAGCCTTTTTGTCCTCGATATAATCCTTAACGGTATAAAAGGCTTTCTGGCACAACTTACGTTTAATGAATGATTTGAATTTATTAAGGCTTAGATCTTGAACGGGGCTTGGAACTTTATTGTAAAAGCGTATACATTGGCATCTGAACGAGCCACCTATTTTCTTGAGCCTTGTTATAGGTACAACAAATTTGTGTTTGTTCCTAGTATTTATATCATGGATATCACTGTATTTTTTAAACAATTTTATGTTTCTATGGGCATATAAAAGATTTTCATAAATATATTGAGAAGGCACAGTCATAACATTAATCTCTTTAAATTTGTCTCTGAGCGAGTGTCTCGGACTTAATTTATAAATTGATCGAACAGCTCGCTTCTGCAAAACAAAGATAGTCTGAATATCGGCGGCATTTCCCCACAATAGAATACCGTACGACATTACACTATGAAAATAGCTAAAGTACACTAAGCGGGCTGTCTCTATATCAGTTAAATTACGAATTTTTCTAACAGCGTATGCTGCGGAACTTAGCTTTTTTGACAATTTATCTATATGTGGACCCCACTGAAGCTTAGCATCCAAAGTTATGCCCAAGAATACTGTGCTGTCTTCAGGATTCAATTCTTCGCCCTTTATCAACACATTCGTTTTCACCTGCCTAACGTGAGGTAGCGTAAACTTAATGCATTTAGTTTTTTTCTCGTTTAAAAGTAAATTATTAACATTGAACCAGTGGACTACTTTAGAGATCGCGCTATTTACATCGTCAGTAACCAGCTGCTGACGTTTAAGTTTAAATAAAAGTGAAGTGTCATCGGCAAACAACACTATATCATGATTATCCTTTATGAGGTACGGCAAGTCATTTATATAAATAAGAAACAAGAAAGGACCAAGAATTGAGCCCTGTGGGACTCCCATTGTTACTATAGATCCGGGAGATCTTTTTCCATTAACGACAACGCTCTGAATCCTGTTACTCAAGTATGAAGTAAGAAGATTCAGAGCATTGTTCCGAATTCCGTAGTGGCGGAGTTTCCTGATTAACGTTTCGTGAAGAACGCAATCGAATGCCTTGGACAAATCACAAAAGATACCCAAGGCATCGCATTTATCTTCCCATGCATTATAAATATGTCCTAAAAGTTCAACACCGGCATCAGTAGTTGAACGACCCCTTGTAAAACCGAACTGTTTGCCATGTAATAATTTGTGTTTATTAAAAAATCTTTGCATTTGTTCTAAAATTAATTTCTCAAAAATTTTACTAAAGATAGGTAGTACAGAAATAGGTCTATAATTTGTGGGGTCTGATGTACTACCCGATTTAAACAAAGGTATTATTTTACTATTTTTCATGAGATCAGGAAACTCCCCACTGTCTATACAACTATTAAAGATAACAGCTAGAGCAGGTGCCACAATGTCAATAATAGACTTAGCAACTTCTACAGAATTACCCCACAAATCTGCAGTCTTTTTAACATTTAAAGTGTGAAAGGTTTTAATTATATCTCTACAGGTAATATGTTCAAAATGAAATTCCGAATCGCAACCATTAACATTTTCCTTAAGCAAAGACTCAGCAACAGAAGGTGATGAGTTTAGGGATTTAGTAGTTGAAACGGGAATATCCGAAAAGAAATTTTCAAATGCCTTGGCGACTTGTGAGTCAGATTTTATTATGTTGTCATTAATAGACAGGCTGTAGTCAGTATCTCGATTGCTAGATCTCCCCGCTTCACTATTAATAATAGTCCAGGTCGTTTTAATTACATTACTGCTGTTTTTAATCTTTGAACCCAAATAACGTGACTTGGCCATATAACAAACTTTTTTAAATAATTTTGAATAATTTCTAACATACAAATTAAATTCATCAGTGTTAACATAAGACCTTTCATTGTACAGTTCATAAAGCCGTGTTCTACTTTTATGAATACCAATGGTAGCCCAATCACTGAAAGATGCGTTACTATTAACCGAGATAGTCTTGGGTATGAAGGTGGAATCAAATTGCTTACAGTATATATTAAAAAAAATATCATAAAGATTATTAGGATCAGCATGAGTTGACAAAACTGGTAATTTAGAGTTTCAAATAAACTATAGAGGGAATGAAATACTTGAAGCTAGTGTTACAAAGTTTCTTGGAATATATATTGACAATGACATGACATGGAGGACCCAAATTGATAGTGTTTGTGGAAAGCTCAGTAAATTTTCATATGCTCTTCATATGCTGGGTAAAATTGCGAATAAGACCGCCTTACTCGCAGCTTATCATGGCTATGTTGCCTCGGCTCTGCGGTATGGCCTCATATTCTGGGGAAATGCCCCTAAGATTCAAGAAGTACTTATAGCACAGAAAAAATGTATCCGAGCGATTTGTAAAATAAAACAAACAGAATCATGCAAGCCACATTTCCATGAACTAAAAATATTAACGTTACCTTCACTTTATATTTATGAAGCATGTATTTTTATAAAGCACAACATGAATTTATATAGATTTGTAGAAAGTAAACGGCGCTCAAAAAAGCTGCAGGTGTTAGCAACAAAAACACAATTTCATAACAACAGCTTTTATGCAATGGCTCAAAAACTATATAATAAGTTGCCAGGACAAGTTATATCAAGTACTAACATTAACGAATTTAAAAGAAATCTGTTGACATTGTTAAATAACAAGGTATATTATTCTGTTGACGAATATTTAAATGACAAATTTTAATTTTATTTATAATAATTCAATCTGTTTTTAAGTTATGACATATTAAATAATTTTGTTAATTTTGATTATTGTAGTATTAAGGAACCTTATATTTTGTATGCCTTTTGGCGGGGCACAGCTCGGATCTTATGTATTATAACACCTTCTGTATGTACCCTGTGTTCACGAAATAAATACATTTGAATTAGAATTTGAAAATACATGCTGATTATGTGTATGCTAATGTGACCTAAATGTTCGTCTGTGACGCAAGATTTTCAAAAAGCACGTGACGTAGTTTGGCCGCTAGGATTTTATTAGGTACTAGCTACGCCCCGCGGTTTTACCCGCATAAGTCTTGGTCCTGTGGGAATATCAGGTCATGGTCTACAGATGAGCCAAATTTCAACCACATATTCAGCATTACAGCCGTTTTAGCGTGAAAGCGTTATAAACAAACACACAAAAACTCAAATCTTTTCACTTTATTAACACACTTTTTAACCAACGAAAAAAAACGGAGATGGTTCTAAGTCGACGCGTATATATATATTTTTTTATGTATGAGCACGCATAACTTTTTACAGAGTAGTCCGATTTTGATAATGCCTCAAAGTTGGTCCCATTTAATTTGAAAAAAAAATCCAACCCTAAGGGTGGGAAAATAGGGGTGATTTATTGATCACTCACAGATTTGAATGCTGAGTTGTTTATTATTACTCTACTCAGTGCCACATAATTATGCCTGCCATTTGACAAACAATTAAGAGATTATAGCCACAAAAAATTATAAAATAAAAACTTTTTATCAAAAAAATTAAACCGCCTTTTTTATTTTTTTGCTTTTCAGTTGTTTCGGTGGTTTAATTTTTATTGTTAAAAAGTTATTATTAGCTTCACTTGTAACTAACAATGTAAAAAAATCTTAGAAGTCAATTTTAACCTACTTCTAATCGTCGTATCGAAATTAAACTTTGTATGTATACCTATTATATGTAGTTCAAAAGACAAAACTATAATATATACTACTTGGAACTGATCTGATGATGGAGCAAGGAGGGTGGATAGTAGAACTCTTCAGTGGCTTCAAATAAACCCCTCGAGTTTGGGCTCATATGATTTGTTTTGACGAGTCCAATATATTGCACTTGGTATCAACGATCTGATGATGGAACCAGAAGGTGGATAGTGGAACTCTCCAGTGCCTACTTGTAAGCCCCTCGAGTTTGGGGTCATATGATTCATTTTGACGAGTACGAGTACGAGTTTTAAGTCTAATACATAATATATTGCACTTGCTGTCGAGGATCTGATAATGGAGCCAGGAGGTGGATAATGGAACTCTTTAGGGGCTACTTGTAAGCCCCTCGAGTTTGCTAGTACCCTTTATCGTCATAACTTCATGGACTTCATACTTATTAACTTAAGTAAGAATATACCAGACGCAAAAGTTGAAAATAATAATATATAGTTTTAAAAAAAATGATAAAATAATTAAATTGAATTCAAAATGCACTTATAATTAATTCACAAAGCGCTCCACGCTTTTAGAAATCAATTCTCTTATTAAACCATCCCAATTGAGGGAAATGGTTCCTGAATATTGCGTAATGTAATAAGGCTTTAACTCGAAGAACCTTCGATTGTTTTCGATGGCCTCTTAGAAATAAATATAATACCATTCAGTTTTAAAATAGCAAGAAGAAATAATATCAACTTCGCTTTTAATAATCCATGTGAAATAGGGTGTGGACCCTATTCCACACGGATTATTTAATTAATTAATTTTGTCTGACCTTGATATATTATTTTCATTATAAAACCATGATAATTGTAAATAGAATTTTATAAAAATAAATATTGAAAAATATTTTTAAAAAGCAAAAAAAAATGCTACAACGGCCGACTCGTGGAGGATTTGAACCCCCGACCACCTCGTACTGGGCGTTCTGACCACTGAACTAACGATTCTTATCAGAAAATCGTGAAAATGGCTTCCTATTCAAAAAAAACAAATCAATACGTTGGAAATTAAAATCTAGTATCAACACTGTAAAAGACATATTTCAATGTTGTCGGACGTATCTGTACGTAGTTATGGAGGTGAAGATATGCCGCAATCTAGCAGCTTTGTCTATCCCGGGCCGTTGATAGTGAACTCTGGTCACTCGCACCTGAGTATCGAAGGGGGTTGCTGGGTAACACGATACCCCTTGGTAAGACCGGTTGTCAAGACTCCGCGGGCACTGGCGGGCACAGCTAGTCACTAGATAAGCTTTATATTTAACTCAAAAAATATATATGAAGCCGTGGGAAAAAACTAGTCACACAGCAATGGAAACAGCCACGCGACCTCTTGCCGCATTCTAAGCTCCTGGTCGCTTGCTGATAGCTAGTATGAAGAGCTTTGGCTACGAGGAGTCGGGCGGCGGAAAATCAATAATGCAATCTGCGCACATTGAAAGTGAAAGGGGCGCAGCGTATACATTCTTTTGTACGGCACGAGATTTTAAACGCTTGTTATAGAAGGGTGCTGAGCAGAACATTAAGTTTATTTATTGTGTGGAAAGAGTTGTCAATGTCATATTTATAATCGACATGGTCGAGTTGGGGATAAAATTGATCTGGGGGCCTAAAAAGGCCACTGGCAGAATCATAATAGGATAACAATATGAATCATTTTACAAATCGTAAAATCACAAACTGACAATTCATAATAAATGATCTGTGTGCAATTCATATCACGCAATTCACCTGTTTGACAGTTTTGTATGGAAATTCGTAAAATGGTCCAACAATGTTTACACCAAATATGATTGATATGAAATGAATTGTAGGTGATTAAACTATTATGTGTAACCATTTAACGAAACTAGGAGGAATTGCTAATGATCTGCTGGGAATTCAGGAAATGAATAGCTTTTAAAGGGATTGATAAGCTGCTTAGATTGGCCTTTTTAGGCCCCCTGTTACTTTTTGTAAAATCCTTAGTATAATACAACAGGGTATTGCCCTGTCGACTACACCACACGGTGCCGGTAGAAGTTCGGGATTACCAGTAAACTGATTCCTATTAAGACTACTGTTATGTGCCTTAGAATCTACATTTATAGATGGTCCAGAAAACAGATGTTATAAGTGCAGTGCAGTTTTGGTAATTTTTCAGGACAGCAGTTTAAAGAAAGTTTTAAGTTTAACACAGACATTTTAGACATTTATCAGACATTTTTATTCAATAATTAGTAAGTAATGTCGTGTAGCGACAAGTAAAACTAAGTTAAAGAGACAGGGGTAATGAAATTAAAGAGAGGGAGGTAGAGAACAATTAAAAATATATTTATAAACAGTTAAGAATGGATATGGATTGAAGAGTGGTGTGTAGTATGTGGAGGAGGGGTGTAGCGATGACGATGAGTGATAGGAGGCTGAGGAGGCTGAGGTGGAGCAGTTGCTGGCAACAGATGCGGGTACAGAAGTCCAAGTACAGATGCAGGTACAGGTGAGGGCAGATGCTAGTGCGTGCGCGGCCGGAGGGCACCCGTAGGAGGGCCCACGCAGGATGGCAGGTCGCAGCACGGCAGCAGGAGGAAGAGGCACGGCGGGCGCTGACAGCCCACCAGGTAAGGCGGCCCTCAGAAGTTGATGCGTGTGCGGCACGGAGGGCACTCGTAGGAGGGCCCACGCAGCAAGGCCGGTCGCAGCACAGCAGCAGGAGGAAGAGGTACGGCGAGGACGCACCCTCCAGGTAAGGTGGGCCTCAGATAAGATGCGGCCCGACAGATTCAGATACGTAGCCTTGAGGACGGAGCACGGAGGTGTAGTAAGGTGGCTCTGGAGTATCAGGCCTTATCCTTAGTGTTCGCTTTAGAGGCGAAACTCGAACTGACCACTGCATTGCGTGGATCAATAAGGATAGCTCGTAGAACAACATCATGTAGAAAATTGAATTGAATTTGAGATATGATTGTGACCAGTGTTATTTAATCTTTGTTAAGTATGTATATGTTTATAACTGGCCGTTAAGCATTTGATACTGGCAGCTAAGGATTTGAAAGTAAACGTTACCATGACGTTTTAAACATCAAATGTCAGAACTGTCATAATAAAATAAATATTATTAAAATACAATAAAATCTATAGTTATTATGTAATAAAAGTATAGTGTTTATAGGAAAAATGATATGAATCAATGTGGACGAAATTACCAACCCTGTCTGTGTACTAAATGTGGATAAAAACGTGTCCTGGTGTCGTGAGAAATACTCAGATCAGCACCTAACGGTAAAGGAATGCTTATTCTGACCTGGAGGAATGAATTAAAGTAACTGTGAGTATGTACATTATGTTACAGTAAGTATATCAAAAATACTGATAAGGTGGTGCCATCTAGCCAGTGATTTGATAGTAGCAACTGCACTATCTAGCGTCGAGTACTGGAACTTGTTCGTAATACAGCTACTCGTAACTTCGCTTGTTGTTGGTTCGTAGAGCCTGAGGGCGCTGTTAACTAAAATGTTCACTTATTTTAAAATAAGTATATAATAACTGAGCTTTTCAGAAAAAAATAAGTTGAATGGGTAAGTAAGTTTAAGAAACAAAACGATGTATCAAAAAGGGCACATGAAGGATTTGAACCAACGACTTCCTCGCCCAGGTACCACACTTACCTGAGCGAGGCACTCTGACCACTGAGCTAATGTGCCGACGGTGTTTGATTCGAAATACGCGTTCCCTTGCAGCGGGACGCAAGATAAACAAACATTTGTTTTCATTTATATCTAATGTTCTGCCCGCAACTTCGCCCGCGTAAAGCAACTGTCTTATTTTTTTTCCGTGAGAACCTTCTACAAAGTATTAGAAAACTTAAAAAAAAATGGATGAAATCGGTAAAGTCGTTCTCAAGTTATGACGTGACCAAGGGAAATAGGGATTCATTTTTATATATATATAATAGATGAAATTGAACTTAGACCAAAGTTTTTAGCACTTTAAGTCAATTATTATGTTCACTTTCTTAGCAGTCTGATGCAGGTGGTGGTATTCAATCTGAGATTTGAAACAACTGGGAAACGGCTATCACACTAATATTATACAGGAAAAAGTTTGTAGTGAGTGTGTGTTTTTGTATGTTTGTTACTTTCACGCTCAAATTACTGAACGGATTTGGATGAAATTTGGCACACAGATAGTTTATAACCAGCATTAACACATAGGAACGAAATGAATCGCTGAATGTGTTGCTAAGCGCAAATCTCGAGAACAGCTGAACCCATTTCGCTAATTTTTTTTCTAGAATATTCCTTGAATTACGAGGATGGTTCTTACGAAAAAAAATGCATGAAACTTGCTTCACGCGGACGAAGTCGCGGGCAGAAGCTAGTAAATTCATAAAAAAAGTAATTATTATGAAATGAAATTAAAATTAATTTATTAATTAGTTTATTTTTTTAGATAAAGTGAGAACACGTTGTTCAGATAAAGTGTCCGCTGAATTTCATCCCTAGTGTCAACCAATGACAACCACCTATACCATTTTTGTGTCAAATATTTTCATTAAATGAGTAAATATTTCGAAAATATTGATAAGCAAGGTGCTATCAAGCCAGTGATTTGAGAGAAGCACTATCTAGCGTCGAGTACTGGAACTTGTTCGTAATACAGCTACTCGCAACTTCGCGTGTTGTTGGTTCGTAGAGCCAGAAGGCGCTGTTAACAAAAATTTTCACTTCTTTTAAAGTATATATTATTATTAACTGAGTTTTTCAGGAAAAAATAAGATTAATAGGTAAATAAGTTTAAGATACAAAACGATGTATCAAAATGTGGGCGGGCACATGAAGGATTCGAACCAACGACCTCCTCGCCCAGCTACCAATATTCCTGGGCGAGGCACTCTGACCACTGAGCTAATGTGCCGATGCTGTTTGATTCGAAATACGCGTTCCCTTGCAGCGGTACGCAGGATAAATAAGCTTTTGTTCGGTCGAAATGTATAGGATTTTCTTATTAACGGCATTATCGATACAAGCCTCAAGACAAAGTTGTAGACATAAAAAACAATAAATAGGCAATCGTATACTTTCAGATTTTGGACAATAACTAAAATTGAAGTTTATGGTATTTAAAAGGTTATTGTTAAAGTGCATTATCCTACTGCTGGAGAAAGGCCTCTCCCCATGACTACCAACTCTTGCGATACAGGGCTAACGTGAACCACTGGTCCATTTGAAAGGTATTTCTCTAAAATAGTTTTATGGGCAAGGCAAACCAATTGCACGCCATTGAGTACTAACATGTCATAAATGAATAGGAGATAAAAATGAATTCAACTGAAACTATGGCAGTTGTAGCTTTGTGATGCAGTCGGAATTATTCACATTCGTGTTAGTACAGGGATGACAACAACAGTTTATGCGTGCATTTATAATTAACTAAGGCAAGACGTGTGAAAGGCTCTGCCTCGCGTACAAGTACCAATGTGTCTTTTTCAATTCATATGTACTGCAAGCATATCGCCCCGGCTTCGCACGGGTAGTAAAAACTTATGCTTAACATAATTTTTTTTCTGTTGTAGCGTCGTATCAGCCTGTTACATTGAGCATATGGATTAGATTAAATGTAATCAGGTATGTACCTGATTACATTTAATCTAATCCAATCTAATCTAATCTAAATCTAAATCTAATCTAATCTTCATGTCTTTCATTCTATTTTCCCTTTAAACTTCTATTGGATAAATATACCGTTTTGTTAATTTTTTTTTAGAAAAACTTTGCCAGCTCATTTAGGTCTGATTTTTCAGGCGACTTTTATTCAAGCAATAAAATTGACGTTTGACAGTTTTTGTAATATCAGTCGAAATTTCAAAATTATTCCTCGAATAAAATTATCTGGCATTGTAACAATCGGCCCTTAGTGTGTTAATTATAAAGAGATAACTTTTTTTTCAGTGTGGTGGCTCAGAAAGTCCAAATCATTTGTTTGAAACCTAAAAGGTATTTTACAATTTAAACGAAACAGGGAACAAAATCCAAGAAATCCGGAGTTGACAAGAAAAACTGAACTAACGAACGAACGAACCCAACCTAACCGGAAGAAACAGAGTCCAGTCACACAGGATTCAGAACGACTGGTTTTTTTTTCATTCAATATTTTTCGAAACCATAATATGGGAGCATAACATTGGTATAAATATAGGATTTACAGGATAACCGTTATTTTGCGCCTGACTCGTGACGATTGCTTCCTAATTTTGTAAAAGTGACCTGACCGTTTGAGAACGATAATAATAAATCATTTATTATTATCGTTCTCAAATCGTGATAATAAATAGAATTATATAAAAAAAATCTTGAAAAGGATTTGAAAAAAGCATAAAAATGCTACAATGGCGGACTCGTGGAGGATTTGAACCCCCGACCACCTCGTATTGGGCATTCTGACCACTGTACTAACGAGTCTTATCAGAATATTGCGAAATAGGCTTCCCATTCGAGAAAAACAAAATAATGCATTGGAAATTAGAATCTAGTGTCAACAATGTAAAGTCTATATTTCAAAATTGTCGGTCGTTATAGAGGTGAAGATAGTCACAATATTGCAGCCTTGTCTATCGCGGGCCGTTGATAGTGACCGCTGGTCACTCGCACCTAAGTATCGTCCGTCGTATTATTATCCACCCGTCGCAACCAGGGGGTTGCGACGGGTGGATAATAATAATTCGTTTGCAGTAGATCCTGTTGCATCTATTGATACCACTCACGCTTTGGTAAAATTTAATCTATCTTTCATCCTCTATTAGAAAATGTACGATTAATGGATCAACGAAACTTTTTCATGAGAGCTGAGTCTTATTAGGATAAAGTTAATCACGAGTGATGGCGGTATGTTTTACCGGGTGTCATTTTCTAAATTTGAAATTGATAATAACTGCGGTCCATAAATGCTTCATCCAGGTGCCATATACTTATAATTTTTACTAAATTATGGTCTCGTAAAAAAAATTCTGTAGTAAGAAAAATACAAAGTGGTCACACAGAGGGTCACGAAAAGCGACAACTTTCGACTCTCATTACTTAAAAGTCCAGATCATGAAATGGTTTTCGAACAGTTTTCCTATGAGATAGTTTAATGGGCGGGGCGAACAGATTGCGCGCCATCGAGCTGGAGCGAGCAGCTTCTGGCATCGTCGCCAGGAGATCAACACGACGGCCCGTACAGGGAAGAGGCGGTGGAGGGACTGTCCAATGGATCCACCACCGACTAACACCCCCGCCCCTCCATCGACATCACCCACACTCAATATCATCCAAGCTAACCTCCAGCATAGCCAGACTGCCACGGCTAGCTTACGCAGGGTGCTAGAAGTTAACCCCCGAACCATCGCACTGATCTAGGAGTCGTGGATCAGAAACCACAGAGTATGCGGCCTCAGTAACATCGGAGGTAAGTTAATCCTCAACACACAGAGCTCAGACAAACCCAGATCCTGTGTGTATACACCCAAAGACATCCCTACCACACTGCTCACTCAATTCTGTTCCAGAGACTTGACAGCTGTCAGGCTCCGGACCGAGGATGACCTTCCAGACGTAGCCTCGTTGTACATGCCGGGCGAGGACACAAACTGCCCGCCGCAAGAAATGGCCGATCTAGTGCAGCACTGCGAGGTCACTGGCCTGGACCTGATCATCTGCACCGACTCCAATGCCCATCACCCGCTCTGGGGCAGCGACACATCAAACCCCAGAGGAGAGGCACTATCCACCTATTTATTCGCTACTAATCTTACTATTATTAACCGAGGCTCCGAACCCACTTGGGTCACGGTCCGAGGACAAACGATCATAGATCTAACACTTGTCACAGAAAACGCGAAAAACCACATCACAAATTGGCACGTGTCGGGCGAACCTTCTTGCTCGGACCACAGGAGGATCCGCTTCACACTAACCACAAACACTAAGAAACCCGCACCGAGAAGAAATCCGCGGCGCACCGATGTGCCCGGGTACAAGCGCCTCCTGGCCGCCCTTCTAGCTAGACAACTATCACAAACAGCTATCAGAATACCTTACCGAGGCTTCCCAAGCACGTTGTAAACTAAGGACGCCACGAGCCAACAGCGACAGAAATCCCTGGTGGAATGCCGAACTTGGTAAACTCAGACATGCTTTACGGAAACAATTCAACAGAGCTAAACACACCAGACTCCCGGAAGACTGGGAGATATACACAGAAACCCGATGCACATACAAAAAGCAAATCAGAACCACCAGAAGGACAGCATGGCGGAAATTCTGCGAATCCATAGAAACCAGTAATGAAGCCGCAAGGGTAAGGAAGATCCTATCGACCGACCAGGACCGAACCCTCGGCACGCTGAAAAAACCCGACGACACATACACACTAACGGATCACAAGACCAGCAAGGTCCTTCTGGAAACCCACTTCCCAAACTGCGAACTCCTAAAGGACAGGACCTGGGAAGACGTACCAGATTGGGGACGTCAGACCCCAACGGAACGGGACTGGACCTGTGCCCACAGGCTAGTAACGGAGGACCAGTTAAAATGGGCTATCAACACCTTCCAGCCAATCAAGTCCGCGGGATTGGATGGCATCTTCCCAGTCCTACTACAATGGGGGCTCGACTACATTACACCATGCCTGATGGAGATCTACCGGGCCTGCATAGCACTCAGATACATACCCCTAGCCTGGCGCGAAGTGAAAGTCGTCTTCATACCCAAGCCAGGTAAAGCCGACTACACGCAACCCAAGGCGTACAGACCATAAGCCTCACATCCTTTCTACTAAAGACCCTGGAGAGACTATGTGATCGCCACATCCGAGACGGTTCCCTTAGGGTAAAACCACTCCACAAACAACAGCATGCGTACTCCACAGGCAAATCAACAGAATCCGCGCTGCACAGCGTGGTATCCAAGATTGAATGCGCAGTGGACCACAAATGCTCAGCACTAGCCGCCTTCATTGATATCGAAGGCGCCTTTGACAAAACCACATTCAAAAGTATCAGCACGGCCTTAGACAGACACGGTATAGATCCGTCTCTGAGCGGCTGGATTACCAATATGCTCGAACAGAGAGCTGTACAAGTGACCGTAAACGACACCACAAGGGCTATTGTGGCAAAGGGCTGCCCACAAGGGCCCACAAGGGTGCGTCCTTTCGCCGCTTCTATGGAATCTGGTAGTAGACAGCCTGATAAAGGCACTAAACGATAAAGGCTACTTTACCGTAGGCTACGCCGATGATCTAACCATAATAATAAATGGCACCCACGAAAACACCCTGTGCAACCTAATGCATCAGGCACTGAAAATAGTAGAGAATTGGTGTAGTACACACCAACTATCAGTAAACTCAACAAAAACCGAACTGATCCTCTTCACAAAAAAGAGGAAACTTGCTACACTACAACTTACCCTAAGCCTATCAACTGAAACCAAATACCTGGGTATATTTTTGGACAAACAGCTGAATTGGGCAAAACACATCACCACAAAGGCCAGCATTTCCCTGTGGCAATGCAAGAGAATGCTTGGGAAAAACTGGGGGATTAGCCCCAAGACTACTGGCCTTACACCACAGTTATCCGACCAATTATCACATACGGCTCACTAGTCTGGTGGCCCAGAACAGACGTGAGCACAGCCCAAAGTGATCTCGAAAAGCTGCAGCGTTTTGCTTGTGTGGCAATCACTAGCTGCATGAGAACTGCACCCACCGCTGCCCTGCAGGCTATGCTCGGACTGCCTCCCCTACACCTCATCGTGCGGGAGGAGGCGGCCCTGTCTGCCTTCAGGCTCCATATATCAGGAATCCTGAGCAGAGACTCGAGGATCAAGGACATACGCCTAAAGGACGAGGCGATCAAACGGCAGCCAATGATGGCATTACCCTGCGACAAAGCCCCTAAGCAATACTGCTTCCAAAAGCATTACAGCATAGTGCTTAAAGAGGAGCAGTGCGACTACTCAGGCCCGGGAGAGCTGAGAGTTTACACGGATGGATCAAAGACCGACTGCGGAACTGGAGTCGGAGTTTTATCACACGATCTCAACATAAACATATCCAGCCCGCTAGGAATGCTCAACACGGTCTACCAAGCAGAGTGTGGGTATAATACAAGCGGCCCATGCCATAGCAGCCAGGAGAGTTACGGACACTCATGTTTGTATACGCTCTGACAGCGCCTCAATCCTCCAATCCCTAAAGAAGGGATGCATCACATCAAATCTTATACTAGAATGTCACAAGGCGCTTGAACAGGTAACTGTATGGAACCGCAACACAGGAAGATACCAAGAACCACACTACAATGGAAAAAAGGACACAGTGCGTCACTAGGTAACGACGCAGCTGACGAGCTGGCCAGAAGGGCATCCAGCACGCCAGTCTATGGGCCTGAACCAGTCGTACCCATCCCCTTCAATCAACTACGCAGGTGGCTACAGAAGCACACCCACGCACAAGCAGAAAACTGGTGGTCCTCGGCACCAGGCTGCAGGCAATCCAAGGAAGCCATGCCATTATTAGATGGCAAGCTAACCAAAAGATTGCCACGCCTGGACAGGAAAGGCCTGCGCCTGGTGACGGGGACCATTACGGGACACTGCTCACTAAACAAACACCTCCACACGATAGGCATAACGGACAAACCCCTGTGCAGAGCTTGCATGGAGGCTGATGAAACCGTCGCGCATGTGCTCTTTGAGTGCACAGGCGTCACCCAGATTAGGTCGCAAACCCTCGGGACACCCAGATCTTACACAGATGTTCTCAACAAACCAAGAGACTTAATAAGCTTCTGGAGGGAGGTGGGCTGGTTGGTATAACCACCGACGGCTGCCATGGCCCACGCACAATGGTCCACTTGTCTAAGGACTAAGGACTAAGTGCGGAAACCAAACCCATAACATAGAACATAGTTGCGCTGAGTACTCGGAGTGTAGATGTGATGTATCGTGTGAGTAATGACTGATCAAATACCTGTTACGCTAGCGTATGGGTGACTCACAATTAATAACTATAATGTTTTGCATCCCCTATTATTACTAGCTTTCTCAAACCACATTCAATCTATGTTCATAACTATGAATTCCTAAGTTTTATTTAACATTTCTTTCAATCCGGCATAGACATTTTCATATTTAGAATTCATTTAATCTATATCGGCGTGCGAGTGTCCAGTCTGGAGACGAGCTCTAAAGAGCTGCACAGTGATGGGGTGCAGCTCGAAAGGGGAACCGATCCAAATACTGATATTTAACATAATTATTAAAAACAAAAATTTTATCAGCCTAGGGTAATTTAGGAACAGTCACATCAGTAACATTGATTTGTGGCTAGGAGAGGTAAACCCTATGCTATCTATTGTGATAATGGTCGTAATTTTATAGGTGCATGCAATGAGCTGGGTAGAATGCTGCAGAAGAGCCAAGAGTCGGTCTTCAATTACTCTGCGAACGAGGGAATCCGCTTCGTGTTTGGATCTGCATATTCGCCTCATTTTGGGGGAATATGGGAGGCTCGTATAGAATCTTCTAAATACCATCTAAAAAGAGTAGCTGGGGAGGCCTGTTTGACATTTGAGGAGCTGGCGACACTGTTTTCGCAGATTGAGGGCATACTCAATTCCCGTCCCCTCTCTCCCCTCTCGTCAGATCCAAATGATCCCTCTCCTTTAACCCCAGGGCACTTTCTAGTGGGCAGGCCATTGACCGCCGTCCCATCGCTACCCATCATAGCTCTGACTCAATAGTTACGAACTCATTGAAAAAATCCGTCAACAGTTCTGGTCCAGGTGGCAGAAGGAGTTCCTGGCGGAGGTGCAACAGCGGTCCCAGTGGAGGACCCAGCAGCGAGGCATCTGCAGCGGCGACCTCGTGCTACTGCGGGAGGCAAACCTGCCACCGCTTCACTGGCGCCTGGGGCGCGTCACGCGCCTACACCCCGGCCCCGATGGGGTCAGTCGGGTGGCTGACGTCACAACCACCAAGGGGACGGTCACTCAAGCCGTCCGTATGATGTGCCCCCTCTTTCGATCTGTGTTTGTTGGGATGATGTTGCGGCCTCTCGCCGCCTGGCAACACAGCCGGGCGGCCATGCGAGAGGCGCGGGCGACGGGCGGTGCGGCCGAGCATTGCGCCGCCATCGCTCACCCAATGGCCGGGCAGCGGCGGGTGGCGTGAGCATCACACCACCTGCGCGGACCAATGGCGGCGCACTGCCGCGCACCGGCGGGAGCGGGGCGCGAGCGGAGGCCGACGTGCGCTCCGGCAGACGAGCGTGGATCTCGTACACTTGCCTTCACGGGCCATCAGCGACCGGTCGACACAACAACCGAGACGATTGTAACGGGTCCATAGAATTTGTAATCTTGTAACGTAGTATAATTTATAGAAGTTTAATAATTATTCATTGCTGACAAAGGGAATTTTATTTCGCACCCTTATTTAGTTACCCTACGCAAAGGCGTTAACAAGTGGGTGGGATCCTGGTGTCCTGAAACACAGGCCACGAGCCTAGCTTAGGCACCAGTCTCTCACAATATACTTACCTGAAATAGGTGTCATTGTCATTGCAAATAACGCAATTACATGCTTATATTGCATATAATTATTGTACATATATTGCATATATTGTACATATATATATTGATGCCCAACGCTTCCGAGATATCTAAAATCTAAAAGGGCTCTAAGGTTTATGGAATCTGATAGTTGGAGTTCCACGGATTCCACAATGTTCCTTCGCTTTACATGCATGGCTGCATATTTGTCCACACCAAATTCCATACTGACGGCGCTACTGAAAGTTTCAGTTACATTCAGTAACTCCAGGAGTATTGAAGAGTTTTAGATCATCCATGTAATGGAGGTGAGATATAACCTGACCACATAGCTCTGAATAGACAAGGATTTGGAATTTGAGGTGATAGTAACTTTTTCAGTTGAACATTTTTTTGTAACCGATTGCATCTTAACTTTAGTGCCAACAGCCTACAAGTAAAGTGGTTTGACATAAAGGCGGACAGAAAGAAAAACAGAAAAATGGACAGGTCAAAATTACCCACAATGGTACCTTTTTTGTCATTTTGCTACGGACTTCACGTTTCGTAAGCACGTCTTCTGCACTTATAGTTTCTTCCACAAGAATACAAAGTCACGTGAGCAAATCCGCGAGCACAGCTAGTCGCTAGACAAGCGGTATTCCATATTCAACTCAAAAAAATATATATATACGAAGCCGTGGGAAAAAACTAGTCATACATCAATGGAAACAGCCACGCGACCTCTTGCCGCATTCTAAACTCCTGGTCGTTTGCTGCTCCTTAGTATGAAGAGCTTTGGCTACGAGGAGTCGGGCGGTGGAAAATCAATACTGCAACCTGCGCACATTGAAAGTGAAAGGGGCGCAGCATATACATTCTTTTGCACGGCACGAGATTTTACACGCTTGTTATAGAAGGGTGCTGAGCAGAACATTAGGCTAAGGATGTGTCAATTTAATAAATTGTGTGAAAAGAGTTGTTAATATCATATTAATAATCGACATGGTCGAATTGGAGACAAAAATGACCGGTTACTTTTGTAAAAACCTTAGTCTATACAATACCCTGTCGACTAAACCACACTAAATTTTTTTATAAAAAATAAGCTAGATGAGGTCAGCGTTTCCTATCTGACTACTCAGAGAAGAAAGACAAAAAGCTCAGAGGCCACAGTCTCTTTTAAAGTCCAGATATAATCTTGGTCAGATCATGTGAAGACCATGTAGATTGATATCATACATACATACTAAGTATCCTAAATAAGTTACTTTTAGATTTGTTTAGGCGATTTTTATTAATTGAGTATGAGGTGATGCCATCAAGCCAGTGATTTGAGAGAAGCACTATCTAGCGTCAAGAATTGGAACTTGTTCGTAATACAGCTAACTTCGCGTGTTGTTGGTTCGCAGAGCCTGAGGGCGCTGTTAACAAAAAAATCACTTCTTTTAAAATAAGTATATATTACCGGTGTTTTTTCAAAAAAAAATAAGATAATAGGTAAATAAGTTTAAGATACAAAACGATCTATCAAAAAGTGGGCACATGAAGGATTCGAACCAACGACCTCCTCGCCCAGCTACCAATCAGGGCGAGGCACTCTGACCACTGAGCTACTGTGCCGATGCTGTTTGATTCGAAATACGCGTTCCCTTGCAGAGGGACGCATAAACAAACATTTTTTTTGCATTATAAATGTATGAAACTGAACTTCGACCAATATTTAGCTCTTTAGTAACTTTAGTCTAATAATTCAACTAACCTTCTTTTTAATATCAGTTTAGCTAGGCGCAGACTACGCCAAATCCGGTTGAAATGTATAGGTTTTTCTTATCAAGGGCATTGTCGATACCAAATGCTTCAAGACAAACTGGTAGAGAATGAGTATAGCATAAAGTCCATCCTTGTACAATCTGTTCTATGCTATAAAACATTATATAGAAATTAATCAAAGTATTATTAGAAAAACAATAAATATTTTTTTATGATTTATACAATAACTAAAATCGATGTTTGAAAGGTATTCCTCTAAAATAGTTTCACGGGCAGAGCAAACCAATTGCACGCCATCGAAAACTAGCATGTCATAAATGAATAGGAGATAAAAATAAGTTTAGCAGTTGTAGATTTTTGGTGCAGTCGGCACTATTCACATCCGTGTTAGTACAGGGATAGCAACAACTGTTTATGCGTGAGTTTAAAATAAATTAAGTCAAGACGTGTGAAAGGCCTCGCATCTCGTGCACCCGCCCTGGCCTCGCACGGGTAGTAGAACATAATATGCTTTACTATTTTTTCTGCTTCGAGCATGTGGGTTAAATTAAATGTAATCAGGTATATGCCAGTGTATTTTCTCTGTATACTTCTATTGGATAAATATACCGTTGTGTTAATGTTCGTTGCAGAAAGACTTTGCCAGCTTCACTTAGTGTGTTAAGTCCAAAGAGATAACTTGTTTTTCAGTGCGATGGCTCGGATAGTCCAAATCACGTGCTTGAAACTTGTAACCTAAAAGGTCTTCTACTATACAAACGAAACAGGTAACAAAATCCAAGAAATAACCGGAGTCGAAAAGAATAACTGAACTAACCAAACCCAACTTTACTGGAGGAATCGGAGCGCAGTCACACACGACTCAAACGATCGACTGACTTTTGTTTCATTTAATATTTTTTTGAAACCATAAAAGGGAGCTTATCATTGGTGTAATATGTATATATATGTAATATAGGATTTACAGGACAACGATTAGTTTACAGCCGTTAAGGTAATCACATACAGTTCAGCTCAGCATCGGATCAGCACTGCCTCACGTAATCGATCCGCCGCCTACCATGCAGTATAAATGAAGTTTCACGGCGATGCCGATCCGGTGCCGCGGTGCTAAGCTGAAATGCTGCAAGCCTTATATGACGACACCGCATACTGATAGAAACCCCAGATTTACCGTTAGAAGGGCAGGGAGAAAGGAGTGATCCCATGATCGGTTACCGGATAGCGCGTTATGTCCACGCATTGCTAATGATTGGTCTAAGAGGGTGGGTCTAAGGGCAGCAAATTATTAAATATCTAAATGAACTTTAATTTGGTACAGTGTATCTATAAACGGCCAAAACTGTGGATTTTGACGTCATAGCAACTACTTTTCAATTCAAAAAACGATTTAAATTTGGTAGAAAGACAAACGGACAGGCGATATTATAAGGGTTCCTTTTTTGTCATTTTGCTACGGATTTTTCACGTTTCTCTTTCCATTGACCTATAATGTCAGAAGATGACAAAGTCACGTGAGCAAAGCCGCAGGCAAAGCTAGTCGCAAAATAGGGTCCATTCCACACAAAAAGAAAAGGTATACGAAGCCTTGGGAAAAAACTAGTCACTCATCAATGGAAACAGCCACACGACCTCTTGCCGCATTCTAAACTCCTGGTCGTTTGCTGCTCGTTAGTATGAAGAGCTTTGGCTACGAGGAGTCGGGCGGCGGAAAATCAATACTGCAACCTGCGCACATTGAAAGTGAAAGGGGCGCAGCGTATACATTCTTTTGCACGGCACGAGATTTACACGCTTGTTATAGAAGGGTGCTGAGCAGAACATTAGGCTAAGGATGTGTCGATTTAATAAATTGTGTGAAAAGAGTTGTTAATATCATATTAATAATCGACATGGTCGAATTGGTGACAAAAATGACCGTTACTTTTTGTAAAAACCTTAGTCTATACAATACCCTGTCGGCTAAACCACACTAAACGTTTTTAATAAAAAATAAGCTAGATGAGGTCGGCGTTTCCTATCTGACTACTCTGAGAAGAAAGGCTAAAAGCTCAGAGGTCACAGTCACAATCTCTTTCAAAGTCCAGATATAATCTTGGTCAGATCATGTGAAGACCATGTAGATTGATATCATACATACTAATTATCCTAAATATACTTTTTGTTTAGGCAATTTTTATTAATTTAGTATGAGATGATGCCATCAAGCCAGTGCAGTGATTTGAGAGAAGCACTATCTAGCGTCAAGTATTGGAACTTGTTCGTAGTACAGCTAACTTTGCGTGTTGTTGGTTCGAAGAGCCTGAGGGCGCTGTTAACAAAAAAATTACTTCTTTTAAAATAAGTATATATTACCTGAGCTTAAAAAAAAAAAATAAGATAATAGGTAAATAAGTTTAAGATACTAAACGATGTTTCAAAAAGTGATTTGAAAGAAGCACTATCTAGCGTCAAGTATTGGAACTTGTTCGTAGTACAGCTAACTTTGCGTGTTGTTGGTTCGAAGAGCCTGAGGGCGCTGTTAACAAAAACATCACTTCTTTTAAAATAAGTATACAACGTGTCCCAGAAATCAACGTCAAGCCGAAAACGGGCAATAGGCCAAGTCGTGACAGCTATTAGAAAAATATAAAAAAAAATCTTGGTCATGTACTTTTCGAATTATAAGCATTCAAAAATAAATCTCAAAAAGTGACACCCTGTGATGATTTTTCAAGTCCTGTGACTACATTATTAACATTTCGGTAGTTTTTTTCTCTGTGATGTAACCATGAATAACCCTTCTGTAAATTACAGTTAAAAGTAAAACGTAACTGCCTCAGTTCTAAATTAAATGTTAGATTTTTGCCCAATATTGAATTCAAAATAATGACATCACCCAACTTTAACCGACTGTACTGAAAAAAAAATGTACTACACTATTTTGGCAAGTAACTTTAAAAGATGGCGCGTTTAGTCAGGATTCCAAAATGGTATAACACATACTAATTGCTACTTCTTAATTGCGAAAAAACATTTTTTTTTATGAAGTTGTATTTCATAAAAGTTCGATTGAGACGAAGAGTGACGTTATTTTGACTAGTGTGAGCGAGAAAGATTCATTTTAACTAATGTGAGGTGACGCTACTTTGACAAGTGGGAGCGAGATAGATAGTGACGCTACTTTTATCTAACTAAGAGGGAGACGGATTGACACATCATTTCATATGTGTGAGTGAAACAGATAGAGACGCTACTCTGGCTAAACAGGGATGCATCGGCAAATTGTGCAATACTGCAGTACGTTACGCTCTTTCGTTGACTGCACATCTTTTTGTATTCGTATTGACTTCGTACTTACAACTGTGGCTTTGTTTATTGGACTTGATTTGCATTGTGATTTGGATTTATCTGCACCGTTTCTGACAACCCCGGACTTGTTTTAATCGCAACCCCGTGTTTGTGTTGTGTTTTATCATGCCATCTCGATACACCGCACAGGAATACGCCAACATGCATCTCATTTATGGAGAATGCTTATGCAACGCCAATGCTGCAGCAAGAGTGTATCATGAGAGATTCCCGAATGCTGGTGGTGGAAGGTGGGTAGCCTCAATAACATAACCATTCAATGGATCAAAGGACACAGCGGTTCGCTAGGTAACGATGCAGCCGATGAACTTGCCAGAAGGGGCTCGAGAATGGCACCAGTGGGACCTGAGCCCATAGTGCCACTCCCCTTCGGATACATACGTACTCTGGTAAGGAAACGCACCAGAGACCAACATGACAAACTTTGGACGGAGCTAGGCGAATGCAGGCAGGCCAAGGAAGCACTTCCCACAATTGATGGCCGCCTCACGAAACAGGTTCTCCGTCTAAATAAACTAAAGCTGCGTACAGTTACTGCAGCTTTAACTGGCCATGGGTCATTTAACAAACACCTCTATGTCATAGGAGTAACAGACAGTCCGCTGTGCAGGGCCTGCATGGAGGATGACGAGACAGCGGCGCATGTGCTGCTAAACTGCCCGGTGGTCGCTACGTACAGGGCAAAGTACTTCGGTAACCCAGGTACCCTACGTGAGACGGTCAGTAACATCAAGGCGTTGCTGGCCTTCCTTGAGGAGCTGGGGTGGATCGAATAGTCGATGTTCCCACCCGTACGCAAAATACGCGCATTGTCGTGGAGTTGCGGACACCAGCCCGTTTTACCTATTACCTATTACCTACCCGAATGCTGAGCGTCATCCCGATCATCGAGTATTTATTAATGTGCATCGGTCATTATCAGAGGGTCGATTTCCTAGCCAAATGGTTAGCGAGGGAAGACCCGTTATGCCCTACGAAGCCGAAGTCTTGCAAGCAGTTGAAGAAGACAGAAGTATCTCAGTACGTGGAATTGAACAGAGCATAGGAGTCCCCAAAAGTACTGCACATCGTATTTTAAAAAAGAACGAGTTTCACCCATACCATGTACGACGAGTACAAAGTCTGCTACCCCGAGACTACCCAGAGAGAGTACGATTTTGTCGAACGATGTTGCAGAGGCACCGAGAGGACCCGCGATTCTTTGAAAAAATTCTATGGTCCGATGAATCAACATTTAAAAAGGACGGTTACATGAACCTCCACAATTTGCACGAATGGCACGTGGAAAATCCAAATTTGATGCGGGAAGATAGATCTCAGTACCAGTTTAAAGTAAATATGTGGACGGGAATTTTGAATGGTAAAGTTATTGGTCCAATCGAGCTGCCGGAGAATTTAAATGCCCAGGGTTATTTGAACTTCTTACAGAACCAATTACCAGAATTATTGGAAGAAGTGCCACTGAACATTTACGGCAGCATGTGGTATCAACAAGATGGCTGCCCAGCGCATTATGCTCTCACTGTACGAGAGTTTCTCAATCGAGAATACCCCGATAGGTGGATTGGGCGGGGTGGTACAATTTCGTGGCCTGCCCGTTCACCCGATTTAAACCCCATAGATTTTTTTTACTGGGGTACGATAAAGGATAAAGTGTACTCAAAGCCAATTCAAGATTTAGACGAGCTGCGCCAAAGAATTGCAGAAGCCGCTGAATACATCAACTCAAGAAGATACGCCCGTCTTATTACGCGATCATTTTTAAAGAGATGTAGAACTTGCATTGCAGCTGAAGGAAAACAGTTTGAACATTTGTTATAAAACTTCGTAAATCTGATTTAATAAAAATTATAATAAAAGAAATCCAACGACTGAATTTTATTTCAAATGCACCTAAAACCAACAATGTACTTTTTTTCCTCAATTAAGAAGTAGCAATTAGTATGTGTTATACCATTTTGGAATCCTGACTAAACGCGCCATCTTTTAAAGTTACTTGCCAAAATAGTGTAGTAGATTTTTTTTTCAGTACAGTCGGTTAAAGTTGGGTGATGTCATTATTTTGAATTCAATATTGGGCAAAAATCTAACATTTAATTTAAAACTGAGGCAGTTACGTTTTAACTTTTAACTGTAATTTACAGAAGGGTTATTCATGGTTAGATCACAGAGAAAAAAACTACCGAAATGTTAATAATGTAGTCACAGGACTTGAAAAATCTCTTGAGATTTATTTTTGAATGCTTATAATTCGAAAAGTACATGACCAAGATTTTTTTTTATATTTTTCTAATAGCTGTCACGACTTGGCCTATTGCCCGTTTTCGGCTTGACGTTGATTTCTGGGACACGTTGTATATTACCTGAGTTTTTAAAAAAAAAAATAAGATAATAGGTAAATAAGTTTAAGATACTAAACGATGTTTCAAAAAGTGGGCACATGAAGGATTCGAACCAACGACCTCCTCGCCCAGCTACCAGTCGGGGCGAGGCACTCTGACCACTGAGCTACTGTGCCGATTCTGTTTGATTCGAAATACGCGTTCCCTTGCAGAGGGACGCATAAATAAACATTTTTTTTGCATTATTAATGTATGAAACTGAACTACGACCAATATTTAGCTCTTAGTAACTTTAAAAAAGTAACTTTAGTCTAATAATTCAACTAACCTTCTTCTTTTTAATATCAGTTTAGCTAGGCGCAGACTACGCCAAATCCGGTTGAAATGAATATGAGTTTCTTATCAAGGTCATTGTCGATACCAAATGTTTACTGCTATTTTCCCTCCTAAATACCCCAATATCTGCACAAGTTCAAAGCCCCATTCAATAAGCAACGTCCACTTGAAATTCCAATGTAAGTTGCATAACAAGCACGAAGCACCGCAGTTTGTTAAGTAAATAAAAGTATCTTAGAATCATTATGACAAAGTTAGCAATGTCAGGAGAAGGGGGCGCAACAAGTCCGTCTAGACTCCCCCTCGAAAACAGGAAATGCGCTTTAGAGTTTGGAAGCGTTTGGAATCGGGCGGGAAAACATCCGAATTACTGCTCAAGACCAGATGGTCACTAATCCATGGTTCAACCTTATAAGCGCAACTTGACCTCCGATCGACCGTGCGGCTGTTAATAATTAGCCACGAATCATACATCGATGTAATGATTATTATATCCGTGAAATTATATATTTTTTATTTCGCGGGATACATGTCGGGATTGCCTTATACAACTACACATTGTGTAAGGAACTTTCCCCGAACAGTGCTGGCGTCGCGTCGTCGCGTCGTCGCGAAGGTAAAATTTGCTAAGCGTTCGTAGGCGCCGTAAAAGCCGTAGCACTGTGCTACGCCGTAGCCACCATAAGAGCCGTAGCACTGTGCTACGCCGTAGAAGCTTATAGGATTAATATAATAAATAATAATAATAAAATATTTATTTCACTAAAACATAGCACTTTGCACTGTACATAAATTGTCTCAAAATAATATTTACATTAATATGCAATAGTAGACTCTATCTTTTAAACTAGGACTAGCCTGTATCTTAAAAGATAGGGTTCAGCCAAAATGGATTCTGTTAATATTCTCAACCAAAAACAGGTGAAAAACAGTGTCAATGATTTGTACTAACAGCTGTTAACAAAAAAAGAAAATAAAATAATAACAAAAACTAGTCTTATGTCACACAAGGAGTGTGATAAACAGCAGACATGCATGTGTGTGTATATGTTAGGGTGTGTGTAAGGTGTGTATATTTATGTATGTGTATGTAGGCAGACAGATAGGTATGTGACATGTAGATATAGAGGTTGCTTGGTAGTTGTAGGTTACCCAGGAACACTTTCACTTTGAGGTTTTCAGTTTCTTGGTAATTTAATACAACTAACAGTAGTTACTTTTTTAAATTATAATGCCGTATTTTCTTTAGGGGTACAGTTTTACTCATTTTATTGTATATGTAGGGAGCTAGTATATAAGGGTATATTTTTGCAAAGACTGTCTTGTGTGGATTGGTTTTGAATACAAGGTCGTTTCTTCTTCTATTATCTATTTGAGAGCTGTTAGTCGGTAAATGGGTGTGTGCTAAATAAGATTGCGTAAAATAAACAATTGGCGTACAGTGAGGACATCAAATTCCTTGTAAAGTCTTGCAGTAGGGTATAGCCATGGTTTGACATAAGGACCTTGATTGCCGCTCTTTGAGCTCTTTCTAGTTTAATAAGAAATGTCTTTTGAGATCCTCCCCAGACAGAAATGCAGTATCCCACCACTGATTGACAAAGTGAGTAATAAATTATGTTTAGTATGTTTAAATCGTCTAAATGGCGTACTTTTTTTAAAAATGGGCATTAATTTCCGAATCCTATTTGTCAAAAGTAAAAGTATGGTGATGCCAGTTTAGGTTTTCATCAACCCAGACACCTAGACATTTAAGTCTGTCAACTCGATCGAGCTGAGTACAGTGGCACAGAGTGTCGTTATTACTATGGCAGGTGTGGGCTCTTATTTTTATTTTATCTGGTGCTGGCGCTCCTGATTTTGTAATAGAGAAGGTGAGATATTTAGTTTTATTCAGGTTAATAGTCAGCATATTTTCATTAAGCCAGTATAAAGTCTGCTTAATGCCACTTTCTGTGATTTCAGCTACTTCATCCCACGTTTTTCCGTGAAAGACTACTGCCGTGTCATCTGCAAAAGTTACAATTTTAGAATTGTGAAGATGTAAGTTGCACAGTTGATTTATGTACATCAAAAACATTGGGGGGCTAAGTACACTTCCCTGTGGGACGCCATGTGTTATTTCAGCTTCTTCACTAACATACGAGCCAATTTTCACACGTTGAGTTCTTCCATTTAAGTAGCTAGTGAACATATCCAAGGCTACAACCCGTATTCCCATGCTTTCCATCCTAGCAAGTAGTTTGGGAATAGAAACAGTCTCAAATGAGAGTAAAACTGTTACTTTCGGTTTACTCTCTCCTCTTGTACTCAGCGACCTTAAAGCCAGAGCATCCGATGCCATGGATACGAAACGCGTGAATAATACCAGCACATCATGACTAAGAAAGAGTTATCAGTCATTTGAAATTCAATGTGTCAGTTTTTTATTACGGACATAACTTGCTCAGGCAATAATAAAACTGTTAGTAATTAGCTCAATTTTAATTGCCTATGTATCAATCTGTTTAATTTTAATTATCATACAATACTATGGACGAGGGTGGGGGTTACCTTCAAATATAATGAAGATAATTTAAAAAAAAATGTCACGCCCACATGTTTGATAAACATTATACGCTAAGAAAAATATAAGTCTGATTTTTATCTATGTAGCACAGTATTATACTATTTAAATTTATCTCTGAGGGAGTGTCGGGACTTAATTTATAAATTGTACGACCACAACTGCAGCGGGTCTATTCCCTATGCACGAAGTCCGTAGTTTCGCAAGAAGTTTCTCCGGAAGTTCGAAGGGAAATTGCCTGTGCTACTGAAAATAATGTCAGGCTGTCAGACATTATATCTTGTTTCATGCGTTCAGTTCGTTTCTATCAGACTCAGAATGCTTTATTTGTAAACAGAGGTCAAATTACAATAGTGTGCGAGATGTTACAGATGGGTAGATCCTCTATGTATTGCCTAGAGGCGTACAAATATATCCGTTGTAGTTTTTAACTTTCTTTTTTATTCTTTTACTATATATCTTTTATTCTTTAGGTACATAATGTTTCACCCTTGAACGATGTCCTTTTGATTCAACGAACGGAAAACAGTCAAACGTTCTGCAAACTCAAACTCAAAACTCAAACTATTTATTTCAACTAAACCAATTACAGGCACTTTTGAATTGTCAACGGTCGGTCAGTCAAAAAGATGAAGCTAGTTGCCCATTCCAAAGCTTAGAAGGTACCTATGGAGAAGAACAGGCAAGAAACTCCATGGACACTCTTCTAAATCACAATACTAAGGTTACAAAGTATTGGTTACATCATTAATGTTAAAAATTATGCATGTAAGAACGATGCAGAGCACTAAAATCGTCCGTAATGAAAAGATTAAAAAAAAACAATTCAAATATTAAAGTATATCAAAATAAGCCATGGCAGCAAAGAGTTGACATGAGGCATAGATTAGCACCGTTCAGTTCAACCATTTTGAAGGGAGCTACATGCACCACCATCAGCGAGACATTAGAGTGAGCATGACATACTCAGCCGCCAAGGCACATTCAAGTCAATGAAAGACGTACCCAAGCAAGTAAGTCACAGTGGTATCACAGGTTCAAACTTTCTACCAGTTTCAAAGTTTATTAACTCCGTCACATGATTTGCAGAACACGTGACTCACAACGCACATCCTACTAGCGCGTGATATCCTGGTACTGATAATACGTTATGAACGTCGCGAACCCCTCGGTGGCCTGCAAAACTGTTTTTACAATTTGCGGTGTTGATCAAAATTTGTTTTTACGACTTCTTTTAATGCTAGAATAATAGTTAGGCATTCGAAAGATAGGTCTTAGAGATAGGCCATTCTATTTTTACCAAATTACTCCAAAAAAGAAACACTCTAATCGATGCAGCAAGTGTGATTTAGATTTTCTTATAACATAATATTCTTATTCATTTGCGCACTCTTTTAACCACTCGATATTATGATAACGCGCCTCAATCAGTCAAAGTCGATACTCGTTGATCCTAAGTACCAGTGTAGCAGAGATGAGAAGACTGATGTATTTGAGTGATAGAGCACCTGTATTTTGGTATAGGTATATATCATCTAGTTTGTACTCAAAATCTATATATGTATAAAGGCAGAAAAGGATAACACGAACATGAGTGTCTAGGAGATTTTTTGAAGTGAAAACTTCTTTAGCGGCGTTGTGCAATTTTGTTGTGATGGGTAAAAAATGTTAAACTCGCATCAGGACACGTGACCTGATCGAAAATTCGTAAGATGGAGCTCGCGCCAGGACACGTGACCAGATCAATTCGTAAGACGGAGGGAGAGTAGACCGCATTCCAAAATATAAAAAATTCACAACGTTAATATTCAAGTTTTCACTTCTGCCGGCACTCCCGGAGTGCAACCCGTTTTTTTTTCATATAATGGTCAATGGAGAGGGTACAGACGAAGTCTCTATCTACGGCTTATCATTGATAGGCATAATAATTATGTACAACAACAATGTTTACAAGAATGAGTCTATTTTTATTTTGTAATATGATTGGTAATGAAATATGAATACGAGTACTAATTTTTTGTAAATTATTTGTTTCTCACCCTAATTGCGTAACACACAATCAATCTCAATCATAATCAATCAATCTCAATCAATATCTCATCATTTTGAAGGATATTGCTAAACCATTGCTTCATACGTTCAAAAAATGTGTCATGTGTCTGCTCAACAACGTAAATACTTAACGCAATGAAAGTTCTTGAACTGTCAAAATGAAACCGATTCCGATTGATCGTGTGTTACGCAATTAGGGTGCCGGTTGGATACCAAAGTCTTTCAAATTATTAGTTTACAAACCATTGGAAAATTATTCTACTCGTATCAAAATAGAAAGTCCCTATACTCCATGAGCAATGATTCGAAGTTTAGCATTCTGCCTATATATACCTATTTATGGAAAGGTATCCCATTTTTGTGCTTTCCTCTGAAATTGTTCTTCTACTGTTTTGCTTTACTCGAAATATAAAAAAAATACATTTTGCTCGTAAGTGATATACACATTACACACACACACTACACTACATTAGAAAGATGTTGAATTGAATGCTTTCATTAATGTTACGTCTCGTAGCCAGACGGTTATCTGCTACGGCCGCGTAGCTGTTGAAGCCGTGACGTCAGACACTTCGTAGCAGTTGCTACGAAGCTTAGCATTTGCTGATTGTCGCAATTTGATCTCAGAAAAGTAGTTTGAGCCTCTATTTATTCTAATTTCACTATAAAAAAGTAAAAGTACTAACACCAAGTGATATACAAACTTATTTTATTCACAATTAGTTATTATTTAATTATTGAAAATCAGCCGTTCTATACTTTTAAAGACCGGCACTTACTTGAGGCACATTTCTTTTAACAAACACTACAGGATCACTTTCACTTTTTATTACATCGATATCGGAAGCGTTCACAGTACGTACTTGCACGATAATCATAAGTACTACGTGAGTATGGTCATATTATTCTTCAGATTAGCGGAGGCCTCTTCTGCCCGGCTGTAAAAGGATACAATACAATGATAAAGGAACACCAACCACCGAAATGGTGATGATAATTTAATTCAAACATCAAAAGCATTCTTCGTTCACAATATTTTCATCTTGAGTTGCCTTTGTGGCTAATAACAATAAAAGATTTCTAGTCAGTTTAAATGTAAGGTAATAGTTTCGAGTACCTACGCGAGATTACTTTCCTTAATTTATATGTATTTTAGCTAAGTGTTAGTTCACTCATTATTTTCATGAATACATTTTAATCATAGATAGCGGTCGATTGAACGTCGAAATAGTGATAACGTAAAATAGCCTATAGCAGTTGGGGTATAGCCTCATCAATTGAGCTAACTAGAGACAATAACCAATTTCAATGTTTATACACAGTTCATTACCTTCTCCCATTGTTCTCTTACTGAAGCCACCTTGCGAAGGTCACTACCTGGCAGGATACACGGAAACAGGTTGGTTATTTATTAGCTAGTAACTCTTCCTGATTCGTGTTGTGCTAGTACTCCTGGCAGGCGTAGCGTTTCCCTGGCAACAGATGCGCCGCGCGTCTCCATTCTATGTGTTCTTATTTGAATTCACACAAACACTATTGAAGAAACTAAATTGTATTTCTAGGAATAGCGGAATTCTGAAGGTATGACGATGTTTTCAGTATTGAAAATGTGTTGCAGTGTTTGTGCACTACTACACTGCACAAATCATTTAAACTTCGCCTATAGTACAAAGCACTATTTCCCAGTTATGCAATCCTGGTAGTTTAATTATAACGGTAATGATATGATAGCTATAATAATTATTTCAGTTTTAATAATATCTATAGCTTCTGCTCGCATGTAACAACTAAATATATATTTGGAAAGAAGTACTTTAACGTGGAAGGTTGGAGCAATGGAAGAAATCGTCACGTGTAGAAAAATCGAACGCAATGAAAACTATCTACCACGATTACTTTCGGGTCCCCCGACCGCACACGATTTTTTTTCACAAGTGTCTACTTTGTTTACTGCTTTGGCTAGTTAGTTTTCGTTTTATTATGTGTTTTATTAATAACTAGATTGTTATCATTTATTTGTTCTATCGTATAACGATCTGGTGTCCACAGAAACCTTCCCGAATTAGTTGGTGAAAACTGCATCAAGATCCGTTTCTTAGTTAATTTATAATATAAATATTATTATGTTCAAATTATGCAGATCGCTGTCGCTCGAGTGCATATAGTTGAATATCCCACGTTCAGGTGTGTGAACAACAAACATACATGTCAGAGGTGACAGAAAAACTACATCCTAGTATTTATCTATTAATAAAAGTAACTTATTGACTATATATCAATATCAAAATATTGCCCTTAACCCAATTTATTTATGGTTGCGCTAAAAGCTCTCTATAAGTAATGAAAATATCTGAAGGCCAATCCTCGTAATTTAAAACGTTTAAAATCTAGTCGCAGTGTCATCTCGGCGACAAACAAGTGTCAAAAACTTGTCAAATTGTAGGGAAATTAGAGGTATTTTTGACAGATTGAGAATAAGATCAGCCTGTGAAAGTTCTTAAAATTACGAGAATTGCCCCTCTGTTTTAACGACTCAACTCATTTGTTTGCCCGTTCAAAGTGTTATCTTTCTAAATAATACCTATGACTATCGCAATCTTGTATTCGAAAACTCATTTTCTTTTGTCATTAATTGTTATAATATTTTCCGGGCTATAGGAGCGAGCACTCTCAGATTAATATCGTTCTTACTCCGAAGCAAAATTTAAGAGATGTATTTTATATTGGTTCAAGGTTAAGGGTTCCCCTAACTGCGAGACGTGGACTACTGGCTGGTCTGTGTTGAGGTCAAGGCCATTGTCAGCCAATAACCCGTGACCCAAGTAGTCAATACTGCGCATGTGCGATGGTAGGCATGAGTAACAGACAGATATCTGCCAGGAGTACATGACCGTTGAGGAGGTCTTTTTAACTGACACACTGACCCGCATTCACTTTGAGGTTGGGGGAGACGTGGTCGATATTTTCCAGTTTCGTGTCAGGTTTAATTCCTGGCGGCTGGATTAAGGAAAATCAAGTTATACAGGTTCTTTATTATGAATCTTTTATATAGGTATTGTTCTTTCTACTGAACAATACAAAAAACAAAAATAAAAACATATTTATTCAGACACGTCTGCATTCGCAAAGTATAGGTCCAATAGAACGTAATAAATAAACTTCATTTCCACGCGGTGCCCGCTGGCTGCCCCACATGGCATTCTCCATAACGCGCTTGCGTCAAACCCACGAGGTCGCGCGAAGTCGGCTCAAATACGATACGAGATACTCGGAGCCCATAAACATTACGAGCTGTAATCGAGAAATTTCAGCAGTCAAAACGTAACAACTACCGCTGTAGCGTGATGTTTAACTCACTTCTATTTTCATAGGATTAGGTGTGTTAATCGGATCCATGTTTTAGCATATTGATTTTCCAACTCGTAATCTCAGTCATAGTTAACCGTGTTAAAAAGAAAGTGTGTGACTTTTTTAGCTGATTTCTTCCTAATCATGACATAAATGTACGCAATATCTTATGGAAAACCTGCTTCATTAAATACTTAACAAATATCAGTAAAAAAAAACTGGAACACCGTTTTATAACGGCTATATGTGTAAGGTTTTCTAGAAGCGGCAATCCAAAATGGCACTTATCAGGGGCCTTTTCTATTTTCTTTCGCAAATATCTTACTAAATATGACAGAAATGGTACAAAGGATAACACAGAGTTTAGGCGTAATTAAACCCTGGCTGGATTGCAATAGCTATCTTTGAGCCTACGTTTTTCCTTCCTTCATAATTCTTTTGTCATTGAAAGTAGAGGAAAGGAAATACATGAACTTAGTAAGTAGTAGATGCATGCGGCTTACTTCATACCAACTCAATGAAGTTTAAGCAAACTACCTGGAATTGTGGAAAATAAGTTTGGTAAGTGATTAGTGTTTGACAATTGTTCGTGGTATCAACTTGTTTCGAAAAGGAGAATATTTAATAAACTAGGTATTTTGCTCTTTTAAAGTAATAATTAATAATCCACAATTTTCACTCGTCGAGCTACCTTGTTATACTGGCCGTGCAATTCTCACTTTCCACTCAAATGATTTTGATAGAATTTAGTTTTTTTCAATTTCAACTTAAAAACACTGGCGCTAGTTTTGCGTTCGCGCTTGAGTGACCCAATGGTTGTCGAAATACATACGTGTGTGTAGTGCATTACATGTGTGTTGGGAATACTGGGACTTTTCGTTTGGCAATAACATTTTCAACAACACCATAACACAACAGGGCAAGGAAACCGTATCCTTCTTATCTTGCTTTGGAGAATGATGAAGCATGTGCTGGACAATGTCTTACACAAATTTTGGTGCAATGCAATACTTATTTTATGAAAAACTCTCACTTGAACAATCTAAATAACATTTAATTCATTAAAATAAATCTTGAGGGTGGTGCGTCTTTCCTTTTATTAATAATAATAATTAATACACTCTCTTACTACTTACTAAATACTGTACCGGAGCCAGGATCTTTGGCCAGTAAACACAAGATTTATTCATCTTTAAATTTTCTCAGTGTACCAAAGACACATAAATCACAAGTAGGTATTCGATACAACTGACATCATATTTGCAAATATTTTAGTACGTAACTATATGAACTGTTAAGCTACGGATTCCTATCAGAGCGGTGAGCGCCTACATAGCGTTCGAAATTTACCGGTGAATGCTATCATTGAAATGTTTTCGTTTTTTAATGCTGCGCAGACGACGTGATCTGGATGGATTAAAGTTCTGGTTACTGGAAAACATACTTAGTTACAATAAAAAAAAGTACTCATACTAAAAACGAATAAACTTAAATAATAATAATCCTTCGCTTCGTAAAGTGAAAAGGTAAAACACTTTTCACTGCCCAAATAAATATTGTGCAGAATAGTAGAACAATGTTTGGTTAGAAACTCCACAAGAGTGTTTAAGAATCTGTTTGTAATAAGTGCTTAGTCTAACCCCTTTCAGCTTAGTTTAATATTAGGGGATGGATTCATGAGTACTAATTTACATAATTTAGAAACGTGTAAAATATTTTAACATAACTTTTATTAAATTTTCATTTTACTAACACATCTGTAAACATGTTACCTTCTGTAAAGTAGAAGTCTGTGTTTGTTCTACTTTTATAAATAGTACACAGTTATTTTAACATAAGCACGCACCAATCATCTTCAAAACTAATACTGTTGCAATATCTCTTCATTTTGATGATACCCCTGCACCGGCACGGATATAAAAACAAATTAAGATCTCTTGGGGACATCACTGGTATAAGAATTTTTCCCGCAAATTGTCTGGACTAGCCATTTCTGTCCAGTTGACGGCTATTGGCCCTATTACATGGGACTTAAACCTAACTGACGAAATGTGGGTGTACCACTATGACACCTCTGCCTAACTCTTCGGGGAACACAGGCGTGATGTTATGGCATATTATAAAATCAGACACAAGCGGCGCGTCGCGGGTGGTCTGTTTAAAAGTACTAATCTCAAAAAGTACTGAATGGATTTAAATAAAATTTTCACCAATAGATAGAGCATGACTTTGTGAATGTTTGCGTGTAAATCATAGACATTATGGTCTGTATATTATCTGAGTTACCGCTAGCTATGAAAAGGGAGGCGTTAGTGATTGCGGCAGTGGAAATATGAATTAACGTAAAGACGAAGCTCAGGTTTTCAGTAGAGCCAATATATGATATTTTTTTAACAAAACTAGTCGCAAAATTTATACCCATACTAGCTGACCCGGCAAACGTTGTTTTGCCATATATAAATTATTTCTAGCTGCCCGGCGCTACTTCGTTCGCGGGGTGTCCTACCCCCTACCCTACTCCTACCCTACTCCTACCCTACTCCTACCCTACTCCTACACTACTCCTACCCTACTCCTACCCTACTCCTACCCTACTCCTACCCTACTCCTACCCTACTCCTACCCTACTCCTACCCTACTCCTACACTACTCCTACCCTACTCCTACCCTACTCCTACACTACTCCTACACTACTCCTACCCTACTCCTACCCTACTCCTACACTACTCCTACCCTAGGGTGGACATCCCTTATCACTTAAGGGTTTGAAAAAAAAAAAAAAAAAAATAGATAGTAGCCGATTCTCAGACTTACTGAATATGCACAAAAAATTTCATCAAAATCGGTCAAGCCGTTTCGGAGGAGTATGCAGACTAACATTGTGACACGAGAATTTTATATATAAGAAGATAAGAAGTTCTATTTAAAAATAATAATTAATTTAACTTAACCCAACAGACACTTCTACGTTCGCACGTGACGTTTCTTACAGAGAAGGCACGAGCATGCTCAAGGCAGATTGGCGACTTCAGAATCAGGAATTTAGACAGTATACTTACTACATATGAGTCCGGTTCATCAGGTTAAACTGGAAGCCAAGTTCAACATAATATCGTCACTGGAAAGGCAAAATTACTTTACCTCCAAATTAAGCATATTGAGTTACATACATATTCTGAATCAGCGAATTTTTCTGCATCGATCTATTTAAATAAACAATTAATGTCAATTTAAGTAAATTTGACTTTCTGCTCTCTGGAAAACAAGGTTGTATAATGTAGTTGTGCTCTTCTTGAAATTAAAGAATAATTTGGCTTTAGTCATTTTGATTTACGTAGGTAGTGTAATAGTTATATTTTAAGTTAAACACTTGAATGAAGAGGGCTGACTGTTTAGAGTGACAACTGCAGCAATATGGTCATTTCACTATTGCTATCTTTGTTTAGACTAGTATAGTAAAAACAAGATGTCGAATGACAGTAGCAGCTGTTTATTTCCCGTTCCTCTCTCTCTTTCTCCCATTCAATAAAACTCGTAATTGGTTAGAACGTCCGTAATCATGGTAACGGATCGCGTGCAAATCACCAGCATAACAGAAGAAATAGCAGCTATCGTAATATGAATAAATAAAATTGTGGAAATCCCCTACATTACATAGATAACTAGCTGACCCGGCAAACGTTGTTTTGCCATATATACATTATTTCTAGCAGCCTGGCGCTACTTCGTTCGTGTGGTGTCCTACACGAACGAAGTCATCTCTCAGAGAAACTCTGGCACCTAGCTGGTAAATTGCTCGAACAGCTCGTTTTTGAAGGACAAATATATTTTGTATATCAGCGGCTTTGCCCCACAGCAGAATACCGTAGGACGTAACGCTGTGAAAATAACTAAAATAGACTAAACGAGCTGTATCAACGTCAGTGTATTGTCTTACATTCCAGCTGCCTACACCGTCGGCAGCCGAACTGAGCCTTCCTTCTAGACTTCATATATGAGGTCCACACTGAAGTTTGGCATCTTCTGTTAGTCCTAGAAAAATTGCCGAGCCTACAGTTTCAAGCACCTCTTTATCTAAGACGATGTTGGGTCATAGATTTCTAACATTCCGTCAGGCGAATTTTACACATTTGTAAGTAAGTTGATAGTCACACAATCGAATTAGTTTTTACTAAATACTATACTGTAAAGATAATCGTAAGAGCCATCTACCTTGTATGTCTCAAACTACTCGGTACTCAAAAGAATCATGGCGCTTTACGTTTCGAACTTCACGTGGGTCTTGATATTCGTCATGATTTTATAAAGTAGTTTGAAACATGCAACATAGATGGCACGAAATTAAAGTTTCTTTTGTAACTTTAAGCCTTGCTCATAGATAGCACTAGTTACCTCGTTTTAGACCTGTTTTACAATTTATTGATTATCTCATTTAATACACAATAAAAAGCAGCCAAATGGAGGGCCCACGTACGCAATAGTATTCTGTACAAAACCCGGTACGAATTTTAAGGAAATACGACATTGATTTTCCAACCGCAAAACAAAGTTTGTAAAACCTTTAATTTGATGTGGAACAAAAACCAAGCAATATATTGCAATTATAATATTTTATCTGCAATCTACACCTTACTGTTTACATTCACGATTTTTTTCAAAATTGTAATATATAATGGTCATTTTCAAACATTTTTCCCCCATCCTAAAGTAGTTTTTATAATCGTCAACATCAGCAGTTACTTGGACTTCATATAATAAATTTAAATGAGTGTACAATTCTCTTTTGAGTAACCACTGTTTAACCCAGCGCCTTTTTCGAATCCTTTTCTTCAACGTTAAGGCCAAAACAAGGGACACTACCGCTTTAACTTTATGTAAATTCATGACAACAGAGGGGCAATTCTCATAATTTTAAGAACGTTCACAGTCTGATCTCAGTCTCAATCTGTCAAAAATACCTCAAATTTACCTATATTTTGATAAGTTTTTGACATTTGTTTGTCGCCGAGACAACACTGCGACTAGACTTTAAACGTTTTAAATTACGATAATTGGCCTTCAGGTGTTAACGTGGCAGTTACGAAACATGGACTGAAGAAATCAAGATTGACTGTGTAATTTTGAGACGAGATCCTGTGATCCGAGATTACGATCAAAGCTTAACTATCGCGATCGAGATTGACTGTGTACGGGCCGCCATACGATCAAGCTTCTGTGATTTATGTTGCCCTGGTAGCCGGGCGATATGGGTCGCCCGTACCGTTAACGGTTATGGGTGTTTCCTTCGCAATGGTTGCAAGGGGCGCGGACCCCTGGATGATTGGATGGTTTTAGTGGGGAGGAGGAGCAATTGGCTCCTCCCCCGCGTGGTTGTCCCGGTGTACTAGTTCGTCATAAATCAACAGGAGCAGTGTGATCATTGGCAAACTTAGTTAGTACATGTGGCGAAATGAAGAACTAACACGAAACGACTAGGTTTGACATACTTCCTCAACAAGCAGCGCCGCCATTACATGCACAAAATATGTTTGTCCTTAGTTTTGATCGGTTTGTTTTGACGGAGGAACTGAGTGTGGTTGCTCCGCAGTACTAGCACGTCATAAATGTTAAAGAGCATAGCTGTCGATTGGGTGATTTGCTGCGATTTGATTTTGATTTGCTGTTTTGTTTTTAACAGGCGTAATCGCCAGTTTACGATTTATGCTACGAATATTCACATTACTATCGTAATCCATGCACCCTTTTTGGAGTTTACTCCTTAAGAAACGAGAAATTTGAGTTATAAGGCCCGGTACGAAAATTTTATGAGGAGTAAAATCAAGTGTAACACGAAAAGTTGAGGCGTTACGTAGATTACATATTTTTTATGTACGTCTAAGATTTAGAAGTAATATAAATAATCCGAATAATTACAGATATATGTTTGTTTCTCTTATCATTTTAGCAGATGCGTTCATTTACCCTTTTTTTCTATTCGATATATATCATAATTATCGTTCGTAAGGAGTAAACTCCAATCGTGCGTCGTAGCTGACACACACACACTTTTTTTTCTTTTGTTTATGTAATAACCATTCAAAGGTTTAAACTATCTATATTCGTGACCAATAACTTGAGTAACTTAAGGCGGCACTAATTATTACAATATCATCTACTGAATAAAAATCTTAACTTCATTCTCTTACAGACGACGCACAGCCCAAACCACTAACTAGGTCTAGAATCATGAAATTTTGCACAAGAGTTCTTTACATAGCGAAAGTGAGCACTAATGAAGACTAGTTTTGAAAATATATACCTAATTTGTTAATGATAAGGTAAATTAGTTTTACATCACCTTTTATTGCTTTAGATTTATTTTTATAAATATTCGGTGTTGGAGGTAGTTTGCTATTTCCTTATATAATATCGATACTAAATCACCTGTCCTTTGGGCTTATATTAGCTTGCCGTAAGAGGCCACAAATTTTAATTTGTAACAGTGTCCAAAGTAAATGTTCGTAATTTTTGCCAATTATGGGAAATCCCATCGGACACAATGACATGGCCTATTGCACAATATTAAGAATACTTCCATATTATGCCAATTTCAGAAACGGTGACTATTTCTGTTTTGCTTTTGACGATTACATGTTACGAGTTTACGAGCGTGTAGACGTGGCTAATGTCCACAGTCTTGCCACGTTAGAATACCAATGGATATGGTATTGCACAAAATCCCGAATTGTGCAATATTTTTGAACGTCAAAGGGTAGAATTGAAGACTACGCAATGATTCAATAAAAGCTGGAGTGGATTTCCATTTTAATGCACCTGTTTATTGCACTGTGTGCGTAGGATCTGTATCTACTTAATGAAATTCTTAAATTCACTGACACACAACGCACAGCCTTAACCGCTAGGTTTATAAGAATAAAGTTTATCACAAGAATTCCTTATACACAGGGTGATTGGAAGATACAAAAAAAAAACCGGTCAAGTGCGTGTTGGGCCACGCGCAGTGTAGGGTTCCGTAGTTTTTGTGACATTATTTATTTAATAATGGTTTATGCACAAGTAACAAAATACAGTACGAAGACGGAATTAATGTCTAATGCATTGTCAGATAAAATATAAGTTCAAATTTTAGGTCAGAAATGTCACTTCAGATGCAATAAAACTCAGTGGTTGCCTACATTACGTTTTAAAATCAGAATAGTCTGTGCCTTTACACTGTGAAATAGTCTAAATTAATTGTAAAGCTACTGAGTTCAAAAAAACATTCTCAATATGAAGCAGTTTTGTTTAGGTCACGATCTGCTACGACGTAGCAGCTACGGCGTAGCGTGGTGCTACGACGTATCGTGAAGGCAATAGTTTATGTCAGTAGGAAAGCATAACTGAGGGGTAATTCTCGTAGTTTTAAGAACGTTCACAGTCTGATCTTAGTCTCAATCTGTCAAAAAACGTCTAATTTCCATACATTTTGACAAGTTTTTGACATCGATTGCTTGTCGCCGAGATGAGACTGCGACTAGATTTTGAACGTTTTAAATTACTGGAATACGGGCCTGGTAGGATGTGTATTTGTGTCTACAACTACTACACAGTAACGTTCAGGGCGTGTCTCCATGATGTCACTACTATATTGGTACTTGGTAGTGTGCAGTACAGTGCAACGTTTAATTTTCTAACGTAGTCAGTCACCTTAAATTGTACGCACATAACCGTTGTAAGGTACTAGGAGATCAAAAGCGAGTAGAATGTGAATACTTACTACGTAAGCGGTCGCTAGTCGCTATTGGTGGGAAAACTTTGGCTCGAGATTGAGTTCCTGACTCAAATTCAAAATATTATATTTCACATACATTTATATGAGTCGTCACAGTTAATTGTGCGGTTCTGATAGCCGGCAAGCAACTTGACTAGACGGTTAAAAAATAATTGTTTTTTACAATATTTTCAAATTACCGTGTTAATAGGTAGGTATGGGAGGCCAATGTGGGCTCGTCAATAAGTACCAGGTACATAGCAACTAAATTCATTTTGCGTGAACAATCTTCTGTCAGTCTATACAAAATAAAATGTCAACAATATAAGTTAAGAATGTCCTTGGCCTTGTTCTTATCTAGTTCTATGTTCGTTTGGTTCAAAACCTACCTGACTGAAATCAAAGAATAAATCTTTTATAGCATTTGTCACGACATCTGAGGGGCAATTCTCGTAATTTTACAAACGTTCATAGTCTGATCTCAGTCTCAAACTGTCAAAAAATACCTCTAATTTTCCTACATTTTTGGCAAGTTTTTGAAATTTGTATGTCGCCGAGATGAGACTACGACTAGATTTTGAACGTTTTAAATGACGAGAATTTGCCCTCTGTTATGGTGTAGCCGGGACAATTACTCCGCTCTAAGTACGTCACGCGTCAACGACTTTATTAGAGCAGCGCGTAGCCATACGGTTATCTACTACGACCGCGTGCTGCGTAGATGGCGTAGCCATGCCGTCAGACACTTTAACAACTGCGTAGTCTTCTTAGTTTGAAACTGTGAAGTCGCATGTGATATTCTTCTTTCAATTATTTTGTTGAAATAGCCAATAGCAACACTACAAAATATAATATATCGCAACCTTGTCTACAACTTTATGATGACATGATGTATTTGGAGTCAATCTCCCAAATCTAAAATTATATTTTTATATAGTTCTAGGAACCCCCCTCCCCCCTTCAATCACCTAGTGAAGGTCGCCACCTGGCAAGCTATAGAAAAAACGGTTGGTTATATATTAGCCAGAAACTCTTCCTGATTGATGTTGTTCTAGTACACCTGACAGGTACACCGTTTCCGTGGAAAAAGATGCGCCGTGCGTCTCCATGCCATGCGTTTTTATTTGTTTCACACAAATGCTATTGAAGAGTAACTTTTGTAAGTGTATCAGTAAAAATGATTTTTAGTATTGTATTTCTAGGAATAGTAGATGGAACTTTGTAGGTAGGACGATGTTGTTTGAATAAATTCGCCTGTAGCTAACAAACAACTATTCAGTTATGCTGCCCTGGTAGTTTATTATTACGGTATTAATGTGTAGGTACGCATAATGTGCAATATTTCAGTTATAGCTTAGACCCGCGTTATCAAAATATCACGCATGAAACAACATTCTTTTATTCATCATGGCCTCCTTTGCTTACCGTTTTGGCTAGACAACATGTGTATTTGTGTTGTATTTGAGTCGCTATTCGGGTAGCATAAAATTAAGGAACTACCTCAACATTTTACAACTTTAGTAAACGCTTGCCGAAGTCGGTTCGTGGATGGGTGACCTTCAATTACATACCCAAATACCACCGTGCCTTGGAAACCACGTTATGCAGTTGGTCCCGGCTATTGTTCGTAACTATATGGTATCTTACTTAAAACTGAATTCAATACAAAAGCATTTAGTCTTTATGCATTAAAACAACAAAACAGTCGTTATGGGCAAAGGGGAATGGCGTTTGACCTTATCGGATGCTGATATAAGCTCTTTTCTAGCATAACACTAATTAATAAATCAAATAAACATGCCCCGTACAGAGGTTTCAGGGAATATTCAGGTGTTAAACAGAGAGGAAAGTAGTCCTTTTATACTAGTGAGACAGGGATAACACGCATCCGTCTCACTAGTATAAAAGGACTCGAAGTATGCAGCTAGCGCCAGTGGTTGACGGGGACCCAACCTAGCTGTTTGGCTGGTCCCTGTTAACCACGAAATATAATCCAGTACTTGCAGGGTAGAAAAAAAGTATGTACTTGTTATCTACATATACGTACTAACTATATATATACACTCGAGAGCAATGAATCCGGGTCACTTAAAGAATGTTAAAAATCTCGGAAACTAAAAATGATAGGTTAATGCAATAAATTGTATTTAATAGAAAATGTAATACTCCTTAAATGAAAGTTAAAAAAATATGAGTCACCATACATTTTATTAACACAAAATTACATAAAGAAAAAAACTGCTGATCTCTCCTTAAAACAAAAATAGGAAACATGAAATTTTTGAACTTTATTACGATTTTCTTGAATTTTAATACTTCGTATTGCCTCCTCGTGCTTCCATTACTGCGTTTACGCGGTTTGGCATGCTGTACACCAAGTTCCTTATACAATTTTGGGGAATATTCTCCCATTCCTCTGTGAGAGCAATTTTGAGCTCACGAAGCGTGATTGGGGGAGGGTTTCGTTGTTTTACGCATCTGCCTAGCTCGTCCCAAGCATGCTCCATCGGGTTGATATCCGGGCTGCGCGCTGGCCACTCCATACGAGTAATGTTCATCTCTTGAAGGTAGTCATTCACAATCCTACCTGTATGAGGTCGGGCATTGTCATGCATAAATATAGCATCCTCACCTAAATTGACCATAAATGGACCAACGTGATCATTGAGGATTTCTTCCACATATCTTACGCTAGTTAAAGAGCCGTTTTCTATGATCACCAGCTCTGTGCGACTTTCAGAAGAAATTCCGGCCCACACAAGTACAGACCCACCACCGTAGGCTACTTTTTCTTCGATGCATGCTTGCTTGAATCTTTCCCCTGGTCTTCGATACACTCTGTGTCTTCCATCGTGCTTGTAGAGCATAGATTTTGATTCGTCGGAGAACATAACTTTTGACCAATCTTCAATACTCCAATTTACGTGGCTCTGAGCATATCTTAGTCTTGAAATACGATGCCCACGCTCCAGTTTAGGGCCGTTTGCAGGTCTAAGGGGTTTTAAGTTAGATTCAGCAAGCCGACGTCTTACTGTCCATGCACTTGGGTTACTTCCTCCGAGGCGTCGAAACTGATTTGTGAGTTCAGTTCCTGTGAGAAAGCGATTTCGAAGCATGGTGTTCACCAAGTATCGGTCTTCTCGTGCTGTGGTACACCTGGTTCTGCCCGTTCCTGGTCTGCGTAGGTTAGAACCAGTTTCTTCGTAACGTCGGAGAACTCTTTGTACTGTTGACAGCGACACACCGACAGTCCTGGCTGTATCGCGCTGACTCCGGCCGGTTTCCAGCATTGTAAGTATTCTGGTGCATTCTTCAGGCGTAAGCGACATAATTTCAGCTTGAATAATGAATATAGAGCACTATCAACATGGTTTATGTACCCACATAGATGACAGATTACAAACAAAAGCATAACCAAATGCTGTAATTTCGTAGTTCCATCTTCGAAAGTGGCCCTTTTTCAAATTTGATTTTTTTATGATATAACTTTACATTAACTAAGAAGTTTTAATAACTTCATTTAAGGAGTATTACATTGTCTATTAAATACAATTTATTGCATTAACCTAGCATTTTTAGTTTCCGAGATTTTTAGGATTCTTCAAGTGACCCGGATAATGAATCCGGGTCACTTGAAGAATCCTAAAAATCTCAGCTCTCGAGTGTATAAATAAAAATTAATCACCGAAATGTATGTAGTATGTTCAGAACTTCTGATCGACTGCACCAAATTAGATAATTCTTTTGGGGGGGGGGGGGGGGGTTGTGTTACATCATTCCCGAAGAATTATTTTGTGTATTTAATCACCAACTGAGTTCTCAAAACGGTATTGGAAATTATCGTGAACCAGTATGTCTTGCAGTATATCCGTACCCACACTTGGCTGACTTTCCTAACTGGCAATTCAATGTAATGTCTCAAAACGAGAATTGTCCTTTTCCTAACTATAGACACTTAAATGTACCAGGGTAAACATAAACATAAATCATAAACATGGTGGAGATACAATCATCGCTGTGATCATGACGTCACTGAATCCACAACCCACCCCTAACCCCTCTCGGCTACTACTACTAATGCAATTGATACAAATGTGTGCTCTCTGTATTCTGTCTGTCTGATACTCACTACATTAAGAACGTTAACTAGACATACAATTTTAATAAAAGGTCATAACTAATACGTTACTCTACGAATTACAGAAAGGAATAACTGTACCTGATATTAATTCAATTGTCAACACGGCTAAAACGACACACTGTGAGATAAGTATCAAAGGACCAGAAGCAACAAGCATCTTCATTTAGCTAAGACATCAGGTACTTAAGACCTAGAATTCTAAGTTATCTTAACCGCTCTTACTACAAGTCTTCTCTGCGTTAGTTGTACATACCAACATATTATATTTTTAATTGCTTCCTTAGTGATCACCTTCGTTATAAAAGGAACTCTTTTGCAATATGTCATGCTTCACCCAGCGTTTGAGGCTGTGCTTTGTCTGAATTTAAGATTTTTTATAAGTAGATCTCTTTAGCAACTTTCTTACTCTCTCCAAACTCTCCTCTATTAAAATAACTAGAAACTAAAGTCGTTCTCATTCTAAATATTTCCAATTTTCCTCAACTATATTATGTCTAGATTTTTGTGAACGTCGTCTATTTTAAAAATATGTTTCAGCAGTAGGATATCATATAGATAACATGTACTTAGATAATATAGTTATAACATATAAATAGGAATTTAAAATTTTTTTCCTTGGTTTAGTTTCGATGACTGGGGACAGTTAAAAAAATACCTGTAACTGAAGTCAATTAAATGGTTAATACAGGAGAGCTTCTACACTGTTCTACACAAGATTTTTTGAAAAAAAGCACGTGCTGATTTGGTGTCGTGTCGTGAACAAAGCGTCAGGTTTATGTTTTATGCCAAAATAATGTTTGTTTTCCCAAATTCCTGATACAGACTAACTTACCCACCTACCCACATGGCTCAAAGCACGTGGTCTCAGTTCGAATCTAATCGATTGAAGTCAGCTCAAATACGTAGTAAAATACTAGGACTAGATAACATCTAAAGGCTATTTCTGGTATTTTGAGACCGTAATAACATAACAAGTATTGTCAAAGTGCTATAGGAAATTCATATCTAACGACATCGAGCTAAAGTTTAACTTTGCTTGCACTCTGTTGTCACTTTGATACGTCTGCCTTTAGTAACAATCACGGTTAGCTCGGAAAAAGTACGTTTTCCGACTTTGTTAGCAGTTTTCTTGAGAATTTTAAACAGGAAAGTTAAACAGCTGACTAAAGAGCCGTTTAAACCTGATCGAAAGAAAAACCTTGTTTTGTACTAAGGGGGTTTATATTTATTCATCTGTTCTCGTGCCTTCTCCGTATAAGAAGATGCCTTTGCCCTGCAGTGGGACTATAATGGGGTGATATCATATTAAAAAAGAGCCAAAATAATTGGAGTTAAGTGAGCTAAGTGCCATCTGGTGCGAATGGTTTGTGCCTCCTTGCTCCAGAGCGTCTCTGCGCGCTTTATTAGTTTCAAATCTGTCCGCACCCGAAATTTTAAGGGCGCAGGGCGCTGTTGTCTCTGTTTGCACCTACAAGGATGATAGAGCTAGCTGTTTGAAACACAGAAATGTACTCTAGCTACACAATACAACGATAGCTTTAACTTTGTTCGATCCCCTTCTCTTATAGGTACGATTCGACATTAACAAGTCGGAACTGCGGCTAAACGTTAGCAATATCGTTGGAATAAAACGAAGAAAATAATTTAAATTCACAGAAAATGGTTTTTTAAGTCAAGTATTGACCTTATTTTGGAGAGACGTAAATCGAAAGGGGAAAGGAAGGCCTTTGTGACTGTGGAACATTTAAGGCTGAACAGAAAGGTCGATAAGCTTTATTTTAGAAAACTAGGCAATCTCAGATTTCATAGCACTTGTTAGTGGTTATTTTGGACAATCCCGTTGTCTAGAGAACGGGAAACAAATAAATTTAAATGAATGTATGACAGCATCACCGTAAACTGAAGAGACGGAAAGTCAAAGTATACAGGAAGCTAACTTACGACAACTTTTAAACAACGTTGTGAGTGTACTGATTGGTCATATCTTTTGTACACTTTTTTTTTGTAAAATAAGTTTTGTGAGCATAGAAGTGAAAAGATTTATATTTAAAAAAAATATTTATCTTACATCTCTAAGCAGCCCTTAGAGATGTAAGGTAAATATTTTTTTTCCATCGCCAGATAACGTTTATTCGAGGAATAAAATTGCCGTTGTTTTTGTATGAAATAACTGTCAAAATTATTCTTCGAATACTGTTATCAGACGATTGAAAAATCAGCCCTTAGAGCAGTATATTTATCTTAATTTAACGACTCACGGGATCCACGCGGGCGAAGCCGCGGGCAGAAGCTAGTCAACCATCTCTCCACCACCACTCATGTCACTCATGTGGTCAATCTCATCGCAAGCAGCACTGTCCAAGGTTAATTCCTGAGTTGGATCCTCGGGTGGTGAAATTAAATTCTCTACGTTCTTTACACAGATCTCAAGAGAAACTTCTGTGGCAGAGGGACAAAAAGCGATCACATTAAAGTTCCGTTTTTCCTTTTAAGATTGGAATCCTAAAAGGCATAGGGCGCTGTTGTTGCAGAATGTACTAAAAGGGACGTTGCAGGATGCGAGTTTGGAATTAATGTATACCGGCCGGCACATTAGCTCAGCTGGATAGATTAGAGCATTCGTGTACGGGGCTGAAACGCGAAGGTTATGGATTCAAGTCCCATGTGCTGATATACTTTTTACACTTCAAATTTTTTTATTCTTCTGACGAATGACGTGTCTTGGTACTAGAATAACATATGCATTGAAGAATTATGGAATTTGAATGGATTTTCACCTAGGCTTTATGGAGTGCCTAATCGTTGCAAATGGGTCACACTATCACGTCCTGGAAGGAATATGTCAAAGTCCTTCGTATACAGCTGATTGTTATTGTTCGTTCTATTAACACTTGATTTATGTTTTGATTTTTATGGACAGCAAAGAACTATTTAATATGATTGCATCAATCGTGGTTGACTGATAAAGTAGAAGGGTGGAAAGGTTGTCTTTAAAAGATCGCTCTTAGCGATAAGACCGCCCATTGTGTCAACCTTTGTAAAATGTATGTACTTATGTTCTATAATTTATATGGTGTAAATAATAAAGAGTATTCTAATGGTACCCATTGAAGACGGAATTTCTGTTTTAATTCAATTGTCTCCAATTGACTTTTAAACGCGTTTCAGTACGCGCGCGCGCGCGCGCTTTTATGTTACTAATAACTTTACAATACCATTCTGTATTGGTATCTGATGAGTGTTCGAATCGATGTATATTCATAGAATACTCCGGAAAATTATGAGAAAAACCTTACTGTAATTTTGTCTGACCTTGATATATTATTTTCATTATAAAACCATGATAATTGTAAATAGAATTTTATAAAAAAAATATTGGAAAATATTTTCCAAAAGCAAAAAAAAAATGCTACAACGGCCGACTCGTGGAGGATTTGAATCCCCGACCACCTCGTATTGGGCGTTCTGACCACTGAACTAACAATTCTTATCAGAAAATCGTGAAATTGGCTTCCTATTCAAGAAAAACAAATCAATACGTTGGAAATTAAAATCTAGTATCAACACTGTAAAAGACATATTTCAATGTTGTCGGACGTATCTGTACGTAGTTATGGAGGTGAAGATATGCCGCAATCTAGCAGCTTTGTCTATCCCGGGCCGTTGATAGTGAACTCTGGTCACTCGCACCTGAGTATCGAAGGGGGTTGCGACGGAGTGATCTAATTGGTTTCCAGTAGGTCCTATTGCATCTATTGATACCGCTCACGCTTTGGTAAAATGCAATCTATCTATCATCCTCTTTCAGAACATGTACGATTAACGACACGGTTTTATCGGGTGGGAAGTTCATTTTCTAAACTTCGATTTCGTAATAACTAGCCACCTGCTTCTTCATACCTGATTCACCTGGATGCAATCTACTAATGTAGCGACTATCATCAGTTGCAAAGAGTTTTAGGTCATCCATGTAAAGGAGGTGAGATATAACCTGACTATCTCTCCTTAGCCGATAGCTTAAACCTGAAACGTATATTTTTATTAAACTGATTGTATCATATATTTAGTGCCAGTAGCCTAAAAGTAAAGTGGCTGTGACATAAGGACGGACAGGAAGACAAACGGACTTCTTTTTTTGTCATTTTGGTACGGACTTCACCTATTGACTACACATTGACCTACAATGCCAAAAGGATACAAAGTCACGTGAGGGAAGCTGCGGGCATAGCTAGTCACTAGATAAGCTTTATATTTAACTCAAAAAATATATACGAAGCCGTGGGAAAAAACTAGTCACACAGCAATGGAAACAGCCACGCGACCTCTTGCCGCATTCTATACTCCTGGTCACTTGCTGCTAGCTAGTATGAAAATCTTTGGCTACGAGGAGTCGGGCGGCGAAAAATCAATAATGCAATCTGCGCGCATTGAAAGTGAAAGGGGCGCAGCGTATACATCTTTTGTACGGCACGAGATTTTAAACGCTTGTTATAGAAGGCTGCTGAGCAGAACATTAAGTTTATTTAGTGTGTGGAAAGAGTTGTCAATGTTATATTTATAATCGACATGGTCGAGTTGGAGATAAAACTGATCTTGGGGCCTAAAAGGGCCACTTTGGCAGAATCATAATAGGATAACAATATGAATCATATTAAAAATCATAAGATCACAAACTGACAATTCATATTATGATCTGTGTGCAATTCATATCACGCAATTCACCTGTTTGACAGTTTTGTTGGAAATTCGTAAAATGGTCAATCAAATACGATTGATATAAAATGAATAAGTAGGTGATTAAACTATAATGTGTAACCATTTAACGAAAATAGGAGCAATCGCTAATGATCTGCTGGGAATTCAGGAAATGAATAGCTTTTAAAGGGATTGCTTAGCTGCTTAGATTGGCCTTTTTAGGCCCCCTGTTACTTTTTGTAAAATCCTTAGTATAATACAACAGGGTATTGCCCTGTCGACTACACCACACGGTGCCGGTAGAGGTTCGGGATTACCAGTAATCTGATTACTATTAAGAAGTTCAGGATTACCAGTAAACTGATTACTATTAAGACTACTGTTCTGTGCCTTAGAATCTATATTTATAGATGGTCCAGAAAACAGATGTTATAAGTGCATTGCAGTTTTGGTAATTTTCCAGAACAGCTGTTTAAAGAAAGTTTTAAGTTTAACATAGGGCTTTCTCACTAGTCGTGATGATTGTCAAAGACAACCACTTAATTATAAGGTACTTTTACATTTTTGTATCAGACATTTTTATTTAATATTATATCTAAAATACTGATAAGGTGGTGCCATCTAGCCAGTGATTTGAGAGTAGCAACTGCACTATCTAGCGTCGAGTACTGGAACTTGTTCGTAATACAGCTACTCGTAACTTCGCTTGTTGTTGGTTCGTAGAGCCTGAGGGCGCTGTTAACTAAAATGTTCACTCATTTTAAAATAAGTATGTAATAACTGAGGTTTTCAGAAAAAAATAAGTTGAATGGGTAAGAAAGTTTAAGAAACAAAACGATGTATCAAAAAGGGCACATGAAGGATTCGAACCAACGACCTCCTCGCCCAGGTACCACACTAACCTGAGCGAGGCACTCTGACCACTGAGCTAATGTGCCGACGGTGTTTGATTCGAAATACGCGTTCCCTTGCAGCGGGACGCAGGATAAACAAACATTTGTTTTCATGTATATCTAATGTTCTGCCCGCAAGTTTGCCCGCGTAAAGCAACTGTCTTATTTTTTCTTCTTTAAAGTATTAGAAAACTTAAAAAAAATTGATGAAATCGGTAAAGTCGTTCTCAAGTTATGGCGTGACAAAGGCAAATAGGGATTCATTTTTATATACGAGTATATAATAGATGAAATTGAACTTAGACCAAAGTTTTTAGCACTTAAAGTCAATTATGCTCTCTTTCTTAGCAGTCTGATGCAGTTGGTGGTATTCAATCTGAGATTTAAAACAACTGGGATACGGCTATCACACTAATATTATAAAGGCAAAAGTTTGTAGTGAGTGTGTGTGTTTGTATGTTTGTTACTTTCACGCTCAAACTACTGACCGGATTTGGATGAAATTTGGCACACAGATAGTTTATAACCAGCATTAACTTTTTATCCCGATATTCCCACGGGATCGAAACTTATGTGCGTGAAAGCGCGGGGTGCAGCTAGTAATAATATAAAGATACCATCGTTACTGTTCTTGTTAGATTCTGCTCTTACTGTGGTTTATCAAAACATGATTCTTGGCTTTTCTGGTCTAGTTGTTGCAAGCGCTATTGCTGAGCATGAGGTCCTGGGTTAAATTACCAGGTCGGGCCAAATGTTTATTATCGGGGAATTCGTTAGTAGCAGCCGCTATAGTTTTCATATCATTACCGGTTTATTATTCTACCAAAACTGCATAAGATAAAAAAGGGAAGTTTATAAGGCAGACAGACAGATAGATATGTCCGTCCTTTTCTTAAAATTTGTGTTATTTATTAAATCTGAAGACTGTACTGTTTTTTCATTTTTTTCTACGAGATATTTGGTGATATATAGTTGTTGTCGCCAAATACCTTTTCGCGTGACTAAGATAATAAAAACATGTATTTAAAATTACAAGTTAATTTACCGATCCTTATTCTGAGGTTCCCATTCAATCTAGAGCTTACCTCAAACATACAGTTTTCAGCCTCTCTTTATGTTGTAAATATTAACCAAATCAATGCAGTACCTACTAAACAATTAATTTAAAGATATTGGTTCAATATTTAGTGGCGCTATTAAAACATGCAACATTTAATCACAATAATGTCAAAATGAATGACAATTTGCGTAACAATAACACCATGTTTTGGCACATACAGTTTACTTTAGTCCAAAGCTAAAGTAGTAGGTACTAGTTTTGTTATAGCTATTTTTAATATTCTTTCTCATTACTGTACTAATTTATGGGCTCCTAGTATTAATGGAATATCTTTTATTCAGCTTTTTCCATCGCACTACCGTATGTTACCCACATAAGACTCACCTTTAGGACGACATTCTCGAATAATTTTGAATATTCAATTTCCAATTGCCAGGTTTTCGCATTTTTAAACACAGAAAGGTACTCAACCTATACAATACAACCATAGCTTCAGCGTTGTTCGATCCCCTTGACGTGTAGGTACGATACGACTTAAACAAGTTGCGTCTAAAAAAGTTAGCAATACCTATCGTTGGAATAAAAAGTTTTCTAGTATAACTATTAACCTTATTAACCTCGTTTTGGCTGAAAGTATGTGGAAAAGGATGATAAATATAAAAAATAATTGATAAATTATTTTTTCTGTAAAAACTGTACAATAACTTTTACACGTCAATCATATTTTAAAAACTAGATGATGTCGGCGTTTTCTATCCGAATACTCTGAAAAGAAACACCGAAACAAACTCAGAGGTCAGGTTGGTACCAAAGATAACATCTATCTATCTTCTATATATCTATCTTCTTCTAAATAATATAAAAATGAATCGCTGAATGTGTTGCTAAGCGCAAATCTCGAGAACAGCTGAACCGATTTCGCTAATTCTTTTTCTTGAATATTCCTTGAATTACGAGGATGGTTCTTACGGAAAAAATGCATGAAAGTTGCTTCACGCGGACGAAGTCGCGGGCAAAAGCTAGTAAATTCATAAAAAAGTAATTATTATGAAATAAAATTAAAATTAATTTATTATTTAGTTTATTTTTTTAGATAAAGTGAGAACACGTTGTTCAGATAAAATGTCCGCTGAATTTCATCCCTAGTGTCAACCACTTAATTGTTGATCTACCATTAGGTACATCAACAATTACTTTTACATTTTTGTGTCAAATATTTTCATTAAATGAGTAAATATTTCGAAAATATTGATAAGCAAGGGGCTGTTAAGCCAGTGATTTGAGAGAAGCACTATCTAGCGTCGAGTACTGGAACTTGCTCGTAACACAGCTACTCGTAACTTCGCGTGTTGTTGGTTCGTAGAGCCTGAAGGCGCTGTTAACAAAAATGTTCACTTCTTTTAAAATAAGTATATATTATTATTAACTGAGTTTTTTAGAAAAAAATAAGAAAAAAAGGGTAAATAAGTTTAAGATACAAAACGATGTATCAAAAAGCGGGCGGGCACATGAAGGATTCGAACCAACGACCTCCTCGCCCAGCTACCAATATTCCTGGGCGAGGCACTCTGACCACTGAGCTAATGTGCCGATGCTGTTTGATTCGAAATACGCGTTCCCTTGCAGCGGTACGCAGGATAAACAAACTTTGGCTCGCTCGAAATGTATAGGATTTTCTTATTAACGGCATTATCGATGCATGCCTCAAGACAAACTTGTAGACATAAAACAACAATAAATAGGCACTCGTATAATTTCAGATTTTGGACAATAACTATAATTGAAGTTTATGGTATTTAAAAGGTTACTGTTAAAATGCATTATCCCACTGCTGGGGAAAGGCCTCTCCCCATGACTACCGACTCTTGCGATACAGGGCTAACGTGAACCACTGGTCCATTTAAAAGGTATTTCTCTAAAATAGTTTTATGGGCAAGGCAAACCAATTGCACGCCATTGAGTACTAGCATGTCATAAATGAATAGGAGATAAAAATGAATTCAACTGAAACTATGGCAGTTGTAGCTTTGTGATGCAGTCGGAATTATTCACATTCGTGTTAGTACAGGGATGTCAACGAACAGTTTATGCATGCGTTTATAATTAACTAAGGCAAGACATGTGAAAGGCTCTGCCTCGCGTACAAGTACCAATGTGTCTTTTTCAATTCATATGCACTGCAAGCATCCCGCCCCGGTTTCGCACGGGTAGTAGAAACTTATGCTTAACTTAATTTTTTTTCTGTTGTAGCGTCGTATCAGCCTGTTACATTGAGCATATGGATTAGATTAAATGTAATCAGGTACATCTTTCATTCTACATTGGCTTACATTCAACAATTGCTTTATATCAGTGTGACTGTCTGTCACTTGCTCCTATTTAATAACAAAATATTATATTCATTTTAAGATCGGATATGGTTCGGGCCACTAGGGAACACATACATTCTTTATTTAATGGCAAACAATTGGCCCTATAGGCCAATTAGCGGCAGACAGTTCAAATACAATAATTCAACGAATTCCAAAGAAGCTTGTGAAATATCCGATTTCTAATATTAACAAACAATACTAGACACATATCGAAAGTGTGGGAGATGGGCTAAACGTGTTTTTTTGGAAATTGTGAGGAGACTGATCAATTAAGTCGAGGAGTCGGGGACGAACCGCTTTAGGATACGGACTTCCTAGTCCAGGCTTGTTAAGTTAGGAATACCAAGAGGCTATGTCCGAGTGGGCTGTCGCGAAATAGCGAGTATTATTTATTTAGTTAAATAAATATATTTGGGTTGGAGCCTAGATTAGGCTAATCTAGTATTTACAGTGGTGTGTGTGTGTGTTTGTGGATGTGACTGGGTGAGTCCTTCATTATAATAACTATCCTAGACCGATAAAGTTGTTAAAGTTCTTATAACTTATCAGACAGAACATATTAATACACAGACACTATTAATTGATAATCGTATGACATTTGTATGACCTACATGTATTTGTTCCGAGTCTGGGTGTTTTTCTATCTATAATATGTATGCATTTACAAAAAAAAAAATGTATATAAGTAGTTTATCAGCCATCTTGTTACCATAACACAAGCATTAGGTTGCTTAGCTTGGGACAAATGGTGCTGTGTGAAATGTCCAGGGATATTATTATTATTATTATAATCCTTAATTTTTGACACTCTACTCTATTATCTACATAGTAAATTCTAGTTCTATAATTCTTTAACGTTGTATTCCTTGCCTCCGGCCAATAATAGTACTTTAAGAGTGATTATTTAAAACTCTATTAAATGATAATTTTTGAGTTTAGAATCTCAACTCTATTATCAAGTAGTTCTTGAATGTTGTATTCTTTATCTCAGATCAATAATTCGGTCAGACTGACATGAACACGAGTCTTGCAGATATGCTTGTTGTCCAAAGGGTGAACTTCCAGGGGTTTGGGTGACCACATCTATCTCATTTCGGACTGATAGAGACCATTTCTCCTTAAAAACATGATGCCGACGCAATGCCGCTAAAAATCGGCTTGCGTCACTATATGGTAGTGCAGCTGCGAGTACTCCGAGTGTAGATGTGACGTATCGTGTGAGTAATGACTAATCAAATACCAGCAGTGCGATTCGGTAACCATCTCACCGTGAAAACTTAGGTGAAGTGCGCGTGGAATGAGCGGTCATTCCAACTAATGCTAGGGATTGACACTATTTACAGCTCACTCTAAGCTCACTTCACCTAACTTTTCACAGTGAGATTTTAACGGAATCGATCGGCTGTTACGCTAGCGTATGGGTGACTCACAATTTAATAATATTAATGTACTTTGCATCCCCCTATTATTACTACCTTTCTCAAACCACATTCAATCTATGTTCATAACTATGAATTCCTAAGTTTTATTTAACATTTCTTTCAATCCGGCATTGACATTTTCATATTTGGAATTCATTTAATCTATATCGGCAGGATTGTGTCCTGTCTGGAGACGAGCTCTAAAGAGCTGCACGGTGGTGGGGTGAAACTCGAAAGGAGAACCGATCCATATACTGATATTTAACATAATTAGGAAAAACAATTTTTTTTTTTTTTAATTTAGAAACAGTCACATCAGTAACATTGATGCCCAACGCTTCCGAGATATCTAAAATCTAAAAGGGCTCTAAGGTTTATGGAATCTGAGAGTTGGAGTTTGACGACAGAGACAAGGATTTGGAATTTGACGTGATAGTAACTTTTCAGTTGAACATTTTTTTGTAACCGATTGCATCATAACTTTAGTGCCAACAGCCTACAAGTAAAGTGGTTTGACATAAAGACGGACAGAAAGAAAAACAGAAAAATCGACAGGTCAAAATTACCCACAAGGGTACCTTTTTTGTCATTTTGCTACGGACTTCACGTTTCGTAAGCACGTCTTCTGCACTTATAGTTTCTTCCACAAGAATACAAAGTCACGTGAGCAAATCCGCGAGCACAGCTAGTCGCTAGACAAGCGGTATACCATATTCAACTCAAAAAAAATACATATACGAAGCCGTGGGAAAAAACTAGTCATACATCAATGGAAACAGCCACGCGACCTCTTGCCGCATTCTAAACTCCTGGTCGTTTGCTGCTCGTTAGTATGAAGAGCTTTGGCTACGTGGAGTCGGGCGGCGGAAAATCAATACTGCAACCTGCGCACATTGAAAGTGAAAGGGGCGCAGCGTATACATTCTTTTGCACGGCACGAGATTTTACACGCTTGTTATGGAAGGGTGCTGAGCAGGACATTAGGCTAAGGATGTGTCGATTTAATAAATTGTGTGAAAAGAGTTGTTAATATCATATTAATAATCGACATATTGGTCGAATTGGTGACAAAATTGACCGTTACTTTTTGTAAAAATCTTTAGTCTATACAATACCCTGTCGGCTAAACCACACTAAACTTTTTAATAACAAATAAGCTAGATGAGGTCGACGTTTCCTATCTGACTACTCTGAGAAGAAAGGCTAAAAGCTCAGAGCTCAGGGATCTCTTTTAAAGTCCAGATATAATCTTGGTCAGATCATGTGAAGACCATGTAGATTGATGTCATACATACATACATACTAATTATCCTAAATATACTTTTACATTTTTGTTTAGGCAATTTTTATTAATTTAGTATGAGGTGATGCCATCAAGCCAGTGGTTTGAGAGAAGCACTATCTAGCGTCAAGTATTGGAACTTGTTCGTTGTACAGCTAACTTTGCGTGTTGTTGGTTCGAAGAGCCTTAGGGCGCTGTTAACAAAAAAATCACTTCTTTTAAAATAAGTATATATTACCTGTGTTTTTTCAAAAAAAAATAAGATAATAGGTAAATAAGTTTAAGATACAAAACGATGTATAAAAAGTGGGCACATGAAGGATTCGAACCAACGACCTCCTCGCCCAGCTACCAATCAGGGCGAGGCACTCTGACCACTGAGCTACTGTGCCGATGCTGTTTGATTCGAAATACGCGTTCCCTTGCAGAGGGACGCATAAACAAACATTTGCATTATAAATGTATGAAACTGAACTTCGACCAATATTTAGCTCTTTAGTAACTTTAAATAAAGTAACTTTAGTCTAATAATTCAACTAACCTTCTTCTTTTTAATATCAGTTTAGCTAGGCGCAGACTACGCCAAATCCGGTTGAAATGTATAGGTTTTTCTTATCAAGGGCATTGTCGAAATGTTTACTGCTATTTTCCCTCCTAAATACCTCAATATCTGCACAAGTTCAAAGCCCCATTCACTAAGCAACGTCCATTTGAAATTCCAAAAAACAGGAAATGCGTTTTAGAGTTTGGAAGCGTTTGGAATCGGGCGGGAAAACATCCGAATTACTGCTCAAGACCAGATGGTCACTAATCCATGGTTCAACCTTGTAAGCGAAACTTGACCTCCGATTGACCGTGCGGCTGTTAATAATTAGCCACGAATCATACATAGATGTAATGATTATTATATCCGTGAAATTATATATTTTTTATTTCGTGGGATACATGTCGGGATTGCCTTATACAACTACACATTTTGTAAGGAACTTTCCCCAAACAGTGCTGGCGTCGCGTCATTGTCGCGAAGGTGACATTTGGTAAGCGTTCTTAGGCGCCGTAAAAGCCGTAGCACTGTGCTACGCCGTAGCCACCGTAAGAGCCGTAGCACTGTGCTACGCCGTAGAAGCTTATAGGATTCATAATTTTTTTATCCGACGATGGCAATGTGACGATATATGCATTTCCGTCTCCTTTGTTGAATGGGCATAATGCGTTACAACGTTACAGAGCATCCCTCGTTGACGAGTTAATGGTTGTCATTGCAAAAGAGGCTCACCCTGTGACATGAATTCTGCTTCATGCAGACTTAGAGCGCTAACAAACTGGGACGCCATGGCGACGTCGCTGGCTACGTGCCAAACAATTAGTATTGAAATGTATGACAGTTAACTCACTTGGCCATGGTCTGGCGACCTCGCCAATTTGGAAGCGTAGCCACGACCTACCAGCCCCTATGTGTTGTCTCTCACTACTGAGTTAGTAGAAAACGTTCAAAATCTAGTCGCAGTCTCATCTCGGCGACAAACAAATAATAATAATAATATTTATTCGTATCAACAATACAGCTATATTAACTTTACATACTTATGACTTAAATGTGGATATTATAGCACTAGAAATTGTCGTAACTTGCACCCTTGCTAAGTTATCAGGATAACTTGTATTAAGGACACAAGTCCCAACCCTTGGTTCATATGTATTAAGGCATTGCAAAGATACAATAAAAGCAAATAATGGTCACTTTTACATGGAACTTGAGTAAAATAAAATTATGAACTAAAAGAAAAAAAAAAAGATTAAAAAAGATACGAAAGTACAACGAGAGGGTGTGTAGTGTGGGGGTGTGAGGTGTAAGTTATATGTGTGAAGTGTGTGTGTTGTGTATGAGAGGGAAAGTTGCAATTAGTAGAACCTTTCTCCAGAAAGAAGAAGCCGTTCTGTGTCAGTATAATTTTGTTCAAGTAGCCAATTTGTTACAGTTTTTTTTAAAGTATTACTTGGATAGGAGTGTCAAAAACTTGTCAAAATGTAGAGACATTAGAGGTATTTTTGACAGATTGAGACTAAGATCAGACTGTGAACGATATTAAAATTACGAAAATTACCCCTCTGATATAAAAGGATGGACCCATAACATTTTAGGTTTCTTCTTTTTCCTTCTATGGCGCAGACTATATAATTATGGCGATCTCATGTATGCACGTGGGTCCATTACTAATGAAATCCTATGAATGGATGACTGAGAGTCAGTAGCCAGAGGTAGCCATGACTACGTAACCAGCAATGTCACCATGGGGTCCTAGTGTGTTAAATCTTTTGTGCACTTTTTTTCGTATAATAAGTTTTGTAAGCATGGAAGTGAAAAGATTTATATTTTTAAAAAATATTTATCGGGTAGTAATAAAAGCTCCGACAAAAAAAAGAATATTCAAAATATTAAATCTACTGCCGAAAATACTAACTTTCCGACTACTTTTGTCCGAATGAAAATGACGAAACGACCGAATGAGATACTGAAATCTTGGAAAAATAAACATGACTGTTTATTTCTATAATACTTTTCTACCAGCATAAATTACGTTCTACTGAAAACTATGTTTTGTCTCTCTATCTTTACTTGCCTACTATTAATTCATGAATTACCTTTCATATTTCATAGACTGTGGTGCTAGCGTGGTTTGGTTTTACATTCAAAAATGTTTCTGGCACTCACCGGCCGCTGCCGCGGCACCGCTCGCTTTGCTCGCTCGGCTCGTGCGTGGTCACAGTTCTAACCTAACCTAACTTAGTTTTTTCAATTTAAAAAAGATATATGCGTGGTACGTTGCAAATTTCACTAAACTATAACTTTTCGGAAACTTAGTATTTTTTTCGGAAATTTAGTATTTTTTTTGTAAATTTAGTTTATTATTTGGAAGTATAGAATATTTTTCGTAGAATTATAATCTAAATAAGCTTCATGTTTGTTTGTTATATACAACATTTTTTGTCGCTTAATTTTGTATTAACTTTTCGGTAATTCATTTTAACACAGCTTAGTTAGTATTACAGTCAACCACAGATCGCTGGAAGTTAATTTGTTTTTCGGAAGCTTTATTATTTTCCATATTTATCTTACATCTCTAAGCAGCCCTTAGAGATGTAAGGTAAATATTTTTTTACATCGCCAGATAACGTTTATTCGAGGAATAAAATTGTCGTTTGACAGTTTTTGCATGAAATAACTGTCAACATTTCAAAATTATTCCTCGAATACTGTTATCAGATGATTGAAAAATCAGCCCATAGTGCAGTATTTTATAGCAATTAAATGAGTAAGTATACCGAAAATATTGACAAGCTGGTGCCATATAGCCAGTGATTTAAGAGAAGAAACTGCACTATCTCATATAAAGTATTGTTCGTAATACAGCGTGCGGGCGCTGTTAAAGAAAATTGTACTTCATTTAAAATGAGTAAAACCATATGTTTTAAGGTGAAAAAATATGTTTTATAAACAACACGATGTATATCAAAAAGGGTACATGAAGGATTTGAACCCACGACCTCCTCGTCCAGTTACCTTGTACCTGGGCGAGGCGCTCTGTCCACTGAGCTAATGTGCTGATGCTATTTGATTTGAAATATATTATGCGTTTCCTTGCAGCGAGACACTGGATAAACAAACTATTGTTTTCATTATTAATGTATGAAACTGAAATTCGAAATTTCGAGGCATATTTTATACTAAATGAAATGCCCAATTTTAATAACATATTTTATTGTATAAGGATTAATAATATACCTGTCAAAATAGCTTTTTATCAAATTCTGAAAGATAAATAATATGGTTGATGTGAGTAATCCTTAGAAGATAGACATTTACTACACACACTTACTACACTCGTATATCGGACTTTTTTGTTGAACTTTTTAAATACTATCCTGTAGAACTTTAATCTCTTCCCCCTTATTACAAAACAAGGTTTTTCTTTAAATCAGATTTGCACCACTTCCAATTTTTACATACTGAATGTTTTTATTTTATTCTGATTTGTTGTTTTTTTTATATACACTTTGACATAAATAAAATTTATATATACATCTGGTTACTTTGTAAAGTATTCTATTATTTTAATTATTGTGAATGTGAAGACTGTGTGGGTCATTTTATTTATACAGGGTGGAATTTTGTAATGCCACCTGAAGGGAAAGTACTCTTAATACTGTAGATAGACAATTTTACTCAAAGAAAACATTCCTTTATTTTTTAACAGAAAGAAAACTGCATTCAAAGATTTTCAAAAATTCGTTTGCCACAGCCGGGAATCGAACCGACTAAACTCTGTAAAAATTACACCCTGTACTTTTATTGCATTGATCGATAGGATCAATTATAAGGATGAAATCTCTCTAACAAACTTGATAAATAAAATGATAGGAAAACTATAAAATCTTAAATTATTTTAATTATTTACAAAAAAAATTTAATTAGCATGTCATGGTCATTTAAACACTGTCAAGTATCTTGAAATATTGGATCTCTTAAGAAATGAGTTAAATGGTTTCCCCGAGCAAGAGCGAAACCAAATAATTCTACAGCAAGATGGTGCTCCAGCCCATAACAGCAGAATCATTACTGCCTACATTAATAACCATTTTAATACCTGGATTGGTACAAACGGCACAATCAGATGGCCTGCGAGATCACCAGATGTCACCCCTTTAGATTTTTTTTTTTTGGGGATATGTGAAAAATCAAATTTACATTAAATCTTATGCGAATGTAAACGAGTTGAGAGTTGAAGTTCAGAATGCGATTTATAACACCACCACAACACGTCATTAAAGGTTACTAGAAATGAATTCGTTAGAAGAATACATTTTCCAAGAAAATGGAGCCCATTTCGTGCAAATAATTTAAGATTTTATAGTTTTCCTATCATTTTATTTATCAAGTTTGTTAGAGAGATTTCATCCTTATAATGGATCCTAACGATCAATGCAATAAAAGTACAGGGTGTAATTTTTACAGATTTTAGTCGGTTCGATTCCCGGGTGTGGCAAGCAAATTTTCGAAAATCTTTGAATGCAGTTTTCTTTCTGTTCAAAAATAAAGGAATGTTTTCTTTGAGTAAAATCTTCTATCTACAGTATTAAGAGTACTTTCCCTTCAGGTGGCATTACAAAATTCCACCCTGTATATTATTTTATTTTTCTCTGTGTTCTGCTAGTTTTTGTCATGGTCTGGCAGTTTGAGTAATTAATGTGGCCTACCCAGATGTCCTTTCTTTGGTATTGTTCGTCAAATCGTTGAGCTCCTTAAGTTTTGAATTGTGCTGCACGATTTCTGACAAATGCGTGCACTGACTGGACATGTGCTCTCAATCTGTGTGGTTCTTTTCTCAAAAGGCCATCTCAGACATCGATCTACATGGTCTTCATATGATCTGACCAAGATTATGTCTGGACTTTAAAAGAGACTGTGACCTCTGAGTTTGTTTCGACTTTTCTTCTCAGACTAGTCAGATAGGAAACGCCGACCTCATCTAGTTTTAAAATATGATTGACGTGTAAAAGTGTTTGTACAAACCTACTAACAAAATAAGATCATTTATCAATGATTGATTACTTTTGATTGGTATCTCCGAGTGTCAGTTAAAAAAAACAGGTATAGTAATGTTATTTTAGGTGCATCGTCGTCACATATTAGATATCATATAATTAATGTATACAAAATATTGTAAAACATTTTAGAAGAGTAACGGTAGACGTTTTTGCCCATTCTTCTCCATACGAAACTACATCCACATTTATACCCAAAACGACATTTTCTTCATTCCGTATCACATGCCTATTTTATGACACGTAATAAAAACATATTTTTTTGTCTTTTTGACAATAAACGCCATCTGGCTTCTGGCCTCAAAAGCGTTTGTGCGTACTTCGTAGTTCCATGTCTGGTTTGCACCGAACGGGTGTAGGGTGTAGGGCATACGGCGCTCTTGTCGCACAGTGCACTGAAAGGACGATAGACGATACAGTATGCGAATTTGGAAGCAATTTGTACTGGCACATTAGCTCAGCTGGATATACTAGAGCATTCGCGTACGGGGTTGAAACGCGAAGGTCGTGGGTTCAAGTCCCACATGTGCTGCCACCCTTTTGCAGTTTTTATCCTCTTATTTTTTATTTTTACTAAGAAATATGATTCCAAAAACTGGTGATATAGTACATACTTTTATACCTTAAACCTATTATTGACCGTAGACCTACTTCATCATCATCATCTGCCTAGCCTTTTCTCAACTATGTTGGGGGTTGGCTTCAAGTCTACCCGGATGTAGCTGATTACCAGTATTTTACATAGAGCGAAACCGTAGACCCACGTATCTATCGACTATATCGACTATATATAAATCTCCTTTATTACACATTCTGGCCATTAAAACCTCACAGAATTAAAGCGACGGTATTATTTAAGTTACAGTGAATTCAAGTGTTTATATGGCGCTTGAATGCTACAGCATAATGGCATTGTAGCTACGCGCTACGGCGTAGCAACGGTGTTTCAACCGCAGTGTAGCAGCGGCGTTATCATTCCAACTCATGACAGTGAGAATTTTTTTGTATATAGGGCTGATTTTTCCATCGCCAGATAACTTTTATTCGAGGAATAAAATTGAAGTTTGACAGTTTTTGTATGATAAATGATAAATGATTTTAAATGAATGATAAATGATTTTATTTTTGTAAGTAGGTTTGTACAAACACTTTTACACGTCAATAATATTTTAAAACTAGTATGAAATAACTGTCAAAAAGTCAAAATTATTCCTCGAATAAAGTTATCAGATGATTGAAAAATGAGCCCTTGAAAAAAACTTTTTTACAAAAAAAAAACAACCGACTTCCATAAAAACACTACAAAGTGAAAAATAACTTTAATTTCGGAAGTCGGTGTCTTTGGTTTTTGTATTTCATTTTTCGCCACCGACTTCCGAAATTAAAGTTATTTTTCACTTTGTAGTGTTTTTATGGAAGTCGGTTGTTTTTTTTTTTGTAAAAAAGTTTTTATTTTTCACTTTTTAGTTGTGATAATTTTTTTGATTTTTGTTGATTTTTCAAAAACCGGTTGTCCGATTTTGATAAAAATTTCACGGGACCATTTGGGAAGTATACCCTTTCCAACAAAAAAAGAATTTTTCAAATTGGTTGGCAAGCGACGGAGTTATGCGCGAAAAAACAAAAAAAAAAAAAAAAAAAATACAAACATCCGAATTGAGAACCTCCTCCTTTTCTAGAAGTCGGTTAAAAATAACAATATACATAAATAAATAAAAAAAGTATTCTTTATTATTGTTTGAGTTGAGTTGAGTGCGTTTGAATAAAACTGAAACAAAAATACTCCTCTGTTTTCTTTGGAAAAGGAACTGAAGAAGCAGTTGTTTGACGACACGGTCGAATTGGTTGCATCAGTTCTAAGGTTTAGTTTTATATTTTGGGGGCAATCTACTGAAAGAGAGGCTGTTTTTAAAGCGCAAAAATGATGTATTCGGTCCATTTGTGGCTTAAAAACTACCGAAACTTGTAAACCTCATTTGAAATCATTAAAATGACTGACTCCGAGTATGCCAGCTATGTACATTTACGAGACTTCTGTAAAAATCAATTTACCTACACCTGTTTCAAAAACTACCGATGTAAAAAAGACTCCAATGCGTTATCAATATATTATGAATACACTGTGCGACAGAAAATGCAGAACCGCTTTAGTGAAAAAGAGTTTTTTTGGCATGGTTCCGAACATTTATAATAAAATACCCCACAACATAAACAATTTGCCCCTATTAAAATTTAAGAAAAGTCTCTACTCGCTATGAATTGAAAAATGACATTATACTGTAGAAGATTTTATCTATATAATTATATAAAAATGAATTCCTATTTCCCTTAGTAACGTCATACCGTACGCAAAATACGCGCATTGTCGTGGAGTTGCGGACACCAGCCCGTTTTACCTATTACCTATTAGTCACGTCATAACTTGAGAACGACTTTACCAATTTCATCCATCTTATTTTTTAAGTTTTCTAATACTTTGTAGAAGGTTCTTACGGAAAAAAAAATAAGAAAGTTGCTTCACGCGGACAAAGTCGCGGGCAGAAGCTAGTAAATGATAATTTTTAATATTTCGTGTGCAGTAATACATACATTTGACGTATTTTTTTAAATATTTTTTAAGAAATCTGTTTCTCGTCAGTTGCCTTTAATATTTTAGATTTTATTAAGATATTTAATTAAATTAAAATAGTTTTTATTTCTTGTAAGTATTATTTATTTTCGTTTTTTTTTGTTTTTTTTTTGGTTTTATTGTTTGCTTATATTTTCTACAATATTTGTACGGCTTCATGGCAAAACAGCGTTTCACAAATAAATATTCTGATTTTGATTCTGAAAACCAGCTGAACCAGACTCCGAGACTAGAATTGCGTTAAATGTACTAGGACTCCATAAGGGAGAAGAGGTCTATTTTCATTTACTATTAATACCAAGAGATGTCACTTGCTGGCGGTTATTTGGTTTGGATGGGAATGCGATGTGATGAATTTTCTTATTTTTAAATGAGTTTTAGAAAACAATTAATAATATGAGCATGAATCTTACAAAGTACGAGTAGAACACAGCTAGACATAATTACTTCGCATCAAACGTACTGGAAAGGCTGTGATCATTTCCGCTTTGAATTAATTAGTGTCCAACAGATGTCAGCAGTTACCAATACGATAACCCCCAATTAAAATGAAAAGGAAATTAAATTAATTTATGTGGCAGATACTACTACTTACTACAGGAATTTATTTATTTCTGACGAGAAAATATACAATTACATACAATGCTTAAAAGCTCAGCGAACACAATATGTATACGTATGTTTTTGTCAACAAGTCGAATATTGCTTAGTTCATTAGGGAAAAGTCTGAATAAAGTTATAGAAACTTTCAAAAGTCAGCGCCATAACTTAATAAAAAGTCTCTTCTCTTCTGGCATTCAATAATCTCGAAGGAAGGAAGATAAAAATGCCTCACAAATGCCACGTATGTCCTCGTATGTGTAGTTGATTTCGTATTTTTAATTATGCGCATAGATAAACAGTCCACGTGTATCGGATTGTCAATGTTTCCATCTACTAGTGCTTCATGGGCTCCTAGTAACATTTAGCTATTTGCGCTGACTTCGCTCAGCGCTAACAAGCGGACTAACAGCAAAATGAAACTAACTTGGCAACAACTTCTTCCAGTTTAAGTACATAAAAAAAATTACAAAAAAAAAACGTTTGAAAATTTGAATTGCGCGGGCTCTTAACGAAATTACACAGAATACAAAACAAATGCTAGAGGGTTGGTACATAAATTATTATTTTTACTACCAAAAGCAGTTATACTACAGTGCGACACGGATAATGAACGAGGTGGCTGTAGGGAACTAGTGTTAGATTTAGATTTCGAAATTGTTAGATTGGTGAATAGTTTTTCTATTTCGGTACCGTATTGGTCGATAGTACGCCAACCTTGTGTTGCGTTTTGTAACCGCGATTGGATGGCAGTAAATGACTTTTTAGGTAACAGGGTGTTTCGTAAATCTTTGACAAGATCGCCTGCAGATGTATAACTATTGGACATTCGTAACTTGGCATTTTCTGACAATCTACTCTTCAGAACAAATGTTATAAGCAACTTCTTTCCTGCTTCTGACAGCATATCTGCATACATTTCTATGGAGTCAATGATACTTTTGATGTTATTTTCCTTGTTGTTCATTACAGGAATCAAGTTACACGCAGTCTTTAAATCGAACTCCATGATTTCAGTGTTTGTGCTTTGTGTCACAAAAATCGCTTTCACTACTACTATCTTCAGTACATAAATCTTGAATTTTTAAGTAACATGTTTTTATTTCATCCCTTATTAAAGTTAACCGTGCTAAAGCTTCCGATTTTATTCCTTCCTTAGTACTCAATAGCTTAATTAATTTTGTACTCTTATCAAATATGGTAACTGTACTAGGATAAACCTGTATCACAGGCGGCATGAGCATACTTTATGGTAATTGTAGGACAATAAAATTCTTAACAATATTTAACATTAGAAGTCTTGATATAATGACAAAAAATTATTAATTCGTTATTTTATACCTAGTTTACTTAAATACTATTGACCTTAAAGATTAAAATAAAAAAAAGTCTTATATACGTAATTATTTAGTTTGCGTAAAATAGTTTCTTGCACTTTATAACGTAGGTAAACACACATGATTTGATTTTGCGTCAGCAGAAATTGGTAAGTGGGTTAAAGTCAATGTTGCACAAAATTAAATCACGTTCGAAGCAATGTGTTTATTCGAGCCACGGGCGACTAATGTGCTTAAACATCAAAAAAATCGAGTGTTTGTAGGCCAGTGCAGTGTTTAGCTGAGTTAGCAGCAGGCATTCAAACTCAAACTCAAACTCAAATCATTTAATTCAACTAAACCAATTACAGGCACTTTTGAATTGTCAAAGGGTCGGTCAGTCAGAAAGATGAAGCTAGTTGCCCATTCCAAAGCGTAGGTACCTATGGAGAAGAACGGGCAAGAAACTCCATGGACACTCTTTTAAATCATAAAATTCTTACAATATATTTGATTACATCATTCGTGTTGAAATTAACCATGTGAGAACGATGTAGAAAAGACGTGCACGTTAAAAGCGTCCGTTATAGAAAACATAAAAGCAATTCAGAAATTAAAAATTACAATAAGCCGTGGCAGCTAAGAGATGACCAGTCCCTACTGACGGCGCCCGTTCACGAACATGACGTATGGATCAGCACCATTCAGCTCAACCATTTTGAAGGGAACTTAATGATCCAACACACACGCCACCACCAGCGAGACATTAGAGTGAGCATGACATACTCTCAGCCGCCAGGGCACATTTAAGTCAATGAAAGACGTACCCAGTAAATGGTAGCTTGTAGAAAGTACATAGTGCTCACACGTGTGCTATGCAATTATACAATACTAAACAATTGAGTTTATACAATGCAAATATAGTTTTCTTCCAATGTTCCGCAGCTCCAGCAATGTTTCCGAATGCTAATTAGTTTAAGCGCCCTTGTGGAGCTGGACCATTCATCACGGAAGTCTGGCCTTAAGCATGACGCTCTAGGCGCCCTCGTAGTCGATGGAGTTAATGTAGGTACCTGTATTCCGCTATTTTCCTTGCAGGGCACTCAGCATCTCCCGTTTTGTGGTTATTGGGCTTTTTAAAGCGAGAGCAAGTCGCACATTTCGGTGTGTCAACTTTCTTCGCGCACTCTGACATCGGGTGTCCTTCTTCACCGCAGTGACCACAAGTAGATTTCAGCTCTCTGCATGTTTTTGCTGCATGACCATATTGTTGGCATTTGTAGCATCTGGTAACCAGAGTGGAGGGCATGACGTCCAATTTTTAAAAAGCCTTGATTGGGATAATAGGGCTTTACGTATATAAATTGGCTGTAACTTCAATGACGTAATTACAGGTCAACGCATCTTTTTTCCCAGATTTGTGGCTTAATTTAACCACGCTCAAAAAGGACTCCATAGGCATTGCTGGAAACTTGTCGGATACGTTTTGTTCATAAATGCACCTGAAGACTTCAGTTTCAGCCAAAGTAGTCGGCACACCTACAACCACAATCCGAGGTTTGCGCTTGCTTGGTTCGTCGGCGGTAAGTCCGGATGTAGAGAGCTGGACTGCGTGCTTGAGTTTGTCAGCATCATGTTTGGTCTCCGTACTAATAATAACGCCTCCATTTTTGGTCTTTCGGACACCACGTACATGCAGCTTCATTTGATCAGGGCGAATGATTTTTTGAACGAGGTCTTTTGTTTCGTCGCTTGACTTCAATTTATCGTTAGGATAAATAGCTACAGAGCTTAAATTGTTTGGTCGAACGAAATCATTTGCTCCCTTCTTCACCATATCGGCAAACGAAGCATTTCCCGCAGAACCAGAGTCCTTAATCGTCTGCTTGAGCTCCTAAATATGTTCCGTCAGGTCGCACTTTTCCTGAAGGGCATCAACCGCGTTATACGCGTGAACGGCTTTCTGCTTGAGCGACTGGTATAGGACTGCCATTTGTGAGGTTCTAGATCCTACTTTACGGCACAGGGTACAAATTTTCATTTTCTGCTCCGAGTTGAGTTTGCCATCCGCGGCAATAGCGCAAATTTCACTTAAGTGCTGTTCAATGGCTGACATCCATTTTTGAATCTCGGGCGTTGAAACAACATCAGCCGTGACCGACTCAAGGGCTGGCTTCCGCGACGTTGTCTTCGACGGCGAGGATTGGACTGTTATTCATTTTGTAATTTTTACTAATTCGTGTCCATTATTCACTGAAACTACACACTAAGCAAATTTACAGTTGCGTTACTTTAGTAATGCACTAAAGGAGGTCACAATTTTTAAAGTAGGTGATTATTAAATATTGCTAACGAGCACGTCTGTACACTGCGAATGACCACGATGCAATCGAATATTATCGAATCGTTATGAAAAGGTAAAATGAACAAAACATTAATACTATAATGTAATCGTCTCGATTACTAATGCGCTAACACGGGTAATAATTGCCGCAAAATTTGGAGTAATATGGAGCAACATTGCTCCATAGTATTCTACTATTGACTCCAATACCTCCAGCAAATAGATAGTATGCAATAATTGTCCGTGCAACTGCAGCTAGTAACTTTAATTGAGTCGATTTCAGTATAAAAAGATAGGAAAACCAATTTATGTTACTTATCCGTAAATCATGGTTCCTAAGGAAGCTTACCTTCATACCCCTCGACAGTCCACCACCCTGACCGGGAAGCAGCGGCACTTCATCCTTGTGCAGTCATTCGAAGAACACTTCAGATGGCCAAGTCTTACACGTTTACTATTGCTGTTTTTCACTTACCTGAAGACAACAAAAGATTTTGATATTGAGTTTGTATCATGTTAACATGAAATCGGAAGCTGCGTAAGAAGCTGGAAATGCTTTCGCTTAATTTTGCAAGACATACATACAATACTTAACTTTAAAAATAATTTCTACAAATCAATAAAGAAGCTTTCTATTAAACAGAGTTATCACGTAATCAATCTACAGAGTTATCAAGTAATGGCTGTTATTAGTATCTGTGACACCTACATTTTGCTTCTACTTTTTATTTTTCTAGGGTCAGGACTTGGAGAGCTGAGCAAAAAAAGGTTATATAATTATAATCAGCTTATAATTTGCCCATTGCTGGAACACAGGCCTTCTGTCTGTGAGAGGGACTGGGCCATAATCCACCACGCGGCCCCAGTGCGGGTTGGTAGATGTCACATGTATCCGTATTTTTAGTTTTAAGACATGCCAGTTTCCGCACGATGTTTTCCTTCACCGTTTTGAGAGTAGTGGTGACGAAAAATACACAAAGTAAAGTGCCTAACTGGGTTTGAACTCACGACCTACTCGTAGCAGCACTCGGTATGACGGGGCCGACACCACTCTGACCACCTCTGCACCAAATGAGGTTAAAACTTTTCAATTTCGATATTAATTATGATCTGATTCTTTGGTTGGATTGACTATAAACTAGTCATAATGCGCACCTAGATTGATAAAAGGATTTTCCGTATGGGTTTAAAATAGTTTTTATTCATCGTTACGGATGATGACCGGCTGATTAAGAGCGTTGACAACGTACGGCATTTCAAACAAACTTTCAAGTCCTTGTTCTTCGAAAGGCATGAACTGATTTAAATGGAACTTCATACGCATAAGCAGGATACATAGGTCTAACAAGTTAGTTAAGAACATTTTCGAATTGTTTTATTTAAAAAAAGATAATTGGAAATCTCTGTTTCTATGGAAATTTTAAAATCGGTCGAATTTACAAGTAACACTATTTTTCGAAAATGTTCTCAACTAACTTTTTAGACCGCATCCACTTTTTAATCAATTGGTGGTTTCCAACAAAATCTCTAGCACACGTCATTCAAAACAAAATGTTTAATCAATCAATCAAACAAAATAGCACGCCACCGTGGGGTTCGCAACGGTAATAATATCTCGAGTACCAAGATATCATACGCAAGCAGTAGGATGCAGTTGTTAAACTCCAAAACTTGTAGCGACACCTATACGACCACATGTTGCACTACGTAGTCAACGAGCAAGTACAACTCACAACTTTTTATCCTGCTTATGCGTAGGAAGTTTCATTGCCGAACTTGCAGGTCATCAAGTTGCATGTGAAATGTCACAACCTTAAGAATTATGTGTAATAGAATCATGATTCCCTATATTTCATTTAAATACTTATAAGGTACATTTAAAATATTTTTATAAACACAAAAAAAATCATACAAAAATATAAAAAATAGTTTAGCCCACTGGTATCGGTTACAGGCTCCTATGATTATATTATTAATTATAATGATTATTATTATCAACAAGGAGAAATCGTAATCTAATCGTATGCTGCACTGGCTGACGTCATCACCTTAACGCCAGCTGTCACTGAAAACCAGCGCTGGGGCTCTGTCTCGTATAGGGTCGTAGCATTATGCTGAGCGATGACCGGTTTGCGTGTATGTGACGCATGTTTTCCTCAAACTTGTTATTGTTTTTGTGTTTGTGTTCTTTTTTTACGTCATGTTTGCCATTCTATTTAGGTTCAAATTTCTATTGAATGTCAAATTCAAGAAATCATGACGATTGTAACTCAAAAAGTTGCATGAAATATCTAATTTATTTATTTAAAATAAGGTAGCTTCATTGTAAATGATTATAATTAGTTAAATACTCATCTGTTACTACAATTTTGATCAACATACAACCTGACACTGACCTGCAATTAAATAAAACGTTAGAAAATTTGTATTTTGCGGGCTCCTTAGCGCTTCCGCTTTAAAATCTCTAACACACGTCATTCAAAACAAAATGTTTTCAATCAATCAATCAAACAAAATAGCACGCCACCGTGGGGTTCGCAACGGTAATAATATCTCGAGAACCAGGATATCATAAGCAAGCAGGAGGATGCAGTTGTTAAACTCCAAAACTTGTAGCGACACCTATACGACCACATGTTGCACTACGTAGTCAACGAGCAAGTACAACTCACAACTTTTTATTTTGCTAGTTGCACTCTAGCTACTGTCTGCAGAAATCTACAGATGGAGCCACTTCTACGTATGCGTTGGCTTATCGTACTGTTCATAATTCAACAATATTGTATGCAATGTTTTAATACCCAAGGCAAAACATTCTCTAGTGAAATGGGCAATCTGTCGTCACAACGAGTCACGTTAGATTTCCCATATAATTCAGTACCGGGCCTTTCTATTTTCATTAAGGGACCTTGTGAATTATGGAGCCTCGACCAGCGCCAGTCATGGTCATGGCTGCCAGTTTGGTTATACACCCTCCGACCAGGATGCGGCCAACCACGTGACCGAATTATACTAATATAATTCTCCCAATGTAGTGTTCAGCGTTCAAGATGGAAATGAAATCGCAACGCTATACTTATTTGAGGCGAAGAAAACATCTTGCTAGAAAAAAAGGAGGTGTGGTGAGGTGGTGAAACATCAGTCCGCGAGTTGTTATTTCAATGTTCAGCGCAGGAACCCGTCGTGAGAGCTACTGTGAGGCGCGGTGGTGGTACTGGCTGAGTGCGCGACGTGCTATGAGTTTTTATAGTCCAACTTGTGGGGTAATTGCCTAACACACTAACTGTACAGTAGGAATGGCTTTAAATTTTGACAGTTCAACAACATTAATTGCGTTATTTACGTTTGTTGAGCAGACAATTTTTTCGAATATAATGAAGCAATGTATTACCAATGTCCTTCAAAATTATTCAGATTGTGATTGATAGTGTGTTACGCAATTAGGGTGCGGGTCTGTGCGGCCAATGGCCAGTGTCGTCACCAAACCGAGCGCAGTCATGAGTTCATTGAATGCAGTCAGTAATTTTAGCGCATTAACGCAGCTTCTTTTTCAGAACTTATGTCTTGTCTCTTGAATGCCATATCCTGCGACTCACTGATGACATACCTACATAATATTTTGTATTTGTTTAGATTACGGTTCTTCGAGGATGCGAAGCGCAAAGATGCATTCTAAATCCATATTTACATAATCCAGCTACTTTGGACCAGATCATAGCTCTTATTGCGACGTGGGAAGAGTCAAAATATTAAACTACCTATCGGTTAAAACTGTTAGCTGTACTTTTAGGTATTAAAGGAAAGGTTCAATTGTTTTGTTAAGAATCTGCATTTTAAATTTGTCATTATAAAATCTTCGCCGTGAATGCTAAAATAAAGATATTTCTAATGAGAAATGTGTGCTTTCATTTAATCAGATTTCCTTGTATTTTGTCCTATTTACCGGTGCAGTTGCTGTGTATTCTTAATATCAGTACATTTAATATTCCAGAGTGAGATACCTACCTAAGCAGACTTACTTGAGGGTCCATTTTTTTGTTGTTTAGTTACAGCAGCTACTTTGCTGAGTCTGATCACGGACCTTATTACAAAGTATCAAGAGTCAAATCATTGTTCAAACTGTAAGCACATCATGCTGGAGTACAACCCCTTTACCAAGTATGACAGGTCACTGTTATTTTTCTATGGACGATAAGAGCGCATTCGGCTATTACTATGCACGACAAGAGAATGTTCGGCTATTGATTTAAAAAACAATAATTAGAAAATGATTTCATTTAAAATGATAATACTGTGTTTCAGGATTCATTTATTATTAATACGGTGTTTAGACTCCTCCATTGTCTGTAATCGCTTGCCATATCTGAGACAACCCTTTTTGACTACGTCGTGGATTAATTACGTCCATATAAATTTTATGTTACGTTTAAGTTCTACTTAAGTGTGTACTTTTTACACACATCCTAAGCTTTATCAACGCCCAAACACTCACACACAACACAAACTGAAGTGAGCAGGTAGATATTTCTAACGCAAGACATATTCGATATCAGTGCTTTCCGAGATGTGATGTCATCTTTTTGAAGCCGATGCGGCATCCTATATTTTTGCGTCACTTGTAACACCAGAAGGCCAATTCTCGTAATTTAAAACGTTCAAAATCTAGTCGCAATCTCATCTCGGCGACAAACAAATGTCAAAAACTTGTCAAAATGAAGGGAAATTAGAGATATTTTTGACAGATTAAGACTAAGATCAGACTGTGAACGTTCTTAAAATTACGAGAATTGCCCCTTTGATATTAGTGCCGAACTGTCCACCAATACTAGTGTTTTAAAGAGGTAAATTTTGTGAGTTTGTTTGTAGGTGTTATATTCGTTACTATCAGTAGTTACGAAAATTCTGTCATTAATGGAAAGCTACAGTATTTCCGAGTGTTACTGGATATATTTTATGTTAAAACAAGAAAAATCACGCGGTCGAAGTCGTGGGCAGAAGCCAAAAGTAGATGTTTTATACTCGTGACTGTATGCGGCACTCATGGCGGGAGAATTGCTTTTTCTGATAAACCAACTGTTCCCACGAACGGACACTGTTGTCGCGATATGCTTTAGACAAAGAATCCCTTCCTGCAATTTTTTTTTTTTTCTATATTATAAACACGAAAATTAAGATTATGCCGGTCACGCTCTTGTCGTTCCTACACACTGTAAGACTCACACTTTGTATGAAACCTGAATAATGATGTGATGTGTAATAATAAACCCAAAATTTAGAAAATCGGATATTTTTGTGCCGTAGGTAGGTAGAGCCAACCACTCGTCTGAATTGGTAGTAGCACTAACCTTGAGCTGGCCTAGCGTAGTACGAAGTCCCGATAGAATAAGAGGCCAACTCATGCTGGTTTTATTAACAAAGATGTGTGCTTGACTTTACCTACTCGTAGGTACTATTTACTATCTTCTAAATTTATGTTACTGCCGCCAAGCCGAAACAAGAAAGTTGTGTTCGCTGCGTTTCAAAAATCTTAAGGGGGTACCCACGAAGGAGAAAATTTAACTGCAGATTAATACTATTGCTGCATTGTGCAGTAACGCATTATGACGTAATCTGATCTGATCTATTGATCTTTCTCTCTTCGATAGACCTCTTTTTTTTAGATTCAGACTATTTTCAATTGAATGAGTCGGGTTGAGTCGTGGGCCATACATTGAAGGGCGTTTCTCGATCATTCGTTTGTGATTCAAATATAGTTAGACGAGTCACTTATAAATTATCTCGTAAATGATATTCAAAAGTGCCTTATAATGTCCCATTTGAAGAAAATGATTGGAATTCTTTTGAGTCGGTTAAGTTTTGCAATCTAAATTCAAAGCATTTATTTAAGTCAAGGAGTCGGTCAGTCAGAAAGATAAAGGTACTCGCCCATTCCAAACTGCAATAGGTTCCTATGGAGAAGAATACATGGCAATAAAGTTGATAATTACTTATATTTATTCAATACGAGTGCAGAGCAGAGGATTTTCAAATTATGTTGAATAAAGCACATTATAATGTTGTTACATAAAGTGTAAAGTCGTACAAGCATCGATACCCGAGGGGCAATTCTCGTAGTTTTAAGAACGTTCACAGTCAGAAGGCCAATTTCAAATAGGGAAATTAGAAGTATTTTTTGACAGATTGAGACTGAAATCAGACTGTGAACGATCTTAAAATTACGAGAATTGCCCCTCTGATCTCAGTCTCAATCTGTCAAAAAATACCTCTAATTTCCCTACATTTTGACAAGCTTTTGACATTTGTTTGTCGCCGAGATGAGACTGCGACTAGATTTTAAACGTTTTAAATTGCGAGAATTTGCCTTCTGCACCGATCGTTCATGATGCTATTGTCAATATGCTCTTTATGACAATGATTATTACAATAGTTAGTAGGTTATTGGATACTGGAAGTTGGCTTGATCTGAAATCAGTGGGGTAATTGCGTAACAAACGTAAAATGACAAATGATTGGAACGTCTTCAATTTTGATAGTTCAGCCGTTACAATGAAGCAATGGATTAAGAATTTCCTTCATAACGCTTGGACTGTGATTGAACGTGTGTTATGCATTTAGGGTGTAGGTTAATCATGAGCACAGCTTTAGGATACAAATTATGATACATAAATAAAAACAAAACCATGGCAATGCATTTCAGGCGTTTATTTTTAAATATTACAGTCGTTAGAAAATATGTACAGTCATTAATTATGTTAACAATAAAAAAGGTAGCGCCAGCTCTTTTTGTTGGTTTTAAAGTCAAACAAAAGCGTGCGTCATGTGAGTTTTAATAACACTAATATAAGGTTTGAATTACATTGGTTGAGACACGCTCGTGAAATGTAACAACTTAAACATTGTTATAAACGTGGTGGGCGTTACTATACATTAAAAAAAAATGTTTAGCATGAATTGTAAAAATACGAACCTAAGCTTGACTTAAAAGAGATGCCGCTACATAAATGACAGCACCTCCAGATGACGACAGTACTATGACAATGACGGCATCGCTATATAACGGCTGTCATTTTTACATAGTTTACGTTAAAAAACAGCTGATTATATTTCGCGATTTTAAGGTTTATCCAATAGTAAACATTGTTCATGAAGATCAGTACAATGAACACTTCAGAGTTTTACGGTAATTATATAAAAACTAAGGTATTACATGAAATGCAGCGTAAACGGCGTAAACAAAACTACTTTTGTTAGTCGCTTTTTCTCATTCACGTAGAATGAGAAAAAGCGACTAACAAAAGTAGTTTTGTGAGTCGCTTTTTCTCAGTCACAGTCACTCAGGACCGCTTTCTTGGGAATCCAAAGCTTTATAATGAGCTAATTGGTTACACCATTCGCTTAAGGCCGATAATTGTAAGTAATTAATAATACACCCCTTACATTTTGAAACGTTCAGGCTGCCCGGTCGCGATAGTATTGCAAACCGAGATATGCTGTTTCTTGTCAAAGCTATTATACTGTAAGGCATTACTTAAAACTAGACTAGTTTTAAGTTAGTGTGTCTTGAGTTGGACACCTTACCTTTTCAGAATAAATTCTCTAAATGAACGTGAAAACCGCATCAAAATACGTTGTGTAGATTAGAAGAACAACGCGCTCGCGCAGGCAGGCACGAAGTGTGTTTAGTTTATAATATACTAGCGGACCCGGCAGACGTCGTCCTGCCCAAAAAAGCAGCGCCACCTACCGGGTCAAATTGTGTATAAAAATCTTGTCCTAACAATAACAAAAACAAAAAACGAGTTATCCAATTTGGTGCAGTCGATCGGAAATTATGCGCGTACATACATTTCGGTGATTCATTTTTATTTATATAGATAGATAGATATAGGAAATGTATGGCCCGACAGTATTTTTTCCAATAGTATGGCTGATAGAATTTTCGTTTAAAAATGTTCAAAAGTTTTGCTGCAATACTTGCCGGACTGGCTAAACCAGCCGGCTAAATTGGCCGGGCCAAACTGAAAATATTGCTGAGTATTGCGGCACCATTCATAAAACTTTGCCAGCAATAATTGCCAGGACAGTCATGCCTGTTTAGGAGCGCCTTGAACCATACAATACTACACCACCACCATACTACCCTGCGCTGGATTCCCGACAACCTGAACGAAGGACTAAAACTACAAGACAAAGTTTACCACTTAAAATATTTACATAGTAATAAATCGCGAGCATAATGTACAGTCAAGGAAATTAATAGTTAGGGAAATTGACGCCCTACATCAATTTGCTATATTATATATAGACATTTCATTTAAATAAAATTATTATAGACACCTTAAGTCGGTAGTTAATGTTCTTAATTAATTTCCCCGAATTTACAAAACAAATTAAGGTTTATGTTACAGCTGTACTACGTAAGGTTAGTTTATTATTTACAAGATTCGCTTGTTATGCAGTTTACCTTCACGTCAACTTTGAAAAATTAACAAACATCAACCACGTAAAATTTTAACAGAGAATGACTGTGCGCCTCGCGAACATTCTATCACAAACATTTATGTCCCATTCCGATCGATTTCACAAAACACAACATCTCTTTACTTATGTACTACAAACTAGTGCCTCTTTTCTTCCACTTGTGTTGTCACAAATAATTTATTTACTAGTTAAAAACAATTTTATGAACTTATTACAACTTCAAAATAAATGACGTGCGAATACTACAACGACTTTGCTGATACTGAATGCTGCAGAATGCTACGAAACGCTTTGCGACGTCTCATGTATTTTCTTTCCCGCTTTTGCACTAGTTAGCCAGATATTGCTTATTCAGTCTCGCATATTAGGGGAGTCACACACTGCCAGCTTGACTCCGGGCTGGTTTGCTCTAGGTTATTTTGCAGTGTTACATCTTTGAGGCAATTAAATCGTGTAGATCTCGATATTATAAAACTGACGATATTGATCCATAGATACCGCACCAGAAATAATAGCAGCCATGAACGAATTTAATAGGGTGGGGCATACTGAGTCGTGTACACGCAGACGACCCCTGACTAGCTCTCGGGAAACATAAAATGAGGGTCAGGACTCAGGTCGTTAACCCCGTACTGACATTGAGAGAAGTTCGTTTAGTGCTATATAGAAACTGCGTGGGTATTTCTTATATTCTTGGAATGAGCAAAGAGCAGAATATTTAAGCATTGCAGTATTTTCATAGAACCCGACACTGACGAAAGGGAAACTGAAATTGATTACCGCAGTGTTTGTGAAGGTCTAGTTTACAATAAAGCTATGTAGGGTTGTTTGTTGTTATGTTTCCTTGGTAAGTAGCTACCTACACCTATGTAAAGTTGCACGAGCCAAAGAGGTACGAGTATCATACCACTTGAGGACATTATTCCAATTGCCAGATCTGGATAAATTTTAAATATTGTATTAAAAGCCGCTTCTACAACTAATGGCTCGTTAGACAATTCCAATAGCAAAACAATGGATGCGCAGGATTATAAATTTATTAAATTTTCCGTTTTTTCAATTTTAATGTATTTACATAGAAAGATCATTGATTTCAAAATTTGCAATGAATGTGCGCCATATGGAAGGAGTGATGGGGGGCTATGGGGAAATGCTGCACTTACACGATGCGTGAGCGTGCGTGATCCATCCCCATCCGTTCGATGTCCACCGCGCACAGGATGGATGAATGATGGAAAGCAGCACATGAAGTCAATTTTGCTCCATTGTTGGTGTAATTGCTGTATGGCGTTCCAGTGTGAGGATAAATAAATAAATAAATAAAGTAGACCGCCAATACGAGTACAGTTATTGAATTTGATATCCCTATATCGAGTGCACTGTAGGTACCATTTTTGTTTTCGGGGGGAAACCTTCAAAAGGCGCCTGGACTTTGGGGGAAAATACCAGGGAGTGTGGGATTCTTACCTCACTAAAACCACCTCGGTGATCACCATCAGCACATCCTACTAGAATAAAAACACTGTTTAGATTATTCCAGTTGCGACCCAGCACTGGATTGGAGCATTGGACTGAATTGCTACTGGAAAAATGTATGCCGGCATAATTCAAACTACTTTCATCAACTAATGTCATCAAGGGCTAAACCCAGCCTCCAATATAACTATAGGTTTAACACAACCTACCTAAATCCGTACTAAATAATTCCTATCCGATTTGAAGGGGATGACGGGGGCTCGAGTGGGTGAGCATAGCAAGCGAACGAGCCGCCGTCATCCCCGGAGGCTATGACAGACACTATTGACACGATGATCCACAGTGTTTTATTGTTATACGAGTATTTAGGTATTTATTTAGGTTTCTTAGTAATTAAAGGAGTAACAAAGTAAATCTACCTCCATTTTTAGGGTTCCCTCCCCTCCCGACAAATGAAAATCGGAGCCTTTATAATCTCACTTTCTTCTCCGTCTGTCACAAAGGTTTTTCTCAAGCTCTATGCAATGTAGGAATTTGAATCTGGCATAATGGTAAGTCTTAATGATCGTGGTGTTGCGGACACCAGCCGATCATAGATTTTTTAAATTAACTTTATTGTACTGTTTAAGAGCTTTTTTTTTAATTCGCAAACTATTTTTCTTGTAATATTTGTTGTAATATGTGCGATTGAAGACCAAATTTTGCAAAAAAAAAACTCATAATAACAATGTCTTTATTTAGCGATGGATGAGGAGGAGGATCGAATAAATATTTATTATTTATGTATTTAAACAAACAGCTAACTTTATGCAACTTTAGAGCTATGTAGTATTAATTAATAAATTATTTCTTTATATTAAAATAATGCCTTCGGTGTCTTGAGAAAGCCCATAGAGAATGTATGGCATTCTCGAAAGTCACCAGGCTACCAGAGTTAAAAGGAGATAGAGTACAATACTAATTCTACCCCTAGTCGGAAAAACACTACACACATTCATGTTACAAGTGTGCGAGCGCTGTATACACGCGTGTGGACTGCTGTAAGAGCAGGACAGCATCTACCCCTTTATTTATATTTAAACTACTTTTTGCTCGCGGCTACGCCCGCATGGATGTCGGATATCATCCCACGGGAACGTACTACCGGAATAAAAGTATCCTATCCTATGTCCTAACCCAAATCATGGCCTATCCGTGTGCCTTTTAATCCAAATCCGTCCAGCCGTAAAGGAGTGAAAAGGTAACAGATAAATTGTAATTACTTTTGATCTATTGGATCGATTTGAATAAAAGATACGGACTCTCTTCAATTCTTTATATCTTCTTAAAAAGAGGTACCTACTACACAAAAGTTTGTATAGGTATTACTTGTTAATTTTAAAATAATCCACTATTTTACCACCTTGCGGGATGATTTTACAAATACGTTATAAGACGTAATTCCTTATATCTTACCAAAAGCATCAATTTAAATTTTCATATGCTTAATTTAACAATTGCTGGGTTTCCCATACTATTTTTCAACCCCTATATCACCTTATATACGATTAGTTTTAAGACAAAAAGTAGCCTATTTCCATCCCCAGGATGCCCCACATCTCCTTGCCAAATTTTGTTGAAATCCATTCAGTGGTTTAGGCGTGAAAAGGTATCATACAGACAGACAGTTTCTTTCAAGTTCATAATATTAGTATGGATATACAGAAAATAATACTACACACACATCCATTATTTCAAGTGGGTGTGCTGTGTACTACAGTCTCACATACAAATTACAAGTCAGCTCTTTGATAAATTTTTAGAATTGATAAATCATTCAAGGTTTTATTTCGCTTTTATTCGGGTTACCAAATTTTCATTAACTTTTTTTTTTATCTCGGAGTCACAAGTGAAAAAAAAAGCTATTTCCATACCGCCAAAGTTTGAAACATTCAAGCTAAGTTAAAGCTTATAAGAGGGTTTTAATAAGTTGTTTTCAGATTATTTTTAGTTGAATAAAGCGCACTTTATTATAATATTTTCGAACAGCAGCGACCTGCGGGTACTTGCGTAACACACCGACAGTAGCAATGACTCTCATTTTGACAGTTCAGGAACATTCGATGCGTTATTTACGTAGTTGAGCAGACACATTTTTTTAAACATTTTATGAACACACAAGGATTAGCAATTACTTTCAAAATGATTTAGGTTTTGATTGATAGTGTATTACGCACGCCATCAGGGTGCAGATCCTCTATACTGTGCCCGTTTTAGTTCCACGTCTGGCCGTAGCCGCATAGGGCGCTCTTGTCGACGATGCACTGAAAGGGACGATAGGGATTGTAAATTTTGTCAGGTTTAGTACTGGCACATTAGCTCAGCTGGATAGACTAGAGCATTCGCGTACGGGGTTGAAACGCGAAGGTCGTGGGTTCAAGTCCCACATGTGCCGCCACCCTTTTGGAACTTTTTATTTATAACACAAACTGGTAATTAATTCATGAGTAAATTAACCAAAAACCAGAGGTGCAGTTATCGTAATTATAACAACGGCCGCATTCTGATATATAAAAAATACCTCTAATATCCCAAAATTTTCGACCAGTTTTGGCACTGAAATGAGATTTTAACTAAATGTTAAACGTTTTTAATTACGGGGATTGATAGAGTTACCTAATTAGAGAGAAGTCTTATGAACCGGATATTTTAGAGTTTAGACAATAATTAACCAGCTAATTGTTTGCGATATTACATTTACGTCATAAATACCTTTTTGTATACAAAAAAATCTCTTAATATACAAACATTATTTTAAAACCATACAATATCAACTTCAATAATCATTTTCACAGTTAAATACATTATTTATTCAGGTGTTTTTCAAGTAAAAGGAAATACGTAAGTGTACGTTTCACAAATTAAACATTTAGGTAGCTACGAGTATTACTATTATAGTAAAACCAAAACTAAGCTTTTTTATAATAAAAAACCTTAGTTTTTTTCGCATTTTCGTTATTTGCAACAGACTTCCAAAATAGAAGTAATTTTTCACTTTGTTGTATCTTTTTGGAAGTCAGTTGTTTTTTTTTTTTTGTAATAAAGTTTTTATTTTTCTATTTTTAGTAGTAATTTTTATCAGTAATTTCGGTTTAAAAACCAAACTACTGAACCGATTGTGATGAAATTTCTATGGGACCAGAAGAATTTTGCAAATCGGCGTATAAATAACGGAGTTCTGAGGTAACAAACATAAAAAAACAACTTTTTTGAGAACCTCCTCCCTTTTTTGAAGTCGCTTAAAAAACAATAATTATTATTCTTTTAATACCAGCCGGTATAAAATGACTTTGGCAAATGTAGTGGTACCTCCCGTATTAATATAGTTTTCCCTGTACAAACACATTTATCCACGTGTGCGGCCACAGCTCGAGTTTCATATATTTTCTTTACATGATTTTAACAATGTTGGCATGAAAATGTATACTTACGTGTAGCCTAACATACGTAAGCTATACCCAGAGCTATTTCACTTACGCTCGACAAGTCAGGTTGGCCGAGTGGTCTAAGGCGCCAGATTTAAGCTCTGGTTCCCGAAAGGGAGCGTGGGTTCGAACCCCACACCTGACATCTTATAACTTTCATAGAAAATTGCTATTTATTTTATTTTGTTTCATCAAGTTACTTCTGTATGTAACAAAATCCTAGTCTAATACAAGAAACGCTCTGATAAAATATGAAAATCATTTGTTTAAAGTAATGAGAGTAATTAACCAAGACTATGCTAACCACAAAAGTATTGTTAATTGAAAATGAAATTGTTGTCACTGGCATAGTAATTTAATTAAAATACATTTTATTTATGTAATTTGTTTGTTAATACTACACTAGGAGCCATATTATAGCGTTGAAACGTAACATTAATTAACAATCCAAAGTACCTTCAACATCTGCTAGTTTGTTTCTACAGATGTTACTAAGGCAGCCTGCATCTGCTTTAAGAGGGCGCTCACAGGTCCACTAGCGCCACTACTATAAAAAAAAATATCTCGTGGCTGAGAAGGAATTATGAAAATCTGCTCAATCAGCGACTTCGGAAGTGTGTCTAGAATTTTCTAATACCTTTTATTAAGTTTCATATTGAGACACGAAGCAACAAAATTCGATTTAAAGAAAAGCGGCCACATTCCTATATGTCGTATTTAGTTGCTTCGTGTTTGTTCGTAGAAAATTCTAGACACACTTACCGAGGTCGCTGATTGAGCAGATTTTCATAATTCGTTCTCAGTCACGAGATAATATTTTTTTAAAGGAGTGGCGCTAGTGGACCGTAGTACCGGCTCTTAAGCTTCCAGAAAGGCGATGCATCATCAGAGCTAGTTTAAGACGTGAGTGATATTACAACTGTTCTAATTTTATTGTGTTATGTATTTTCCGTACATTGCCAATGAAAGTGAAACCGATCAGTACAATATCTACATGATGACACTGATAGCTCTTGCACGCGTTCTATACATATACGAGTATGATGATCGCGTACAGGCATGAGATTTTTGATATTCTCCCTTATTTTATTATAAATCCTCGTAATGTGCGCGAAGTGATGATACACAATAGTTATGGCAAAGAATTCAATAATTGAATAAACTAAGGCTCAATAAAATAACAAACTTTAACTGTTAAAATAAAGAAGAAAATAGCGCGAAGATATATATTGTGCTTGCTCTTTTGAAGACTATGCCATAAATGAATAGTTTTAAACTTGTTTAGGCCTCATGGTGTCCTGGTATCCAGTATCGTATTGACGCTGACTTCACACTTTCACGCAAGCGGTTTGCGGATTAGTCCACGTGTGTAATTGTGACACGTGTAAACTTCACTGTGTACGAGGTGGCTGACCTATTTTCCACTAAGCGGTTAGACGCGGGTGGGTGACTGAAATACCTACAGCCGCTTGCGGCTATCTTTGTAGCGACTCGCGGACGCATAAATAATGTATACATGAGAGGTTTAATTACAATTAGACTTTATTTTCATAAAAAAGTTCAAAGTACCTATGGATAGAGAAATATTTATATTTCCCTTATCCCTGAATAGCAACGATGTAGCTCTGGTACTGCTCACTACGCCGTAAATAGTCGCCTAAATGCAGCCCCAAGTAGTCGGGGCTACATTTTAAAATGCGGACATTTAAAAAATGAACTGAGGTTAATTTCATTATTTTAACCGAAGAAAGTAAAAAAAAAGATGGATAAAAATTTAAGTTAAGTGGCAAAATAACACTAATTACATAGACAGAGCGAATTTTGTAAGTTTTTGTAATCTCTGGTACCCCAGCTCCTACTTGAAAAATTTGTTCACCATTATATTTTATGTAAATATAATAAAAAAAATAGTACATAATATGTAATACTAATGAAATAATATCTTGAATTCATGTAAGGCTAAAACTTTTTGTTAGGTTAGGTACTGCTCAGAATATGTGCACAACGTGTCCTGAACCGAATATCATCTTCACAGAGAGATAGAGAGAGAGACAGTCAGACTGTTCCATCATCATCAGGAAAAGTACACAACGTAAAATAAGCAAACATGTATCGCATATGAACTGTTCAAAACAGATTTTCAGAGCTTTATTATATTTGAATGCATATGCTTATTATTTATTTCAATTTCTAAGATAATACTTACATAATAGTTATTAGTATGTAATCTAAAACTCTTAAAATATTGTAATAATATGCACAAATACTTGATATAAAAAAGGAAGGTAAAGAATAAAAAAGTGCTCAAAAGGCTGGCAGCCTTATATTTGACTAAAGAATCAGCATTGCCACGTGATATGGCAACGCTAATTCTTTAGTCAAACAATAGGCTAGCCCCTTTGGTCACGTGAAAATTCGACCAACTGCTTAGCGATGTCTAGAAAAACTAAGTGGGCACTCGGACTCAATGGCCCTAGTGTTTTAACCCAAAACGGCTCGAACATATATTATTATATTTATATTTGAGATTTTCCGCAGCCGTGTTAGGAAGATGATGGGACGGCTGCTTGTTTTAAATATTTGATACTGCATTTTTTATTCAAACAAGTCAACCCTATGAAAGAAAGAAAAGAAAGAAGGAAAATACATAATTATATTTAGCACAGACTAACTACTATGCGCGGATTGGCACCTGTGGAGGTGCCATCTATCTGTACCCTTTCGAATGATTTTATGGCTTATGGTCGGGAAAGCGCTCTACTCTTCATTCTGATTTGGTATTTATGGTTCACAGAGATTCTTAACAGATGGCGTGTAAAGCGCTAAATAATGATACCGTACAAATCGGCCGACTTCTACCAGGACGGCATAAATGCGAAGCGGTTTAGCTACGTATTCAGTGGTCAACTGAATACGTACGCTTTGCTTACAATTTTACTTATATAGCTATTGTACTGTTGGCTGCACGTCAGTGGCAACACTTTGGCCGTGAGCCAAAGTGTTACCACAGCCGTGCGTACCCTGCGCTGTTCCGTGCACTGCTTCGTACTACGTCTAGCGTAGTACGGAGTTTCAATAGATTATGAAGCCAGTTTATACTGATTTTGTTACCACTGATGCGCGGCCTACGTGGCGGATGATTTGGTGCAAATAGGGCAATGTAATGTGTGAAAGTAGGCTATAACGAGGTATATTTAAAGGGCCATCAGTAGAAGCACTAAACATGTTCTGTCTAGTTGATTTCGATCCAAATCCACCAATCTAATTTGGATTTTTGGTGGCCAAATAAAAATTGCAGATTAAAAAACTATTAAGATAAATGTAATGTTTATGAATTAGTTTTGTAATCACGAAGTAATTAATTTTTAGAACCACGTCCCTACACCCATACAATTATGTTTTAATTTACTTACTCAACTCTTAAAAAAGTAAATACGAAAGAAAGATAAGTTTTTCTTATTAATTTAACTTTTGTGTTGACTGGTCATCATCATCATCTGCCTAGCCTTTATCCAATTATGTTGGGGTCAGCTTCCAGTCTAACCGAATGCAGCTGAATACTAGTATTTTATATGGAGCGACTGCGTATCTAACCTCCACAACCCAGTTACTGGATAATACGATACCCCCCTTGATAAGACTGGTTGTCAGACTTTCGAGCTTCTGACGAACCGTAACGACTGTCAAAGATCCACGAATGACAGCGGACCCCTCCGCTGTCATTCGTGGATCTTTGACAGTCGTCTTGGTATATAAGGATGGTCACCCATCCACGGACCAACCGCGGCAAGCGTAGCTTAAACTGATCGATTGATCTATGCGGCTGTTTTAACTTGGCCACAAGCCACTGACTGGTATCGGCGGCATATTACGCGACGCTTGTGACAGTCCTCTGAATTTTAAGATTTTAACTTATTCATAATGTGCATCGGTAGGTGGAATGAGAATGGAGATGAGTTTGCTCCGGCAGTGGGACAATACGAGCAGCTCTTAATAATAATGTCCATGACCATGGCGATGGCCTACGTCATCGACTGCGTGAATTCTATATTTTGGATAAACCTCTAGAAGGAACTAGTCAAGAAGCCTGTTCAATGGTCCCAGAGGGTTTTTGAGCAAGCATATTCAGGGCGAAAACTTGATAGCTGAGTAGGTGCGGCATGATGAGAGAAGACCGAAAATATATTTGAAAAGTTTCTGATAGGTGCCCCGTGGTCAGGAGTCCACTTTCAGATTTCAAAAAAGGGCCAATAATAAAGTGATCTTCAGAGGGATTTTGGCATGATCGGGTGCGGCCTAATGGCTTAATAAGCAAATCTAAAAAAGAAATTGTGGGCTTACCCCAAATCTGACAAATACTCTTATCTTATTCGGCGTTATAAATGTTCGAGCCGTTTTGGGTTAAAACACTAGGGCGATTGAGTCCGAGTACCCATTTAGTTTTTCTAGACACCGCTAAGCAGTTGGTCGACTTTTCACGTGAAAAGAGGGGCTGGCGTATTTTTTACTATTACCACGTTATATGGCAATGCTGATTGCATTGCCATATAACGTGGTAAATGCTGCCAGCCTTTTGAGCACTTTTTTATTATTTACCTTCCTTTTTAGGATTCCGTAGTCAACAAGGAACCCCTATAGTTCCGCCATGTCCGTCTGTCTGTCTGTCCGCGGTTTACCTCAAAAACTATTGGTACTAGAAAGTTGTAAGTTGGCATGAGTATACACGTTAATGACGCCGAAAAAGTGGTAAAATAAAATTTTGAAAAAAACTATTATTTAGGGTACCTCCCCTACATGTAAAGTGGGGATGATTTTTTTCCTTTCCTTCCTTCCCTTACTGCGGGATATCGTTGGATAGGTCTTTAAAAAATATTGGGGGTTTGACTATAAACCATTTTTTGATTAAGTAAACCGTTCGTGACTTATCAAGCTTTAAAGTACCAATTTTCGTTAGAGTCAAGTGTTCCCCCCTCTACCAACTAAACGTTTGTAGTTAGAAATTCAAATGTCACGGCAGTAGTATTTATATATAACGAAGTTTAAAAGAAAACTATCACAGTAATAGTCGACCAATTGTATTTGACTCGAAAATTTCGAACAACTCCATAGAAAGATGTCGATAGATGGCGCTAAGCTTCAGTTGTATCGCGCTATTGTTTCATTCCTAAATAAGTTTTATAAAAAAAAAACAGTTGCTGTCGAATAAAATTATATTACAATTAAATTATATGTGGGCCCGTTTTTAGAGTGAATCCAAATTAATATGTTTTTATATATTAATTATTTTGCAAATCACAACAAAGCTCCCCCAGGTATAGTAAACTACTTCCTCAATTTTATTTTTTTGTGACGAGTGAGTAGTGTAGCTCTGTGTACTGTATTTAAATTCAAAACACCGGCTGTGACAAGTCTTATCCAAATGTAAAAAAAAAAAAATCTTTCCGTGCAAAATTGTCGGATCAGGTGAGGGCCCGATAGGGCCGAAGCCTGCCAGGGCGGCGGGATCGTCCGAAAGGGTTACCGCTGCCCTGGGGGGTGACCACCACCTCTTACAGCAGTATTATTTTAATCTTACTTCGTGTGGGAAAAGGATGGAGCTATACGGAATGTATAGCTCCATCTCTTTCACACACGGAAGTAAGATTATAATAATACTGCTTTAAGAGGTGGTGGTCACCCCCCTGGAACAGAAAGGGCTAAGGAAGGAACACGGGTGGGTTTTAGTCAGTAAGAGTCTGACACTCCCTTCCGCTCCACCCAGAGCGGGAAGGGTCATTTGATGATTTCCCATCCAAAAAAAAAAAAAATGAGGATTTGTATAGGAAGTCAAATTAGGTAGGTAGTCATGTTTAGCTTTTAGTTAGAGCATGGTACAAAACTATCAGTCAACGAATACGACCCGCACTTGGCTGTTATAAAAACCACGGAACCCTACACTGCGCGTGGCCCAACACGCACTTGTTTATATCAAGTATTAATTTATGCATAATATTATTACAATATTTTAAGGGTTTTAGATTACGTACATAATAATATTATGTAGGTAAATACTATCTTAGAAATTGAAATAAATAATAATCATATTCAGTAAAATATAATAAAGCTCTGAAAATATTTATGTTTTGTTTCTGAAAACTAAATTAGGTAGTGACCCTATTTTCACTAAACGGGGCAGTTAGCTGAAAGTATGGTAATCATGCATTCAGCAGATGAGAGTTTATTCGTATAATAATAATACTAGATATCAGGTAGGCTAGGTAGTTAAGTTTAGTTACAAAGTAAATAGGTATAAACCCACTTATCAACCCTTCATTAATACAATATTTTTCTTTGACGAAATTCCTTTTTTGTGCTCACAATTTAATATTATGGTAGGTGGAGCCCAGAGGGTATTTGAGCAAGCGTATTCAGGACGAAAACTTGATAGCTGAGTAGGTGTGGCATGAGGAGAGGCACTTTATTGCACATAATAACTTTATAATAATGAATAAATAAATGAATAACATAATAACCTTTTAAAAATGGCCCAAAATCCGTGAATAACAATTCTCACAGAACAGTTTGGATTTTACCATTATACTCTGTCCACTATGTTGACCGTTTTTTGATAGATCGCAATAGTGATTGCAGCAACGTTATAACTCACATTTAGATAATTTCAATTTAATCTGTACGTAAATATATCGATTTTATGCTGTGAAATAAAAAATGGTGCGGTTTCTATGCCCGTGTTTATTATTATTAAATACAAAACAATATATATAAGCCGCTTTGTTTACTTTAATTTAAATTTTGCAGATTTTGTAGCGGAAATCAGCGTAAAAATAAAGTATACACCTATTTGTCGTATCAACATAACTGTGTCCAAGGATATTATTATTATTATTATCAATACATATAGGGTTTACCACATATTAAAACACAACGTTATTTAATCATAACATTTTATGAAAGTTTTAAAATCGAAATAAAACTTTAACATCTTGTTATTGATATTTGAGTGGATGCAAGGATTTTCTTCTTTATTTTCGATAATATATTCATTTGAAGCGAATACGTTCGATCCCATCACTTATTACGATAGAATGTAATTTAATACGCATAACTATTTTTTTTTTGTCAGAATTGATAGGTACACTTACGGTATTACAATGTCCGTAAGAAGTCATAAATAAGATAATTCAATTAGATTAGGCAGTTTATATATTTATTTTATTACGTATTTTAAAGTTAACTTTATGTAAGTAATCTGGAATAGTTACATTCTAAGGCAGCTGTCAAAATAGGTTAACGAAGTGGACAGAGTATAACACTTCGTAAGGTTGGAAATTAATTACCATTTGGTCCATTCAAAGATAACACACAAACGCTCCTTTAATTCTTGTCATATGCACCACAAAAAACAATTTGATAGCTCATACGACTGACCGTAGTTCTGTCTTCCACAGTAACGTACACGATAGGTACACATGCCAAAGCAGACATTTCAGTTCCTTACTAATCCTCGACGCCATATTACTCCGACACTTGCAAGGCTTGTTTCAGTATACACAGCGATGCAAGTATAATTAAACAAGCCTTTACACTCAAGGAAACTATTAAATGGGTGGTTCCTTTAGCTCTTATACCTCATGAAGACTGTACCGTTTTCTTTTGTTTTTAAGACCATTTGCTTGTAGGAAGATTTGTTAATAGACATTTTGGTAAAGTGTCCTTTTAGGACTTTTTGAGACGGAAAAAAGAAGCATTTTTTTATATATTTTACTAGCTTCTGCCCGCGGCTTCACCCGCGTGGATGTCGGAAGTTCTCCCACGGGAACGTGCTACCATGATAAAAAGTATGTGCTTCCCCAGGATGCCATCTATCTCTTTGCCAAATCAGAAGTTCAGTGGTTTAGGCGTGAAAATGTAACATACAGTTTCAAGTTCAAATCCTCCCCTAAAAACCGAATTACCCCTTTTTGCCCCATCAGGGGTCAATTTTCGACAACTTTACATACTTATAATTAATTATTTTCTGTCGAAAGTATCAATACTGAGATTCGAGTTAATCGGACCGCGCATTCAATTTCTTCCACACTCCAACTTTATTACTTACTTAGGCAAGTATTGTTGCCAAGTTTCAAGTTTATTAACTAACTTAATAAGATTTTTCATATATCCCCGCTTTTCACCCCCACGGGGGTGGAATTTTAAAAAATTCATAAAAATTCATAACTTGACTCAAAGATTATTTATACCAATTTTATAATTATTCAAGCCACTTATTATAATCCTCCCCTGTAAAATTAAGTACCCCTTTTCACCCCGTTAGGGCTAGATTTTCGAAAAACCCTCATACATGTTATTATTTATTTTAGTCTTCAGTACACACACAGTACACTGAGTTTCGAGTTAATCGGACCGCGCGTCCAAATTCTTCCACACAAACTTTAACACCCCTATATCCCCTTTGAAGGGTAGCTTTGAAAAACTAATAATGATAAACTTTATTGCTTACTTAGGCGAGTATTCATGCCAGTTTTCAAGATTATTAACCTAACGAATAAGATTTTTCATATAAACTGTATCCCCGCTTTTCACCCCCACAGGGGTGGAATTTTGAAAAATCATTTGGGATGTGTTCATAACTTGACTCAAAGATTATTTATACCAATTTTCGAGTTAATCAAGCCACGCTGCAAAATCCTCCCCTGTAAAATTGACTACCCCTTTTCAGGCCGTCAGGGGTAGATTTTAGAAAAACCCTGATACACATTATTCTTTCCTTTCAATTTTAGGTATAAATACTGAGTTTCCATTAAATCGGACCGCGCGCTAAAATTCTTCCATACAAACTTTAAAAACCCCCAATCCCCTTTTAGGGGGTAGTTTATAAAAACAAAAATGGCCAACTTCATAATTTACTTAGATAAGTATTCGTGCCAAGTTTCAAGTTTATTAACTCAAGGAATAAGATTTTTCATACAAACAAAATCCCCCCATTTCACCCTCTTAGGGGTGGAATTTCGAAAAACTCTTTCTTAGCAGATACCTACTCTTCTCGAAAAATACACCCTCACCACCATGTCTCTATGCGGCTTAGGCTGTGCGTTGATGTCTCAGTCAGTCAGTCAGTCAGGACTTTGAATTTTATATATATATAGATGTAATAAACACAATCCAAGGTTGTACATGTGTCCTCGTAGAGGCGATCGGCAAGGAGGTGGCGGGGAGGCTGAGGGAGAACACCTCACGCCTCAGCCGCCGCGGGAGACGCTCCGGGCGTCGGGAGCCGCGTGACGACTCCCGGCCACCGTAGGCGCGGGCCTGCGGGCGGTGAGTAATGGGTAGCTCGCCGTCCGATCAGGACCAGGCCTGTGCCCGGCACGTTGTGTTCCACGCGCGCCTCAAAGAGAAGTCAGCAGAGGACGGGGCCCGATAGGGCCGAAGCCTGCCAGGGCGGCGGGATCGCCCGAAAGGGTTACCGCTGCCCTGGAACAGAAAGGGCTAAGGAAGGAACACGGGTGGGTTTTAGTCAGTAAGAGTCTGACACTCCCTTCCGCTCCACCCAGAGATGGACATTAGAGTTTACTTTCAGTATTGCTGTTGTAATGTTGGTGGATTCAATATCTACTTATGCAATCGACCATTTTTATCTCTGTCAGCCTTGTTGTAGCAGTAGCCCATATCTAATAACGTAGGTAACGCGATATATGCGAAGTATTAATAAATAAAATTAATACCGTAAGAAATTTCGGATGTCGAGGATTAAATTAAAGGAATCACCATTAAGCCAAGTGCAGTGAATATTACAGCCGCATCGTGCCGCAGCGCAACACATACAGTGTTCATATGCAGTGCAATGCAACTCGCCTGTAGCGTGCGATGGTTCATAGAAAATGTACGAAAGTGATGTAGGAGGATATTCATGCAACACGGCACGGGCCGCCAAAATCTACGTCAGCCTAAGTTAGTCGGTATTTTAACTTTTACGTCCTTGTGTTTAAATTTTCATACTTTACCTCTTAAATCGGCAAAAGATGGCGCTGTTGGGCAACCGACGACGCAATGCGCGCATGGAACTCTCCACAAGTTGATGCTTTTACCAGGACTTCAAACACCCAGTAGAGAGCTCTGGTAGCTTGTGTTTTTTGGGCATAAGAACTCTCGAATGACGAAATTCACACACATTTTGGTGTGTTTTTGTTAAAACATATTTTGAATAACTTTTAAGCCAGTTAGTAAGTTATGAACGGCGTTCTCGTCGATGTATCACCACAATATCAGACTTATTGGCTACAATAATCCTGTCAGGGATGATAGATCTGGACAGATCTATCATCCCTGACAGGATTATTTCCGTTATGTCGATAAAACATAATATAAATTATATTTTGAAATATAAGAACATAAAAAGTATAAAAACTTTTAAAAATATAAAAAATAGTAGCCCACCGGTATCAGGAACAGGGTCTAAGCTACCGGTGAAGTAATATTATCATTAGTGCTAGGACATGAGATAAAATGGTTTATTTTAATCACTCTTTATTATTTTAATTAATTAAAGCACACGCAATCAACACTACAACAAGTAGTGTGATAGATAACCAACATGTTTGTAGATGGCCATACCGAACGAGGTTTAAGAAATCGAAACTCTCGTACACTCGTTGTAACTCTTTCCTTGTGCACCCTAAATTCGTTTCAATATTTGTTTGCATAACTTCGTTTTTTTGGGTTTTTTTATTCATAAATACTTGCGAGGACATAGGAGCTGAAAGACTTTTACCGATAGAAGAGATTCGTTTTTTTAAAGCCATTATCTACTAACAGCATTGTCTGGTTAACATTCAATTAATTAATTACTATTTTCTATTAGAACTTTTTATTATATCTTGCCTCAATAACCCATCGAAATAAAGGGTACAAAGCCACTAGGGGTTTCACAGACATTCAAATATGTGTCTGCATTTTTATATTAGGACCAAAGTATGTGCTTGACATAATGGGGTTTTGATGTTTTTGAATCTCAATTTCAAATGCGGCTATTACAAAATCACAATTGAGTTTTCGTGAGTAGGCAGAAACAACATTGCATTTTGCTTCATTTAAGTTCATACATCTGAGGGGCAATTCTCGTAATTTTAAGACCGTTCACAGTCTGATCTCAGTCTCTATCTGTCAAAAAATACTTCTAATTTCTCTACATTTTGACAAGTTTTTGACATTTGTTTGACGCCGAGATGAGACTGCGACTAAATTTGGAACTTTTTAAATTACGGGAATACGGGCCCTGGTAATACAGGCTCGCAGGTTGCTACGCACCTGACCTTTGAACATCGCCAATAAGGTATATACATCAGAATAACACAGGAATATTTAGTCAGCCCCTTTATTTCTGTTGTGTCTTTAGATAATTAAACACAGCGCAGCATTAATAACCTTTATTTGGTGTTAAAAAAAATATATATTTGTCAGAAAAGATAAAAGATTTAGAAAACTAATTTTGATGGACATACACACGGTGACAACCATAATCACACTAAATTTTCTTATTGTTCCAAACAACAGTTGTCAATTTTAAAAAACGATCTTATTTTAAAATTCACAACCAGCCTGTCCACAAATTAATGTGACAGACATGAGGTTACATAATTATGTTTGCTCCAACACTCCTCCTTAATCTCGTGTCCATTCACACACCATACATGTTTATCAAACACACACACCCATACCTCTCACACACCACTGAAACTTCTCTCTTGGAAGTGGTTTTGTTAAACCATCTGCGACCATGCACGCGGTCTCCTTATACTTCAGTATTACCTCATTATTTACAATTGCCTCACGCACAAAATGATACCTCACATCTACATGCTTAGTACGTTGGTGATGTACTGGGTTTTTGGCTATAGCGATGGCAGACTGACTATCACTGAAGATGGTCATAGCTTCATCCAATTTGTAGCCCTGTCCATCAGTTACTTCGGCTATAAACCTTCTCAGGAATCAATATTCCTGTATGTATCGCTATCAGAAGCTGCAAGAGAAGCAATCTTCTCTTGCAGCTTCTGATAGCGATACATATTCCGCCTCTGCTGTACTAGGAGCTATTGTTCTTTGTTTCTTGCTCTCCCAGCTGATTGCGCCACCTTGCAATATGAAGACCAAACCAGAGTATGATCTCCTATCAAACTCTCCAGCATGATCTGCATCAGCATATCCTTCAAGAAGTCCATTCTGTCCTTTTAAATATTTTAGACCATGACTTTTAGTGCCCTTGAGATAACGAAGTACTCGTTTTGCTGCGATCCAATGACTCTCGTCAAATAAATTGTTAAACTGACTCAAACTATTCACTGAATGAGCAATATCTGGACGTGTGCACACAGCAAGATACATAAGAGAACCTATCAATGCTCTATATGGTAGGTCATCTCTTGACTTGTGTTCTGATGGAGGCTTCTCTAGCCTTTGTCCAGTTACTTCCGGCGTTGAAACTGTTTTTGCATCTTCCATGCCAAATTCTTTAAGCAGTTTCTCGATATATTTTTCTTGATTGAGATTGATACTATTCAAATTTTGTTTAATTTGAATACCAAGCACCAACTCTGCCTTGCCAAGATCTTTCATTTCAAATTTTGACATAAGCTGTTTCTTCACTACCTTCATTTCTGTTAAATTGTTCCAAAATAGCAGAATGTCATCTACATAGACAGCCAGGATTATTATGTTCTTTCCTTTAGTCCTATTGTAGACACAGGGTTCATTTAAGGATCGCTTAAAGTTTAGCTTCCTTAGTTCCTCATCTAATTTGATGTTCCAACTTCTTGGAGCCTGCTTCAGTCCGTATAATGACTTCTTCAGAAGACACACATAATCCTCTTTTCCCTTTTTCTCGAAACCATGTGGTTGTTTCATGTAAACAACTTCATTTAAGTTTCCATTTAGGAATGCAGTCTTAACATCCATCTGATCAATTTGAAGGTCCAACTTAGCTGCGAGAGCTATTAACGTTCTGAGTGAGCTGTGTCTCACAACTGGTGCGAAGGTCTCATGGTAATCAATGCCTCTCCTTTGACTATATCCCCTTGCTACCAGGCGTGCCTTATACCTATATCCGCCCACCTCTTCTTTGATTCGAAATATCCATTTAGAATCAACGATGTTGTAAGGGTACGCTGGTGGTTTGACCAGTGTCCAGGTATTGTTTTTTCGTAGAGCATCTAACTCCTCCTCAATTGCTTTTCTCCAATTTTCTTTATCCATGCGTGATAAAGCTTCATCCACTGTCAGTGGAAAAACACTTTCAATAGCTTGATTTGTGATGTGATCCGGAAATTGTTTAGGTTTCCTCTCTCTTAATGGATATCTTCTCTCACTAGGAAGTACCGCCTCTGGTTGTAGTACTTCTTCGTCTCTTTCATCAAGGGATTCCCATTCATCACAGCTTTCTGTTTCATTGCCATTAGATTCTTCATTTTGATGTAAATCATTAGTTATTTCTCTTACAGTCTCATTCTGGTCTTGAAGTTCTTCTTCACTTTCTATCACAGTGTTTGTTGGTACAACTGGTGGATTTACGTGTTCAAGGACCACAGATATATCATCTTTCTTTGTTTCTGAACTTCTCTCTATGGGTTGAAATTGGTTTTCGAAGAAAACAACATTTCTTGCTTTATGTACCATCTTGGTTTCTGGATCAAACAAACGATATGCTTTCGCATCTTCACAGTATTTAATATGAAGCAACTCTTTGCTCTTCGGATCCCATTTGGTGCGTTTTTGTTTAGGTATGTGCATAAACGTTTTGCATCCGAAAACTGTGATATATATGTCAGATTTTGTTTCTTTCCAGTCCAAGCATCTTCAGGCGTTTTATTCCTAACAGCTTTCGTTGGTGATCGGTTTTTCAGAAAAACAGCTGTCTTCACAGCTTCTGCCCAAAGCTTATTGCTTAATCCAGCTTCTTGGATCATGCCCCTAGATTTTTCAACGATTGTTCTGTTTGCCCTTTCTGCTACACCATTTTGTTCAGGTGTATATTCATCTATAAACGTTACAAAATATTTGAATCCGCTAAATGACTCTTCAGCCATTGGTCCGCAGACGTCAGTATGTACTAGCTCAAGTACACTGTCTGCTCTATTTGCTGGACTGCTTTTCTTGAACGGTTGTCTGGTTTGTTTTCCTTTCAGACAAGCTATGCACTCTAGTTTTGTAGAACTGTTAGAAAAACTTACCCCTGTCGCCATGATATTGCGTAATAGTTTAAGGTTACGTACTCCAAGGTGACCCATTCTTCTATGCCATAAGTACATCTCATCTCCGTTGATAGTAGTCACCAGCGCTGTGTGCTTTAAACTTTGCTTTAATTTATACACACCATTTTCCTCTACACCTATAAGTAAAGGTTCGCCAGTTATTTCACAATTAGTACTCTTTACTACATTAAAACCTCCCTTGTAGAATACTACCTTAAGATCTTTCTTAGTGACAGTACTAACGCTAAGTGCGTTTGCAGCTAATCTCGGGACATATATAGCATTAATTGTAACATTCGGTTTCGTACATACCACTGTGCCACTTCCAATGCCTTGCAACCTTTCTCCGTTTGCACACGCTACAGTCACTCCCCTTTCATACTTCTTCAAATCATGTAACCATTCACGCCTTGAAGTCATATGATTAGAAGCTCCCGAGTCAACAATCCAAAAATCTTCTGAAGTTGAAGTCGTCATCGCCAAAGCTATAGATGCTTCATTTTTCTTCTTGCTTGGATTGTCTGGACAATCTTTCGCTTTGTGTGGTCCATTGCAAATAAAACATTTAAACTTTTTCTGTTGTTTTTGTTTAAAAGTATTTTTCTTTGTCAATAGAGCATGATTGTTTGCACTCGTAGCAGCTGTATGTGTATCCTCCATTTGGTAAAGTTTAGTTTTCACATAATCCGTAGTCAGCTCAATATTTGAATTTTCAATTGCTAATCTCATAGCTTGAAAATTATCTGTTAAACCTTGAAGCATTAGGGCAGCCAATAATTCGTCATCTATTTCCTTTCCTAGATCACACAGTTTTTGTGCAGTCGTCATCAATGCCGAAATATAATCTCTTATAGTCGTGAACTGCTCCAGTTTAAGACTAACTAGTTTTGACAGCAATCTGCATCGATTATTTAGCCCTTTATCTTCATATGCTTTCTCTAAAGCTATCCAAGCCTCCTTGGCCGTCTTTGCTTGACGCACATGAATTAGGCACTCTGGTTTTATCATCAAGCATATTTTACTCCTTGCTTTTTGATCTCTCTTTTTACCTATCTCATCAACGGGCGTAGTATGTGTATACTCCCATAGATTATCATGTATTAAGTATAATTCCATCACAAATTTCCATGAGCTATAGTTAGTGGCACCATCTAGTTTCTCAATTGACGCCATGCTCAAAGAATCATTCTTACTTACAGCTGAATGATTTTCGCCGTTTCCATTCATTTCTCGGTTTATTTGGTTTCTGGGCCCATAACCTTTGTTGTGTCTTTAGATAATTAAACACAGCGCAGCATTAATAACCTTTATTTGGTGTTAAACAAATATATATATGTGAGAAAAGATAAAAGATTTAGAAAACGAACTTTGATGGACATACACACGGTGACAACCATAATCACACTAAATTTTCTTATTGTTCCAAACAACAGTTGTCAATTTTGAAAAACGAGATATTTTAAAATTCACAACCAGCCTGTCCACAAATTAATGTGACAGACATGAGGTTACATATGTTTGCTCCAACAATTTTACATCATCTGCAAGATACTCCATCTTGCAGATGTAAGTTCTCAATAGGTTTAACTAAGAGTGATTTCAAAGTCGGTAATGCCTCAGTAATGAATGATCGAGTTTTAACACTAACCTTTTATAAAGAAAGATTTTCATATGGGGTGCTTATATCTTTACTGCATGATAGATAATCTTGTTTTCTATGCAGCTTAGCAGTTACTTTCAAACCTTCTTCCAACTGCAAAAAGTCACAACATAGTTCTAGGAAAATTTGGTGCCTACATAACGATAGGGGAATAGAAAGAAACAATTATATTACTCGTATCATATTGAGATAGGTAAGTAAGTAAGTATCGGAGCTTGTCACCAGCCACCGACGACAGTACAAATCGAATGGCATGATTGACAAATAGAATCGCGTGATGTATTTCCTCAGCAAAACTTAACTTAACTTACGTTCAATGATTTTCATAAGAAAACAGACGCCACCCAGACTTGTATTCCACATATACTTTCTCGCACCATATCTTTTTTACGAGTAATTAAGGTTAGTTGACCAACACAAACAATTTGTGTCAGCTATTTGATAGGGTATTTTTAATTCAAAATCCAAATCAAAATCAAAAGTCATTTATTCAAATTAGGCTGAGAATCAGCACTTTTTGAACGTCAAAATTACAAAAGACAGTCCCCCAAAAACGCCCGCCCTTCACCACTTCCTAGTGCTATCGCTGGGAAGAAGAAGTGGCGCAACAAACTTCCCAGCAGCACAGCTGTCTGTTCAATTTAAAAAAATACTTGATTGTATACAATACTAGGTACCTATGTTCGGTAATTAACATTACAAAACCAGAACATAAAATTTAATTATTTGCCATAATATGTAAGTTATTCAAATTAGGCTGAGAATCAGCACTTTTTGAACGTCAAAATTACAAAAGACAGTCCCCCAAAAACGCCCGCCCTTCACCACTTCCTAGTGCTATCGCTGGGAAGAAGAAGTGGCGCAACAAACTCCCCAGCAGCACAGCTGTCTGTTCAATTTAAAAAAATACTTGATTGTATACAATACTAGGTACCTATGTTCGGTAATTAACATTACAAAACCAGAACATAAAATTTAATTATTTGCCATAATATGTAAGCTACCACGCCAATATACCAACAAATATAATAAAAACTATACGTACTCAAGCTAAAAAATAATTAATTAAAATGTAAATAAAAAAAAATACTACCCAAATAAAAGCCTCCAGGCATAAAGGGCGTGACAGCTTACATATTTATGCATTGCTGGGTTCTAAGTAAGTAAGTTCTAATTGACGGTATGAAGCATTTAGCACCAGTAGTCATTGATCGATTCATTATCAATAAGCTTTATATTTACAGTAGGTACAGTACGCATACGATAAAAATAAAAATCGTTATAGTATCAATGACAAACATTATTTGATTTTCGCCATTTTGACACTGATAACAACGTGAGCGTCTGTGGAACTAATATTATGTTTTACAGTGAGTTTTACAAAATGCGCATACTCTCATGATAAAATGTTCTAAATATCTCGTAGTAAACACAAAATACACAAAAAAGCTTTATTCCACGATTTAGACCTAAATCATCAGAGACGTACCAAAACAACACGACGGCCATTTGTAGCAATGTATCAATTTTAGTTCCTGAGACGCTCGAGCGGAGCGCTTTGAATCGGCACAAAAACAACTGTCTTTTCGTATAGAATATTTAGGCCAGCGTACTTGTTTATTCGAGGTCAGTGACTCTTTTAATTTTAAATAAGTATTAAACCTAGCCAAGATGATAAAGATGGAAGCTATTCATCCTGATTTATGACGTCAGCTCGAACAAAACCTTAAAAAAATAACTACAGCTTGGGCCATTCGTTGACTGAACTATAATTTGATGATTCATGAATGTCCTGCATAGATTTACAAGATTAAAATGGGCGTGTGGCGTCCCTTGGACTTCGACTTATTCCGCCCGTTCTCGTTTCCCCCCGAAAGTCATAATAAAAAAAATAATTAGTTACATGCTCGATCCCCAACATTTAAAAGTTAAGTACAACTAAGCGAGAAAGTGCAACCACCGCAATATTATTTGTAGGAACCAAATTGATTATCTAAGGGCCCATTTTTTGATCCGTAGTTAAACTCAACTAATTGTTAAAAATAGTAACTAATGGTTAAATTTTTGCAAAATGTGTTTTTTGATCAATTTTTAGTTTATCTAATTGTTATTTTTAAACTAATAGTTAATTATTTGACCATTAGCAATGATATTATATCATAAGATAAACTAAATGGATAAAAAAATCGGCCCTAAGAGACCTAATTTGTAAATCTAGCTTGTAGTAACCACCCAACTCACTATTCCAGCCGGTCTATTCTGTGAAAATCTCACCGTGAAAACTCAGGTGAAGTGAGTTGTAAGTGAGGAGCCATTCCACCTGCAGTGCGATTCTGTAACCATCTCACCGTGAACACTTAGGTGAAGTGAGCGTGGAGTGAGCTGTCATTCCAAATAATGCTAGGGATTGACACTACTGACAACTCACATCAAGCTCACTTCATTTGAGTTTAATAATAATATATAAATTATTAATATATAAAATAAAAATATATAAAATATTAATAAAACAATAAAATATAATATAAAAATATATACAATACTAATAATACAAATATAATAAATTAAATCACTAAATAAATTAATAAAAAATAAATAAATAATAAATTAATTAATATAATTATACAAAAATATTATTTTTCTGGAACCTAAATGTTATTACCTACACAGCAAAAGATTCCTTTGACGATAAACTCACTTAACTAAAAATTAACAAAATAAGACAGTACATGACAAAACTATATTATACACTCATTAAAATCTATCTCAAACGAAACATATAATAATATAATTATTGAGTACCGACACATATAACAGAGTTAATAATAATAAATAAAATAATAATTTGTAATAATAAACAAAATATTAATAATACAATAAAATATAATATAAAAATATATAGAATACTTATGTTATATAATTATAATTATACAAAAATACTTGTTTATGGACCATTTGCCGAAATGATATACCCTCTCTCCTACTACCTCTGCTGTGCCCGACAGGGTCCATAGTGATTCTGCTATATTTTTATTTATAAGACCTAATGTACACTATGGAACGCAATAAAGTATTGAGTATTGAGTATTGAGTTTTCACGGTGAGATTTTCACAGAATCGACCGGCTGATGCTAGGGATTGACACTATTGACTGCTCACTTCATGAAGAACAATAGAATAAATCGTACTTACTCGTATTTCTATCTATTTCACGCGTTTATTAAATAGAATATAATGTTGTATCTATAGATGTTGTGTTTAAAATAGGTATATTAATATTGTATTGTAATTATAATATTTACACCTAATGATTGTTGATTTATATACCTAATTTAGCTTAGAATAATTATTCTAAACGTCTTTTATATTCTTAAATGTAAAGTTTTTAGTACTTAGGTATATTTAAGTAAGTAAGTAGTTATTTTTTCTAAGAAATATTTTTATATTCTAGAAATGTGTGTTTTTTAAACTATGGAGGAACTAATTAAAGTATAATTTACGAAAGCTGTGATTTTATTTGTGGTAATGTAGAACAATTTGAAATAAACATACTGTGACTGTTCCTAAATTACCCTAGGCTGATAAAATTTTCGTTTTTCCTAATTATGTGGAAATGTCAGGAAAATGGGTCAGGCCCCCCTTGCGGGGGAGAACAGTACCCCACCTCCGTACTGTCCTGTAGGGCTCGGCTCTAGACCCTTCCACCGATATAGATTAAATGAATTCCGAATATGAAGAAGTCCGATGCTTTGTTTCATCAGTAGACCAAGGAAAGGATTGAAAGAAATGTTAAATAAAACTTAGGAAATCATAGTTATAAACATAGATTGAAAGTGAAAGCCATATTTTATTCTTCAGAAAAAATCTGACTATTGAAAAATCAGCCCTAAGTGTAATACTTTGTGACAAACATTTTTCTTTTTTTAATTGCGTTAAAATACAGCCGGTATTTTTAAATATTGGATTAAATAAAATAACAATATTATAAAATTTTGAATCTGAATAATCAAAAACATGTATTATTTATATCAGCGCCACCTCGCGAATTTCAAAAGAACTACTATTACAGTTGTGGAGTTGCACTGCAAATCCTTAATAATAAGGATTTGCGCTAAAACGGCTGAACGGATTTGGATGTTTGGCACATGAGTAGCCCATGAACTGAAGAAGGATAGGCTACTTTTCATCTTGGATCGCAGACCAGGTCTCGGGCAACAGCTAGTAATAATTTTTTTTTTTTTTTTTTTTCCCTGGACATTTCACACAGCACCATTTGTCCCAAGCTAAGCAACCTAATGCTTGTATTATGGTAACAAGATGGCTGATAAACTACTTATATACATTTTTTTTTTTTGTAAATACATACATATTATAGATAGAAAAACACCCAGACTCGGAACAAATACATGTAGGTCATACAAATATTTGTTCCGTGCGGGAATCGAACCCGCGACACGCAGCGCAGCAGTCAATCGCTTAACCACTGCGCCAACCGTGCCGTCAAATTATATTATAATCGACTCCATGGATTCTTATGTCGATCAACTTAAATGACTAAAATCGTTTGTTTTAGTACAGCACTCTATGCGCAGAATAAAGGGTGACTTTTAGGGTTTAGTGCCACAAAACCGGCCAAGTGCGTGTCAGGCCACGCGTAGAATAGGGTTCCGCAGTCACCCGTAATGGCAACTTACAAGTTAGGCCTCGATAACTCCTGAACTAAAAAAAATATCTAAGCCGTTATATGTCGTTTTAGGACTACCATCATGATTTTTTTCTTTTAACAAAAAAATGCGCTTGGGGTAAACGCGAGAAAAAAAATCCCACTTTACGTGTAGGGGAGGTACCACAAAAAAATGTTTTTCGTGATTTTATTCTAGCACTTTGTGGACGTGGTAAATACACATATCCATGCAAAGTTTCATCTTTCTAGCGCTAACTGTTTGAAAGGTAAGCCGAGGACGGACGGACGGACGGACATGGCGAAACTATAAGGGTTCCGAGACATGAACTACGGAACCCTAAAAAGGAAACCTAAATAGGAACACTTCGTTTTCCGTCTCTCACTGTCAAGACCCTTTTCCTCAGGAACGCGTGAAGGTATCAAATATACTTACAAGAAACCGTAGACCTGCTTATGGTTCCCTGTAGCTCTAATAAAATCAAGCTTCTAAGTCAACGCAATACGGCCATTTAGGGACTACTCACACTTATTCAGCTTATGCCCATAGAAAACAACGATTTAGTATGGAGACGCGTACGCATCCGTTAAGCTTTCCGCGTCTATTCAGCTTTCGCGGCAAACAAGTATAAAATGGGGACAAATGTGTTATTATCATGCGAGTGCTATAGATAGAGTTCAGCGCTGTTCTGCCGCGTACTCCTTTATTTTTGAATGAAATTTTATGTTGTTACGAACATAACATTTTCGAACCCATATGCTTATGTGATGTATCGTATTTAAACGTTGCATTCGTTATTTCACGAAAAAATCGCAATTGAAAGTTGTGAAGTGTTTACATATTGGTGCTCGTGACTGTACACGGATGGTTCTCGACTCCTTATCGACAAGTTGCGTCCTGCATAGATTTGATTTATTATTACGTAATCATTATGCACGCAAGGATGGAGATAGTTCGAACTTCGGACTTTAAAAGTAAAGTAATTAGAATTATTTTATTTTTACGAAATAAAATAATGGACGAAGAGAAACTTATATTGCTAGTGCACCAATATTCTTGCTTGTACGATATTAGTTCGTCACATTATAGCGATCAACAGAGAAAAAATAATGCTTGGGAAGAGAGAAGCGTTTCGGCGGAGATAACACGCTATGACGGCTTTTCTCATTCTTACGACGCAGTACGCGGCTGATAGAAGCAGAACTGTATAAGTGTGACCAAAATCATTCAGCGAAACGCGAATGGAGCTGAATAAGTGTGAGTAGTCCCTTATGCGACATATTGTTTTGATACTCGCCACTAAATCAAAATCTTCCCGTACTTCCCGTTGACCTAGATTCATGAAATTTGGCAAGATGCAAGGTGCTCACAGCACAATTATAGGAAAATATCCGAAAATTGATAATTTTTAGTTTTAACACATAAAAACTTTTTTTTAACGAGTAATCGCTTGTATTTGCTGCTGTGATAATAATTGGCACTTTTTAGTACACTAAGAACGTTATTTTGACAGGCTGGGCCCATTCTTGTCATTTTCTATTCATTTATTTTGATAATAGTTATAATGCCCAACGGCGTGATAAGCCGGTTATTGACGTCAAAACCGCAGTAGAGGCCTCCTCGAGTGACGTAATCCTGGGAATAGTATCGATTTGTTTAGTAGGTACAAGAGGGCCGCCCAAATTGTTTGGAATGTGTGACAGAGATAAAAATAGCGAAAGGTCGGCCTTGTGAGTTACATTTAGAATATAACGAAGTTGCGTTGGCAGATCAATTGTTTGTTGCAAGGTCCTTTGAAAGAAAAGTAAAATCAGCAGGAGTATTTTTTTTGTTTGGTTTTTAAATACGAATTTGTGTACTTTATTACAAACTAGCGGACCCGGCAGACGTCGTCCTGCCCGAAAAAGCAGCGCCACCTACCGGGTCCAATTGTATATACAAACCTTGTCCTGACAATTATAACAAACACAAAAATAAAGAATTATCCAATTTGGTGCAGTCGATCAGAAGTTATGCGCGTACATACATTTCGGTAATCCATTTTTATTTATATACTTACATATAAACATATATACGAGTAGATGGTTATATTTTGTTTGTTTAAATATTACGTAATACGGACTGGCGTCCGCAGCTCCTTATCAATGCGCGTATTCTGCGTACGGGTGGGAAAATCGATTATTCGATCCACCCCAGCTCCTTATGAAAGGATAGCAGGAAGGAAAGGATAGGCCAGCAACCACCTGGTGTTAGTGACAATCTCACGGAGGGAACCCGGGTTAAATGTTTTGTAAAATATATTTTAGTTTCCGAAAAACCGTTAAAATATTCATATAGGGATAGTATATCAGCAAGTATGTATTTTTGATCATGTATTTACCTGCTGACCTCGTACTTACCATCAATTCGCATTCAACTTGATGGTGCTCGTAAGTACGAGGTCAGCAGGTCACTTGCATGTTATAAAACGTCAAGGTCTATTTTTGCTTTATGAGTTATGACTGATATTTATACAATATGTAACTGAATTGGTGCACATTATGAAAGTAGTTTGTTCAGAATCGTTTATTGAATCAATTGCTGTCATTTTTAATAAAGGTAATTTGTTTCTTCAAAAAATATTAATACTACATAAATTACAGTCACACTTCCACTGTACAGTGAAAACAAACCAAAATGGTAGTAGTACCTACTCACTACGCTAGACCATTATTAATACGTGGTGACTGTGTGCATGAGTAGATTTGTAATGTGACCACAATTTTCAGTCCATTAGTCAGGTTCCAATCTGGAAGTTTTCGTCAAATGTGGTAATGCAATTAAGATTCCGACTATACATTATCTCTTGTAACCGTATTATACAGGGTGGAAAAAATCAATGGGCCCTGAAGGGAAACCATTTTAAATCCTTAAGATAGATTATTTTACTTAAAGGAATCATTCCTTTATTTTATTAAAGAAACAAAACTGTATTCACAGATTTCTCGACAAGCTTACCTAAGCCGGGAATCAAACTAGCTGAAAATTCAAAAAACAACACTCGCTATTTTATTTCACTGGCCGATACAGTCCGTGTTATATTTTTCCATTATGTATAATGAACTCTTCCAGTTGATGACATTCCTGTAGTAGAATATAATCATACAAACATGGAAAAAAGAACCACATACCTGAGTCTTTAGAAATAAGTTTCCCGTGCAGCTATTTGTTCGTCAGCAGGTTTGAGGCCAGTGTTGTTAAATTGTTTCAGAAAAATGAGGTCAAGCCTTGCAGTAATTGTTGTCTGAAAAAGAAACACTACTAAGTTACCAAAGTTTTATAAGAACCTACTTGGTAAGTGTGTGGCAATTTAAACGAAGCGAATTGTTAACGAGACCCCGATTTGTTAAGTACCTACCTACTAGGTATTATTTTACAAATAGCTGCAAACTGGTCATTGCAACTGGATTGGGATCGAGTTTATAAACCTACCTTATGTGTCACTGGTCATTATTACACAGTAATATCTCCGGGTGTATCTGTTAAAGGTAGATTTTATAATTCGTCATTTTAAATACGGCGTCGCCCATTTGCATACTGTCGCCGTTCTCACCTGAGGCACAGCTAAGCGAAACCATAAAAATGGCGTCGAATAGTGAAAGTGTTTCGAAAATTATAGATGAAAATAAGTGCGTCCCGGAAGAAACAAGTAATTTTAACAATTGAACAAATATTACGAATCTCGAACGGGATCGACCCCAACATAGTTGGGAAAAGGCTAGGCAGATGATGATGATTTTTAACAACAATAACTGAGTAATGGAAGCCACAGCCTATGGGATAGGACCAATTGTGCGCGTGCCGACCGAGGGAAGCCAGTGGGCCCGCGACTGTGGCTGGCGGGTGCTACTTCAAAGTTAGATTTCTTAGCGACTAATTGCGATTTGTATTTAGCTTTTTTCATTTTTATTTAGCTTACTGCTCAGTATTTACTGTCCAACATGTTAATACCTAATCATGGTAACCCTAACATTTATGACGCATAGAAGCGTCATCAATTTGCTTAAGCATTATACGTAACGGCGACAGTATGCAAACGGACGGCGCCGTATGTATAATATAATGACGAATCATACAATCTGCCTGCGACATAAATATACCGGAGCTGAGCGGAGATGCGTGCTGGCTATAGCGGGGTGAGTACGGCGAGCGAAGGAGAGTGGGGGTGATCGGGCGATAGCGATGGCGACCGCAGCCACAATGCTTTCGCCGCATTCGTCTACTTTTACCTCCGCTTTGCTCTCTTCCAACATATATGACAGAACTCCTCTAGCTACCTACCCCTGCTTCGCATGGGTCCAATGTAGTTACTGATTTGGCGATATATGAGACATCGAGATTTCTATGTTATATCTTAATTAAATAAAATTATCTTACTTAACATATTGTTGTATATTATAGAGAAGTATGGAAGAAAAATACATGTTTCGCCGACCCCAAATAAATTGGAATAAGGGCAGGAGAAATGATATTAATTTATAATTCACATTAAAATTGCCGAATAAATTCTCTAAGTGATGGTGAAAACCTGATAAAAAAAGCTTAAGAAGAAATAAAAGCACAAGGACAGGCACAAAAATCGACTTAGTTGTATAATAATGATGTAGTTATAGGTAGGCAAAGATACAGAATCGATATCTTTTCGCTCCGCCCATCTCCGCTTTGGTCGATACCGAGCCTTTCCAAGGACCCCGGTCACAACGGTAGCGGAAGCTGTGGCCAAAATCTTTCATTCGAAAAATATCTAATCGAATCATGCTGCCTAAATAAAGCCGTTATAAGCTGCACCCTTAAAAATAATAAATAAAAATCTATTACTGAAAAATGTGTACCTATTAAGGACTACAATCATAAATTTGAATGCAAATTAATTTTAGATTTTTTTCCACTTTGCTCAGAACCCTATTAACCCATTATACAGTAGAAGGGTGATAAAAGGCACGTGCAGCGCGGGCCGCACTGCATTTGAATTCTTTGTATGCAGTTGTTTGAAAGCCTTGCACACATGACTGCACTGCGGACGAGGTTGCCGTCCGCAGTACAGCCGGTGTGCAAGGCTTCGACAAAACGGACGGCTGCGGAGACTACGGCACGCGCGGCACGATATTCGGACATTACCTAGGTAACCTAGGTAATGTCGAATACCGTACCGCGCGTGCCGTAGTCTCCATAAGTTATATAGTTACCTAGGTAACCTAGGTAATGTCGAATACCGTTCACATAAAGCGCCCGTTGGGTTCATCGCCAATGTTTGTCTGGGAATAAGGCCTTAGTTTCTGCGGAAAGTGTATGAAAAGTTCTTATTTACTTTTCCAAATCCGCATGCTTCAGTCCGCTTTGATACTCTCGCGGTCTACAGAGTGGAAGTTTATAAACTTTCGACTTTATTTCGACTGAAATAATGTTGATATTTGTTTCACAGTGAAAAAAACATTTTACTAGGCCGGCAACGCTGCGACGGCCCTGAGTAGGTACTTACGGGATTGAATAATTGCAAATAACAACCTACGAAAAAACACCGGAGAGTACGATTTATACTACAATTGAATGTTTTAGCTACTCTACAAAAGCAGTTCAACGGGCGCGTTTACAAGCTATTTCTACGTGGAACTCGATCGTGTTACATTAGATAGTTTCAGGCCGCGTCGACGACCTTGGTAACGTGACGTAACCTTGACTGGCTGAAAATCGACAAACACTCTTCTATTGCCTTATACGATCCTAGTAGAATACGTGCTTGGATGTGGGGTTGCAACTACCAGCCCGCCCGATATGCAAAACAATAGAATACAATACGCTTCTGGTATAGCCCAGAATATTCTTTCAGCATACATTTCTATTGACGCTACCAATCTGTGGCTATTCCAGTATCATATTGTTACTAGCTTCTGCCCGCGGCTTCGCCCGCGTGGATGTCGGAAGTTATCCCACGGGAACGTGCTACCAGGATAAAAAGTATGTGCTTCCCTAGGATGCCATCTATCTCTTTGCCAAATCAGAAGTTGAGTGGTTTAGGCGTGAAAATGTAACATACAGTTTCAAGTTCAAATCCTCCCCTAAAAACTGAATTACCCCTTTTTGCCCCGTCAGGGGTCAATTTTTAAGAGGCATCACGGCGTTCTCACCTTCCGCCTGCCGCAGGTCCTCTCCGGACACGGATGTTTCGGGAGGTTCCTGCACATAATCAGGCGGGAGGAGACGCCCGGGTGTCACCACTGCCAGGATCGCCCAGAGGACACGGTGGAGCATACGGTGGCGGTCTGCCCTGCTTGGGCGGAGCCCCGCCGTGTCCTCGTAGAGGCGATCGGCAACGGCGGCGACCTCTAGCGTCTGGACCTGGTTCAAGACATGGTCCGGGGCGAGAGGGAGTGGGAGGCAGTCACCTCCTTCTGCGAAGCAGTCATGCTAGCGAAGGAGGTGGTGGAGAGGCTGAGGGAGAACACCTCACGCCTCAGCCGCCGCGGGAGACGCTCCGGGTGTCGGGAGCCGCGTGACGACTCCCGGCCACCGTAGGCGCGGGCCTGCGGGCGGTGAGTAGCTCGCCGTCCGATCAGGACCAGGCCCGTGCCGGACGGCGCGTTGTGTTCCACGCGCGCCTCAAAGAGATGTCAGCAGAGGACGGGGCCCGATAGGGCCGAAGCCTGCCAGGGCGGCGGGATCTTCCGAAAGGGTTACCGCTGCCCTGGAACAGAAAGGGCTAAGGAAGGAACACGGGTGGGTTTTAGTCAGTAGGAGTCTGACACTCCCTTCCGCTCCACCCAGAGCGGGAGGGGTCATTGGATGATTTCCCATCCTCAAAAAAAAAAAAAAGGGGTCAATTTTCGACCACTTTACATACTTATTATTAATTATTTTCTGTCGAAAGTATCAATGCTGAGTTTCGAGTTAATCGGACCGCGCATTCAATTTCTTCCACACAAACGTCAACACCCCTATATCCCCTTTGAGGGGTAGTTTTAAAGGGCACGCCGCGATAGCGGCGATAAGACCCCTCTTTGAGGAGTGGCTAGAGAGGCGTCACGGCGTTCTCACCTTCCGCCTGACGCAGGTCCTCTCCGAACACGGATGTTTCGGGAGGTTCCTGCACATAATCAGGCGGGAGGAGACGCCCGGGTATCACCACTGCCAGGATCGCCCAGAGGACACGGTGGAGCATACGGTGGCGGTCTGCCCTGCTTGGGCGGAGCCCCGCCGTGTCCTCGTAGAGGCGATCGGCAACGGCGGCGACCTCTCGCGTCCGGCCCTGGTTCAAGCCATGGTCCGGGGCGAGAGGGAGTGGGAGGCAGTCACCTCCTTCTGCGAAGCAGTCATGCTAGCGAAGGAGGTGGTGGAGAGGCTGAGGGAGAACACCTCACGCCTCAGCCGCCGCGGGAGACGCTCCGGGCGTCGGGGGCCGCGTGACGACTCCCGGCCACCGTAGGCGCGGGCCTGCGGGCGGTGAGTAATGGGTAGCTCGCCGTCCGATCAGGACCAGGCCCGTGCCGGACGGCGCGTTGTGTTCCACGCGCGCCTCAAAGAGATGTCAGCAGAGGACGGGGCCCGATAGGGCCGAAGCCTGCCAGGGCGGCGGGATCATCCGAAAGGTTTACCGATACCCTGGAACAGAAAGGGCTAAGGAAGGAACACGGGTGGGTTTTAGTCAGTAAGAGTCTGACACTCCCTTCCGCTCCACCCAGAGCGGGAGGGGTCATTTGATGATTTCCCATCCAAAAAAAAAAAGTGGTAGTTTTGAAAAACTAATAATGATAAACTTTATTGCGAGTATTCACGCCAATTTTCAAGATTATTAACCTAACGAATAAGATTTTTCATATAAACTTTATCCCCGCTTTTCACCCCCACAGGGGTGGAATTTTGAAAAATCATTTGGGATGTATTCATAACTTGACTCAAAGATTATTTATACCAATTTTCGAGTTAATCAAGCCACGCTGTAAAATACTCCCCTGTAAAATTGACTACCCCTTTTCAGGCCGTTAGGGGGTAGATTTTCGAAAAACCCTGATACACATTATTCTTTCCTTTCAATTTTAGGTATAAATACTGAGTTTCCATTAAATCGGACCGCGCGCTCTAATTCTTCCATACAAACTTTGAAACCCCCCCCAATCCCCTTTTAGGGGGTAGTTTATAAAAACAAAAAATGGCCAACTTCATAATTTACTTAGATAAGTATTCGTGCCAAGTTTCAAGTTTATTAACTCAAGGAATAAGATTTTTCATACAAACAAAATCCCCCCATTCCATCCTCTTAGGGGTGGAATTTCGAAAAACCCCTGTATGGTGTATGCTTCGTGAAGAGTAGGTATCCACCTACTCTTCACGAAGCATACACCCTCAGAATTTCATGTCTCTAGGATCAGCGGTTTAGGCTAAGCGTTGATGTCTCAGTCAGTCAGGACTTTGAATTTTATATAATATAGATAAGCTAAAGGAAATCGGTGATATTGCTTTAGACAGTTTATTCCCATACTTCTTAGAATGGTTAGAAAAGGCCGAAATCCATTTTATTCTTTGACCTCATTATCACCCGGGGAGTGAGTAATCGCTAGATTATTCTAATGTGATTATGTTGTCGTGACTCGCATGCGAGACTTGCATTTTTTTAGGATCCACATGGTATGTTTTTGATGGGATAAAGCTAACTAAATGTGACTCCAGACCATTGCTAAACTTCAGACTACTTCAGATAGCTGTTGTGAAATTGTGGGAAACCATATAAACGTTTTTTTTTTTCATACTTAGGAAATATTTAAAAGTTTATTGTAATAATCTTAATCGAATACTTTCCTTTTAATCCAAACTAATAATAAAGCGTAAGAGTTTGTTTTGTTTTGAACGCGATATTTCAAATCCGCCTGGCAGTTCCAGAGTGACTCTTGAACTACCAGGTGGATTTGAAAAATTCTTGCTACATTTGATAGCCCGATTCTTGAGTAAGGCTTTTTGACAATACGCTAAAACCCTTAAGAGCCGAGGAAAAAAAAATCTGAAAGACCGTTAACCGAAAACGAAGTAATAGCGCAGGCGGGCGATGGGACGAGGGTCGATATTTCAGGCAGACGAAGTCGCGGGAAGCCAGTATTTTTCAGCATATTTTTCAGTCGTAAATTTTTCTACACAGTTAATTATATTTTTTTTTTACCAATGCCGAACAACGTACAATCGTCGTGTGTTCACCCTTTGTCCTGTCCTGTGTAAGTTATCGATTTTTACTAACTTACAGTACAATGTAACCAAGAGGGTCGTGCAGTATTATATTAAATAAATTTTAAACAATTTTAAGACTAATTTCAACACAGCCTACACTATTATATATTATTTTGTGAATGATTGAAATCACTTTTTACTTAAAATAATGGTTGTGTAATAGGTAATTTGTTATGAAGTTTGACAAAGCTTACTTATTTGCGTGTAAATTAAGCAAACAAATCGCTTATGAGAGCACAAATAAATCACTGACCGAAAATATGAAAATAAATTATTCTGTGAACTGTGCAAAATGGTGTGATCGTCCGCAACGTGTAATCCCGCAACTCTACTAGGATTTCATGTACCTAGAAGTATACGTTGTTTTCCAAGAACCGGTTTTAAGCGTTGTGGACCAATAACGGAGAAATAGGAAAAAAAATTGAGTGGTTTAAATTTCAGTAAGTGAATCTAATTTAGCGCCATTTTTATAAGGTTCTTTACCTTTTTAAATGGTGCTAATCATTTTATAAGAAATTATAAGGATAAATATTATCATTGCTAGAATTTTACAAGAAATTATAAGGATAAATTATCATTGCTAGAATTTTACAAGAAATTATAAGGATAAATTATCATTGCTAGAATCTTACAATAATATAATTCTTCTACTTAGAACTTTTTTATTAAAGAGATCGATTAATAAATACGTTCCTCTACAATTCTAATATCGGTCACAGGGTTAGGCATAGGTGCATAGCGAATTAAATCCGAGCGAATGATTCTAAAGTGAAAATTATAATATTGATGAATATTTTTTAGGCACATACCACCTATATTATTTGATTCACGCTCTGCTCCCGCAAAGAGGCACCATTGTTAAATAAAATAAAAAAATACACAAATATAATATTTAACTGGGTTTTAAGCTGGCTTTACAGTAAGATGACCTTATATTTCTGCAAAAATCACAAAAAAAAATTCACTCTTTCACAACACCGCAATAGTAACTTGGTCTCATAAGAAACTGTCCCATCTTACTCTAACTGAAACCGCGTGTAGTCACAACGCTCTCTCTAACTTTTGTGAATTCGACTGTAGCCCGCTGTGACATGACACGTTATTCAGTGGGTAAAGCTTGGCGCACACTGCCGTGCGTCTTTCTATCGTGAGGAATGCATAGCACTGAGCGCATTGCGATGGAAAAAAAGCGGCCAACTGTGAATCAGACTCGCACACGAAGGGCTCTGTACCACAAGACAAGAAACGCCGAAAACAACACGTTTCTTATATGGAGACCCTTTAATTTTTCATTTTATTTGATTTTTATTATTAGTTGTTATGGCGGCAATATATATACACACTGAAAATGAAAATTTCAACTATCTATCTATTACGGTTCATGAGATACAGCCAGCTGACAGACGGAGGGACGAACAGCGGAGGCTTAGTGATAGGGTCCCGTTGGCATCCAACCTTTTCCTTTGGGTACGGAACCTTAAAAATGCATACGGTTTCGTCATAGTAGGCCTCCGTTTGCAAATTGCGGTGAGTCCCCCAGGCGTGTTTTTGTACCGCATAGTGATATCTGAAGTAGCGCGCACTGCAGAGTCAACAACGCACCGAGACATCGACCAGTAATATCCGAATTTCTTTTTTGCATTCGCCTATGACGATATCTTTATATCTTAAGAAAAAGATGACCTATCACACAATGTAATGGATGACAGAATGTTAAGACCAATTAATAGGCCTTAAGGCCATCAAGGGATGCGCCCAAAACCGTTTGAGTACTCCATTTTTGTGCAACAATAAATGTATTTCAGATAGTCAATCTTATATGGCAGTAAAATGTGACATTCACCATTTTATGTATGGGAGAAAATGTTTTACAACTGCAAAGTTAAGTTTGTCCTTCAATCTGGAATTGGAAATTTGGGCAGCCGAGAGCAGCTTTGAGACGGAACCCTCAGGTTTCATTTGAGATTCCCTCAGCTATAACCGGCACGCCTTCGTCATAAAATACTACCATATTTAAGACTGCGCAAAAAAGTACAAAACGGTTTTGGGTGCATCCCTTTGTGGCCTTAAGGCCTATCAAGGTCTCCTTTTCCTTAAGTTATAAAGATATTGATATAGGCGTATCCAAAAACAAATTCTAATATTACTGCTTAGTCGGTGTCTCTGTGCGCTCTTTTCACTGCAGTGCGTGGCACTTCAAATATCACTGTGCGATATAAAAATATGTGCGGGGGAATCACCGTGAATTTGCAGCGGGAAAACTACCGTGAATAAACGGAATGCGTTATTTCGCCGCAACGCGCGCACTCCTATGATATTCCAGACTTCACAGATCATTCGGTTGAAAAATGTATGGCAGTGCGCGCTAAGCCTTATACGAGTCATAATTTCTCCTTCAACGATAATTGCCGAAAGCGTTCGTTTTAGCAGTAGGTACACACTAGGTCAAGTGGTTCCCACTACACATCAATATATCGTCAATGATACTGTAATACCACGTAACTTAGATGTGGCTTTTACGGGAGTAAGAAATAACTAAATAATGTTAGCTCATTGCCGCCAAAACTAAAATTTGATACTTTTGTACTTCCACGGTAATATCCACTGTTTTTTATTGTAGTATCAACCACGATTTGACTCTTTTATGATCACAAAAGTACAGTAAGTACAGTAGTACTATAAGCCATAAATCTACGTGTAAATTCCTATAGAACTTCAAACCGTTTGTATATTAACGTTCTGCTAAATATTTTTGGAAGTTACGTTGGATGAGATGGGGTCAATGCCCTTTGAATTCACGACCCGCTGCAAAGATATCCCTTGCAACTTGCGAGGGAAGTAGTCCCCTAGCTTAAACTTCTCTACGGTGATTCAAAGGAATAGCGACTGTCGGGATTACGTATCGTCTGCTCCACTTGCAAGTTATCGTCATTCATAATTTATCTGTTTATATCAGTTTGCTTAACGTTATTAATTTATCCGTTTATATAATTACTAGCTGCACCCCGCGGTGCACCAAAATCAGCGCTAATATTGAAAAATTGGTAACATCAATAAAAATTAAATTTAAGTAAATTAAACAAAAATAGAAGAAATTCTGTTTAAACATGGTACAGACGCCAGCGCATCAAGTTACTACAATCTGTCAAATTTCTTTAATAGATTTTCAACTTTATCACTTAAGCATTAAGGGTCAAGGTTGATTGGGAAAATTTGAGCTTTTCGGGTAGCTTGACCTGCTGGTGTCTGTACCATGCTTAAACAGAATTTCTTCTATTTTTATTTAACTTACTTAAATATACTTTTTTTATTGAGGTTACCAATTTTTCAATCTTATTTTTAGGTAAGTTTGCTTATTTCTCTGATTCATCGTTGTATGCATGTGGTATTTGTTCAGTTACCTTTGAGTAACTGTTGCACTGTTATTTTCCTTACGTGGTACGGTATGGTACGTATTTTTATGTGGTGAACCTATAAAATAAGTGAGTATATAGTAGTAATACGTGATATATTTTAGGTTTGCTCATTAATGTCAGAAATCTTGTGGCGTAAGAAAATATTATAAAATATTTTGGGAGAACACCTGGGAAAGTCGACGTAAAATGGGAATGAAAATATTACGGCTCTCGCTATGTAACTTTTCTCTTTATAATCTGTCAGCTGATCATACCGCGATGCACGGATATTTGACGTGACAACGTCTATTATATCGATGAACGCCGGCTGCATCTAGGAACTGAACTACTAACTCCAAACTTTGTACACATCTCGTCCCTAGGACTTCCTAGCACTTTCTTTCATGAACCAACTTACTTCCATTCCGTTTTCAATGAAATGTTGAACTTCAAATCTTGATAATGCTATGCTATTACTTTTGGCTTTTGTAGAAGAGTCAACATAACTTTGCCAAGGAGATTGTATGATTATTGTTCAGCGTTAACAAACACTAGAAATGTTACGTACACGTAATAATCACCATAGTATATAAGCACTACACTACACCAATTGTTATACACTACACCAAACCACTCACCAAGCATAAACACAATACTGTGCACAATACTAATCTTTTCTCACATTATAACGCAAATCTTTTGATGTTTGATAGCTGTCAAATCGCAAAATATCATAGACAAAGATATGATTACATATTTTTTTCTTTAGTATACAGAAGGCCTGGCTGTGCATTGTGGGATTATTTTTATTTTTTATTTTTAATGTATTTTTTGCAAGTGCAGTGAAATGTCGTTATGAAAGTAATAGCCTGTCCACACGCATAAACTTAAATCAGCGCGCACAGCACACATATATTTATGCAGACTTTTGTCAATGAACCTCAACGGACAATCGAACTTCATACTTACATGCACGAGTTTTATCTGCGCGTTTTATGTATTTGTGCTACATTAGTGTGCGCAGACATACTGCGCAGACATATTAAGTCGGTGTGTGTGGACGTACTGTTGACCGGTCATATAAACAGGAAACAAAAACCTAGTAGTCCGCTGATGACTTGTGGGAAATAGTGCTCCGGTTACGTTTGTATGAACTCCTTAAACAGGAATATGCTCATTAAAAAAGAAACCTTCTGTTCCGAATTTACGACTTCGTCTATCTGTCTTTCTGTCAGTCATATCCGATAATTTGAGCAATTGCTTCTGCTAACAGTGCTTTCACACATAGGCATATGCGGCATGTATATGCCTATGTGTGTGTGAATATATTGCAAGATGCAAGTAAAATTATTGGAAAAATGTTTTCATTTTATTGCAACAGGAGCCGAAGTGGGGGCTCAATATTTTAAAGTAGAGTTAGGTCTTCATTCGCTTAATAAAGAAAACTAAAACGGGACTACGAAAAAGAATAGAACTGAAAAGCACGAAACAAGATAATATTCCTATGGTTTCCTAACTGTGATACAATCCATTGACAATTCACCGAAAACCGAAACCATCTAAAGAACGCACTCTAGATGGTTTCGGGTGAATTTGATGAAGATAACGCTCAACACTTAACAAATTAAGAGCTTTGGTTCATCTAGGACATACGCCTATCTGACTTTGTTGCTTTTACAGACACGTAATTAGATAAATCAATAAATGGGGATAAAACAGCCACTTGCTCACTTCAGATATCACTTTTGTCGAGTGTTAATGAATTTGACTGCTACCTGTCACTAGGCATACATTTTTGTAAACAAGCTACTTCTTTATCGAATAATTCATAAATGCAACCTTTGCGCAGCTGTCAGTTGCAAATACGGGAATCCATTTATATCCCAAATAATTCATTACAAAATATATATATATATGGTAGAGAACTCTGCAAAGGGAAAATTTTAAGGCCAGTGGCTTTCCACTAAAACTGCTCTTTTGCCAATGGTAAAAAAATCTTTCGCTTAACTCATCTTTAAATGACTCCAAGGCGCACACATTCTAGTCGTTTCATTTTTTTAAAGTAAATTAGATGTTTGTAACAGTACATGGACCACTGAAATATACACTCAACAGTGCTACCATTGCATGAGAGATTAGTGACATCTTTTCCACACAGACGCAGTCGCATACGTTTGCAAATTCGTCGCGACCTGCGGCAGTGCGGCACGGGCATACCGCACTTTTTGACCTCTTCAATGACCGCGATGTGCCGTTATTCATATTTTGCACCACAAATTATTCAGGTACTAGCTGCGCCCCGCGGTTTCACCTGCATAAGTTTCGATCCCGTAGGAATATCGGAATAAAAAGTATCCTGTATGTTAATCCTGGTTATAAACCATCTGTGTGCCAAATTTCATCCAAATCCGTTTAGTAGGTTTTGTAACAAACATCCATCCATCTATACAAACTTTCACGTTTATAATATTAGTAGGATAGTGCAACGAGACCGTCTGGCCCGGCAACGCTGTTTTATCACAATAAAACGTCAGAGATACATTTTTTTCATTCAAACCTCGCCCCTGTTTGGGGCGGTTCAATGGTGACATGTCAGATTTCTGATATCCAAGCCTTCTCAACTTGATCCGGTGCGAATGATGGTGATAACCGCATCAAACTCCATTGTTTAGCTTAGAAGATCTAAATGGTCACACAGACAGACCCGAACCGCGACTTTGTTTTATAATGTGGTATGTGGTATAGATTCGGTATGGAACCTGCACCCCAATTGCGTAACACACAATCAATCGGAATCTGAATAATTTTGAAGCAAATTGCTAATCCATTGCTTCATAAGTTCGAAAAGTTTGTCTGCTGAACACGTAAATAACGCAATTAATGTTGTTGAGCTGTCAAAATGAAACCGATTCCGATTAATCCTGTGTTACGCAATTAGGGTGCGGTTCGCTACCTGTGAAGCATGCATTTAATATGAACCGATACGAGTTACACGTACTGCGAATGCCAGGCGATTTGCCTTTGTTAGTATGAACTTAAAAACTAAGGACCTAAACGACTAAGACTTATACCTAAAGATGAATGCTCGACGCTCAGGTAAAGAACAAAAAAAAGTACAGTCGAATTGAGAACCTCCTCCTTTTTTGAAGTCGGTTAAAAAGGAGGCATTACTAATGCGTCCATTTGTTCTTGATCTCAGCATCGAGGTAATGTCTTTGGTTGATTCTTGTAATTCTAAATTCAAACAAAACAATTACGTTTGTCTTTTGTATCTTTCGATGTAATCGTTTCTTTCTGCCAAAAGTCAAAGTGGTCAAAGTAATGAGGAGATTTTTCCTGGGTTGACTGTATTTAATATTTTGTACATCTTATAAAAATTTCAATAGTGAAAATGTGATCAGGAGCCATCGTTTAATATTGCATAGTAATACTGTATGGTGGTACAAAATTTGTGTTCCTACTATCTCTGAACCCGTCAAAGAGGTTGAAGTATTTTCCTAGTCAGTATTTTCCGAAGTTTAAGGAGTAAGCCATAACTGGCTGAAAAAAATTTAAATGGGAGATAAAAAAGACAAAGCAGGAGGGGCAAAGAAAGCAGGAGCAGGAGCGGGATTCGTAAAGGATTTTCTTGCTGGTGGTATATCAGCTGCCGTGTCAAAGACCGCAGTAGCTCCCATCGAACGAGTGAAGATTCTTTTACAGGTGCAAGCTGTTAACAAACAAGTCAAAGAGGGCCAGCAGTATAAAGGTAAGTCGCATACTATGCCTACGCTGGTTTCTTTATTTCATTAAATCATTGAACCAGGTAAAAAAGCTGAAACATACTTTTGCGGCACACAATTTGTTTGATGGTTGGATTCCAATAGTTCGTGTGGCGGAAGTAAGATTATGTCTGAGACTTTTTTCCCCAAATATAAGAAGGATCAACTGGTAATCAGGACCTTGACCTGGTACGGGTCGCTCCCGTTTGCAGAAGTAGAGCTCATCCCGACAGCAAAGTCTTTGTCTCCCACGAAGCCAATTAACAGCCGAAATACGTTATATACTAGACATAAGCCTCCATGCATCGCCCAAATTCATCGTCACGTGTAAAACTAATTATTGTTTTTTTTACAAAACAGGTATCTTGGATATATTATACCGGGTACCAAAAGAGCAAGGATTCTTCTCATTGTGGCGCGGTAACCTTGCGAACGTCATTCGATACTTCCCAACGCAAGCCCTGAACTTTGCATTTAAGGATAAATACAAGCAGATTTTCCTTGGCGGTGTAAACAAAGATAAACAGTTTTGGAAGTATTTTGCTGGCAATTTGGCGTCAGGTGGAGCCGCGGGTGCAACTTCTATGTGTTTTGTGTACCCCTTGGATTTTGCACGAACCAGGTAAATAAAATAAGTTATGTAGGTATCTCATATTGTTCCATAGCGATGCCGCACACGCTTTGCAATATTAAATTGGTGGCCCAGTGGTAATGTGTTCGTACATTTGACTTTTGGACTCATGCGCTTGCTTGACTTTTTATAAAGGGTGAAGGAAAGCAACCGCTAGAACCCAAAATATGATGACATCCGCGCCAACCCGCATTGGATCCGCGTGGTCTGGATTATGGCCCACTCACTCTCAAAGAGAGAAGGCCAGTGGCCCAGTTATTGCCACATTATAGGTTGATTAACATGCTATTGTTGTTCCCACTAGTGGGACATCGGCCTCCTCTCCGTGAGAGAGGTGGATAGGACATGCTTATATTTAGTACAGATACAAATTGTGCACATACATCAATATGTGTGGGCTTGTCAAGCAGTCAAGCACTAGTTTACATCATAAAAAACAAAAAATATTTTGGTACGGTCAACAGCAAAAGTAGATGATCAAAATCAGAAATTCAATACTAATGAACGGAGTTCGCGTCGGAAATATGTGGCGTCGAAGTGATTCAAAAGTATGTGATTGTAAATTATACCAAACATTTACTACTAGTACAGCTGCCATATATTCGTGATCAGTTTTCAATTCAATTTCAATTTCTGATTTTGATCATCTACAAAGTGGCCAGTAGTTTCTATATTGCGCTATATATGTTTGATTTTCGTATTTTTTTAAGGGGGCAAATAAACATGTTAAAAATTTGAACATTTTCACGATAGGTTGGCAGCTGACATCGGCAAAGGCAAAGATAAGGCGTTCAATGGACTCATTGATTGCCTTACCAAGACTATAAAAATGGATGGACCTTTGGGATGGTACCGAGGCTTCATCGTGTCTGTGCAGGGTATCATCATCTATCGTGCAACTTACTTCGGGTTCTTCGATACAGCAAAAGGTCTTCTCCCTGACCCGCAAAACACTCCGCTTTTTCTAACTTGGCTTATCGCACAGGTTAGTTTTTTTTTTTTTGTTATATTGCTTTATCCATAAAATGGTCCAAGTTTTTACGACTCGACAAAAGGTAGAGATTGCTTTATTAAATTTACATTTCATTTCAATGTTGTTAAATCTTTTGGAATACATTTTCTAAATGATTGTGAAAACAGCATCAAAATTCGTTTCGTAGTTTAGAAGAACATCGCCGTTACATCGACAGACACGAAAAGCAAATTTATTTTATAATAATATGTATAGATAGCTGATAGCACGGTCCGTTTTATGTCCTATCGTTGATCCTACACATATGTCCCTACGCCTAGAGGGGCCCCAAGCCATAAGAGTGTGAGTGGGTCCAGGGATAATTTGATCCATCGGTGCTCACTAATTTGTTCCGCGTCATTTCTTGCAGTAAATGCTTCCGATGTCGACCTCTTTGTGTGTGGACTATTTTAATTAATTATATAAACTTTAGTTATACTTGTGTAGTTCTCGCGTTACTTTACCCATGCTCTGCTATGGCTTGGGGTTGGGGGCGCTTTTTGCCTGCAGTATACAGGTTTGGATAACCCGACTTTAAAAACACGCGTCGCTATGCAACTCCATACGATTTTCAGCCCTAACGGAAATATAATAAATGGGACATTGTATGGTTCTCAACAAACCTTTACATGAAACTTTAGTTATGTTTATAATGTTGATAAATTTATATACTTATAAATTTGTTTGATACAGTCTGTCACTACATTTGCGGGGATCTGCTCCTACCCACTCGACACAGTGCGACGGCGAATGATGATGCAGTCTGGAGTCCCTATCGATCAGCGCCAGTACAAGAGCACGGCTGATTGCTGGGCAAAAGTATTAAAAAATGAAGGTATTGGTGCATTCTTTAAAGGCGCCTTCTCTAACGTGCTCAGAGGTACCGGAGGGGCGTTTGTACTTGTGGGGTACGATGTAATCAAGAAATATCTATGAGGTCCACCGTGTATATTTTGTAATGGCTGCTAGTGTATCCGATTTAAACTATGATTCAACAAGCTCAAAGCTTGATGAACTATTACGCATGGATTGGGTTCTTGCTCTATATCTATTTTTATTGTTGTTTATAAAAGGGTGTTGCGTTGGGTCATTTTATTTAATACAGTTTTTTTTTTCAATTAACGCGTTCTTTTATTTGGCTTCACAGTATACATCTAGCAATCTTAATTTATATTACATTAAGCTACATTAAGCTCTGGCTTCAAAAAAAATGAGATTTCTCTATCGAGATGCTCGGCAGCGATACAACTGCTCAAGCCAAAGTTTCAGAGCCTTGAACATCGCTATGTGGCGATCTATCGGTTATAATTTTCACTGAGTGGTGCGTGAAGTATTAAAATGTTCTCTTAAGCGTAAGTTTAGTATGTCCGAGAATTCACCCTAGGCTTAGTTAGATAAATTGAATTTATAGGCTTGGGCTTAATAATATTTTTGCTTATGCTTTTATTTGGTTGATATCCATGTTCTCCAGCCAGATTTTGGATTTTGTTCGTGACTGATCGTCAAAGCATCGTTTCAGTCCGTGACAATGCTGTCAGACAGATTGAGTATCTAATGGCCGCCTAAGGGCCGCAGCTTTCTTCTAAGACGCCATGGTGGCGTAGCTAGCTTGCGATGCAAACAGAATGTATGGTTTGCTGCGTGACCAAGAGTATGCCAAGTGAGGTATAACAGAGAGTAACATTTTTTTGTTAGCTACCTGCCAACGCCATTGCGGGAGGGTGTTGCGAAAAAAACGAAACATAAACCATAATAACATAAATATTAAATAATTTATTAACAACAATATTATTACATTGATTTACTTGATATCACACAATAAGGCAACACCTCTTAGGGTCCAATGTCTCGGATTGCTATCAGTTTCGAAATCTATAGAGCCCACGTACTTAGCGTCGGTTCTCTGCGGCTTCCTGTAGATTGGGCATTCGTACAACCTGGGATCCTTGCCTGCAGTCGTGTTAATTGCGAAGATATAGATCACCGGCATCTGCTCGTACAGGACCTTGGGCTTTGATTCTATTAGTTTACCAGTCTTCCTGTCCAAAGAAGCTCCTGGAAAAAGTAAAACATAAACTTCATAGGGCCTCGTGTCTGTTTCGACTGCTCGGACACAGTGTCGTAGAAAAAGAAATAATTCAAACATTAGGACTCTATTCATACTGTCTACATTTTCTTCGAAATCGTATCAGTGGTTAGCAAAAAGAATGGGACCTCTACGAAGCTCCGTTTAAGAGAACTGCGTGGCCGTGCAGTTCTCTATGTTTCAACTGTGCGGCCATGGTTAAACCTATAAAACTTTCTGAATATTGGAACTACGAATTTCCGACTTTCATTCTTAGTGTTTTACAAATTCCTACGTAATGTTGACGTAGTCGTTATTCTTCTTCGACACTGTGTCCGAGCAGTCGAAACGGACACAGGGCCTCACATAAAAAAATCGTTCAAATTCGTCGCAATCTCATCTCAGCGACAACCAATGTCAAAAACTTGTTCAAAATGTATGTAAATTGACTATTTTTTTACAGATTGCGACTAAGATTAGAATGCTCGAATGCGAACGTTATTTAAATATGGGAATTGCTCCTCAGACAATCTTTGGCGTTTTCAATCTCAAAAATAATTTGCACACTATCGCTTATTGTTTGAGAATTTCCATAAACCTTTTTCCTAACCACAAATTTGACGGCACGGTTGGCGCAGTGGTTAAGCGATTGACTGTTGCGCTGCGTGTCGCGGGTTCGATTCCCGCACGGAACAAATATTTGTATGACCTACATGTATTTGTTCCTTCCTGTATAAGTATTTTATCAGCCATCTTGTTACCATAACACAAGCATTAGGTTGCTTAGCTTGGGACAAATGGTGCTGTGTGAAATGTCCAGGGATATTTATTTAAATTGTACTGAGATTAAAATGATCCTACCTTCTAAAAACAGTCCGTAGACGTAGACTCCCTCCGCGGGTCCTTCGTGCACATCCTCCCTGTTCAACTTAGTGATGTGGTTCTGCAGAACCACAGAATCGAGAGCCCAGCCCTTGTGGCTGCGCGTAACCTCCTGCAATGGTTTATTAATCACAATTTTATTATGTATACACTATACAATTAATGTGTACAAATCGTGTGTATGGGGGCGCATTTGTTTGTTTGGTGTGCAGAGGTCGAGGTCTCCATTATTTACATTTTTTTTTTCACGACGTTCAAGTACACATTATATTATTATTCCTTTGCGTACAGTTTGGCAACAAACGAAGCACGCACGCAAATACGAGGTTGACTATACATAAGTACTTGATCGGCTTAAGGCGGGTATCACATCTCCGCCGCGTAATCATAGCAACAAAACCGCAGTAGCTCCACCATGACGTGTCCGTCGTATTACAAGCCAAACAAGCGAAACTGCCTGTTGTATCGCACAATTTGATGTAAAATGGATGTTGATTTTACGAAATAACTAATAAGGTCCAAAGTAGACCTATATTTATTAACTAAGTCGAAAGCTACGACATTTTGCTGCAAATCAGTTGAATTGTAGCATTCAACTGACTCTCGTGATGTTCCTTTACTCGAATTACGGCATAATGTAGTAATGTTTCTTAGCGAAATTCGTTAGCAGTTTCCCATTATTACACACATCAAAAGTGTCTAGAGATCAAGTACGTTTTAGAATATCGCCGCAATTGAGGATTATTATTTTAACTTTTTTGGATCGTTATTGATTCTTTTTCATTATTTGAATAAGGAATTTCCTTGGACATTACAATCTATGTATGGATGTTGGACCAAGTGCTGCCCAGAACACGCCCAGAATGAACACATAGTGCATTTTGTTCCATACGTCATTACTAACCTGTGAACCGAAGCGCTCCAAATTCTGTTCAAGGAGTCAAGAGAAATACAAGTTTTTCGTTGATTGATAATGACCTATTAATAATAGCTACTATTAATGATTTTTAATCATCACTGATAATAAACTATTAGTAATTACTGTAATCTATTAATACTAACTAAACTGTAGTGTACTGTACACTGTAAACTGGTAGTGTGTTACGTAAGTCATTATTAGGGATAGGGTAGGGTAGGTATAGCAAACCAGCCAACGTTCGGACAGGAAAGAAAAGAAAGAAAGAAAGAAAAAGTATTTATTGCGACTCTTACAGGTTAATTATCTTCATCGTTATCTACTAGAATTGTGTTAAGGAATAACGCAGGGCGACTTATAACATCTTGGTGCCTAGCCCATCCTAAAAACCAAACTAGGCACATAGTATGCGCATTTACCCTCCACACAGTCAATTGTCCTCCTACCCGTGAAACATGAACAACAGTAGTTTTTTATGGCCTCTAGTCCAACACTGTTTACATCAACTAATACATAGCAACGATATACTTTCGATGATGTATGTCTACTGTTTATGTTGATTCTGAAGAGATGAACATTATCAGACTGCATATTAAATGCAGATAAATCGTTGAGGGATCCGTTATATTGTTGTATTATAAATGTCTCATTATTGCGTATATGCTCGCTATAATAACTTGGAGCGAGTTTTATTGGTATGAACCTACTGCGAATACAATCAATTCTTCAGCTGTGAGGACTGGAAAAACATTCACATTATCCTGAATAACATTAATGTTTTGAAAAGAAACTCTTATTTCGGTTTAGTCTTTTAGAATCGACATAATCTGCTAAGTCATTATTAGTATTCAACCGCTGTCGTGCTATATTTACACAGGTACAAACCGTGTGTGACCGAGACAAACTATCGGTACACAATCCATTACCTATAAGAAAATATTGTCAAAAATTGATAAGTACCTAAAACCATAAAAAAATCCTGGGATATTTTGCTATATATATATAGCTTTATTACACTACAATTTTTGCATCGGAACTGAAAAAAATTGCATTGATATGGAGCGACGACATCATTTGACAGGAGAAGAGATGATGAGCGCCGTTGGAATGTTGCAAGCTAGTTCCAGGCAACGGACTGCGGCTGTCGCTCTTGGCACTACACAGAGCGTCATAAGCCGCCTCTGGACACGCTATCGTAACACGGGTAGCGTAGCCGAGTGACATGAAGGACGATCTGGCATCACCACACGCAGATAGGACCGGTACATCCAAAATACTGCTCGACGGAATCGTACCATAACCGTCATGATGTTGGCTACGAGGCTCTACAGCTCTTCAGGCTTGCTGATATGCGACCAAATCATCCGAAATCATTTACGTGAAGTGGGTCTGCGTTCCCGAAGGCCACTGAGAGTCCACCTACAGTACCCCGCAATCGTAGGGCCCGCTTACAATGGGCTCGCGAACACAGAAATTGAGAGGAATAAGACTGGAGTTGTGTTTGCTTTTCCGATGAATCTCGTTTCGGTATGAGGCCGGATACAAGACGTACTCGAGTTTGGAGGTCCTCTGAACGTCGAGAATGTTTGAAATTTTGTCAGGAGGTTCATTCCTAGGGAGGGGGAGCAATAATGATTTTGGCCGGTATTTGGATCGGTGGAAGAACCGATCTCATTTTGATCAGGGGCAACCTCAATGCTCAGATTTATGCGGAGAGGATTGTTTCAGACGTGATCATCCCTTTATGAAGCCGGTGGTGATTCGTTTCGAGTAATGCACGATGATGCACGTCCACGCACTCTTGCCGATGCTCACATCAACGTTCTGCCATGGCCTGCTCAACCGCCAGACCTCAACCTAATTGAGCACGCATGGGTATGCTCCAAAGACGAGCTTTGTCGAGTATGGATATCGTCGTATAATCCTCATTTTTGCCTTTTTGCCCGTTTGATTGACGACATTAACTTGGGTTCATTTCCCACAATTTGAAAAAAATTGCATTTTTCTTAATTTTTACAAAAATAAGTTGTTAACTTAAACATAGGAACTTAAATAAGAAGACCGTCTGGAAGAATAGATTTGGTAAATATTAATTGGACAATTTTTTATACTTAAAAATGTACTTGATCCCTAGACACATTTGATGCGTGTATTTTCGCGACGGAGGTGTACTAACGCCCTTAAAAAAGAAAAGAATTGATTGCTGCTTTTTTTCAACCTATGTAGTATTAGTATAGGTACATACTATAATGATAATGATACCTGTCTCATAGCTGTGAGGAATCCCTGAGGGTTAAAGAAACCAGTCATCCAAAATGCGGAAGGCCTTCCATTCCGAAGCCAAATTCTGTACTGCTGTTCTCGTTCCAACAACTCGGTGTACCAGAAACCTAGTGTTGCCGACTCCCAAGACACCTTTGAAAATAAACATAAAAAATTATACGTTTAATAAATATTGAACATTATTAGTATTAAAAGAGAGATGTTTTTTCTTCGACAATAAATTAAGGTTAGTTTTAAAACCTCCGTTCTCGTGGATGATTTTTCAATAGCTATTTAATAATGGTAAAATGGAGAAGTGGTCAGAACCCTTCTAAATACAGATGAATGTGTTACTAATTCCCTAGTGTACGTAAGAATTTATCCCGAATAGGAATAGTTTACACTTTTATCAAGTACTTTTGAAACAGACTATAGGGTTCAGCCACTTTACCCAGCCGTAAGCGAGGCCAGTCTGGGAAACGTTGAGTCGATTAGGTTACATGCTCACGTTGAGTTGAAGCTTAGTTGACGTCGAGCCGATGAAGTGTGGCGATACCGATCCGGTGCAGTGCTTACACGTGTGCGTTGACCTTTAAACCGTATAAATACTTTGATTGCGTTCCCGCACACTTTTACTTTTTATTGTTTTGGTACCTTCCCAACCTAAATGTCTCTACGTAGGAATTATATCTACGAGGAATAATTCGACTGAACAACCTTAGTTAAGATCTGGATATACCTTGAGCCACTTTTGTGGTATACGAGCATCATACATGGCATCTAATGACTCCCTCAGCCCTTGGCTCATAACGATGGTGCCGTCTATAGCTAGCTTCAGGTCACATAATGTGGAGCTGACAGTCTTCACTACCTTCTGTATCCTATCGATTTCCTGTCTGCAAAGAAATATTTTAATTACAAAAAACTGGTAAATCATCATTATCGACTTTACTTATTAAAGTATGATTTTACCAAAGAAAGAAACAAAGAGATGATGAAGTTTAGATGCGCTTTGAGGTTGCACTGTCAGACCATGATGATTTATGTTTTTGTACTGGACCAAACCTGGGAACCTTCTGGGTACGTGTATATTAAACGAAACGGATATTCTACAAATTATCACATATATTTGCCGCCATATATTAACGGATGAATCAATCGTAATATATGTATGCTCGTGGCTGTACTTAGATTTTATCAGCTAACAAATAATCAACTTTTACCTCAAGAAAATGTTCATAGGAAGAAATGCGCCCATCTTTTGTAGTGCTTCTCTGACCTCAAAGCTGACGTATTGTTTCGGTAATTTCTCTAACATATCTTCAGCCAGACGATACACAACACTCTCTCTGGACTCTCCACCCTGGCTTCCTCCTTCCTTCGGTTGAACGTTCAAGATAGTATCCAAAATATCCTTCGCGCTGTTAATTTGATACGTTATGTCTGCATTTCCGTGCAAACCAAAGACTTCAGGAGTATCAGTTAGCGGAAGCTGATTGATGTAATCCACGTAACCCTGAATATTCCTCGTTGTTGGAACTTTGTAGCCTTTATAAAATTCAAATCCGGGTCGCAACAAAACATCACAAAACCACACGTTAGTAAAGGTAGTAAGAAGGCGTTTATCAAAGTCATCAGTAACCCGGCCACCATACATGACTTCTCCAAGCATGTAGCATATTGTTGGCCAAGATATTCCCTTTTTAGGATCGATTTCATCTAAATGATTTTGGACAAATTGAACACTGGAAGCGTAATCAGATTGGTTGAACTCATACGGTATATTCCAACCGAGAGGACCAAACTTTCGCCTTTCTTGTACAATCGTATGTAGAAAGGCAACTGCGTAAAGAAGTGGTGGCCACTGTGATAAAGAAGAATAATCAAGAGAGTCTTGCGTAATGTTTTGGTATGTTCTCTTCATGCTGGCTCTTATACCTTGTGGAGGTTCATTGGTAAACTTAATCGCCATTTGTAGTAAGCCGATCGGAAACTCAGTGTGGACTTCAGTTGTGAGCCAAAGTCTAAATGACTCTTGAATGTGTTCGGTTTCAATGAGAGCGTCCATAGCTTCCACACAGAATGGGAGAGACAGATGTATGTTTTGCAGTAGAACCCAACCACCTTCGTTCATTGAATCTGATATCATTTTTCTTGCCACTATTTCTTGACCTTGACCCATGGATACAGATTTTAAAACTGCAGCAAAAATATTGTATTGGTTAATTTCGATCTTCTAAGACGAATCTATACTAATATAATATTATAAAGAGGTAAAATTTGTTTGTTTGTTTGTATGTATGTAGGGGATAATCTCTGGAGTTAAAGATCCAATTCTAAAAATGTTTTCACTGGTAGAAAGCTACATTATGTGTGATTGTTATAGGCTATAAATTATGTTTACATCATGCATTTTAGCTGAGCTATCACAGCTTTTGTATAACAAGTTGGAAAGAAATACCTCTTAAAACAGAATTATTTGCATGCGCTGCCTAAACAGTTGTATATAACTAAAAACAATGTATGGCAGTCTGGTCCGCCTTAAACATGTGTGACCCGTGGTCCCTCCCGTAGTCCTTGGAAGGGACCACGGGGATTTTCTTTACCCGTAAAGAAAGAAAAAAGTCCAAAGAAGAAAGGAAAAGAAGGTAAAGAATATATATACTCGTATACAAAAAAGTATTTATATTATTATACAAAAAAGTCCGCGACACCATATTTCTATATTTTATATTTAATCCTTTAATATAACTTTTATGTTTTAAAAAAGTTTTTTTTTTCATATGCTTACGTTTGGATGAAAATATAATTTTTAATTATGAATCCATAAGAAAATACATTATTTTATGATCACAAGCACGTTAGAGATAATATTTGCCCTTAACAGTATGTCAATTGGTCATTTATAGTTTTCGGAGATAATAGAAAATTACTAAAACGCAAAATACCGCAAAAAAAATCACAAATACAACATTCATTCAATGCTTTGTGCAGACGTTTTATCCATTTACCCATTGATGACATTGTACAAATATGTCATTTTTCTGACTCGCGGTGTTCATACTTACGCTGGTTTATGACATTGTCGGTATTGTCATTGGGTGATGTAAATTGGTTGGATGTCGTTCTATTGATTTCTATTGGTTTCGGTTATTTTAAAAACTGCGTTCCTTGTCCTCTTCGTAATTCTGGTTTACGATTGTTTCTAACTATCTCAAGTTGAGGTAATAATAATAATAAAACTGAAGAGTTTGTTTGTTTGAACGCGCTAATCTCTTGAACCACCAGTCTGATATGAAAAAATATTTTTGCATTTGATTGATAGCCCAATTCTTGAGAAAGACTATTTAACATCACGCTACAACTCTTCGGAGCCGAGCAGAAAGAAAAAATCTCCGAACTAAGAAAGTACGCTAAGCGAAGACAGCGCGGGCAGGCGACGCGTTGCGACGGGTCGGGTCGGAGGAACCAAACATTCCATGCGGACGAAGTCACGGGCAGAAACTAGTAATTTATATAACATTTTATTTATATCTTACCTATTTCTTTAGCTTTTGCTAGAGATGCTATTTGTGCAGAAGGGTCAGAACCAATGGACAAAATACAGATGAGGGGAGTACGAGGTTCTGATTCTTCCCAGGTTGTTTCTAAGTTGAGGATGCACCCTTCTCCATATTCAGGACCAAGAGAATCTAAAAATATTTGAAGTCATATTATTTCTTGCCAATTAATAAGTATTCATTATAATTATTTATCTACACTCTTTACATAGTCACAATATTTTATACAATTAAACCAACAGACAATTTTTAAAATTGTTGTTTTTCTGTCTGTCTATTTGTGACTTGGGATTTTGTGTGATTTGGGACTTTCACTGGTAGATAGCTGATATTATAAGGAGTAACTTAGGATACTATTAATGTAGAAAAATAATTAGGGTTCTGCGCAAAACAATAAAACTCGTAGGATAATTTCCGACACAAATAGGCGAAGCCGCTGGCAGAAACTAGTCTCTGATAAAATGTATACCAAATGTGTCTCACCGACAATGTATTTCCGGGCCTGCGACAACGTTCTGTCGGGGCTCCAAGATCTAATAAGTAACAATTTCCTAAACACGTCAAGACTTTCTTGGTAACCGCTCGGAAAACTTTCTTCTTCCGGTTTAGCTTTTTCATACCACACACGCCACTCTTTTTCATTACTTGTTATCTGGAAAAAAAATCTAAGTTTCTAACATAAAATTAAATAATCTAAATATCCGATGTGTTATTTTATTACCATTTTGATTGTGTTATGCCTTTAACATTATATACACATAATACACATTAGTAGTAAGCGATGGGCTTACTACTAATTTTATTTAGAATAAAAAAATTCGTATTGGTGTGAGTGATTTTCACATGTTATGATTAAAAACGGTTTGTAAATTGTTCGATTACTTACCCTAGGAAGAACGTCGCTAAAAATTTTCAATTTACTAATTTCAACCAGATTCAACCAAGTGATATCAAGAATCCACCTGAAGGGCTTAGGAGTGACTGCATTTAAGTCTAACGATGCACCACCCTTTATAAACGCCATGAACTCGTCGTGTGATATTAATCCACGTTGACAATCTATTTTCATCCCTAACATTAAAGTGAACAATGCCTTATGCCTCTCGTACAAACTGCGTAGTGTAAAAGCCCATACTTCATGTGTCAAGTACTTAAGTATGATATTTATTCGTTCTTCGGTTACATTAGTTTTTGTAGACTTAGTTATTGAGTTATCAAATATGGTCAGAAATTGTTTCAAAGAGTTCTGGTACATGAGGTTCACATTGCTCATTTCTACGATCAAAAAGTAAAGTATAGAGCCTCTGGCGGCTACCGCTCTAAACTCTTCCCGAGCCTTTATTATCTTTTTCTCTGTAACTTCTGCTACTTTGAGTTTCTCATTTACTTCTTCAGCAGTTGTCTTTGTAATTTGTAAAACTTGAATTAAAGCCTCATCATCTACCAAGGAACCTACAGATGATGTTAAACGGCACAGTAAATTACTTTCTAATTCTTTCATACTTCTTTGGTTTTTCATAACAGATTCAAATAATGCAACTCTCTCTTCCTCTAGGTCAGATTTTTCCATTAATATTACTCTACCGAGTAGCTGATCCTCTAAGCCTCGCATAGTAACAGTAAAGTCTATAATTGATGTTTTAGCACTTATTTCGGGTGAATAAGCAGGGTTGGGAAGTTTAGTTGTTATGTACAACATGAATCCAGGCATTACGTCACATTCCTTGTCCCCTACAATTACCTTTTCTATAGAACCTGATTTAATGAAGTTCTTTTCAAGGACATTATCTATGACTGGGTCTAATTCCACAGCAACATCCTCTATTAGCAGAGGTCTACCCAGAGATAAGCTATCTTCCAAATGAGTTCTGAAATATTTGTGGTTCAGTGATGTAATCTGAAGTTCATTGGAGCTTTCTTTGTTTTTGATCCAATTTTTCCCTTGACTTTGAGGATCAACTAAAAGTGGGTAGGAACTCGACTTAGTCACTATCAAAGCATTCTGAACCGATAATTCATCATTCGGAAGACCTTGCAATGTCCATTCTGAAATGGTTGCACTTTCCACTAACATATTGGTTATATTTAAATCCTGTGTTACAGGTATTTTTTTACTTGTTAATATTCCCATCCATGTATCAAGTAAGTTATTCCTAAATTCTTGATTATAAGGACCACAATAGGACAAAAATCCTGTAGCTAAAACTACATCCCCCACAAGTCTACCAAGTTGTTCTTTAAAATCTTTACTTTGCTGTGTCCATCGTATTTTTTCACCACCTAATCCATTTATCAGAGCTGTAGCCGCTGTCATTTTTCTTAAGCACACATTAGCTGCATCCGTTAATTGCTGTTTCTCAGAAACCGCTGACTCATATTGTTCTTTAACTTTTCTTAGAGACATTTCTCGTTCTTCTAATTGTCTTTCAGCGGACGATAAGTCATCCATGGCAACCTACAATACAAACGAACACTTGTTTATAAAAACTTATGCACACATGACGTTTTATGACTAACTGTATAAAAAGATACGTACCTTCAACCGTGCTTCTTGCAATAGCAGATTAGCTTTCAATGGCAAAACTTCCTTATTTACGCTATGGAAGAAAGCCATAGCTTTAGTCCAAGACAATAAGCCAGCGACGTCACCACATACTCTTTTCGCTGTGTCCATGTTGTAATCTTCCATTTCAAAATATGGAGTCAAGTGTTCAACCATCTCATTATTAATTATATCTTTCGGATAGTTTTGTAGTTGCAACAAAAATGTAGTACTGGCCATCATCTAAAACAATACTGAAATATTAATAATGGTAATCCGACAGTACGACTCCGCAAAAGGATTATATGGATTATAGTAAGCATTCAATCATTTTGAGTACTAAAATAAATTGACTGTGATATATAGTCGGGAATCGTTTGTTCTTGTTTGTCTACGGAAACCTTAAAAGAGGGATGTCGACTACAGTTTCCAGTATACTATACCTTTAGCGATTCTGCCCACGATGGTTTAGGGCAAGGGGCGGCGGTATCCGCTATAGCAGGATGTAACCTTCTTTGGAAGAGAATTAACACACAGTCCATAATTCTCATAATAAGATGCGGTGGTCTGCCTAACTTTCTAACAGTAGCTATATGAGCCGGCTTGATCGTGTTCAGTGCAGCCTCTGCTTCTTCTAGGGCTGGTTTTGCAGCTTCTAATTTGATTTCGGCTTTCTCTTTTTCCTCGGCAATATAGGCGACTAACACCTCTGCTTTTTCTTTTACAATTTGTACTTGATTTTTGACAATTTCAGCTTGCATTGCCCGGTCTGTTACTTCAGTCAAGACTCGGCCTGCTTTTTCTGAAGCCAAAGCCAAGTCTTGTTCCATCACAGCTAAGTCTTTTTTCAAAACTTCGACTGATATGGACGCCTCTCGTAGTTTCTCTAGACCAGTGTCCATTCTTAAAGCACCGTCACCTAATTCCTTCTGCTTCATCTGATATATTGTTTTATAGCCTCCGATAAAATTTAAATATGACTTTGGCGTAACGTGTGACGAACGACGGAATCTTTGAAAATACTCTACTGATACTTGAGATACAACATCTTGTATTGTCCCTAAAACTGTGACTAGCTCTTTTTTAACTTCCTTAGTGCATTCAATTTCAAACTCTGCTAGAAAGTGGTCGGCTACTGAAACTAAAGCATCCTTCGGCCAGGGTTGAAACCAATCTATTGTACATCCAGAAATGAGGGCAGGAAAACGCATGGCACGATATCTAAATGCTTCGCTCACCTGGAAATGAGTAAATTATTCTATTGTAAAAAAGAACACAAGATCAGCATTTCGATTTCCAAGTAGCAGTTATGAAAAAAAACGAATATTTTATGCAATAAAAAGTCTCTTACCGGTGAAAAGCACAATACTACATGCAAATTCTGACAAGTTCTGTTCAAGAAATATTCCATCACCAACTCATTCGTCAAAGTCCGCTTCTGGTTCTCACGTTTCATAATAGGAGTCAATTCAGAAATTATTTCTGCTTGCTCGTCTTTAGTAAACAAATTTGATATGACACCAGACGAAAGGATATTATTTAAATATTCCAAGAAGCCTTCCTCTTTGATGTCAAGATCGGTGAATATAAAAGTAGTTCCCTTCCCTTGGACACCACAAGATCTGTAGAGCAACTTGAGATCTTCAAGAAAATTACTGACGTTATAGGATCTGGTTAACGCGATTTGAAAGGAGCGGTAGCCTGCTATAAATGTAGATAGCTTGGTTAAAGATTGCTTCCCGGAGCCTCCCACGCCTACGAGCATGACGTTCCCTCTGGGATGTCTTATGACCCTGGAGATTTTTACTAAATGGAGCATAGCGTCGGGGAAGAATACCAGGTCCATACCGGAACCCCGCACCATTTCATTGAACTGTGCAAGGAACATGTCCAGGCGTTCGCGAAGCTCGTCGTAATCAAATACTGGCTCATACACTTTGGGTAGCTCCATGTCTGTATCTTCACCCTCTTCACCGGTTGGTTCTGGAGCGTCCCTGTCAAACAAGAAAGAATTTTACAAATCGGTTGGCAAGCGACGGAGTTATGCGCGAATAAAAATAAAAAAATACAAACATCCGAATTGAGAAACTCCTCCTTTTTTTAGAAGTCGGTTAAAAAAAAAGTACGTAACAGTATCATAGAATATTATATTATTGGGACCGAACCATGACTTTGTCTTGCACTAAATATTTTTTCAAATGAGTCATTTTATCTAACTCTTCAAATTGTTTAACTAACTAAGATTTTATGTTAGACAAAATTGGATTTTGTATACTTAAAATAGAATCATTCTAGCAGCCTAGCCTTTTCTTAATTATGTTGGGGTCAGTGGGTTCAATCAAAACGGATGCAGCTGAATACCAGTATTTTACAAAGAGCGACTGGCTATCTGATCTCCACAACGCCTTGCTGGGTAACATGATACCCCCCAAGACTAGTTGTCAGACTTTTTCAGGCGTCTGGCTACCCGTGACGACTGTCAAAGGTCTTCCAACGACAGCCGGGACCAACGGCTCAACCTGCTTTCCGAGGCACGAAGGGGTCATGATACGTAATGAATGGTCACCCATCCATGAACCAACCGCAGCAATTCCATCTTTACCTTCGATCGGCACGTGTGGTTGTTAATATTTAGCCTCAAGTCTCTTAAATAAAATAGACCATTTTAACTTTAAAAAAATCCTAAATATACCTATTTATAGACTTTCTATTTTACTTAGGTAACATTGAAAAAGAATCTTCCTACTCAAGGAGACACACTGCAGGAAGAGAAACAGGGTTAATAAAGCAACTAAACTTATTACGTAGCCGTACAAATACAAACACAGGGGTGTTTCGTAGTTCAACGTACGAATACAGTTCAGAAATTCACCCTCTTAAACAAGGACTCATTGGCTCAGTTGGTTAGAGCTTCGTGCGGACAAAGCACGATAGGTCGAGGGTTCGATCCCCCCTGTGCCATAGCTTTTTGTGTGAATTATTTATTTAGTTATTAAAATGTAAATTTCTATTAACATTAAGTAGATCTAGAGTGCAAGTGGTGTCGAATAGCTATTGCGTCTAGAAATCTTGTCTGGTTGTACCAGAAAATCAAAATGATAATATTTTAAATGGAGCATTAATATTTATAAACATATCTACATACATACAAACACTGCAAATTTAATAAAAATTACTATTCAGGAATTCCTCAAAATTAAATTTATAATAAGTAATAGAAACTTGATTCAATACCCCTAAGATATTTTACAGATCTTATATCTACAAATGACAAATGCATTCTGAAGGCATAGTTTACGCGGCGGACTCTCTTAAGCCGATGAATTTTAATTATTATCGCTTCCCTCTGTTTTTAAGAACATGCACAATTATCATGATATATCAAGTTGTTCCACAATTTTTTAATGTACAATATTATTTATATCTTGGACGTATACCACAAACTTTATCAATATTTTATTATCTTGTACGTAATAAATTCAAAAAGGGGTGGCGGCACATGAGGGATTTGAACCCCCGATCTTCGCGTCTCAACCCCGGACGCGACGCTCTATCCGGCCTGAGCTAATGTGCCCGGTACTATTTGTGACCAAATACGCTTTCTGTATCGCCCCTCTCAATGCATTCAGCGCCGGCAGCGCCCAGTGACCTTTATGCAGCTGCGGAGGGCATCGGAACTAAACTATGTGAACTGAATATTATTAACAGAGACTTGGTTCTGCTTTGCACGATTTTAACGACTTACCAAAACACCGAGTTTTCTTTATTAATATCTATAGTAATCCTATTAATATTATAAACGTGAAAGTTTGTATGGATGGATTGATGTGGATAGATGTTTGTTACTCTTTCACGCAAAATCTACTGAACGGATTCGGATGTTTGGCACAGAGATGGTTTATAACCAGGATTTATTTATTTATGATTAACATAATATAGGATATTTTTTATCCCGATATTCCCACGGGATCGAAACTTAAGCGGGTGAAACAGCGGGGCACAGCTAGTATTTTATAGAGGTAAAATTTGTTTGTTTTTAGGTAGGGGTAATCTTTGGAACTACCAGTCGGATTTGAAAAAATCTTTTAGCATTTAATTCTTGAGGAAGGCTATTTAACATCACGCTATAATATCTACTATTTAAGTGTCGGGCAAAACAAAAAAACCGGCCAAGTGCGAGTCGGACTCGCACACCGAGGGTTCCGTACAATTACAATTTACGATTTATGACGTATTAAAAAAAAACTACTAACTAGATCTTGTTCAAACTAATTTTCGGTGGAAGTTTTCATGGTAATGGATATAGTCGAAGTTTGGCAAGAAACCGATGGATGTTTTCGAATGAAATTTAATTTCATTAATAGAAAACAAACAGTTTATTTATCAAATTAAATTTCATTCAAAAATATCCAACGGTTTCTTACTAAACTTCAACTATATCCGATGCCCTGGTTACTTATCTCTTTTGCCGACTGTACATAATATTTTTTTTTAGTTTTATCATTCTCTTATTTTAGAAGTTACAGGGGGGGCTAACACACTTTACCGCTTTGGAAGTGTCTCTCGCGCAAACTGTTCAGTTTAGAAAAAAAATGATATTAGAAACCTCAATATCATTTTTGAAGACGTAGATACATAGACCTATCCACACGTATGAGCTTGATGAAAAAGATTTTTGAGTTTCAGTTCTAAGTATGGGGAACCCCAAAATTTATTGTTTTTTTTTTCTATTTTTGTGTAAAAATCATAATGTGGTTCACAGAATACATCTATTTACCAAGTTTCAACAGTATAATTGACATACGGACGGACAGACAGACAGACATGACGAATTCATAAGGGTTCCGTTTTTTGCCATTTGGCTACGGGGAACCCTAAAAAGTCAGAAAGAACGCGAAGTACCCGCGACGTATCCCGTTGCATCGCATGCCATGCCCGCGCTAGGGCATGGCATGCGATGCAACGGGGTGGGTCGGGGAACAAGAAGTTCCACGCGGACGACGTCGCGGGCAGAAACTAGAGTTTTTAATAATATTATTATTATGTACGTATACATAAACCTTCTGGAATAATTTCTCTAAATTATGGTGAAAACATCAAGATCTATTTTGGAGTTTGGAAAAACAGAGCAATCACGCAGATAGAAACGAAAAGTGACTTTATTGTGTGCTAGCTATAGATAGATTTAATTCTGCGGAACTTCAGTGGTAGGATTGTTACAGGCGACTTTCTATATCCAGAGATCCCATTGTCTGATTTGAAGCTTAGCTCCAACGAGCAGCTTCATATTGTATTGTATTGTACAATGGGCTGTTGTTCGCAACTGCATGTATAAGCACGTACTTTGTGTGAGTAGTTTTATAAAAGAAATACTTAATGAAATATTTTACAAAGCACCGTACCTACTTCAATTAACTTTGTAAACGATATAATTTTACCTAAGTATGGAATTACTATATGCATTTAATTTTTTTAATATTTTCAAGTTTTTTTCAATTTTAAAGAAGTAAGTCCTGTATATGTACAGTGTCGACCAAAAGTCTATAGGCAATCTCACTAAGCAATAGCTTGACGTTTAATTTGACTTACGTCCTTCTAGTTTCAAGAAAATAAACACATTGTCGTCAACAAGTGATTGTAGTTCATAATTTCAACGTTATAATATGACTCAAGATGACTTAGCGGTTAATCGCGTGCAGATAGATGCGTAAATCAGTGAGCCGTGTGTTCAAATCTCACGCAGTACATCGACTTTTAGTAAGGTTTTACTCGATTGGAAGTAATGGGACGGAAATATAATTATTCTTTATCTCGTTCGCTTTGTTCACACATTTCGTAAAGTTAGAAAGGTATAAAGGATCTCACAGAAAACTAAATAAAAATTTAGATTTCTGTGAGATAGGACATGAGTTTTATGAATAGTTAACTTGTTCGGAATGAACGTTGTCGTTTGGTTGTATTTGTTGGTTAGTGAAGTGTGATTTAATAGATAGCGGTATTGTATTTATTCTCAAAATGCAGGCAAATATTATTGTGCTGCATAAAAGTGGTCTTAATAGAACAGAAATATTTCAGTCCATTTATTTTCATTTACAATATAACACTAAATTAATAACAAAATTATATCCTAAATTAACTAAAACTATTTACAAACTAAAATATAGTGTCGAAAAATTCATCCGCATCGCTGTCGACTGGTAATATACCCAAAACACTGGCTGCATTGCCACGTTGTATGGCAATGTTTAGCCTCTGGCCAAGGTAAAAGCCAGCCCTTGGGTCATGGGAAGTGTCAACCAGTCTTTTCGAAATTTCCTTAAAAAGACCATGCGCACTCGGATCCCACGGCCCGAGGGTTTCAACCCAAAATGGCTCGAAAATATAATAATTATTAATAAGGTTACTCGTATTATACTTTTGCCGCTTGAGGTTTTCCGCTGCCGCAGCAGCAGCACCAGCGCAGCACGCCGACCCTGGAAGATGGGATGGCGCAAGAGTATTGACACAAGTTACATCCCACATTGAAGACCTACCCACCTTCCATGGAAATAAAGACATGCCGTCCGGTCTCTTGCCATCGTAGCGAGCCAAACCATTGGGTTCTAATACAGCTGGAACGCCGACGGTGACAAGAGCTCGTCGAAATTTTACCTAAGATTATTTTTGGTGACATATGGATTAAATCTTTTTATTGTTTTTTAAATCCATCACGAGACCTAAAAGATAAATAATTGCAGCAGCAGTGGTGATTAAATAATTTACTCAGAGTAAAGTGCCTGCTTGGGTTCAAACCTACGTCCTACAACACGTAAGTCGCGGCCGTTACCACTGGGCCACCGCTGCTCTCTGTGTTGTTGTCCCTCAAATATTAACTCGGAAACTTTTCTTTCGAAATGAACTCAAATTGAAATTTTATCGGCAGCGTTCTTGGCTGTGCCAAAAGACGATCAATAAAGTACTACGGAAACATTACATGATAGAAGATTTATCGTTGAAACATCATTAATTACTCTGTAGAAAAGCTCCATTTACATTTACTTTCCAAACATTGTTTCAAGGCGAGAGCAATAGAGTTACTAATTTCCTAAGTGTAATCTTCCTATTTTTTATTTCTCTTCTTAACAGTATTTTATGATGCATACTGTGTGTCTGTTTTCTATTACCTTCTTTTTTGTAAATTCGTGGACAATGGTGTGGGTTACATATGTAGTAACACAAATATAGAATAGATAACTGTATTCCTAGTACTGTGCTAATTTAAGAATTTTTAGTTAAGCCTGGCATGTAACTGTTTGTTGTCCCTAACAAATAAATTTAAAAAATTAAATTAAATTTACATAGACAAGGGATAGTGAGGGTCGGGTGAGATAAGGTAGGGAACCCCGAATGTTACAAAAAGCTTAAAATAGATGGCACTGTTAGCAAGCTACCTATCAAATGAAGCGACAGGTTTTGGAGATGGTAGCTGTAAGGCTGAGCTAAAGAAAAACATTATTATATTATTTTGTGAGCTAAAGAAAATATGAGCAGGAAGAATACACCTACCGAATAAGTATAGGAAAGCTTAACGCATCATGTATGAGTAATGTTCTGTCATCTGCTACCGCTTCTTTTATCACCTTCATAGATTTCAAGTTTTCTAAAGACTTTTTAGATAATTTTATTTCGAATATTAAGTTTCGTCAGATTCTTTAAAATTATAAAGAATCTGACGAATTAAAATGAACCTTCGGATTAGAGTTCCAGTAAAGTTTCACATAAGTAATTTCAGTTCCGTTATTAATTGTGGTTGTGCGTATAGCGCTGTTCGGAAAGTATGATACAGCGGGTTAGGTTCGATTCTGTAAAAATCTCACCGTGAAAAGTTAGGTGAAGTGAGCTAGTGAGCTGTCAATAGTGTTAATCATTCACCTAAGTTTTCACGGTGAGATGGTTACAGAATCGCACTGCAGGTCCTGTCTCGTATAATTTTGCTTAGATTATAGGTATTATTTATTAATACCACAAAGTATGACCTATACCTATTGAGAGTTTATCGAGGATCTTGGAAACCAGAAGGTGTATATTCGTTATAAGTACCTAAGTCCATGGTTATAAGTCACAATCTAATCTTAACGAAAATCAATGTCAAAAATTTGTCAAAATGTAAATAAAAGAAGGTTTTTTTGATAGATAGAGACTTTGATTAAAACGACGTTCTTAAAAATACGAGAATTTTCCCTCAGGTATTAATGAGTTAGGGCTGATATTCAGATAGTCAATTATCTGTTATCTGAAGAATAATTATTTCAGTTTGACATAATTTCTATACAAAAACTGTCAAACCGTAATATTTATTCCTCAGACAAAAGTAACGAGTACCTGACTATTGAAAAAATACTAAATATTGATAGTCTATAAAATGTAAATGTTACGTTGTTATTGTGTTAAGGTTTCACTGTGTCACTATCACAACACTAGTAGGTAGTCTAACTCACACACACACATCATGCCTACACTCATAGGTACCGTATGACGCAGCTGGCCTACTACAATTTACACTTATGTTTTCACTATTCGAATACCCTCTTTTATTTATGTGTCCCTAGTAGCCCGAGAAAGTTTGTAGATGGATTTTTGTGGATTCGGCTAAGATATTTAGTTACATTTTCTGATAATATTAATAGTAATCTTTATTTGATATGATATGATATGATATATGGAGTATGGAAGAGGAAGACATGTTGCGCCGACCCCAAATAGTTTGGGATAAGGGCAGGAGAATGATGATTTGATATGATATGATATTATGATATTGATTAATTTTAATCTATGATATGATATTAATTTTAATCTTTTAAATAGTAATTAATAGGTAATCTGTTTCGTCTCGGTCTCAATGTGTTGCAAAATTTTGCACGAAAAAACTTTGCCGAAAAATTTCCGACAGTCTGATATAACGATGTATTGAATATTACGTGTCGTCCGAATAGTAGGTACAGGATGCGTCGAGAAATCTAGTGAAGTTGCGACAGTTAATCGATTGAAAATAAGACCCTTACCGGCTTGTAATAAGGACAACCGCGTGTGGACCTCATTCACTGCTTGCAACAAAAAAAGTAGAGGCGAAAATCGAATCAGTTTTTGGGCAGCTTTGGGGAACTCTAGATGTATTATATTGTATACTTACATAACACGTTATTAGTATGTAGGTACCGACCATGTGATTATTTTAAACAATAAAACAGAACAGAAAATACAGAAAACAGAAACAGAACAGAACATAACAGTTTATATTACAGAAAATTTTATGGTTCTTCAGACAAATAAGATTAGCATAGCAAACGCTTCAAGCAACATGAATCATAACAATTTGTCCAGCCTTTTTTCAACTTTTTTAGGGTCGGTTTTCGTACGGTCGGTTAGTGTCTATCTGTCTGCGCTTCTAAACTACACAATTATCATTGTTGATGTTACACATCATTAATAATAATTATTACATGTTTCATTATTAATGATATTATTATTATTATATATTATACACATTACATTATCACTAATAATACTCGTAGTTATTGATGTAACACATCGGTAATAATAATATTGTGCTTTCACGTTCAATTTAGAAAAGATATTGCAGTAGCTTCGATGTTATGACATGTCACCTGCTCCTCCCCCCTCCCGGACTTAAATGAGGCAAACGACAGAGCAATCTAGGTCATTACATACCTGGTCGGGCAAAACATGAGTCGTTGACACGAGAAGAAAAGTAGAATGCACCCCGTGCTAAACAGAGGCCGTGTGGGGGGTCACTGTTACACTAACGTCGAAGCCACCCGATGCAATCGGTTCGCTTGTTATGATTAGGTTTTTTTAAGCTCGGCGTCCACGTGGTATCTACCCGACACGTGGTTTGCTCTCCAATGCGCTTGCGTGAAGTGAAAACACGACACGAAGTGCGGGCAGAAACTCTATGAGCTACCAGGAGCCCATGAGGCATCGCTAGTTTGAAATAAGAAAATTGCTATGTTCACAACGTAACAAGAAGGGTTGTAGTGTTCTACTAAACATAACTGTGCTCACACAGCTTTAAGGTCTACTTTAACTCGCATTTCAAAAGGACTTACCAAAACCGTTCAAGCACAATTTTGTTTTGCCTGGTTAAAACAGGGCGATTTCACCATTGTTGTAGGTTTTTTTTCGAAATGGTGACTGAAATGCAGTAAACAATGAATTAAAACCGACTTGTAATAAAATGCCGAACCAATATTGGTAACTTTCTTAGCTTGCCCTCTTACCGTTTCGTTGATATTTGCAAGTGTATGATCTCCAGCGCAGTGTTTTACGGAAGGTATCTACTTCGTTTCAGAATCTGATTGTAAGCGTGTTACTGCGGCCACTGCCTCTGGTTCTAACCACCACATTGTGCGAGAGGTTTATTATTTATTGATAAACCTTCGATCATTATTGATCGAAGTGATAAACAGATTTCTCTAATTATAAAAAAAAAATATCTTACCTACCTACTAATATACTTAAATATTTTTTTGTAGACAAAAAATTTCAGCCGATTTATTTTCAACCCATTGCATTGGTATGTTATTTAAAGAAGTCATACCTTCTTTAAAGCACATTGAAATGTTTCTTTTACAGTAAGTATCTCATAGCAGGTAACAGTCGTAGAAGGCTGTTGAAGGCAACATGTGCAAAGCGGTCCACAGTGCAGAAAATCTCATAACTCGGAGACGCGTCGTATAAGGTCGCGATCCTAAGCATTGAGGGTGCGAAGAACACGAAGAAGAAGAAGAAATCGTGGCCGAAATACTTTTAAGTACTACAAACATTGTAAAAGTCGTAGCAGGGACGTCATTTACGGCGTAGCGGTTGCGTAGCCGCCTTTGCTGGTATGTATAATAAAATTCTTGGAGCCAAACAAGATGGATTTTGAAAGGGCCAACCATTATTCGCAACCAAAGAATGATGACGATAGGTTTAACACTTCTCTATATGGCCACAGGAACCCGTTGAATGCGAGAAGCACAAAACCGGTCGAAGTGGAGGTGCTTGGGGGAGACCTATGTCCAGCAGTCTTTTGTCTTTCGGCTGAAATGATGATGATGACATGGCCACAAATTTTGAGTTTGAGAGTTTTGGTTTTAACTTACTACCTATAGCCACAGCACAGAATAATGCATCTATTATCACTAACGCCAAAGATTAATGTGGCCACTTACTGGGCCAAATAATTAGCAGTCTACTCGAAAAGAAGAAGATTGTCACCCATGTTATAGGCCCTACTTCTTTGTGTGGCGTCCGCCCAGCCAGAGCGTTGCCATGGATACGCAACGCGTGAAAATGTGTGAACACGTGTACTAGCGCAACAAGGATCGGAAGGAGTGATCTTGTACGAAAAGGAGCTCAGCAAAAGCCCATACAACTTTGCCCAAACATGTACCTCGAGGTACACGTGCAGCAAATCGTAGAGAAAAAATAGAGGAATTCGAACATTATTGTGTTTTTTATAAATAATTTAAAACTGCTTAATAAATTATATAAAGTTTAAACACAAACACAATTAAATCGTGTGGCAACTTTGTATGTACGGGTTGACATTAGGAGTATAGGTACATTTATGTATTCTGTGGACATTATTCAGCTACTTTTGGGTATAAGCATCCTTTCTTATGTTAGATAGGTACATTACTTTGCCTAACCAAAATCGATTATACAATGAGAGTTATTATTAGTTAGTTATATTTTGAATTATTCTATAAAAATATTTAAAATGAAACAAAAATAACAGCAGCTGAAGCCGACAGCAGAAAACTGTCAACTTGACAGTTTCTTTTTTTAATAAGTAAGGTAATGGACCAAGATAGTATAATTGTGCCCAAAATGGCGAGCTATTACGTTAAAAGTTATTTTATTCTCGTCCCCGGGTAACCCTATGCTAAATATATAAATGCAATATTATTGAGTGTAATCTACTGTATTTTATGCCACTTAGTGTACCTCGGTACTTCGTTTGTGCAGATTTTGGTGACATCCTATAGCTTCCTCTGGAATAAACCTGACAATAAATTGATCATTATACTCCACAACTTCTTCCAATATCTTGTCGATTTTTAGTAAATTTAATGACTGATTTCTTTATCGTTATTTATCTTCTATTGCAATCGCTGTTATTGTAAAAAATTAACAGTAGGAAGGCTTATTGCGTTAATCTCATCTATAAGATTAACGCAATAAGCCTTCCTACTGTTAATTTTTGAATGTATGTTTTTTGTAAAACGACGAATTTTCGAAATAAATGAATACAATCGTAAGTGTTAATAAAACAAGGATCCTGATACAAAAGTCGAACACATCCTATATCCTATAAACACATCCTCAGTTCTTACCCTGGAACTGTCGCCACATCGTTGCAGGCGAACAATCATCTTTATGTTATTTTACAATTCTTCAAAATATGTAGGTAAGTAAATTAGTTGAATTGCATGCAACGTAGTGTAAAATAATGTCCACCCACGCTATGGATCTCTTTCTTCGGCTACCCTTATCCATCGACTATCAGTCTGCTCTACTCCGGTACTATCGCTAAGGTCAAGGTTTTTTACTGTCTAGGTTTTAACGCCTGTAGTTCATGTTGTGCTGGTGCTTTTGGCACGCGTACCGTTTCCATGGCAACCAATGTGCGATGCATAATATAGATAGTAAGCGGTAACATAACATACCTCTGAATGTAAATAAGTTTTGCGGTACCTCTACTACTGCTGTCGCATTTCTACTTTGTAGTTTAGTATTATGGCTGTCGCAAGTGCTTACAGTCGATTATGACTATCCTGTGTTTATGTGTGCGTACAATCACGTCCAGACTCCAGAGATAGAAGGGGGAACTACATCCTGGAATACATGCTAACCTGGTGCATCGAATCTATTCATAGTTTTAGGTACTTACATTGCATGAGGCAAAACTAACAGCCACAGCACCAGAAAAACAAACGAATAAATCATATGTCATGTTCAGGCGATACTCGTATTAATTTAACAAAACCTTCGATCAATCTTGATCAAAGCACGAAACTGGGTGTTAGTTAGGTAAGAAAGTAATCCAGACATAATAAAATAAAGCATAGATTACTACAGACTTATCAGGACTTACATCAAAAGCAAAATCGCATATGAATCTGAAGAGAGCTTGCGCTTATAAAATATCACATACAACTTGCGCATTACTCTTGGACTGCGACCAGTTCTAATTGTTATCAAGTAACTCCTCTTCGAACAAGCGAAGATGATATGGACGCTACCGTAACCATTTACAGGGTGATATAAGTGCAGGGCAAGTCAAGGTGGCAGTTTACAGTTACATATATGGTCTGTAACAAAAAGGACCATACATAATATTATCATTAAAACGCAATTATAGTTGTGTTCTATCAAATAATGATTACCTACTTATGTTTAGGTAACAAGTTACCTAATTATGCATTTTGTATAATTGAACCATAAAGTATGCCGCTGACAGGTACAAAATCGCTCAACATGTCGCTTAATGTCTTTGCTACATTAAGAGTGTGTGTCCCCCGATACTAAACACAACAACATTGAAAACAAACAACCTTTAAATAGGCAGTATTTTACCCTACGCAATTTATGAACGACGAGGATGCGCTGTGAGCCAGAACGTCTTCTTAGGACTCAAGGATTTCTTTGGACTCATGGGACTAAATCAGGCTTCAAGGACTTATTTTGTGACATTAGCTGCTTTTGTCTGCAGCTTTGCACTCATACAAAGACATTATTTTCAGAAACGGTCGTGCGGGGTAGCTCCGAAACACACGAACAAATGCCTTTCATTTTGTCAATTCGACAATAGTCATTGCGTTATTCACGTTGACAAACGCAAACGATTTTTTCTATTAAGCAATACTTTAGGAATTTCCTTCATAAAATTCCTAAAGTAAAGTTGCTTGTGAAACAAAGTTCATCATCGTCATCCATTCATTTCTTCCATCCATATGATTCTTACAAGTAAAGTTAAATTAAAGATCTCTAACAAAGATTCGTTAGAGCTTAAGTACATAATTCGAAAACTTATTGATTATTTTTTTTCAACAATGGTTTCAGTCAAAAGCAAGATATACCACCACCCACCTCTCTATGCGTTGCAGCAATGGACAGAAACAAAATCAATACCTTTGCCATAAACACCAAGAGAGCAGAGAGATGCAAGGGTGCATCAAGTGTGACGTATTAGATTGCATAATTATAGGGTGTATGTATGTGGCTGCACCCCGATCGTTATTTATAGGATCTGCCGCCAGAGAAGCATAACCACGGAGGTGGTAACTACAAACTCAGGTCCCGTGGGAGTATGTGTTGCAGCATTGGCAAATGCTACATTATAATTTTATCACGAACGACCTTCTTTTATAACAAATCCAACCTTATTTTTAATCTGAAAGTTTTTTTTTCTTGTGAATGGTTTTGAATTTTGAATCTAAAAGTGTCATGTTTTTTCTCTTGCCGATAATTTTTCATTTGAAGTTTTTTTTGGCCACAGGACGAAATTCAATTATATTTTTTTTCCGCTTTGACCATATAATTTGCCACGATATTATCGATATGATATAACGGTTTGAACGACCGAGTTTGTTCGTTATTCGACTTTATCCAAGGGTATGTTTGCTTTGCTATTGATCATTCAAAATTATCGTTTCCTAAATTTTATTCCATTCTTCTTTTGGTTGGTAATTTGGTATGTAATTTAACTTTTCTTCAGCCCTTTTGTTATAAAAGATTCTGCCTGCGTTTCGGACTATCATTTTTCGTTATTTTCTGTAGATTTGTCCGAAGACTGTAGGCGGATCTTGAATTTGCCCCCACCGCTAGCCTGGGACCAGACGACAGCAAGCTTCCTGTTGGGATGTTCCTGGAGTCTAGGACCGGATTTGCGTATATTTAGTAGTTTTTTATTTATTGTTTTGTATTTACTATTGTCATATTTTGTTTAAAACAGTCATATAAATTGTTGCCTCGTTACCTGAACGATTGACTTGGTGAACAGTTACACATTTAGGATTACGAGGTACCTATATATTTATTTATTGCGGAAGTTATAGGATCGTTTGCAAACGTATCGTAACCGACGCGTATTAGAGAAATTTACTTTAGGGCTCTAACACCAAGAACGTCGCGTCAGTTATAATTGAATATTTGTAAATATCACAAACTGTGGTGTCCTACATTAGGTTTTATTTACAATATTTTTTAGTATTACAAAATTAAACGTGTACAAGTGAATATTTTTATTATTTCGCTACAGTGTGTAATGATGTGTACTTTCACTTCCTAGGAATTACGCACGTTAGAAACGTACACTAATAGTACTTCATTCGACCGATACCGTATACAAGCCACTTTTAGGAGTACCTACATACAATATTGATAGACCAGAATTTTCTTTGCGCTGTTTTTGAAACAAGTCTGCGCCAGAGATCAGACCATACAAAGATATCTGAGGATTCCAAGAGATAAACTCACACTTCTAGGTCGTATGGCGAAGTATTTGCCATTTAAGTGGGCAGTTCTGCACTGCACAACTATTATTTGCAATTTCATAGTCAAGATTCAAAACGACTGATATTGACGTTTTAATCGAACCTGCGAGACGTGGCCCAGAAAGCAACACTGTCACAGCTGGCAATGAGAGGCGCAGCCCACCGTAAAAGTCGTGATGCAAGAGTGTCAACAAAGGTTTTATCTCACTTCAAAGGCCGAACTGCAATGGTACACAACTGATATGGACATAACAGTATTATCACTTCCTATTAGATTTTAGCTTTCAAGAGCTACAGTGATTGAACATGGTATGGCAGGCCTGTACTCCCATCGCCATTTGTCTGTAGAAAATCGGTAAGGTCACCGATTTCTACCGGATTGGGAGTCGAACCCGTACTAATAATTATATTAGCTTTAAAGCGTATGGCGTAGCGTAAGCGGAAGGATAAAATAATGTAGTGAGAAGAAATGAAGAATATTATTAAAGAAATTAGATAAATTATATTTACGTTAAATTACTTGGACAAAACTCAACAAATTACAATAAAAATAGCGCGGCGCGATCCGAACGGCTCGGTAGGCGGTCAAATGACGACCTAGTGGTCCGCAGCTCGGCTCATGCGCCGGTAGAAGCGCGTGCACGCAGTCTCCCGCAGCCCGAGGTCGTTGACGCCGTCTCCAGTACAATAATCACGCGCGCCTTGAGTGCGCGCGGCACGTGTAAGCGTGCGGTCGTTCGGTGCAACCGATTGTATGATCTGTATGTTTGGCCCAAGATTCATGAGCGGAGCGATTTTGCTCTAAAATGTAAGGTGGTGGCCCAATCGGTTATTGTTCCGCCACATGTCTATTAGTTACTAAAAAGTTACACAAAGGCAAAGAACAGGCAATGAAGAGGCAATTGTGGCCGTACTTTTTAATTGTAACTGATTAATTAGCCATAAAACACCTGGGTCGATGTGTGAGGGTGCATTTAGTGTGACGTAGCTGATATATTATGGGAATGGATTCCGATCGCTTTTTATACAATCTTTCGCAAGAAGAGCAAAGGATCCGTGGTACCTCAATATTATGACTATCATTCGCAAACAGGGCGCACTTTCTATGAATAACACGTTTAAAAGAGATTGAAAGATACAGTATGTATCTCTCCCAAAACGTATTCTTTACCTATAGATGCATTTACTTTCAGTCTGTGAATACACTTCTTTCTTAACGGTCTAAAGGTTACATTCATAGGTCAAATATAATATTTTATTTTCTTCCGACTTACCTCATAAAGTCTACGAACACAGGCTCCTTGTCCAGCATCATCTTCTTATACTCAGTACCGAGCACTTCTTCAGTAATGTCAAACATGGCTTTGTGGAACCAGTCCTTATCTTTCTCATGTGTGAACCGGTCGGAGAACACTCTCGAAAATTCATGTTTCCACAGAAGCATCAGACATTTCTCAGACTCAATCACAGTTGGCAGAGTCCCCACCATTCCTTGCCAGACTCTTGAAAGATCTCTCAAGGAGAATACATAGTGGAATTTTGCTGGTGTAGGCAGTAAGTTAGCTCTGGTCCTTGCCCAAAGTTCTCTTGTTAAAGGTATCACTTTCTTTATAAGTGATCTAACTTCAGCAGCAAAACCTCGTTTTGCATTATAGTGCCCTTCTCCGATGACTTTGAAGATTTTGTCTATTGAATCGTTGTTGGGCAATGGACAATTGAATATGGAGAATTGGCGCTTCAGACGAGCCGGAATGTCGTTTCTACCGCCACCTAGAAGGGAAAATGTTTACTTCAAATAACCCATATAAATAATATAAGAATCCCATTGCTTTTATTAGCTTTTTTTTAATATTTAACTTACCAGGTTGACCCATAGCAGCAAGAAACAGTATATCAATGACAGTGGTAAAATCACCAGGTTTCTCAAGGCTGTAAAAACCATTCATACCCATGGTCTGTCTTACAATTTCATTTGTTATCTGGTCACCCCACTCGTTAATCTGTGGTAAATTAATATCATCTATGAATACTAACATTTTCTTTCCACCAGGAGGCCCAAATGTCATACCACTGCGTTTCTCTACGTAGCTTTCAATAGTTTTTTGGAACTGAAAGGGGCTCGTGGCTGATGAGAAGTTAAATGAACGTCCAATAAATTGTTCTGGATTACAATTCTTCATATAGGCCTTCATCATTACAGTTTTCGCAGAACCTTGCTCGCCTAACAGCAGCACTGCTTTACCTTGTTTTGCAATACAGTGGATCAAGTAATTAATTCTAACGTTATCAACGATCGGAACTAAAATGCTTGCATAGTCAGGTGTCGCTGTGTCAGGATATTGATAGTGCATCATCAAGTCGTCCCATAGCTCCCACTTGCCAGGATGTTTGACGAAAAAATCGAAAACTATACACGGTTTGTTGTTCGGATGTTTCGGGAAGTCTAACATTTCACTGAACTTTTTCCTCAAATAACCATCGAAACGTTTTCTATCTTCTGTTTCAAGTAAAGACCCAAATCCCCAAACAAGACTGAAGACGTAGACCTTATGGAGGTGTTCAGGTGTAAACAGTATGATCTCCTCGCCTTTATCTTTTTCTTCTTCGTCCTCATCACCATTGAGAGATTTGTTCCCTGATGGATCCTCCGATTCAACTACTTGTGGAGGCACTAGCCCCTCTAGAAGGTTCAACATTTGTGCTATAATGTTACTTTGAAGTACGCGCATGCTAAAGGTGAGATTTTGTGTGCACCAGGTATATATTACTGGAAAAGTTTCTTCAAAGAGTGGAGTGTAAACTTCATTTTCACGCGGCGATCGAGTTTTAAGCCAAGCACGCAATACTGAAAATAAATTAAAAAAGAAAAATTAATTTTGTTTTTTATGAATAAATAGGTATAATGACCGGCACGAGTCGTGAGCACAGATGGCCAGTAGTGGGGGCAAGCTCGCGCATTGTACACTTTCGGCCAAATTTATTTAGTATCGCTTTTGCTCAAATTATTGATAGCTGTACTTACGCAAACTATAATTAAAATATTAATGGTACTTGAAATTTTACTTTGATACAGTAATGTTGTAGGCCTTTGTGACTTACGGCCAGTTTCTTCATCAACACAATCAGTCAAAGTATTAACTTTTACTTGACCTTTACTGATACTACAACAAATGTTTTCTTCGTTCAAGTAACTGATAAAATAGTGAAGAAACAAATTTAACCGTTACTTTGACTTAACAAATACGAATTAGAAAAAATAAACTATTTCAAAATTAAAAACGTAAGTCATTTAAAGTGCACGAAAGTGTACAGTAGCCGAATGACACGTGAGAGTCCAATAGACGACGAGCATCGACAGACGAACCAATCGCGTGCAGCCTCGGTGCCCCCCGCCTTCTTCATTCCGCCAAAGAGACCGAAAAATGAACTACTGCGCAGGTGTCAGTTTGTGCTCACGACTCATGCCGGTTACTATATATATATATATATATATATATAATAATAAATATATAATGTTAAATATAATAAAATTATTGGAACATTACGCAGTATCAAACAAAGGCGTGCAAAATAATAAAATATCACTACCTGGGTCCCAAGTCAACCCTGACGAGCTCATATACACCATACCATTTCTAGATACAGTAGCTGGCGAAGCATTATCAATATTTTCTGGTTCAAATATAATTTTTGAAGTAGGAGACATCGTCAGTCGGTCACCGTTTGCTAAAGTCAGTGTTTTATTATCATCGAGTACGGAGTTCAAGTTTTCGATCCATATACTGTCAACCGGTCCATCCAGCACCAACCAAATATGTTCACCAGTCCGTATCTTGAGGGTCTTGCGCCACAGAGCTGAGAATATGCCATCAGTCCAGTCATTGGTAGCAACGTCTAAACGGCCGAACATCTGGGCGGCGGTTATGGCTTTCGGATTCATTCGCATTTCTCTGAAAACAAAGTAATAATACAAATGTAAAGGGACGTGCACTAAATCGACTGATTTTGATCAATTTTGTTCACTGTTTGTGAGAATCCTCTTGAGCAAGATACAATAACACGAGAGTTATTGTCCACACCGTGATAATCAGAGGGAAACTCATAAACTGTAAAAGTGAGGTCCATACAATATGAAAGCAATTGAAACTGAGACTCCTGTAACCAAGAAGTCTCATTTCTTTATACAGGAGCTACATTTTGGTTTCAACACTTCAGTAGGGCCAACTGAAATAACATCCACCCTCGTGGATTAGTGGAGGACGAAATAGTAGGTTCACGAGAAAAAACCCGTTTTTGTAAAGAAAAACTCTCCGAAATTCAAAATTATTCTTCAGATAAATATACCTATCGTGGGTTGGGTAAAATCACCCTTATGAGAGCTAAATTAAGTATTAAACATTAAAAGCGAACGTTGTTATTAAATAACTTTGTTGCCGTTAATATGGCTCGCTCATGGACTTATAAAAGTTCGGCTTCACAACGGTGGCGGGTGATTACATTTATATAAATGGAACTCTGTTTCCTTTTTCTGTAATTGTAAAATCTCATGCATACGGTGTCCGTATCACGTACGAATTTATACTAATAAACATACGTTACTTATGAAATAGTATGTATGTAATGCCTGCCTATAAGGACTGTCCTACAAATCTATAGAAAGTCTTATATTTATTATAGTAGGACTTTTTTTTATAGAGTTAGTGTTGCCAGGTGGTTTGTAGCTTATCAATCTAAGAATCGAGCAAAACTATTAGACGATCGTGTTAATTATTGATATTAATAATTAAAACTTTTTTTGCGAAAATCGGTTGTTGTTGGTCAAAGTAACCCCCTCACAGTTTCAAAAAAACACGACGTTTTTAAAGAAAATAAAAATAACGATTCATATTTGGACAATACAAACTCCTTCTCGGTTATATAATCCTGAGCACCTTATTTTTTGGACGCGTTCCGTTCACTATTCTGACACTAATGTCGAACGCCACGGAGGTTGCATTCAAAATCAAAAGTCATTTATTCAAATTAGGCTGAGAATCAGCACTTTTCGAATGTTAAATTACAAAAGACAGTCCCCCAAAAACACCAGCGCCCTTCACCACTTCCTAGTGCTATCGCTGGGAAGAAAAAGTGGCGCAACAAACTCCCCAGCAGTTCGAGACAAGGATAGCAAGAGTGGAACAAGCACATTTCCGACACTTCCCTCCCTAAAAGTTAGGGGTAGCAATCCCCCAACCCATTCACCTACTTCATAATTCTCTTGAATGAAACATAGTAGTACTACAGGGACGGAATTACTACTCTGCGTTTATTCTGTCCTAGTACAAGTGAGTAATTTAGCAGAAACCCCAACCTTACAACGCCATCTAGTTGTGAATATTGAATAAGTGTACGGTTTTTTTTTAGACTAAAAAGGAAAGAGACATCTGAAAAATAAACGGTAAACACGCTTTCAATATAATTAAATTGTATTAAGAGTACCTGCTATAAAACCTGTCTGCCAATTTGCGTAACTTTGCCAACTTGTTTAAAAGTGGATTATGATCGTGGTGAAAAAATAACTCAATTTAATGTTAATCAGGGTAATAATATCACAAAAACAAAGAGACATTTAGAAATACACACAAAATAACACATATAAAATTCAGGAGCGAGAGCCAATCATTGCAATTTGAACCTATTTACAACTGAAAGATTCGTGGTATTATTTAAAAATTAAATAAGAATAGGTAAAACCGAAAACAGTTTAAAAATTGTTGATCAGGCGAGCGATTCTGTAAAAATCTCTTCGTGAAAAGTTAGGTGAAGTGAGCTTAGGGTGAGCTACCAATAGTGTCAATCCCTGGCATTAGTTGGAATGACAGCTCACTCTACGCTCACTTCACCTTCAAGGTGAAATGGTTACAGAATCACACTGCAGGATAAAATCAAAGAGACGAAATTTAAAACGTCGTTTTGTTTCTGTTACTCGTAAGAAGATGCCAGAGTCAGAATGATTAGTTAACAGCGATGCGGAGGAATTTTTTGATGCCCTATGATTATTCTCCCAACCTGAGGGCCTATTCTCGTATATTAAAAAACGTTCAAATTCAAGTCACAATCTCATCTCGGCGACAATCAATGTCAAAAATGTAGGGTAATTAGATGTATTTTTGACAGATTGAGACTGAGATCAAATTGTGAACGTTCTTACAATTACGGGAATTGCCCCTCTAAACAAAGCCATTATATATGTATTATGTATTTTTCGTGCGTAGGCGATAGTAACAAGCTTAAGCTACAGTTTAAATTCATGTGTTCAATTATAGTTATTTTTAGCCTGTCAAGCTTCCCAACAAGCTTTACAACTGTTGTTTAGAAGATTGCAAATAAATATGGATCCAGCTTCCACACGTTCTGTGTCCCTAGTATTTCAGTGCCGGGGCGGGTAGCGACATCATTGTATTGGGTCGTGGTACGGGGTCGACTCCCAACGAAAACAGCACGTAATTGGAAGTGAAGAAACTAGGTATCTTTGCAACATAAACTGATAGTAAAATCTGTGTATTCTTACTTACAAGCTGTTTTATTAATGGTAATATTTTAAAATTCAATAACTTTTCTGTTTTTCGCAGTTTAACTTAATTATAGAATACTAGTGGACCGCCCCTGCTTCGCACGGTTTTTAGTAATTGACAATACATTAGGATTTCATTATTATATTTACGTTTAATATACATAGTAGTATTAAATACACAAACCTTCCGGAATACTCTAAATGATAGAGAAAACCGCATCAAAATCCGTTGCGTAGTTTAGAAGAACAATGCAGTCACAGACAGACACGAAAAGCGACTTTAAATTTTAATATGCATAGACTAGAAGAGAGGTTGGTAGAAGTTAGGGTTTTCAACGTGATTTAGTAAAACACTGGATATCCCGAAGTATGAAAGTCAAATCAAGTGCCCTAAGCGTATCAAAAGATCTAGAAGGACTACAAATTTTAATTATGTTGAATAACAAAAAACTTCGTCTGGCCTTTATGGTTGAAATGTAGATTATGGAGTCCATAACACACCTGATACATGTCATTCAATGGAGGTGAAAATGGAAAACGCGGAACTTCCCAAACTTCCATCGATAAAACAAGTAAAGGAAAATAGATAAAACCAGTATACTAAACACAGAAAGACCATTTTGGACACTCAAATTCTCTCTTACACGTGTTAATTGACTATTTTTTCATAATTGATGTTCTGTACTGTACACAAGCATAGTCATGTGTTTAGAGCTCTGAGGATATACTAAAACATAAACTTAAACCAGGACAAAGAAAGCTACATTAATACGAAACATGTCTAAAAAATTTCGATGAACGTCCAAGACTTGCAATATAAATTACAAACGACGCGTCCCACCTTCGTTAGTTTCAATACGAGACTGAAAGTAGTTGAAAGTAAATAAACATACCACGAGGACTGCTGAGTAATGCGCCGGCGTGAAGTGCGAAGTTGGCCACAAAATTACGATTTACAATACTAGGAGCCCATAAAGCAATACAGTCTTGAGAAGGAGATTCAAAATATGGGTAACGTAACGAATACTACATCAGTGTTAAACTAAACTAAGCTGTATTCAAGCAGTTTTAAGGTCTACTTTCCTTCTCGTTTTATTGGTACTTTGGCTAGGATCCTTTCAGCAGAAAAATGGTTTCCTTCGATTTTATTAGGGTTTTGTAACTTGTTTCGCAAAATTATCATTGAATTTGACATAAATGTACTTACAAGTTGCATGTAAATACAACGTTCTTAAATACTGAACCAATATCAGTACATAAAAGTTAGGGAACGGGTTGTATTTGTTAAATATTTCCAACTTTCTCAGAGACCGGCCGCCACACAGCTGTGTTTTGAGGTTACGCTATCATTTGTAACAAAAAAAAAGATGGCACTTAGGTTTGACTGGTAAGCTCTTGTCAAAGTTAAGGGTAAAATAATACCATAAGTAACAAGACAAAATGTCGGTCAGTTTCATGACAACATTTCGTTGCTGAACTAATGTTTTCATTGGGTCGGTAAATATTTTTAGTCGTACCTACATAGTTCGTCGACGCGAGAAGTCAGCTGCATTTTCAAAACTATTTTTTTCTAGGGAAACCAAAGCGTCAGTCTGTTATTTAAACTCTAAAGTCTGTTATTTAAACTTTAAAGTCATGTAGGTAGGTACCAAAAATATTATTTGTATGTGGGTGTTTAGAATACTAACAAGACTTCGACTTATATTTATTTATTTATTTAAACTTTTCGCACAAAAAAGGTACAAAGGCGGACTTAATGCCTTAGGCATTCTCTACCAGTCAACCAAGGTATATAGGTTATATCTTCTCGAGTCGAGTAACGTAGTGATCGATGAAATTGGTATTTAGTTCTCATACCAAGAACACAATCAAACAGTAACAAACGTTCTTTTATCAAAGTTTTCTATTTAAAAAACAAGGAATCCGTATGTTCTTCGTCATTTGTTAATTGATGTAACGATTATTATTTTCTTACTTGTGAGGGTTTTCAATTTCCGTGAGTGCGCTCATGAGGGTTTGTATGCAGGTCGTCTTGCCAGCGCCCGGTGGTCCCAGCGTCATGATACCGTGACGGACTCGCTGAGTTTCGTATAACTGGAATACACAATTATAATAATATATAATTTATTTTAAACCACACATACAATTACTCACAATCCATATAGTATTAGTAACAACGACATAAAAAAACGATATTAGTAAAAATTACCAAACTATCCTAACTAATAATTACGTGGCCTAACACATGCTGGTACGTGCCTCTGTACCCAGTGACTAATAAAAGAGTTGTCCACTTTGTCAAAGAATGGTTTTAGATTTGTTTTTAGGGTTCCGTAACTCAAAAAGAAAAACGGCCCTTATAAGATCGTTGTCCGTCTGTTTGTCCGTCAGTCAAGACCCTTTTTCACACGAACGCGTAGAGTTATCAAGTTGAAATTAATATCAAATACTTAGGGTTGCAATCCCTTGACGCAGTGAAAAATAAAACATCTAAGTTAACGCAATCAAAAGATACTCGTACGTTTATGTTCCGAAATCAAATTTTTACTCTTTGGCAGATCGAGGATGAGCCAAGACGTTTGTTTTACGTCACTTTTACGTACTTATTTGAAATGAGTAATATAATTTTATCGAGTTATATGCTGTTTTTTTTTTCCCTACCATTCCCACAACTTTTGGAGGCTCGTCCAGGATAGTAGCGGACAAATTCGAGTAAAAAATAATCTGAATGCAAACAAAGCTATGCATTGTTAGCGCATCACTTGAGAACGGCTGGACCGATTCAGCTATTTTTTGTGTTTTTATGGAACGAAAAATTGGGAAAGATGCCTGAATCAATTTAAAAATCGGGGAGAAGTGAAAATTGTTTTTTATAAGGGATTTTTGCATGAACTCAAAATCCATATCGAAATGTTAACAGGACAACGTTTGTGAGGGCAGCTAGTCATTAATACTTTTTTTACCTGTATGATCTTCAACAACCAAGGCGGATGACTGATAAGGCCAAGTAAATCCACCTGCTTCTTGATTGCTTCCTCCAAGTCATTGTAAGTTGTCTTTTCTAGAGCCTGGTTCGGAAACAAGTCTGCTACCAACGATATAAAGAGAGGCTCATCTTCATCTATAAGCTTGGAAAGGTTCATGTCTCGGAGGACTCGCATGACAATGGTACTCTCATTGTCTTTACAGTTGACTCGCTTCACTGCGCCGAGGGTGCGCAACACGGAGAGGATGTTACGGAGACCGAAGTCGTAGTGAACCTGAAGTAGTGGGAACAGGAAATTATAGAATGTGGGACTGAATTTTATGGTCAAATTTATTTTTATAAGTACAAATTAGCAAACCGATTTAAGTTTATATGCAGATAGCTCCGTACCTGAAAAAAACATCTGGGTACGTTTCATTAATTAAGGTCCTTAAAAACATCAAGCGTGAGCATCCCGTAATACTCATTTATATTAGCTACATTAATGCAAAACCAACGTTTCGATACTACATAACACAATATAGAATCCGTAGATGTACTAGTACTAGGATGTCATAAGCTCTACACACATGTCGCGGTGTCGCGGTGTGTTCAATTTCGGGCACATTGTGACACAGTGAACTCTGGTGTTGTATGGAAAACTGGGTCACTTATAGCCAATACACTACATACTAAACGTAGGTAAAATGGTATTGCAACTTGCCATTATCAATGACAATGTTTTCTGAGAATAATATTAAAACAAGCCATGCAAGACAGTGGCTTCTTTTTCTGTCCAAACTGGCTACCTTTCGTTTTGAAAACAATGATTTAACCTAATAAACAAGATCAGCTATATATGTGTATATATATTCTGACTAACCTGTTTCGTCAACTGTTCCTCACACAGTTTGTATAGAGTGTAGAACTTCCTGGCCAGGGTGATGTTCTCTAGAAAGCCACAAGACGCGAGTTTCACCCTGATGATGATCTGTCTGTCGGGCACCATCATAGCCACCGTACGGAACTGAATCTTCAAGTTTTCTGGTAACTCCTTACGACCGGCATACCCGGGGTTCTATCGTAAAAAAAGTGACACATGACTTGGGATTAAACTGTTAGCTCTTAGGCGCCAGTAGTTGTACAACGTACGACAAAGGAATTTTGGTCATGACTAAGTATCGGAAAGTAGATTGTTGCGCATGGCTGCGATGCAGCCTAGCTGACTTATATGTTTGCTAATGAGAGAATGCGATCCTGTCAGTTGGACACGATTAGGAACTAAGAAATAAAGTTTAACACGTATTCTTTTGAAACTCGCAGTCCTTTTACAGTGATAATTATTGTCGTTGCTATAAGGTCGCTGTCAGATGTAAAAAAGCTGTGAAAGGACTATACATATACATATAACTGACAGGTGTCAGCCTCGCATTCTCTCAACGACTGGAGATTAAGTATGATCTAAATTTGATTCGTAAGGCAAAAATCTCATTGTTATTTGGCTTACAATCTGTCGTCTAACATCTGTAGAATATCAAAACAGAAAAGATGTAGGTAACTACCATAGTAATGAATATTCCAAACTCAGGACACATTTCAGAGACGTCGCCGTCAGTGAAGACGAAACTCTTCTTCTTCTCCTTCTTGGCAGCGAGCACCACGGCGACCTGCTGTGCCGCTACCGACAGCACCGGCAGCTCGATGCGGTTGAACTCGTCGAAGCACCCCCACGACCCTGACTGAGCCAGTCCTTTGTAGATGCGCCCCAGACCTCTGTAAACATTATTTCGATAGTGTTTAGATTTTAGAGTCCACTGCCTCTTATAAGAGGAGACTGACGTATAGCGGTAAGCAAACCTATACCCGATTCTGTCCATTCCGATTCCAATTACGTAGAATCGAATCATCATCGACGACTATGTATCATCTGTCGATAAAGGCAGATGATACTGACATTTTGCATCACTCATGCGGTTTCTTATCTTATTATATATTTAAACATATTTTATAGTTACCAGCTACCTAGGTGAAAAGCTTACCATAACGTTTTAGTAAAAGCTTAAAGCCCAACATCATTTGTCTAGCCTTTTCCCAACTATGTTGGGGTCAGTTTAATAAGCCCAACATTATGAACTTTGCTTTCCAAGCTTCCAAAGTCTTATGCTCTCCTAGTAACAATGAGTATTTCCGCGGCTCGGTCCGCTTCTACATGCAAGCGGATTGAGGAGAAAATTTTGATTCTTTGTTTTGAGGACGCCATTGCACGAAAATTATTAATTATAATTCTTTGTAATATATAACAAGTTTATTAATCAAAAAGCTGCATTGCAATTTAGCCAAATTCGGTGAGCCACATCTTAATTTTTTGAAGTGCGAAGTATCTAGCGTTGTTTCAAAATAATAGAATGAGACTTTGTCGCCCAGTATCATTCTAACTACTTAAAATCTAGTATTAACATGTTTGATATTTGTTTACCTATAGTCCATCTGATCGGAACAGTTGAAGACCACGACGTACTTGGCCAGAGTCTTGCCCATGTCCTTGACTGTCTCCGTCTTGCCCGTACCGGCAGGACCACATGGAGCACCCCCCATACTCATAGCTAACGCCTGAGCGAGAGTGATGTAGCACCTGAAAAATATAGGTGGACGTGTCTGAACTATTCTGCTTTTTTAATTCACCAGCGACACTCGCTGCTTCGAGCAGGTGCGATCTACTGAAGTCGCAAGACCAAAATATCAAATTATCAAGATTTCTGTGAATAACTAAGTTAAAAATTGAATTTCTGTCTATAACTAAGTTTAATATGTTTGGCTTATGCATATAAACCTTCAGGAATAAACTCCCTAAATAGTGATGAAAATCGCATCAAATTCCACAGACAATAAACTTTGTATTGTACTTAAATGCATAATTTTAAATGCATTTAAAACATTAGAACATCAATGCTTCAATGTTCTAATAGTTTATTTATTTCAAAAGTGGTTTAGTCTGTTACAAGAAACATAATTTTACAAATTAAGGATCAATCGCAAAAACTAAAGAAGTAACAAATTACAGAAGACAATCTGACGACCTAGCTAGGATATTATTATTATTACCTGTACATATCTGGCATAGGAAAAGCGTTTGCGAGTCAGATAGGGATAGAAAGTAGATGAGTCTGTTCGCCCCACCCGCCCCGTTCCCACCGCAAATACCTATTTAGGTGCTCTTACCCCATTCAATATAGCAAGCGCCCTCTGTCGGATAACTTGAGCTACTATGTTGTTTCACAAACAAAGTAATCTTTTGAATATCATCATCATGTCACCGGAAAGACGTCCGCTGCTAGATATAGGCCTTCCCCAAACGACGCTTCATGGCCACTTTTGAATATTAATATTACGTATTAAATCTTTGAAAATATGAAATATTTTTTGTTTCCCAAATTCCTCTATGATTAGTGATTACGTCAATATCATATATTCAAGAGAAATATTGTATGAAGCTATGAACCCAAAATCTAATTCATATCAGGGTGTACTCAAAAACAAATAATATTGTTTTCGAGTGCAATTAGATATTTTCAATAATTAGTAACAAGTAGGAACTTGACAAAAATAGTATGCTAAAGATTTACTCCTTTTTTTTCTACTTTAAAAGGTACTACTTTGGCGGGGAGCTAATGCAGAGGCGGTTTTGTCCCGAAGTACTAGCATGTCATAAATCTACAGGAGCACCTGTGTACGTCGACAAACTTAGTATACGTGTGGGGAAATGGAGAACTAACATGAAGTGTACTAGATTGGCCATCTTTTCTTAACTAGCAGCGCCACCAGTAAACGTATAAAATATTTGTCGATTATTTACCGGTTGGGCGGGCCTGAAAGTGGTCGTCCCGCATTACTAGCACGTCATAAATGTCGAAGAGCATACTCGAAGATGACGCAAAATTATGTTTCATGATCAATTTTATTGCTGTTTATTAGTGGATTTTGTACTTGCCTATTTATTTATAACAATTTACTATCATTGAATAATCGAATAATTTACAAAATTTTAAAACGCAGGTACAGTTTACTGAAACTATTTCTCTTTCTTTTCTTTAATTTTATTAATGAGTAAAACAGTTACGAGATTTCGCGATTGCGGATTCTAACGAAGGTAGCCAGTGAAATTCAATTCGTCTTACGTAAAAATAAACGCAAAAGGTTTTTCCTTTTTGCAGCTCTATAATATTTCGTATGCTACTCGTACGTAATATGTACGAATGAATGAATTCAACATATTCCTCTAAAATACTTGTTGGAACATATGACTATTTCATGAAAACATAACGTGCTCCATCCTCGTCCTCCATCCTCGAGCTTTTAATGACACATTCCGTATGACAGGCTGCGCTCACACGGAGGGACTCTACGGAAATTATATAAGTTATCAGTTGGATACATACAGAGCTACCGGGAACGAATAATTGGATAAACTGATGAAAATCATGCGTAAAGTATTAATATTTATGCATTGACTTCGCTATGCAAGTTTTTATAGTTTCACTAGTTAGAGTTGATCTTACAAAACTTACTTACCTGTCGGTCAAAGGTGTAATCACAAGTCTATCTGTGCAGCCCAAGTATTCGTTTTGATAAGTGAATGTGACGTCAGTGACGGAGATCCAGGTCTTATCAGCGTCTTCCTTGAAGTAGAACCGGCACTGCTTCAGCCATTCGAAGTCGTTCGCCGAGCGGACGTTCAGGCGACACTGAAAATATTTGATTACTTGCACCATATTTAAGTGTGTGTCACTAAATTTACTTTTAAATACATAATTTATACTTTTTGTTTCTGATACCCATAGTGTTCTAAGTTTTTAACGGGACAGTATTATGTTAAGCTACTAAACGCGGTTTCAGTTAGTGTTTCAAGCTCGTTTTTAGAAGTACAGTACACTTCATGATTCAAATAAACAAACGTGTAATAGGAATGTCAATGACTTTTATCTGTCAAATTGAACTTGAAATAAAGGACTTGCTAAGAAAACATGCTGTTCTCCGTTTTTATTTATGTTGTTATCTGTTTTTGTTATATCACACTGACTTTGCTCCAAAATGAGTAAACTAGTCGTCGTTTTGCCAATATTGCGCAAGATCATTCCTATTCTTAGTTAAAATGCATCGTACGCACTTTTACTTTGCACGTGCACGCGCACGTGGCATGGGGCAGTCAGTAGACTTAGAGCGATGGTAGTATGATTATTTATACTTATAAGCGTGTCCACCCTCGTACGATATGCGCGGATGGCAAATGCACTCTTTTACGAGAGCCTACACTGTGACTCTGTCTATCCTTACAACTGTATTAAATAGACAGTTGAAACTTAGTATTATACTTGTATTAACTTTTTGTTAAAGCTCTGAAACCAAATCATTAACACTTGAAGGCCGATTCTCGTAATTAAAAATCAATCGCAATCTCATATCAGCTCAGAAATGTAGCGAAATTAAAGGTATTTTAGACAGATTGAGACTGAGATCAGACTGTGAACGTTCTTTAAAGTACGAGAGAAATTTACCCCTCAGATCGGTAGACGCAACGTTGCATTTGCTGTGAAGCATATAGAATGGGTTGGATTTGCTTCCGATCGATATTTATAGAGGCAGTGACTAGGACAACATGAATACGAAGGTCTGATCATAGTGTAGTAGTTTCACTTTCTATGAACCCGTGTTCATGAATGGACGTCTCGATATGAATGGTGCGTTTATTCTACTATAACAACATAATATTAATAGATGAAGTTAGCCTACCAGCATATCGAAAATGTCTCTTTGGTGTACATGTATCGTAATAAGAGTCTCAAATTTTATTCTCTCTATCTTCAGTAGGTTCCTCGTGGTCTGGTCGATCAGCGTGTTCAGTAACTCCAAGAACTTATTGTTGGTTTCCATCATTATCTTCTTGTCCTGGCGAGCTGACATTAGGGCTAATTCAGCATCCCTAGTCCATATTATTTGTATCCCCAAGAGACCAATCTGTGGGAAATAAAAGTGTATTGACTTTAAAAGCCATTATTATAATTTAATGTCCAGGACCAGTTCAAAATCAGCACTGAGCTTTTATACATGCAAATTGGAAGCTAAATTCCTTGCTGCACATAATTTTGTCGCCATCTACCAAGTCTTTTCAAAACTATTTTGGGGTCGGCTTCCAGTCCAACTAGATCCAGCTGAATACCAGCGTTCTGCAGCGAGTGCCTATCTGACCTCTACAGCCCAGTTACTGGGTATTATAACATAGTGAAATTGGTTGTTAAACTTTCGAGCTTCAGTCTAATAATTCATTGGCCGATGCGGACAACAACATCAGTAAATTAATAATTTAAAAACTTTAACAAAAACTTGTGTCCTAACCTGCGCAGGCATTTTATCCAAGAACAGCAGTAGATTGAAGGAAGGGTCATTAATCACTGCCACCGCGTTTCTGATGATGGAGTGTAAGCTTCCCTGTGCTGACTGCAGCAGCGAGGTGAGCCACGTCTCTACAGAACCTTCGGCTCGCACCGGACGCTCCAGCTTTATCTCTTCACCTTCCGATGAAACTATTGCTATCATCTTGTTGTATTCTGAAATCCGAAATAATTTTATTGCTACTCGTAGAACAGTTGGATTTTTGGAATAAATCGCAGAGATCTATTTACTTGTACGTGCTATTTAATTTACAATATAATGCGATCACCGATCAACCGAAGAGATTTTCAAGTTATTTACAAATAACAATATATTGTCAATCCAAAAGTTAAGCGCGAAAAATGAACTCACCGATATCATGAAACTTAACGTATCTGATGTTATCAAATATCGAAAGCAAATGATTTTGTATAGTATGAGAGTCAGATGCCTGCCCCAAAATTTCCAATAACGCAGGGTCAGACACAAAGAAGAATCTTGGAAACATAGTTCTCTTCCTCTCTAGGTAGCCGCTAAGACTTTTCTGGCACAGTTCTAGCTGCTCCTGAAGATGTGGAAGCAACTGTCTGAGAAGGTCATCTCCCACACAGCAGGATACTACACCAGGTGTTTCATGGGCTCTTTGCATGATCTTTTGCCAGGATTTATCAATTTTAGAAAATCTTTTAGCTTCCTTGGGCAGTTGTTTAGCGATGTCACCGCCGACGAATACGGCTTCAAGATAGACCCACATATTTTGCACTAGAAGCCATCTTTCAAGGATCTCGTTAGTGCTCTGGAGATCATATAGCCATTGCTGGATTTGTTTTCTGAAAGGGGCGTTGTAGCTGTGGACGTAAAAATGGAAATTAGTAGAACAAATCTTATCTATATAAGTATTGTTTTGCAGTAAGATCTTGGCCAGGGAAGAATCAAGTTCATACTGCACTATCAAAGTGAAAATCCAAATATTTTTATAAACGTTTTAGAAAGTATTCCAAAGCAGCAAAAAATTTTTAAATATGCATCAAAAAGCGTTTTTTTGACACTGTAATAACAAAGTCTGCTCTGCCATTAAGTTTTCATAACGTCGCGTCACTGCGATTATGCGGCGGCCACCGCTTTTGTAGGAAGCCCAAGCAAGATGTTCGTAAAATTAAATTATTTACGAAATATATGAATGATCTATTACCGGTTAGAAAGCAAAGAACCCAAGATCATAAGACTGTCTTCAAGCTGTCCGATTGTCTCAGCAGTCGTGTCGCCCCTCAGTAGAAGTTCACCGCGATTGTTGAAAGTTTGGAAAGTTAGCTCGTGAACCGACCACTCGTTTGTTACGCCACGCAACTTGCCTTCTATATCTTTCTCTTTCATCGCCGATATGCAAATGTCCTGTGAAAAAAGGATAGAAGTATTGAAAAGGTACGCTTAAAAAAAAAAGGAAAAGTTACATCAAGTTAATTTGGATACATTAGTGTAATATTATTTTCTGGATGGAAACATGAGAAAATGAAGGCAAAATAAAAAGTTCTGAACGTTGACTTAAAATATACATTGAACTTTATCGTAATTTTCTTTCAAAAGATTCAGCAACTAGAGCAGTGTATCCATATTAATATAAAGCACGGAGCTATCACACCTATCAATCTACCTCTTCGTAGTGACTGTTACCTTAGTAGTAAAGGTGAGAGAAAATACCTATTCCCCTTAAGTGGGTTAAACTGCCTACATGTTTCGTTTATCCCATTAAAGAGAGGTTCTCTTTCTAAAACAAAATCGGTTTTGGGCTTTAAACTAGTCGGTTTCGAGTGCTAATCTTCTGCTCAAAGACTTCTGCTTTGAGATAAACGGATGGTTAACACTAATTGCCGGCCCAAAAGGTAATTTCTTGCATCGAACACGGTACTAGGTGACAACGATGTAGAGGGAAACTTAGTTTCCAAGTGCTATTTGAATACATTCAGTTTATTTTTTTGTTTATTAGAATTGATTGAATTTTGACCATAATTTAATTATTTCTTAATTTATACGAGTAATTCCAATTAAATATTATAAACTATTTTGTACCTACGCCGAATATGGCAAAACATGTTGAACCAGCAATATTAAACTCGTTTCCATCCATATGTGCATATCTATGTATCATGTTACACATGTTTATAGAAATAAATGCATCTTTATGTTTTAATCTTTATCTTTTTAGATATTTGTACAATTGTAATTGGGACACTTTGAAACAAAATCGATGATACTCCATGGTTATGTTGACCTTTTAGACAATAGATTCCAACGTTCCAATTGATATTCCAATTAAGGATAATGCCTAATTGTGAATTGCTTGTCATATTTTTATCGGTATGCCAGGAGTATTTTCAAGGATTCATGCATGAACAACCTTAAGATTGATTGATATAATCTATTTCAATACAAAATTAAATGCTCTTCGTTGGTAAGCGCAAATTGCCAAATCGGTCCAGCATTTCTCAAGTGAGAAAGGCTGGACCGACTTGGCAATTTATTATTTTAAAATGTGCATATTAGTCTGAATTAGGTTTCTAAGAAAAGAAAAAAATAATAAATAAATATCCGCCTGGATAATTGAACTGAAAAACTGAACGTCCTTTTCTAAGGGATTTATGTATGAATGATTGTTTGGACATGTACGCAGTAACTGGGTACTGGAAGTCATATAGGCAGTCGCTGCATGTAAAATAAAGTTGCATATTATATTTGGGAAGGGTTAGGCAGATGATAATCTATTTATGTATATTTAAATCACTTTTCGTTTCTGTCTGTGTGACCGCATTGTTGGATGCGGTTTTTAACTTCATTTAAATTTATTCTGGAAAGTTTATATACCCGTAAACTTTCCAGAATAAATTTAAATGAAGTTTCATTCATTCATATTTCACTTCGATATATCACAAAAATCTTGATGCTTTGTTATAGTTTATATTCATAAATAATTGATTTACACTTCATTTAATTTAATCAGGGTTAAGGTGTACACCGCGTGAGACGTATACGCAGCTAGCTCGTTCCGCATAAATACTAGGATGGCAGAACTAAAAACAGTTATAGCGGGTGGAACTTGGCACTTGGGCGGGCAGTATCAAAGTTATTTCTCTTAGGTTTATGTGACACCATAGATGGCGCCCTTCCTACACATAACGCCCTTTATTAATAAACGCGGAGTAAAGTTGCCAAACCTAAACATCGAAAAATTAAGGATAAATCTGAGTTTTATATCTTCTAGTAACATAAACAAAAAAAATATTCATATTCATTCATTTTATATTTATTTCATTATAAAAAAATATTAAATAATATTAATATTAATTATTTAATAAAAATATAATGTCCTAACTTAACTGAAATTTCAATATGGCAAACAAAAATATTTCGCCGAAAAATTCCTCCGCAAACTACTACATTCATGGTTTCTTACTAAGATGACCAGAGCCGGAAATACCTAAGCACATCACCATCATCAGATCACAAAAGACAAGAGAAAAAGGAAAAAGGGGAGGCCTTTCGGCCAACAGTGGGATCAATACAGGCTTAAAAGAAATAAGAAATTGTTGACTTGTGATATTTAAAACCCAGGAAAAAAAAATTAAAAACTTTGCGAAATAAATCACAGTTTAGTAAAGATTTTCTACCGGATTATCTTTTTCAGGCATTAGACAAACTGTGTCAACATTCCATTGTCTTGCTGTCAAAAACCCCTAAAATCAGTTTTTAGCGAACGTTTCGTATAGTTTTAATTAGTTTAACATTAATTTATGTTATTATAAGTTTCATCCTTGCACACAAATAATTATCTTGACAAGATTCTCGTAGAACCAACAGTCCTTTAAATAGGCTCGGAAAATGTAAAGTTAAGCGTTAATAACTACACGTATCGTTCTAAATGTTGTGTTATGCTGATAAAAAATTGGTGTGTTAAGCTCAAAAAAACATAAACCCATTTTGTGCAAAATAATGGAATCTTAGCATAAATAAACTGACTGACGAAAAACGATTTTTGCGATAATATTCAGGTCTTTTGGCAGCAAATATTGTTTTACGTACTTGTTATCGTAATGTATTTCCCATGCACAAGATAATTCCCAATGACAATTCATCACTAGGATTTTTATCGCAGAATATATCTTATTGTCTTACTTTGATACTATCAATATAATGTTAAAAGTAAACAAACTGCTTGCGGAAAATTTTAATTGCCGATTTTTCCCGATTCAGTGAAAATTCACACGTTGTTCCGAATCCGCAGGTTCCTGAATCCGCACGTGTACTAGGAGATAATGAAAAAGTAAGAGGTTGATTGTAGAACGTTCAGTTTAAACTTCGTGTTATTTATGTTAACTTTAAAAATAAAAGGTATCCAACGGGGTACATTAGCATTTTCTTATGCTTTAAAATATAACGTGTTGGAATAATTTGTAAATCTAAAAGTTATATAGTAACATTCAACCGTCATCATCCTCTTGCCCTAATCCCAATTTATTCATGGTAGGTAAGTGCAACATGTCTTCTTCTTCCTTCGATTTCTGTTTTATAAAAGAATAAATGATTGATGCGATAAAACCGAGTATTAATTACTTTAAATTACTCTTCACTTTTTATTTGTATCGCTACTAAGTTTTACAATTATATAGCTTTCATTACAACCTGTGCAAAAAGTTTAACTTGAAATAAGTTACCCACCCACACGTAGTCGAGAGTAAGGTACTCCGTAAGGCATTTAGCTTAGTACGTAGCTTATATAAAATCTACACCTAATTTTCAACAACTCCTACGTAGCTTCAATGTGTGTGTAAAATCGCATCGGTCAACGTCCCTCTACTACCTTTCTCTTTTTCGCCGGAACCGCCCCCGGCCCACCCCTAGTTTAATGCCTCACAACTCTTGATATCTTCCTCCTTCTGTGGTACCCTGGTAGGCTATGTGCAACAACAACTTGTTATGGGCGGAATTTATTTATTTTTATTATTAAATACATTTTTGAATATTTTTATAACATATATATTAATAATCTATATAAAAACAAATTGTGTCCGCCGCTATCGGGAGCAGGGTCAGCCATTATTAATATCAATATCATGCTTGAAAATTAGTACCTATAATAAAAATATTGTGTTAGTTTTGAGCATTAGCAATACGGTCACACCTACAAGAAGGTGAAAAGGATGCTAAGGGCCTAGGTTATTCTGCTGCAGAGAGCCGTCAAATGTACCAATTGAATTATAAAATATTTTAGGAGATAGAAGACCACTTTTCATCACACATTGGCTTTCTCAGGACTGTCAAATCTGATTTTCATAACGATGTGATGTTAAATAATGTGAAGTCAGGATTTTTTATTTAATTGACCTCCAACTTAAGCAAACTTTGTCTGTACCTATTAAAAACATCACTAAAAATTATGACTTTTTCTAAACCTATGTAGTCAGTCTACCTATAGTAATATGTAGAAATAGTAGAACAGCAAAATATGAAAAGCTACATAGAGAACGATGATGTTACCGCACATACAAAAACGTTAGTAATTTCAAATTGGTTAACTTTGGCTTTTAAAAAAAAGGTTAATGATGCGTTTATTTATTTTCACAAATAAAAACACCTTCTTTAATATTTGCTGCCCTGGTACCCGGCACGAACAATATTTTTCGAACAAAAAAAAATTTCATAGAAAAGATGTGGACTTATAGTATCGTGTAATAAACAATATTCACTGTCAACGTTTAATTTTCACGTTTTGGGTGTGTTTATCGAGTTTTTCTTCTAACAGAAGATGGTGTAACTTGCTTCTTCTTTTATGTGCCTCTCCGACTAGTTGAGACTTAATTCCCATGTGAATCTTTCGCATTCCTTAATTAGTACTCAAAACATGCAAACTATAAACTAGGAGCAAGTTGCGTAAGTCCCAATGTTTTAGGAAAGCAAAGTTTTTAACTGCACATTCATTTTTAACTTTATATTGATGATACGTTTTTTATGATTTGACAAGATTTGTTTTTGAGATGGTAATGATGGAACTGGTAGCCGTCAAAAGCTAGCTGAATGAAAAGTGTTTTTTCAAAGCGATAAAATTAGACTTTTAGTCTAGTAAGCTTAACCCTTCGTATCCTTCGTATTCCGGAACGTGAATTCACGCGAGACACAATGGCTTTTTGATTGTTTCTGTAATTACGGCATTCAACCGATTAAATTATCAAAAGTTGTAAAATCTTTACAAATCACTAAATAAGTTAGTACCTATGTTCAGCGCTAAATACATAGAATTTAAATCATAGTTCTGTTTCTGTCAATCGGTTGAAGGTGACAGGGACAGATGCGAGAAAGACTGTAAAAGAAATTTATTACGTAAAATATTATTTTAACTATTATTATCTCTTCGAGCTGGTGACAAATATTTTTTTTTATTTTTTATTTGATAAAGTTAATATTGCACTTTACTGCCTTATCTCCTTGCATTTCATGCTGTCCTAGTATCTACAGCGCCACTTCTACCACTACGTGGGGTTGGTGATACCAACGAAAAGTGCAATAAAATGAATCGGAAAACTAATGAAATTGGTTATACAGTTTTAATACAATTCTTTGAAATGACAATTTGTAATGTAAACAAGATTTTTAATGTCTGGTTTTGTGGTCTATTTTGCTAATTCTATTTAGCTGACACATTTTTTTTTTGTCAAGATTGTAGTGTTGTGACTTCGTTCCAATACACGAACATAACCTAACCTATACATAGACACGCAGTAGTGCAGAATTGTGAGCGATACATGGAGTCAACGGGGGGGGGGTAAGTTTACTCATCAGTGAGCCAAAACCAGTGTTGGGCATTAATCAATTAATTTGTCAATCATCTTGTTAATTGACTAAAAAAGTAATTGCAATTAAATTAATTACAATTAAATTAATCGCAATTAAACTTTTAATTGCACCTTGCAATTAAATTAATTTGATTAACGTATGTCAATTGTATACAACTCACAATTAAAATAATTGCAATTAACTTTTTTAGTTGTTTTATGAAACAATTAAAAGTAACAATTAACTTAATTACAAAACGAAATTAGTAAAAGTTTATTTGTTGCCAACATGTGTATTTAACCAAAGGAATAGATGGGGGGGCACTATTCTACTACCCGGGGCCACACGGGTATATTATATATTTATATATACCGGCAGTAGATTATACAGCAGCATTTTTTTAATTGTTAGTTTTAATTAAAATTCACAAAACAATTGAAAATTAATTAATTGTTAATTGTTGTAAATCACTCCCCCTACTCCACCACTCCCCCACCACCTCACCACCACCCCACACTCCTCACTCCTCCTCTCACTCTACTACAGTTAACAATTAAATAATTGTTAATTGTAATTTTCCACAATTACAATTGATTAATTGTTAGTTGTTGTGGTTACATTTACCAATTAATCAATTTTTAATCTTTAATTGTTCTTGCAATTAAAATTTGCCCAACACTGGCCAAAACACACAATGCAAATTATTAAAAAAAATCCTGAGATCGGAATGACCTACACAGTTCAAACAAAATCTTAAAAAATAATGTAAAATGTGTGTATCCTGTCGCAGGTCTGCTAGCAAAAACCTAAGAAATAAGCAGTACCTTTGTACTTCATCTTTCTTTTTATATATAATTTATTTATCAATCAAATCAAAATAAACTGTGCAAAAATCCAGACTCCATACTGCAACTGACAAATCTTAATGGGAAAAACCCAATACACTCCCAATCAAGGTTACGATCAAAGTAAAACTTATTTCGTACCCAAGCTTGGTTGTCCTGCAGCACATGTGCATTAGTAGCGTGATAGCGTCTGTATCGACGGCGCATTGGGTACTGAATACAAGACACTGCTATCGTGTACGACAGTGGGTATCGTACATCTCCTGGAGATTCATTCAATCCTAATGTCTCCCCTTGTACTAGAATGTCTTTTTGATTATCGAACATGCGCAATACGCCAATGGTCACGTGTAGTGCTAACATGTTTACTACATATAGTTATATCTATTACCACGTGCGTTTGAAGTCTGATGCCCTAGTTTATCGGCCTGTGACGGCGACTATGTCTAAGGTTATTTATTTATAGAATGGAAGTTGAGACTGGGTCTAGGTCGATAGGTCATTCATTTGTATGTCAGCGTTGGAGTTCAACCGGTAGAGTAAAAAACATCGCGTTTGTATTCAAGCGTATGTTAAATGCTGAGTTTTGCTACAAATGCATTTACTATATTTTGTTAGATAAATTATCTACTTACATCAAATAGGCACTAAGTTAATAGTCATCGTTTTTTAAAAAGAGGTGTATTTTCAATTTATAAAATATGACTGCTTTATGGGTCGAATGGTCCCAAAACTGATTACTTACTTGAAATTGTGTGTACAAACAAAGGTAAAAAACGTGATTTTGTCTATGTAAAAAACGTATAGATGTTGTCTGACAGCATGACAACATACGTTTGTTACCGTTACTGAATAATAAAGATCCTGTCACATTTTTTAAATTGAAAAACTGGAACAATACAGCCATCGGCATCGGTTCTAAATATTCACATTTTGAGGGAAATAGACCACAAGGAACATTATTGAGTAATCGATTTTTCAAAAACGGCAACTAATCTCAGGGTTCTAAGCTGTTGAAATAGGTCACGGTCGAAGGCTGAGGAAATACCTAGTGGATGGGTTAGTTTACAAAAGGGGTGCATTTCAGGGGTTACTAAAAACTACAGTGTTTCAATTTAGCCTTTACAACCCTCGCTAGTAGTACAGAGGTAGTATGTCATATCCAACTTTAACGCAGACGACCGGGGTTTGTCATACGATGCTCACGACCAATTTTTTTTTTTTTTTTTACCTAAAAACATTGCCCCGCACAAGGAATTTCTCCTGTGTCGTGGGTGCGTTTACAGACATATAAACTCACATACACAAACAGCTAGCCCCGGAACAACTAATTGTAGGTCATACAAATATTTGTTCCGTACGGGATCGAACCCGCGACACGCAGCGCAGCAGTCAATCGCTTAACCACTGCGCCAACCGTGCCGTCGGAATTTGAGGTCTTGAAATTCCTAAGGCGTACTCTCGCGTAGGTATACCAAAATGAAACAGCAGCAGTTTTCTTTTATGGATCTGTCAGCCCTGTCACCAACTTTATCAGTGATTAAGGGATAATGATAAATAATATCTACATTTATTGATAAAAGTATATCTGTTTAGATATTTAGTGTGATATTACTTTTCCCCAGCGACCATCTGGCATTTGACATAAAAGTGCTGGGGCATTCACTTTAATGTCACCATGGCTGGTACATGGTGATATTAAAGTGAATGCCCCAGCACTTATTTATCCCCAATCACATACACTTATTATTCCCAATCATGATATTCGTCCGCCGTGCACAATGCAGAACGCAAACTGAATTTGCTAGGGAAGTAGGGAGGGCTTCCCTTCATGTCGTTGACCTTGTATTTTCACGCATGCGCATTAGTAAGCAGTCCACGTGTATCGGACGTCCTTTTCATCTGTTCAAATCTAATGCTGCTTCATGGGCTCCTAGTACCACTAACATTGCGAAACGACTACGTTCCAGCGCACAACACTACTAAACGACATGGGCTCCAGCATGCGTTTACATACCCGATATTAAAAACCTCATGCTTAGCAGTACCGCTTGCAATCACTGTCTACTACATAGGGAATTAAAGTTTGTAGGAAAGTTAGTTCATTTTGTAGATCGGAAATCTTATGGGGTCACACGGCTTATAAGTTTATAATCATTTTACTTTCAGATGGTTTGACTGAGTTATACGGCGTAGTGGCAAAGATAATTTTTACATAAATGTATATGGTCCATCACGTGTTGCCCAGCCTCCTAAGACACTCGAACGGAAAAATCTATGTAACCTTTTTAAGTTTCGACGTTGTGTTTTGACTACAGCTAGTATTTAGTATAAACAAAGTGTAGTGATGGTTAATTTATGATTAAGCTTAACTTGTAAACAATACATATTTTATTTAGAAATCTTCTAACATACGCCTCAAGGTCCACTGTAGTACGTTGTACAAGAAACCATGGTACATGTGAATTACTATGCGGTCATATTAATTTAAACTCTTTAAAACTACTGCAATCCTGGTAGCCCGTTAACATTCGCGCCGGGCGTTGGGAGGGCCCTCAGCACCTTAGGCTAGGGTTGCTTTGATTTGGGCGTACTCGTGCTTTTGATTGGTTATGAAGGTCAGCGGGGGTGTTTCATCTAATTTAACTCGTAAAATTTCAAAATAAAATACCTTATATTAAGATGGTGAAGCTTCCTTTTGCAAAAATGTAATTTTTCTTTACCCTAAAATTGGCTACATGATTAGAACGAACTTATAGCATGCAATGAATCACACTTCTTTATTTAGCGAATCATAAATAATCAGTCTTACCTCAATATCCTCCTTATTAGGCAGTAATGGCGCTTCCAAAATGTTCTTCAAGCAAAAATCTTCGTTGTCCAACTCGAAGTTGTATTTGGTGACTTCCATAATCCGTTGCCAATGGCGCGGTTTCATCGCTTTATTGGCCATCAGCTCCAAGAGTGGGCACATGTCGTTGAAGTCATCTATGGTTTTCTTAAGCGCAAAGAATGCTGGCCATTCTTTGAGCCTGTAAAAGAAGGTTGCAGATTTTAATTGATATGATTTTTATAATGTACGTAAATGTACTTTTAAATGTTATCAATGACAATATCCAGTGTATCAGCCAGATTTTAGTGGTTAGTAACATTTTAAACTCATGTCTATTTACCCTTTTGGCAATTTCCTGCATCTATTCTGGAACTCCATAAGCTCATTGTTGATCTCTTCGATGTTCACCTCTCCCCAAGGAATATCATAATAACTGCTGACCCTGTCTATGACGTCATTGTATAGTTTGTACAGTTTCTGTAGGAGGTTCAGTTCTTTTCTAATCTGAGCAAGTTCCGGATACTCGGTGTGGGGTAGGCCAAAAAGCTCCTCACCATTTTGGTACGTTTGAAGCTTTCGCCACATACCATCGAAGCGGTTCTAAAGTAATAAAAAGATGTGTTACCGTTTTATTTATGATGGCGTAAAATATTAACATGAAAAAACTGTAGGGTTCTGTACCTGGAATAATATCAGCCTATCAGAAGCCTCTCTAGGACTCAACCCTGCCTGCATGGGGCCCGCATATCGATACTCATGGACATACTCCGAATTGTCTTCTCTAAACCTGTCCAGGTTACTGTTGAGGTCGGCTTCCAGCTGCGGCTGCATCTTTAGCAGTGTGAAGTGTGAAGCTAAGGCCCTGGCTTGCAGCTGCTGCCAGGTGTAGCGGAGATTATCCACTTGTTCTATGTCTTCTTTACTGACTGGTAACTCGTAACGGGTTATAATGTTGAATGCTTCCTGTAATTGTTTGTTTACTTAATTTGAATGATTGGATGAGAAAAAATAACTAACAAATGATTTTTTACCTCGTAAAATTAAGATCATATCAAATAGTGTCCGGTTAAAAAGTAAACAAAGTATTGCTAGGACACGAAAAACGAGTTTGTTTCATCCTATATAAACTCTATATTAGTACTTAGATTTTTTTAAATAGATTTACCTCAACGGGATCGATTCTAAGTTCCATATCGACCTCTTGCTCTCTGATTTTCTTGAGGGTCTCCATGACAGTTCTCACGTCATCCAAGTCTCTGATAGGCCTCTCTAACTTGCGCTCCAGGTCATTCATGATGGCGTAAACGTAGTCCATCTCGCGCTTGTACTTCTTACGCATAGCCTGGCTTATTCTGTGCGTACCATCTAATAAGTAAATGGATTCAGTTCAGAAACTAAACTTTACAAGAAAACGATATTATTGTGTTGTGTCCGCTAAAGTACTACTAAACTGACTTATTTGTTATTAATCAGCAAGTTCTAGAGTGCCCCCGTTTCGTAATTATTGATATCATTGCAGGTTCAGATAAGGATATTAATGTAACTTTAATAAAAATAAATTGATAAAAGTTTGATACCACGGGAAGGATTTTTATAGATACGGACAATAGACATTACACATTATATTCTCACTTTTAAGTTCTGTAGTCAACCCTAGCTTCAATTTCTCAGTAGAAACAGCTAGACAGTTCCCAATGATCAGCACATCAGGTTCAAGCTCAAGCTTAAATTCGAGCTCGCTGTGTCTCTTCAGAGACACTTCAAAGTCGTTCAGGTTCCAGGCAAGCAACTGTCGCAGAGTCTTCTCGCATTTCCATAAGTAATGGTATGGTCGCCAGCGTTTTACCAAGGTGTTAACTTCCTAGAAAATTGTTTGACTTTATTGTAAAAGTAAAATAATACTGTAAATAATATTTTAATTACTTCACGTTTGTGAAAACCTACCAGATACACTATTAAAACGAATATTTAGTACCTACATTATTTTCAAGACACTATAAGGGCTACTTTTTGGGCATGATCAAAGACAGCAGATTGATAAATTAACTTACGGTTTTAACATTCGCGGAGCACATCGACAGTAAAGTCAACGTCTTAACAATCTCCTTATTCTCCATTATGGAGGGGTAAAAATTCTTCTGTTGAAATGGAAATTGTGGCTTCTCTTCCGACTCCAGTCTATAATGTTTCTTTCTCTTCATCTTTGCCATGTCAACCATCTTTGACGACTTCTGGGTAGGGTTCGGGGGGGCCGTGACTGATTGGACCTGTTCGTCAAGCTTGGTAACAACGTCTAACAACGGGTTCGACGGAGGACGAGCGATTTTCTTCCAGCTTACCTATTCACATCAAAGCCAGGACGCGAAGCATATTCACAGCATAACAAAAATAATGAAGCCACATCGAGTGCCAGCAAATCAACGTATAATGCAGAAGCACATAGTTTGCAGACAAAAACACAGTCAAATCCACATTGTGCACAGTGAGACAAACGACACAAGACAATTAACATCACAAGTAGGAAGAGAGAAAACAATCTCATTAGTTTTGGTTTTTGTACCTTAAAATAGAAAGTTGCAAAACTTATTAAAAAGTAAATTAACTATTTAGACTATTTTATTTATTTAAAAATCAGAAGGCTAGTTAATTCTCGTAATTTAAAATATAACAATCTCATCTCGGCGACAAACAAATGTCAAAACTTGTCAAAAATATAGGGAAATTAGAGGTATTTTTGACGGATTGAGACTGAGATCAGACTGTGAACGTTCTTAAAATTACGAGAATCAGGTTTATAAAACTTAAAAAAATTGAGAATGGAAATTTAAAATTGCTTGTTATTATACATATATATACATTTTGCAATATTTTCAAATTGACTACGTTAAAGAAAACGTTAGAATTAAAAATATAATTAAAAAAAATCCAACATCACAATGATTACAACTCATGAAAAATTCCTAACTCATACCCTCGATGTTTTTCCTCCTGTCCACTGCGCGACGCCCTTCGACAGTCCGGATATGTGCTTGCCTGCCAGCAACAGTACCTCTTGGATTTCGTCAAGAGTAGGAGTCACTGACACGTTAGGTATCATTAGTGACGCTTGAAGCAGGAAGATTGGTTTCTTTTGTGTGTCTGAAAAATTTATTGTAACGCTGTACTTGTGAGCTTGCACGTCTGGCTAATATTTTAGTCAGGTTTTATTCACTTAAGTTATAGCTAAGAGTTAACTAAACAAAGATATATCAACAGATAACATAAAAAGATGTTGACAATTTCTGTATTTCCTGACCTAAGCTGCAAAGTAACTTTTCGTTTAACAATTTTTGGGATGTTACCGATAATACCGAACCTCGGCGGCCGCAGAAGCAGCATTGGCATAGCCCATCGAGCCAGGAACATGAGACAGCGCAAGGGTGCCGACACAGGTTGCGTCCCACACCAGAGGCCTACCCACCCACCTTCCAAGGCATCAACGTCATACCATCTGGTCTCTTTTCATCGTCACGTACCAAGCCGTTTGATTCTAATACCGCTGGTAATAGCAAGGCTCGACAAGGTTTGACAAGGCTCGACGAAGAATATCGTAGATGCTGGCGTGTCGTGCTATGCGACCTGCGCTCCTGCAGCAGGACAGGCCATGGTAAATGACGGGACTGCCAGAAGCCACAAGCTTGACTCCCACGCTCCCACAGTCAACAGATGGGCACGTTGACTAAAACTAATTTAGTCAAATCAGCCTATCGCAGTCCACTCCTGGACATAGGCCTCACCCAGGCTGCGCCACAACACCCTGCCCCCGCCTTCCGCATCCAGACTTCCAAACTAATTTAGTACATAGCGTAAATAGTTAGATATGTTAGATATTTGCAAAAGCAAGCAAGTATATAGAATAAATAAATCTTTTTGCCTCAAATTTACGAATATCTTAACGAAATACTAGAGCCGCATGAAAGTGAAGGAAGCGATTGAAAAGCGCAAACTTGACAACAGGTAGGTTACACTCCGAACCACTAGGAACACAGACTAACAAGGAGCTGTTAAGGTGAAATGTACCACTGGCAGCCGTTTTGCGCCAAATACAATGATGCTGCGTTATCACTCTTACACAGCAGTCCATCCTCTTTAACAGCATTTGGGCGTGGCTAGGGAGGCGTAACTATAACTATCCTCGATCAGGCAATTTCTGATCCAAATCACTAGGAAACCATGAATATCAAAGAGCCGAGTAACCACAGGTCAGTCAGCCCCTGACTATCAGTTAACTTCGCAGGCTCGGATTTCGGCCTCCAAGCATTGTCCCTCGGCACAGCGACCGGACATTAAGGCGCAAAACTGACAGAAAAAGTCAAGACGTGGACGTCTTTGTACGAGTATTCATTTAGATCTTCTATCTTCATCATAATAAACCACCCCTAGGCAACTTTCCCGATCTTTCTACTGTTGAGTAGAGATTCTCCTCCTAAAGATATCCACGCTTTCATGATATTGATACCAAGACATGACATGTTTCAGGATTGGTATCAAGATGGATATTTCCACGTGAACTGTGCCCTAAGCGCCCTTACGTGAAAACCAACTCAGCGTTATTGCCGGAACTTATAAATTCAAGTTACAAATATTTAACGTCAACCGACAATGAAAAGGATTTGTTTTATGTTTATTTTGCACGGTATTTACAAAATATTTCTTTCGTTTTTTTTCATATTGATTAAACTCTCCAGTTTTACTATTTGTCGCAGCTACAAATAACTGGGTTCACTGACCGAGGGTGAGGGGGTGTAAGAGGATTGGGTTAGCTAACACTAACACCCTAACACTTTCACCCTCGGTCTGTTATTTATTATATAAATCTGGCACGTGGTGTTTGGACCACGTGGAGTTCTAATTATTGCGCTTGCGTGGAAAATACTACGTCGCGTCGGGGCAAATACGATGTTCAATACTAGGAGCCTATAAATCACGAGAGTACTGAATCTGTTGATGAATGAACGTAACAATCAACAGAGTGGAATCAAACATCTCTAATTATTTGTATATGTATATATCATACTATTGCCCTTAACCCAATTTATTTGAGATTACACCGACGACATGTGTTTGTTTTTCTTCCATTATTCGTCAAGTTCTAAGCTAATTTTATGTGTAAGTATACGAGTACCTACTAGTGACCCGCGCTTGTTGCGCACTGCACGAGTGCATTAATACTGCGACATGTAAAAAAATCATGGTTTCTGTGCTACACATAAAACTTCAGGAATAAGTTTTCTAAATTATGGTGAAAACTGCACTGAAATGTGTTGCGTATTTTAGAAGAACAACGCGGTCACACGGACTTAGTTTATAATTTGAATAGATGCTGTTGGTGTATTTATTTAATAAATAAATAAATCTCAGTAGTCAGCCCCTTTCTAGTCATAATCATATTTCACACAGCCCGGCCATCGCATCTTTCGGTATTCCCTTACTCTCATTCACACACATTCATACTCAAAACTTTCCTCATGATTATTTTCTCATCTCATACCGAGGCAACCAATTTACACACAAGTTTTCAGTCAACGGTACCTCTTTCAGACTTCCTGTTATATACTCTTTTCTTATTCTATCCATTCGTGTAACACCACACATCCCTCCTAGCACTCTCAGTCAGCCTGCTACATGGAAATATCTTTCATTCTGGCCCAACATTCTAATCTACACAACACAGCAGAAGGCCAATTCTCGTCTCTAATTTAAAACGTTCAAAACCTAGTCGCTCGCGGTCTCATCTCGGCAACAAACAAATGTCAAAAACCTGTCAAAATATAGGGAAATTGGAGGTATTTTTGACTGATTGAGACTGAGATCAGAGTGTGAACGTTCTTAAAATTACAAGAATTGCCCCTCAGATCTAAATCCATTTTATTTAAGCTCGATTTGTTACAATAATAACGACATGAAGGAGGTAAACGACAAAGCTGTCAGGTCACTAAGTACTGGTCTGCTAAATATAATGTTGTCGACATGAGAAGAAGATGAAGTAAGAAGAAGAATAAGATGGGGTTCGGGACTTCTTTGATACATTTCTAAGCAATTATGGCTTAAAATAGTGATATACTCTACCAATAGGAAGTGGTGAACGGCGGGCGTTTTTGGGGGACTGTCTTTTGTAATTTTGACGTTCAAAAAGTGCTGATTCTCAGCCTAATTTGAATAAATGACTTTTGATTTTGATTTTAATAGGAAATGAAGCAATGTTTAACAAATATGTATAATTTTCATCACGAACCGGCCCTTTTATTCCGACAATATTCGTAGTTTTATCAGGACATTCTAAGCCAGAACATCGGTGGCACTTTTTCCATGACTAAACTACAAAAAGAAAAACTCTATACTGAGAAAGAAAATGTCTATTTAAAAGACTCGCCTATTTGCCCGTTCAAAGTATTATCTTTCTAAGGCCTGATTTTTCAATATAGTCAAATAACTTTTATCTGATGAATAATGATTGACGTTTGACAGCTTTTGTATAGAAAATATCAAATTGTCATTTTTGTTGTTCGCTAAAAGTAAACTGACTATTGAAAAATCAGCCCTAAACATAATATGACTCGTATTTGAAAACAAATTTTCTTTTGCTTTGAATTGTAATAATATACCATACGGTATATAAACACTTCTCGGTTTAATATCGTTCTTACTCCAAGGCAAATCTCGAATTATTGGTCCCCTTTAATCAATTCGAGATTTGCGTGCCCTAAACGTGCACTGTGGACTAGGGCGGCTGTTGAACTGTATTGTGGTCAAGGCCATTATCAGTCAATAACCCGTGACTCAAGTAGTCATTACTGCGCATGCGCGATGGAAGGGATCCCCCTACTGACCCCACGTAACAGACAGATATCTGCCGGGACAACATGACCGTGGAGGAATTCTATTGAACTGACACACGGGTCAGTGTGTCAGTTAAATTTGAGCATTTCAATTTGAGGTCGAGGGGAGACGAGGTCGATATGTTTCCGTTTCGTTTGAGGTTAAATTCATGGCGACTGGCGTTCTTTCTATATTATAATTGTTTGTTCACAATGTTTTACTCTCGCTCAAACCCAGATAATCACCAATATTGGGGGGGTCTTAAAAGGCGAATTAGAACCATAAGTTCAGTCGGTGCCATTTTTTAAGTTTCCGTACCCAAAAGGTGCGATGACCGTCCGTTTGTCACAGGGCTGTATCTTTTGAGCCGTAATAGGTAAACACTTGATAAAAATAAAACAAAGTTACAAATTTAAGGGGGTGCCATAAAAGAAACGCATTTTTACAAAATTGTTAAATACTGGTTAAGTACGGTGGTACGGAACCCTTTGTGTGCGAGTACGACTCTTACTTGGCCGGTTTTTTCTTAAATCATAACTAAGCAACAGGTATCTACTTCCTAAACTGGTTCACCCATCACAGTCATGGTTTTCATCTTTTTAAAGCAGGTTTTTACTTATTTTAGGTACCTAGTAATTAAAAGATTGAACTACAGTAAAAACAAAACGTACAAAAGCGTACAAACATCAATTTTGATAAAAACCAATTTTAATTTTAAACCAACCAACATAATATAGAACGGTTTTGAACATTAAGAAATTAAGCAAAAATGGGTGCCTTTTCCGAACGTTAGAATTTTTTAAACAGTTAATAACTATTCTTCTTAAATGGCCTTGTTTAAATGGTCTAAACACTATGATTTCACTCAACGTTGTCTGTATTCAAAGTACGAGTCTGATAGAACGTATTAAATAAACTTTATTTCCACGTGGTGTCTGCTGGCTGCCCCACGTGGGTTTCCCCTCAACGCGCTTGCGTCAACCCCACAAAGTCCCGCGAAGTCGGCACAAATACGATGCAAGATACTAGGAGCCCATAAACATTACGAGGTCTAATCGGGGAAATTTCAGCAGTCAATATGTAACAACTACCTCTGTAGCGTGATGCTAAACTCGCCTCTGTTTTCATCACCATAAGTTTGTAAATCGTATCCATGTTTAAGGATATTGATTTTTCAACGCGCAGTTTCAATCATAGTTTCCCATGATGAAATGAAAGTGTGCGACATTTTTATCTGAATTCTTACAAATTATGACATAAATGTACACAATATAACATGAAAAACATGCGTGATTAAATACTGAACAAGTATCAGTAAAGAAATGTTTGGTACACCATTTTATAACGCCTATATTTGTAAGATTTCCAACAAGCGGCAATCCAAAATGGCGCTTTTCGGGGGCAGTTTGTAGTTTCTTTTACAAATATCTTACAAAATATAACAGAAATGGTGTACAAGATAACACAGAGTTTGGGTTTAATGAAACACTGGGTGGATTGCAATAGTTTTCTTTGAGCGTACGTACTTCCTTCTTTCATAATTCTTTTATCATTGAAAGTAGGAGAAAGGAAATACACGAACGTGGTAATAGAGGCTTGCGAGTTGCGGCTAACTTCATACCGACTCAATGGAATCTAAAGCAAACTACCTGGAATTGCGGAAAATGAGGTTGGTAAGTTATTTATGTTTTGAAATAGTTCGTGTTATTGAAAAAAACTGGTTTCGAACCTACACGGGAAAAGATTTAACTACCTAATTATTTTACTCTTTTAAAGTAAGACTTGATACTTTAAAATTTCAACAAAATTTTCACAATCTTCACTCGTCAAGCTATACTGCCTTGCAAGTAGTGAACTACTTTCTACTGAAATGATGTTGATGAAATGTATTATTATAATGAAATGGCGATTTGTATTATTTTACCTTCTGCATTGTTGTCAGAAATAAATTGCTTGATAATGAGGTCAAGAGTCCTTCTGGTAACCTTGATGAGAACGTCCACAACTTTTCTGCTATAGTAGCGGCGCATCTCACTCACTGCATTTTTCACCATTTCCTGAAAACTCGAAATATTGTTTTTAGTAAAAATAATATTTAGATTATGCGGCAATACACCAAGCATAGCATTCCGCCTAAACACCCCGAGTGGATGGGCAGGAGCATATAACGTACATATTATATAGAACACCTACATTTCGCTACCTATTTATTTATTTATTTCAGGCGACGCAGACCCATAGATAATGATGCTTATGTCGTAAGTCCCATGTAATAGGGCCTATTGTCATGAACCAAGTCCAAATTCCGGACATGGCTCTAGAATAGCACTGAGACATGTTGAAACATAAGTCATTTAATTATTTAAAGTAATTTTTATACGAAATTAATTGCAACATTATTTTTTAAAGTTTGTGCGAGCCTGCCGTAAATATTTATTATCATTGCACGAACTGTTAAAGCACTAAAACTAACCGCTTGGCTCCTAGGATGTAGTATTTCGTGCTCAAATAATTGAGCATAAGTTGGGGACTTCCACTAATAGAGCTGTAACTTTATTCAGCGGTATTTTTAGCTAACTTGGTGAACTTCACGCAGATGCATCGTTGCCATGGAAACCGCATTGGCATCGTGCCATGTGCTAGGGAAAAGGTATTGATCCAGTCAGACCGTAAAATATTTGAACACTAGGTTCTCATAAATGACGGAGAGGTTTACAGGAATTCTATTTTCGAGGTCGTAGTCGCGCGCTTGTCATTAACAGAGTTTGTAGGTGTGTGTTACACTATCCTTAGGACATCAGACTGCCGCAAGCTTCAAACAAACAACGGCTTCGCACATAATAATATCGCAACCAGAGGGGAATTCTCGTAGGTTTATTTTAAAAACGTTCAGTCTGATCTCAGTCTCAATCTGTAAAAAATACCTCGAATTTCCCTACATTTTGACATTTGTTTGTCGCCGAGCTAAGACTGCGACTAGAACATTTTAAACGAGAATACGAAACGAGAATTGGAATTTTAATATAAAAATTTTCAAATTAAATTCTGATATTATTATCTATGTATTAAAAATATATAAATTATTGTATTTTCATCGATGACAATAAACCAATACTAAATCCGTAATAGAAGTCTTCTATTACATACATTAATTTATAGACTACAAAAAGCGGACTATTGCCCTAATACGCCAATAATTACTGATATTATATATTGCTTAGACTGGAAGTCGAGTAGGTATTATAATTTCATGACTCGAAAGAATTAGTGTTAGTTCTCATATTTAGTTAGGGCTCATATTTAATCCTGAACGTAGCGTATGAAAATTAACCCTACTATACTTATCTCCTTTGGAAAAAGGCGTGATGAAGTACATATTTTATTAATTACAGCATGAAAGACTATATTAATACGATGACTGCCAAACAACAGACACAGTAGAAAATCTATTGTTGCCGGACACCGGTGACCACGGTGACAGTCAATGACATAAGGGACTTGACTTAGTAGCCTAGCAATGTACCTGCATGCTCTTCGACAGTCCACCAGCGGGCATGGACAGCAGCCGGTGAGGACTCTCGAAGCACTCCCAGACTGCTGACCAGTCCTGTTGACCGCTTGACGACGAGTCGTTGACGGTTGAGGTGGCCCCACTACCTGCTTGACTGTCATCTGTGGAAAATTACAGTATTAGCTAACCCTGCAGATTAGGCAATTGATGTTAATAATAATTTATTTTGTAATCATCGTATTGTGGTTTAGTTTAAAGGTAAAACGCAAATTACGCGTAAGGAAACGCAAATTTCAAAAATACAAAGATTCAGACATTAAGCAACTACCTATTTCTAGAAATCAATCACTCAGGCTGCGTGCCGACCGTGCCTTCAATGTTAAATAAAATAAACGGTTTGAAGAAGAAAATTTGAAAAGGTTACTATTAGAAAATATTAAGGAATAGAAGAAAAAAGCTTTTTTGTTTTGGTCTTTGAAAAAAACCTAGGCTATTATAACAACTACTCTGACTTATAAACAGAGCAAATGTTTAACCCCTTACGGCAACGGAAGGTTCATTCATCGTATAGTTTTGACAACTGTTGCATTCAATATTTAAAATATAATGAGCAATGATAATAATATAAATAATTGAACTGTTGTGTTTGATACTAAAATTGGAATTTGGGTTGATCGGGGTTTTTTTATTTACTAACTTGGTAACTCGATAAACCTACTTAAAATATCGCTTGACCCCTTAGTTGTTTGCAACCCTGAACAAAGTAAGGGTCTTGCATAATTGGTTACTATGAAATATTTTTAGTGCAGGTACAGGTAACAACTCTGCTGCCATGGCAACGCCAGTTATAAACTATTTAAAATTACAGTTATTAAATGCAATAGTTTATGCCAACAGGAGAACATAAAGGCTAGGGATGTGTCTCTTTAATAACTACATAGAAACGACAGGGGCGTGTCTTCATGGTATCACTACTACACTAGCAATTTGCAATCCGAACGCTTGCATTGTGGCCGTAGCGTCCGGTTAGTACGGTCTGGCCACGTGCTGGGGAATTTAAATTGCAGTCACGGCGTATAAATTGTAGTCACTGAACAGGGGTACCAGGAGATCAAAGCGAGCAGAATGTGTATTCTCGCTACCAATGCAGCCGTTATAATGGCGGGAAATCTTCAGAAATGCAGCCTGAGACTAACTCCCCAACTATAAACTTATACATTTCACAAATCGTTGGCAGTTTGAAAGTCCACTGGAATTTTCTTTTAATAGTTACTGGAAAAGTGGTTCCCTATGATTAGTTGATTACACAAAACATATTGGGGTTTATTCATAAACGATGACTAAAGTTAAGTAACGTTTAAACGTCAAAAATGTATGGTTAAACAGTCGCTAATCACTGCTTAACTTTAAGCAACGTTTATGAATAAAGGGGATTGTGTAAAAAGAGTCATCAGCAAGCCGAGGGTAACATATTCTTCCGGCATAGCATTATTATGCTATACTCACAGAGTACGGAATCACCATCGCCCCTGAGCGCAAATTCGCCTGTCACCGGATTTGGGCGAATTGGTACAGGTCATCAGTTTCTATTAGTAAACAGTGACGTCCAATGAAATGCTTGGTTTGTATGGTTGTCAATTAACTTTTTAGATCTATATATCCTGCTTATGCGTAGGAAGTTTCATTAAAATCGGTTCATGCATTTCGATAAACAATGACTTGAAAGTTTGTATGAAGTGCCGTACGTTGTCAACGCTCATAAGCAAGATTTTTGTTCATGTCCTAGAAACAAAAATTTTAAAACATGATGTGACACCAACCCGCAGAGGGCCAGCGTAGTAGATTACAGCCCATTTGCACTCACAGAGGAGACGTCGAAGTCGTTTCTTGGCAATACTTTTTGTATAATTGTTATCTTCTAAAGGTAACAATTCGAGTCGATGATGCGGAGATATGAGTAACCGAGAGACTCTTTTTTACATCTTACTCGTATAAGCGTCATGGATGGATACGAAATAAAATTAGTCTCCACCAGTGGGCAAGCCGCTTGCTGAATTGCAAAAATTTTATCGCGGTATACACAGGCTAAAGTGAGCTCCTTCGCTTGAGTGTATAGACACGAGTCCACAATCCAATTGAAGAAAACGTAAACTATCCATGGTAATGCTTTAAGCTAGTTTATTAGTAGATCAGTCACCGTCTGGATATTGGAATGTATGTATATTCCTGCACTATTTGGGTTTCTTCACACTAACGTATGTACAGTCGGCAAAAAGAGATAAGTAACCAGGGCATCGGATATAGTTGAAGTTTACTAAGAAACCGTTGGATATTTTTGAATGAAACTTAATTTGATAAATAAACTGTTTGTTTTCATCACATCCATCGGTTTCTTGCCAAACTTCGACTATATCCGATGGCCCTGGTTACTTATCTCCTTTGGTGACCGTACATTAAAAGAGAACGTTCTCTTCAAAAGTCACTGGTACTCTAATCTCAGTAGGTCCAGTACTGTCTCGTAATTAGGAGGAGGAGTCGGAGGAGTCGTCGTCGTAGGAGTGCTACACACCTAATCGGGTCGGCATGATTCGACACAGCCGGGCGGTAAAATTGAATATAGGTAATATTACCTGCATTTTCCGGACGTATCTACATAATATTATGTAGATACGTCCGGAAAATGCAGGTCGGCTTAGCTCGAATAGTGCCGAAACGACTCCAATGAATTATGCACGAGTATGCTGATCGGTACGAGCCGAATGAAAGCCGAATATGATGTGTAGTTATTGCTTCGGCTCGACTTTGTTGTTCATAAAATATTGCCGAATCAAATGTGCCACCCCAAACAATTGTATAGGACCCCTTATACGAAAATGACACTGATTGGCATCATAAAAATAAAAAATGATAATTGTCGTTTATCTACGTGACTAGGTAGGTACTATTTTCTTTCAAAATCTGATAAAGCAGTTCGAAATTAGCCTAAAAGTGATGGTTTACAAAGTTTCCCTAAAGAAAAACGGTAAAAAACCTAGCCGCACTTCATGCCCCGACACAAATGACTACCCTGTATCTATCTGCAACCTGGATTTTTTAAAGCAATGAATAAGAAGACTAGATTTTTTTAATAACTTCATGCGAAGATATTGAGGTTTTGCACTGTGAATTGTGGAAAACGATGTCAGCCAAATAGCCGCCACTATGCTGGATTACAGTAATTAATTATAGCTTAATAAATATTCTGAATAACGAATAAATTCAATATTGAAAAGCGGGTCAGTCTAAATAGGGTCAAGAAAATACCGATTACTTACGGAGTATTCAATAATGCATTGAGTATGTTAGTACCATCAACATCTTATCTATTACGTTGCGTGAAAAGGTATTTCATAGGCAGAGAGACAGGTTGTGAAGATCTCAGTATTAATGTCGTCGACGTCCATTGCAGCTTTACAGCAAGCATGCCACCGACGCGCGACGTCATGTAGTTGCATCGTATCTGGAGTGCATTGAAGGCATAATACTTACTAGGAAACAATAAGCACTAAGTAGTTTAGCCAACAGCCACAAGCACACTTCTATCAAGCTTATACGTTGCAAACATTCGTATTTAAGGAGTTGGGGGTAGGAAGTTTCAGTGCATTGTGGGAGGGGTGGTGGCCACTGTTCAATGAAAGTTCATGGAATGAGACGAGGAGAGAGAAAATCTCGACCGATTACGGTTAAAACGAACGGATTGCCAACCCACCCCCCACTTTAAAGACGTGTATGTACTTCAAAACGATGAAATAATGTACTTTTCAATTATCAAAATATTATAAAATATGCAAGCAATTTCATATCAAAAATTTACTATAACATAACACTAAACAGTATGGTGACTGTGAAAGATGTCCCCGAACCTCCATCAGCAGGACTAGAGACCGACAGGCAATCTTTGAAAAAGCAGCGACGTAGATCAGAAGACCAATTCTCGTACTTAAGAGCGTTGACAACGTACGGCATTTCATACAAACTTTCAAGTCCTAGTTCTTCGAAAGGCATGAACCGATTTTAATGAAACTTCATACGCATAAGCAGGATATATAGGTCTAAAAAGTTATTTAAGAACATTTTCGAATTGTTTTATTTAAAAAAAGATAGTTGGAAATCTCTGTTTCTATGGAAAAATTAAAATCGGTCGAATTTACATGTAACACTATTTTTCGAAAATGTTCTCAATTAACTTTTTAGACCTATATATCCTGCTTATGCGTAGGAAGTTTCTTTAAAATCGGTTCATGCATTTCGAAAAACAAGGACTTGAAAGTTTGTATGAAATGCCGTACGTTGTCAACGCTCTTAAAAAACGTTCAAATTCAAGTCGCAGTCTCATCTCAGCGACAATCAGTGATTGTATTTTTGACAGATTGAGACAGATTAGAATGCAAACTGTAGTGTAGTCCGTTGCTATTATTTTCAGCCGTCGCGTCGCTTGATCGTACACGACGAAGCGACATTGTATGTACGTACAGGAAATGTATGTATGAGAACATGAAATTCTACCAGGAAACTATTAAAAACTAGGATATGTCTCGAATCACACAGTCTAGACATATTGAAGTAAACATCCATTCTAGCCTACTAATACCTATGTGTGGTTTTCTATATATTGTACAGATAGGTATTCAAGTTGCAACAATGATTAGAAATCTTATTTCGTGCATATTGCACTTCATTTTACTCGAGCAGCCTGCAGATTACACTCAAAGTCGTACAGCGAACTTTGCATTAAATATAATACTGCGTGCTGGATGTTGATGGGGCTGTTCCGCTTGTGTACTGCATCAGGGATATTTTCTGAAACTCGTGTCAATTTCTTTTACGCTACGATGTGAATAAGATACCTCCCTGGTGCGCCGGGTGCGGGCACCGCACCAGCACCAGAATTATACTGAAGTGTATCGCGAGCAGACCGGACTGCTTGTGTGTGAATCGCTGCTGCAAGCTTTCTGCATTGGTGGAGCTCGTAGCAGGGTTTCTCATAACTATATGGCACAGTAAGGTTACGTGGGTGTGTAGAATAGTTTTACTAACATAATTGTTAAGAAATATTGTTACTAACATATTGAGTCAATTTTTTTTTTTTAATTAAATATAAATAAAAAGATGTACGATATAATTAATAAGCAACACATAAAACACACAACACGTAAAACAAGCAAGCAATAGTCAAACAATCTACATAATAAAGCAAACCCTTTCTCGTACCCCAAAATTCTTAACAACATTATTTTACGGTAAAAACAAACAACTTAGTAGGTTGTTAACTTAGCAGGTTGCAAACTTAGCAGGTTGCAAACTTAGCAGGTTCAAACTTAGCGGGTTCATAAGTAGTGTGACGTATTTTAGATAACACACCTAATAGATTCGATTGGGAGACATGTGTACGTCTTTGGGACCCCTAGATGATTACTTAAGAGCGTTTACAACGTACGGCATTTCATACAAACTTTCAAGTCCTTGTTTATCGAAATGCATGAACCGATTTTAATGAAACTCCCTACGCATAAGCAGGATATATAGGTATAAAAAGTTAATTGAGAAAATTTTCGAAAAATAGTGTTACAGCTAAATTCGACTAATTTTAAATTTTCCATAGAAACAGAGATTTCCAATTATCTTTTTTTAAATAAGACATTTCGAAAATGTTCTTAACTAATTTTTTAGACCTATGTATCCTGCTTATGCGTATAAAGTTTCATTAAAATCGGTTCATGCATTTCGAAAAACAAGGACTTGAAAGTTTGTATGAAATGCCGTACGTTGTAAACGCTCTTACGAGTAATTACCCTGTGTTGTTTAATTCAGTACAGGCAGACTTTTAAGGAGGGAGGAATAAAGATAGGAAAGTCACACTAATAAAATTATTTGGAAAGATTTAGAAGAAAATTGCTAACCCAAAAACCAACTGAAAAATCCAACTGCGTTGTTTACGTCAGCATATTTGTACGTGTACGCATTATTTACGTTGTTGAAACGTAAATACTGCGTTTTTTATGAATATGAATCTTGTTGAACTTTCAAAATGAAATTACCCGCCGGTCACGCTTTGGAAATCACTTTGGAGAAACTAAAGGATAAAGAACTACCAGTAACATGATCATAAAAGATAGGTAGCTAAGATAGAATTTCTGAGCTTTCTGCTCAGAAATTCTTTATGGAAAACCCCAATGAACTTTGCCAGACCTAAGAATCTAACCCAGGACCACGCTCAGCAGACGCGCCCCGTTGGTCTCGTGGACGCGTATTACATTATATCTAAACTACATAGTTAATAATCCATTGACGCGTAAGGTTAGGTACTAGGATAAAATGAAAACTAGGATGAATCATTGAACGATCCCGCTCATACACTGTACACGATATTCAACACATACATGCATTCGACTCTCCCGAATACAAGTGTGAGTTCGCTTGCACTGAACTCGACAATAATCATAATAAAGTTATGTATTATGCAATAACGAGTGCAAATAGGACAATGACCGTCCGTCACTCTCGTGTAGAATGTCGACAAGATAATGTTTTTCAGTTGATCTTCTTGTGTAATGTTTTTCAAATTATGTTATCTCGTATCGTCATGAACTACAATAATATACACAATTGCAGTTTAGTACTGAGTAAGTGCCAATCAAAATTATTGAAAAAGTATCGCACAGGTAACATAATGGGTTATTAATCTTAGCAACAAGTAACAAAGTTAATTTACCTAATCCAACTTTAGAAATGCATATTAGCTCAAGTCAGACTGACAGAGCCGACCTGCTCATCATTATCATCGCTCTATCTAGCAGTGTTTTTCCTTCTTATGGCAAAACATGTGGGGCTCCCCCAGCCCTGGGATATTGTATTCTATTATAATTATGTACACGGCACGGTTGGCGCAGTGGTTAAGCGATTGACTGCTGCGCTGCGTGTCGCGGGTTCGATTCCCGCACGGAACAAATATTTGTATGACCTACATGTATTTGTTCCGAGTCTGGGTGTTTTTCTATCTATAATATGAATATATTTACAAAAAAAAAAAAAATTGTATATAAGTACTTTATCAGCCATCTTGTTACCATAACACAAGCATTAGGTTGCTTAGCTTGGGACAAATGGTGCTGTGTGAAATGTCCAGGGATATTATTATTATTATTATGTATTATACAGGGTGACTTGTAATTTAACGTATTTCTTCCAGGACGTGATAATGTGACCCATTTGCAACATATTAAGCACCCTATAAAGCCTAGGCGAAAATTCATGGCATTCGAGAAAACTAAATTTTTATGTATTTTATAAAATTTCCCAGAATTCGTTACTAACTCTTTTCTCATAAGTCTCGAATTCAATGGCTCTCGTTGCTATTACATTGGATACCTGATACTTTAACAAATGTTTCGATGTAACCAAATGTTCTAAAACAGCAAAAACAACCAGTTAAAAGTTAAAGGAAGAAAATTAACTATTTCCAAAAATTATCTACGTACATGAAATTTAACACCAGTTATCTCAACGTTTTACTGCGACATAAAGCGTACAAATTACGGGAAATACATCTCCATTTAATCAATTATCTAACGAGATACAAATATTAAAAAAATATTTAGAGATCCGATAATGCTGACAAAGGTTGAATTTGCAAATTGTTGAAATATCAGAACGGCTTATTAATGTGGACCTGATTTTAGCAGAGCCGTTTATACCGCCATGAAATTGCCAACAAAGTCGGCGGCATTTGCAACCGCCCCGAAATTGCCAATAAAGTTCGATATTTGCAAATTGATGGTACTAGGAGCACTGAACTAAACAAGAGGTCGATCATACCTTCCAGATACATCCCATACATACGATGGAACCTTATTTCTAGGTAGTAAGTGTCAAAGTCGAGAGGAGTCCCAACGTACATACTGCAATTTACTTGGACTTTACTCTGCACCATGCATCTCGAAGCAACGTGTGACTACAGCAATGCTTACCTATTCACCGTCCAGCTTATTGGAATACATTTTCCCAAGAGTCCATAATAATTAATTACAAACTTAGATTATTTTTAACTTATTTAAAATTAAATTTCACAGACAGTTTATTCTGTCTTTTGCTTTGCAGGTGTTAATTTAGGGCTGGTTTTTTCAACGCTAGATAATTTTATCAGAGGAATCATTTTGAATTTTTGCCCGTTTTTCCATACTAAAACTGTCAGAGACGTCAATTTTATTACACGAATAAAAAATATCTGTCGATTGAAAAATCACCCCAGCGCGGCAGTGTTTAAACTTGTATAGCTGCTAAACTTTGTGTAGTCGGTGAGTACCGTTACCATGTACGCAGTAAAGAAATTGTGGCATACACGAACACATTGAAATGCAAATCGGTGTTTTTTAATTGATTTGATATAAAATTAAACTAGTTAGGGTGTAATCATATTATTATACAGGGTGGCAGGGACATCAACGCGCGAGCTGCAACCATGAAATCAGCGTTTTTTGAATTTTTTTGTCTCAGTTTTTTTATTAAGTAAATGTTTCTAGACCCTCCAGCGAAGAAATTGTTTGTTGGTTATAAAAAAAAATCTGCCGTTTCATAGAAACGTGCAATACGTACGCGGCGAAAATTTATGGAAAAGCCATTTTTTTTTTAATAACCGGCGAAATATTTCCCATAATTTTATTTTATTTTTCTTCACTGACTTTCTAAATGCATTTTTCGTTTATAGTTATACTCGAAGCTCTGATGTTGAATCAGACTGCACTCGGCTATCTCCACCTAAGCTAAGCTTCGAACCATCTTTCCTTTGAAGCCCTCATTTGAAACTGAACATACGGTATTTAACTAACGAGTTGGATGACACCATAACAGCTTCAATTATTGCAACCATGTTTGTAACCTTGCCGTGCCCAGCTAAGGACAAATGTTCAAGAAATCATAAGGTTATAATTATGGTCCCAGTTCATTGGCATCCATTATTTCAGTCGCAATTTCACACCAAACAATTAGTATTTAATCAGAGCATATTACATACATATTAATTCACGTCTGATGGGTAGGCAGAAACTACAGAATTTCACCTGCTACTATCCTCACATACTTCTTTTACTTCACTTACGTTCAATTAGAAGTATAATTATTAAAATCATCCATACAACTCTCTTAATTCAAATAACCCATTGAATAACTATTTTTTTTTTTTTTTTATCACTCACTCTTGACCTCAATCCAGCCCAGAGGCAGGGATGAGATCTACGGTGGGACGAGCTTGCCCAGATGAAGCCTATTCACTATTTTACTATTTTCTGTAAACACTTATTTGTTACTGCCGCGAACCATATTTTGTTCAACATATCTACAGCCTGACACTGATCGCGAAAACCGTAAGATAATTTGATTTTCGCAGGTTACCATAGCGCTTACCCCTAAAGTTAAAACATAAACTGAAATCTGTTCACATCACACTATAGGCATAGTCGGCAATGTACACTACTCCGTGAAGTACTTAGATTTTCGCGAAACCTGTTACATTTAATTTTTTTTTAGTCTTCCTGTGTCATCAATAGTATAGTAAATCAACAAGGTACTGATTGGCAACGCCGCATTCGCCACGTGCTCGGTGGAAACCTACCTATAGGCTTTTTCGATGTTGGTGCACTAGGATAACAGAACTAACCAAGAAATCTGTGATTATAACGGGTGATTTTTTAAGAGGGATTTGATTTTCAAAATAAACACAAAAAATTTGAAAAATTAGATGAAATCTTTATTGGAATCGATAGAACGATCAATATAATTTAATGTTTGAAGATGATTTCATGCAAATGCTGGCCGCGGCTCCGGTTTAGATGGCCCATTCGCAAGGCCCAATTTCGGCACACTCTCTCCAACATATCAGCCGGTATATCACGAATAAATGCTTCAATATTGGCTCCCAGTGCGTCAATCGTTGCTGGTTTATCCCTGTAGACATGAGCCTTAACATGGCCCCACAAGAAATAGTCCAAAGGCGTTAGATCACACGATCTAGGCGGCCAATTGACGGGCCCAAAACGTGAGATAAAACGTTACTGTGAATGGCGAGCGCTACCGTGTGATGATTGGCGATTTTTTTTTGCCCAAAATGGAAGAATTGGACATGCCTGACATGTGGTTTCAACAAGACGGTGCCACATGCCACACGGCACGCGAAACAATGGCCCAATTGAGAGCCGCCTTCGGTGAACAGTTTATCTCACGTTTTGGGCCCGTCAATTGGCCGCCTAGATCGTGTGATCTAACGCCTTTGGACTATTTCTTGTGGGGCCATGTTAAGGCTCATGTCTACAGGGATAAACCAGCAACGATTGACGCACTGGGAGCCAATATTGAAGCATTTATTCGTGATATACCGGCTGATATGTTGGAGAGAGTGTGCCGAAATTGGGCCTTGCGAATGGGCCATCTAAACCGGAGCCGCGGCCAGCATTTGCATGAAATCATCTTCAAACATTAAATTATGTTGATCGTTCTATCGATTCCAATAAAGATTTCATCAAATTTTTCAAATTTTTTGTGATTTTTTTGAAAATCAAATCCTATACCTCTTAAAAAATCACCCGTTACTAAAACGTTGGCTATAAGTATTGTAGGTAAGTATAATATATATGTATCTTACTTTTCTATATTCATAATTATGTAGCTCTAGGGTTATTGAGCGCTTATAATAATTATAGACTGGCCAGAGTTCATAATCTGAATTAAAAAGTTTTTTTTTTAAGTTTGTTTTTAAAGCCTCTCCACAACTGTTGAGATTTTTTTAGATTATGATTCAATAAGGCCTGAAACTCAGATGACGGACTCCTTAGACCACTCTTTGAGGTTACTTGTTTTTAGTGTCAATCCGTCAATCAACATGTAAAATAGGATATATTGTCTTGTAATGTATGTTAGTGAAATCGGAATTCTTAATGTTAATTTGTTTAGTTGAAATGTGTACTAAATCTAGTTACAAAATCTAGTTACTGTGTACTAAATTAAATCTAATCTACATTTGCGACATATTCGCCAAAAATGTAAACAAATATGAGTTTATGGAAAAATAACTTTAATTCCAACACAATAAAGTTCAGTTTACGCTACAACTTCAAACCTTTTTGTAACTTTTTCAATAGTGCTTGTCAATCTGAAATCAACTTAATCACCATTAAAATAAAGTTGATATTTGTTTTACTTGAAACAACGTCAATTTGAAACTATAAAATTTGAATTATAAGTTACTATTAGGTCAAAATTTTATTAATCTTAAAACATTAAAAACATCATTCTAGTAGGAAACTGTGTTTGTAAGTTATAAATAGTGCCACAGCAGTGCCTACGCAAAGTAAATACCAAATGCGATCAAATGAGCACCATGCAAGCTACAATGTAGCGCTAGTCTACCAGGATTTCATGAACACTATGAAGTAAGTTGTTTACGTCTGATAGGTCCAATATAATTTTCATTGAATTACGAAACATGAGACGTATACATATCTCTTTCACTATTGTTATAGTGTGCCCTTCAACTTGAGAAGAATTTTGGTAACGACTGCTGCAGCAGGCAAAAGCGAACCACTCGGCAACTAACTAGTCGGAGTAGTATGAGAGCAGTCACCAACTTCACTGTCCGACTTTATCGGAGACTATTCAAGATTCACACGAGTAAATTTTTGAAGTTTTAGGACAAGGAGATCATAATGATTAGGAAACATACGTAGGTACTTTCTAATACTCGTATCTAATTTTATATCTTTCATACAGCAAGAAATCCAACAAACACTCTGTAAGTCTGTGTAACTCACAAAGTCTTCAACAGAAGAAACAAATTGTTTTTGTTTTGTTTTTGTGTTTGATTGGGTTGAGGTAGTCAAGAATGCATAATTTTATATTTTAGCTGTTATATGATACACTCGTAACATAACGAAGCAATGACAGCTATTGTGATTCTAATTTAGTTTATTTATATAAATTACTATTATTATACAAAGTTGATACGACAGAGAGGCTTTCCTTTAAACTGCCTATACTAGGTACCATTTTCAAGCTCTGTACCAAAACTCAATTATTTTTTTTTTTTTTTTATTGACAATGGGCTCACTCTTGACCTTAATCCAGCCCAGAGGCAGGGATGATATCTACGGTGGAACGAGCTTATCCAGAAGAAGCCTATTCACTCTCGCCCTGAAGAGATTAGGGTTGTATGAACTCGGGAATGCAGACGCAGGCAGACAATTCCACTCCTTGGCTGTGCGCATCAGAAAAGATGACGAGAAGCGCTTAGTGCGTATATATGGTATATTAACCAAACAGGGGTGGTATCCCGCAGTGCGTCTGGACTCCCGATGATAAAAAGGTGAAGGCGGGATGAGCTCATGTAGCTCTTGAGCACACTCCCCGAGGTACAGTCTGTAGAAGACGGACAGACAGGCAACACTTCGCCGGTGAGCCAAACTGTGAAGCTTTGCCTCCACCAGCTTTTTATCGCCAATGAGTCTCTTAGCTCTGCGCTCGACTGAGTCTAAAGTGGCGAGTTGGTATTTAGCTGAGCCATCCCACAGGTGACTGCAGTACTCCATACACGATCGGACTTGTGCTTTGTAAAGGGTTAAAAGCTGTGTGAAGTACCGCTTAACCTTGTTCAGAATGCCCAGCTTTTGGCCGCCGTTTGTGACTTAATGTTTTCGCCGAAATTGAGATTTGCTGTCAATTTCATGCCTAGCAGCTCGAGGCTGTCCGTCACAGGTACAGCTGCACCCCGGAAATAGAAGCAGTAGTTTAGTCGCTAATGATTTTTTAAGTTTTTGCACCTTTTGAACACGATGTATCTTTCCTAACAGCTGATTATGTCTAAGCATAGGTCATGCACCTTACAACGATAAAGACGTTGCCACTTTGTTACCTGGGTATCTAAGGTCAGTCAAATTTATTTACAAAGGATGGTTGCGTTTTATTCTGATTTGTAAGCGAATTAGTTTGAAAAAAATATTTTATCATTTTTGGCGCTTATTATTTTTATATCGTATCGAATTAATACTAAACACGAATAGTATAATTAATAATAATATATATTATAATTATAGTATAGTGTAATTTAATGCTCCTCTGTCATATCAACTCTGTACACGACGAAAATTGTAAAATACCGCCAATATTTACATGTTTCATTTATTCACCTCTATCTACAAATCGCAAACGCTTTTTAATGACACAGAGTTAGAATATGAGTAAGATTACATAGCATTAGTCATCAGTTAAAATCGCTTGTGCATAGGTTAGTTACATAGGCCAGCATTATGATCGAATAGTTTTACCTTGAAGTCAGAAGAATGAACAAAGATACACTCTAAATATGACAGACAGTTATATACCTATGATGCCTAAAATTGGCATCTACTTAATATCTATTCGAAGTTCCTTGGATACCACATGTACTTTTGTACTAAAAAAAATGTATATTTTACGAATCTCAGAACACACAAACGTGCTTCTTCTACATGAACTGTGCTATGACTAAAGTGAACAAAATGCTCGTTTCATACTCATGGCGACTCGTGCTTGCTTTATCCTTTTCTCTCTTCAGACAGTTAGATACTGCTTATTCGGTCTGCTTGTACTAGGGGTTACCGTAGCTGAGTTGGGATCAGTTGGCTGGCATTTTCTCCTATTCACGGTTAGATAAGTTTGGTACCGCGAATAACTTTGCACTACAGCTATCAGGAGCCGGTTATTTACCTCTATCTATCAATTTGGGCAACATTGCAATTAATAATTTTTACTTACGTGTGTCAGGGTGTGTTAAAAATATTTTAACTCACCTTCAGCGATAAGAAACTCGAAGTCCGGGTTGATTTCAGTTGGCTTGATTTGCTGAGCCGCTTTCTTCACCAAGTCCAAAACTTCTTCAACTGCCTCCTCTACCATGAGGCTCTTACGGTTTAGCTCTACGCACGCATTACTGAAAAATAATATGGTTTCGGTGTATAAATTAATAATCGGCTTAGACATTTACTTTAAACCGCCTACGCCTGTTGGATAATTATATACATGACGCATGACATCCATCTTATTGACGTAAAAATCAGCCTCTATCTTTGAAGCTACCGTTTATATCGAAGAATAACCCCTAATTGGTAGAAAATAAAACTTTTCTGATATCAAAACAAGTATTGATCTGAGTTCCGTACCGAAGGGGTTCAATTCAGTTCAATACTTCTCCACCCAAAGTACTAGCGTAGCAGAAGAAGTTGAAGCTGTACGAAAAGGCAATAATAATTACAATCAAACGGAGAGAAATTTTCCATCCAAAAAAAGAACAGTAAGTAAAGTGCATAAATCCAATGCATAAATTGTTTTCAGCATCCAATCAACGGTATAAATAAATTAGTTATAGCTAGATGCTACCAGGTTCTCTAATATAAATCAGGATCTATAATATAAAAATGAATCGCTGAATGTGTTGCTGCGCAAATCTCGAGAACAGCTGAACCGATTTCGCTAATTCTTTTTTTAGAATATTCTTTGAAGTACGAGGATGGTTCTTACGGAAAAAAAAAATAAGAAAGTTGCTTCACGCGGACGAAGTCGTGGGCAAAAGCTAGTATATATAAAAAACCCAAGCCCAAGCATACGTATTGTATGTCAAATGTGTAAATGATTATTATTTTTCTCTATAAAATAATAGTATTTTTTTTACAACATGAATAAAATCAAAATTTCGTTTTGGTTTTGTACAAAAATGAAGTTTTCATGGCCCGTATTGCATATCCGACGTTGCATAGCTGGCCCCGACGGCGTAAAGCCAATCCTTATATATGAGCCAACACCAATCGTACACATCTGTTTCGAGCCAGCAACTTTGTTGATTGGTTTTGGCTGATTTGAGGTTTTGGCTGATTGAGTTTGGCCTTATATGTTTGCAATAGACAATAGGACAATCATGTTCACTCACAACACTTTTATCAAACCCTTAGTGGCAATTGCAGTTTTGTGCGTGGTCAACGGTCACACAACTCACATAATAACAGTTGTCCAAATACAGAGTATTTTTTGACAGCTTAATGTCAAATACTAGTGAAAATTACAGATTTTCGTGACGGCCGTTATAATATGAGAGCTACCGCTCTTCAAGGACACCGTGACTTTAAAGAAATTAGGCTGGCTAGAAATAAATCTGTGTCAAATATGGCGTAAGTTAGAGCACAAGTGCGGTGTTAACCATTGCTTGCGTTATTATTGAATGTGGCTCGAATTAGAGCAAGACAAACGCGGTGTTTAGGTTTTGTTTGCATTACTTATTACTTACTTATTTGTTTGCGTTTGTTATGGCTAGTTGAACTGTGATATTTACCTGCACGTGTGAAAATTTTATATTGTTTGCGTAATTTACGTAAAAATGAAATTGACGCACGGATTGGCTTAACGCACCCCGACACAGGATATAAAACACTGGCGCCACTTTAACGGAATGGCTGTCGATATACTTGTGTGTAGTGGACTTTGCATGTGTGCTGGGCATAAAACGATTTTTTTGTTTGTAAAAAAAAACATTTTTTTCTACAATCCTACCTAACCCACAAGTGTAAGGAAACCTCATCCTTCGTATCTTGCAATAAAATGATTTATTATTTTAAAAAAAAAACTCTCACTTGAATAAAATAAATTACATAATATTTGTTATATAGATAAAGGTGCTGCGTTTGTCCTTTTAATTAACAAACTGTGTTAAGATAATATTGTACCAGGATCTTTGGCCAAAAACAAGATTTATTCATCTTTAAATTATCTCACTGTACCAGGGAGACATAAATCCCATGTAGGTACTCGATTCAACTGAAATCATATCTGCAAATATCGTAGTACGTAACTATAAGTACTTTGTGCACTGCCCGAATATTGGTCAAAATGTTTAGACAACGAAACGTGGAACAAAACCACAGCAAAAAAACATCTCGATCTAATATAAACTATGCACCGCAAGTACTGTTTATAAAATAATTTTCTAGATTTCTTACCGACAACCTGTTTCGACGTTTTCAATAAATTCCTCTACTGACCACGGCGTTTCTTCTGTAAAATAATAAAATGAAAATAATGATTAGAAACTCGTAAAATATATACCTATAGCTTAAATGTTCCCCTAGAAAGTCCCACACAATTTTGTATCACTATAACCGAACACTTAAAAGTCCAGCTGTTTATTCTGAATACGCAGCGAATGTATGTTTTGAAAATTGTCTGCTAATCCAGCCAACCTAATTTAGACTTAAAGTTTGTTTTTTTATTTAATTTTGAATACGAAATTATTGAATTTAGTTCAACTTATTACTGATAAACTGTTCAGTGAACTTACCAGGTAAAGTTATTAAAGTAACATCTTGCATACCACTCAGCATATATATGATACGGTTAGTATATATATCGTGAACCCTAGTTACTAGGACATCAAAGCTCTTGATAGCTGCATTAGCGCGATCTATGAATTCCCGCCAATCGTCACTGGTCCAACCCACAAACCGGAGGCCGGGGAGTAAAAGAGACGACAAGCGTACAACTTGAGGGAGAAAAAGTGGGCGAACCTCGAGTTTCACACGCCGTACTGTGCGAAGGTAGTCCTCTAGGAGGAACTGAAAAAATAGATATACATGAAGCAACATGACGTCCATTCATAAATATTTTAGACGAAAATAGTCCGAAGTTTTGTTTACTAAAGTTTCACTTGTGCAAGCCACTCAACTGGGCTGAACAATAAATAGTATTTCCAACTCACTTGTAAAGAATCATTGACGAGTGTAAAGTAATTTTTCTTAGCATACAGCGAGTGGCATACAATGGGTAAATCGACGCCCATTTTGACGAGGCAGTCGGATTCTCTGATTAGGAGTCGTACTGTGTGGTCTAGATTTACAACGACGCAGCCACTGTCATCAATCCTAAGTAAGGTGTTGTTCAGGCTGTCATCCACATCCCACAACTGGAAAGAATAAAACTTAAAATAAGCATAATTAACTCAAGTTGTGTAGTTAAAAACAACAGACACCTATCTGCTTATGTCTTCAAAACCCACAGACGTAATTATTTCTACATTGCGAGAAAGTTATTTAAAGCTTTGTGCTTTAAATAACTTTCTCGCAATGTAGAAATAATTACTCCTACTAAGCAGCTACGGCGTAGCATTGTCATGGCTACGCTTACTACGTACTCGTAGCAGATGTCGCCTACGCATCTTAGTAGTAAATTGTAGTCCATACTTGTGTTACGCGGATGACGTAATCGGATTGGAGTAAACCAAGTAGTAAACTCTCTAGTTACCGGAAAACATATGTAGATAAAAATAATAAAGTACCACCCATACAAAAAACGAAGTTACTGAATTGTATTAAAATATAATAATAATCCTTTGCTTCATAAAATGAAAAGGTAAAACTTGTCTGGTTACCCAAATGAATATTCTGCAGATTAGTTGTAATATTTTTGGTAAGAATCTCTCCAAGAATGTTTAAGAATCTGTTTGTAACATGTGCATGAATAAACTAACCTCTTTTCAGCAAAATGAAATATTAGGGGATGGATTGATGAGCACTTATTTACATAATTTAATTACATGTAAAATATTTAAACTTATAATATTATTTTAAATGTAAATTATACTAACACACCTTCTGTAGATCTTTGTAAGTATATTTTTATGTTAGTCTTCTTTTATAAATAGTTCAGAGTTATTTGAACATTAGTACGCACCAATCATCTCCAAAACTAATACCTACTGTTGCAACATCTCTTTCTTTTGATGCTACCCCTGCACTGGCACGAATATAAATAGTGCGGGTTCCACTACAAAACTACAATTGATATAATTTTGCGTCAGCATTGCTTCTGAATAGTTATGACGTACTAGTACTTCGTGACGACGTCTTTCAAGTTATCCCGCCAGCTGAAGCCACCAGATCCCCCCCCCCGTCCTATAATTGTGACATTATTACGGATTTTGATGTGGTTTTCTCCACCATTTAGAGATTTTTTCTCGGAAGATTGATTATGTAAATTCGTTTCTATCAATCATACAAATATAAATAAAATACCCCAAAGATTTTCAAGTTGAAAAAACCGTGCAAAGCAAGGTCGATTTGTTAGTATTTTCTAAGAGAAGAATTCTATAGTAAACAAACACTGGGCAAAGTTGTATGTTAAGTCGTCTAGCAGAACCGAGAGTCCTACACATCATGTAAACCATCAATTTATTATAACGTCATCAAAACTTATATTTTGATCTAATGCCCAACAGATTTATTAAAAAAAAAAACGATTAAATAAGCAAAATTACGGCGAATTTTGATTTTAAACTTTACCTTTTTATAAAAAGGGCTGATTTTTGCAACGCCAGATAAAATTATCTGTCGATTGAAAAATCAGCCCTAAATGCAATTAATGTGCTGTTTTATGCTAGAAAATGCTATTTAGCCTGAAATCGATTCCGAATTGTTCCATCACACACACAATCCATATTATTATTAATAGGTAATTACATTTTGATAGCCATTCAAAGCGCATAACTATACGCATCGTGTTGTTTTTCATCTTGATCATACTGAGTATTTATACGTTGCTTGTTAATAAAAAAATGATCTAAGTAAAGCACCAACTACTCTAAATAACAAAGTAACAATATTTACTCGTTGGGAGTTATGTTTTCCTAGTAAGTCACCTCGTACTGGTCAACCACCTGTTGGATTTTGCGTTTCAAGTACTTTCGTGCTGGTTGTTTGTTGACAAACCGTTTCTAGATGAACAAGATTCTCATTTTTTTTATTACAATACAACTCAGTACTCTTATTGAGTGTAACCATTTTAAAATTAATGTTGTAGGTATTTGCATGTCTAAAGAATTAATGAGTTTTCATTAAAAACAAATTACAATCCATGTTCAAAGGAGAATGGGCAAATCTGCCTGGAAGCCTAATAGCGTTAAGACACATACCAATGGAAAGATCTCACCAAGGAGAGAGAGAATTTCTTATTTTGACGATTTCTCTAGATTCTAGATTGTACGTAAGGGGCTAGAGAGAGACTAAATGTGAGTAATTAAGTATTAATGAAATTGGCTAGGGAGTCATCTATTAACCCATTATAGAAACTGTTTGAACCGGTTTAAACAAGCTTTAAAAGAGAGTTTAAGTTTACTCAGAAATGGACGTAGTGTATCGTTGCGAAGGTAGAGGGCACCATTTTAATTTTTTTTATCGTTCTCGCTAAGAACTTATTCTATCCTGGTACCCGTAGTCGAGTTGCAGTGTTTACTCGTGTTTTCGTACAATAAAGCGCCATGTTGCTGCCACGTTGCAGCCACGTTGTTGCCACGTGTGGGTCACACGAGCGCCACATTCGTTTTCTCGAACATTAGCTTTGCATTTGAGCTTTGGTACTAAGGTAGCAGAACCAGTCAGGAGATTGATTTTCGGAGCCCGCCATACAGCGATGGACTTTCATTTTGATAATAGTGACATCTACCTTAGCGTTTTAAAAACCGGTTTACAGACATTTCTGTGATTGTGTGTGTGTTTAGTTGATGTGTGTGGGGTAGTTGGGTTATGGTCATTGATAGTTAAGAATGAAGTGAATTAAGTATGCGGATCTCCAGTGCGATTCTGTAACCATCTCACCGTGAAAACTTAGGTGAAGTGCGCGTGGAGTTAGCTGTTGATGATTCCAACTATTGCTAGGGATTGACACTACTGAAAGCTCACTTCACTTAAATTTTCACGGCTATATTTTTACAGAATCGATCGGCTGAACAAAATAGCATAATCGAAAGAAGTTATAAATCTTCTGAATAACTACATAAGATTAATTTTCAATCTCCGTAAGTAAGACCATGCATCCGAGCACCGATTGCTTTTAAAATGGTTACCCATTCGTCAACGCCGAGCGTTGAAGGCTCTGTCTATGTTTTATATATTTATTTATATTTCTATTTCCGACAAACTCAATTAATTCTCCTTCTTATCGGACTCCATATTCAATACATGTGCTTTGTTCATTGTAAAAATCTTCGTTCCACTAACAATAGTCTTTCTCATGGCGTTGGTTCTATTATAAATAAACAAAGCAATATATAAACTTTTATACTGACAATACAATAAATTTTCCTAGCAGAAAAACATATCTTGTACAGCGGATGGTGAAACGCATCCCCTTGCATTTATGTTTTGCTAGTACATAAGGGTCCGGAGAAAAACTGCCCGGGTCGACCAAGTAAACTACGGCTGGCTTGAGGTGACGGCGGGCCACTTGTCGGAAAAGTATAAAATATATCGCTTACAGACATTTCCTTCTTTCCCAGCTCAGCTTTTCGTTATATATTATCTGGTTAATAAATAATTATCTATACTTATAATAAATCTGTGGAAGTGTAAATTCTGTACATTGAAAATATCAAAACAAAAATTGCAGGGGTTGTTACTAGACCGACACCGAAACCAAAAAGGTGATAAAAAAAATTTTGTCTGTCTGTTTGTTCAGGCATCACGCAAAAACTACCGGTTCGATTACGATGAAACTTGGTATAATTATTCTTTAATATCCTGGGCACCACACTGGGTACTTCTTTTTATCCCGGAAAAATATATACAATAAAAAACAAACTTAATTTTGCGGTTCGATCCCTAGACCCGATTACTGTACCAACCGCAAATAATAAGTTTGTCGTGGGCTACGTCACCCGCAGTGGAGTTCACTAAGGGGCGCTGCACACGGCTAACATACTATAATATTTTAACTTAAGATATAATATCGCTCGCCATACAATTCAATGGGCTATCACACACGACGAAGACACGGTAATATTATCTAGAAGATAATAAATAATATTTCATATATTCGTATCTTAAGATGAATTTGTATGGCGAGCGATATTGTATCTTAAGATAAAATATTATAGTATCTTAGCCATGTGCAGCGCCCCTAAGTTATGCTGTAAATGTAGTGCTGAAGGTTGAATTTGACTTGCACCGTTCGCAGCACTCGCGTGGCGCGCGGCCGCCACGGATCGCTACCGTATATAAGGACGGAGTCTGAGCGCGCGCATCCTACATTTTTTGAACTTTGCTCACTGACAATATCGTGTATGCTGAAGCTCTCAATTGATGTCGTACGGTGACTATCTGTCGTTACCATTATCTTTGTGAGCATTTTTTGCAATGAATGTCAGCTTCGCTATCGGTTATCCTGCTAAACAGGTACCAAAGTAGAAATCTACTACAAAAAACTTACAGAACGCGAGCGATGCCGCGGGCAAAGATATCATATACCCTCTTAATCACCGCTAATGAGACACAATTTGTTTTCTATTGTAATTAGCCACAAAGGGCCCGCGCCGGGACAGAAGTATTAATAACGGTATGCTCGATAGATAACGTTCTACACAAATAGCACTTTACACAAAAAACTTATTGATAAGTTTCGTCATCCACGCGAACGAAGTCGCGGGCACAGCTAGTAATGAATATATAACGACAATTTATTTATTTTTATTTATTTATTTAGGTTAGCCTACAATTGTTAAACGTTACATTTCTTTTAAAAGCACACATATATACATTTGTAAGTGCAACAATTACTTACAGGCTAACACCACATGCACTATTTTATTTATATTACATTATACATTTTCATTATTGCAATTAATTGTGAATTATTAATGATAAAACTTGTGTAAAACAAAGCCTATATCTAGAAATTGAACAATCAAATCAAGATAATCGAATTTGTTAACCTTTATCTTAATAAGACGTGGAGAATAAATTTATTTGCGGTACCGTGGTCATATTTTTATTATTCGTTTAACTGTTTGAGAGAATATTAATTAATATTACAAATACGAGTATTACATTGTAAGCGGCATTACAATAATTGTTCATCATGGAAAGAACGGTGGGGTGGTCCTATTATGGTGGTGGCATGGGCAATGCTTCGGCATCGCAGAAACCATAAGACTTTCTCAATAAACCTCTACGTACTAGGATATCAGAAAGCAAAGAAAATGTACGGTCAGTCAGAACCGAGTCCAGTCATCGCTGTCCATAGGGGTGGGTAAAACAACCCTTGTTGTTTAAAACTGGAAAACGTATCGTTAAACTGTGTTTGTCTCTCTCTAACCAAGACCGTATAATCTTCAGTGAGCAGGACGTAATCAACCCCCGAAGGACGTAGTTGAAACTTCACACATGAATGTTACCAGTGTGCGTGCATCAAGTAAATCAAGTTTTACCATGGGGTTCGAGGGCACACTTAGTATTTCAAGACATCGCTAAGCTAAACGCTGGCCTATTTTTTGGCCAAAGAATCAGCATTGCCATACAACGTGGCAATGCTGCCAGCCTTTGGGCATGTTTCCTATTGACAGCGATGCTGACGAATTTTTTGATGCCCTTTGATTATATCTCCTCGTTTTTATAAAAAGCTTAAAATAATAACATGTACAAGTATATATAGTACATGTTATTATTTTAAGCTTTAGAATTATGTAAATATTTTGTTAATGAAAAAAAAACATAGTTTTACTATCAGTTTCAAAGAGAACTTTAAAAAATCGACATCTATATTTTGTTTCATTGTTTTCGATACATATTGATAATACCTAATTTATAAAAAATAAATTAATTACACCACCAAATATTCTATAAATCAAATTAAATGTGCAGCTAAAGCACATGTAATTTGAATTAGGGTTCCGTACCCAAAGGTTAAAAACCTATTGCTAAGACTTCGCTGTCTGTCTGTCCGTCTGTCCGTCCGTCTGTCTGTCACCAGGCTGTATCTCAAGAACCGCGATAGCTAGACAGTTGAAATTTTCACAAATTATGTATTTCAGTTGCCGCTATAACAACAAATACTAAAACAAAATATTTAACGGGGGCTCCCATACAACAGACGTAATTTTTATAGATAATGTGTGTCCAAATTAAAGTGTGGACCACAGTTTAATATGGACTACTGGCAACTTACGAAAACTTTGACCAAGTTTTCGTAAGTTGCCTTTATTCCTATGGAAACCGTCGCAATAAAAGGTATAAATCATGAAAAACCCCTTGCAAAAACTGCTGCGCTTAAGTGCCTTGTATTATACATATGCTTCCCTGGTACCAAACGCCTCTGGAACGCCTCAATCGGCTTCCATGTTCGTTAGAGCGACGTTCTACTACTTAAAACTCAGGAAATAAATAAAAATGGGATCCGTGAATGGGTGGGTAAAGATGGGCAAGTGTTAGATGCTGGGTAAAATTGCGAATAACACCGCCTTACTCACAGCTTATCATGGCTATGTTGCCTCGGCTCTGCGGTATGGCCTCATATTCTGGGGAAATGCCCCTAAGATTCAAGAAGTACTTATAGCACAGAAAAAATGTATCCGAGCGATTTGTAAAATAAAACAAACAGAATCATGCAAGCCACATTTCCATGAACTAAAAATATTAACGTTACCTTCACTTTATATTTATGAAGCATGTATTTTTATAAAGCACAACATGAATTTATATAGATTTGTAGAAAGTAAACGGCGCTCAAAACAGCTGCAGGTGTTAGCAACAAAAACACAATTTCATAGCAACAGCTTTTATGCAATGGCTCAAAAACTATATAATAAGTTGCCAGGACAAGTTATATCAAGTATTAACATTAACGAATTTAAAAGAAATCTGTTGACATTGTTAAATAACAAGGTACGAGTATATTATTCTGTTGACGAATATTTAAATGACAAATTTTAATTTTATTTATAATAATTCAATCTGTTTTTAAGTTATGACATATTAAATAATTTTGTTAATTTTGATTATTGTAGTATTAAGGAACCTTATATTTTGTATGCCTTTTGGCGGGGCACAGCTCGGATCTTATTATTATAACACCTTCTGTATGTACCCTGTGTTCACGAAATAAATAAATTTGAAATTTGAAAGATTGACGTCAGTTCTATCTAACATATTCACATACAAATCTTGAGAAAATTGCTGGGCTAAAGTGCCATGTATCTATGTTTCCCTGGTACCAGACGCCTCTGGAACGCCTGAATCGGCTTCCCTCGGTCGTTAGTGGGGCGGCGGCGTAACAACGGAAACCCGAAAACTACTAAAGATGGGGACCGTAAATGGGAAAAGATGAAAGATGGGATTGTGTGTAGTGTAAGAAAATTTTACAAAGTATATCTAGCAAAAGAACCAGCGTTTACTCCAAATGTGTCATCATTCCCTCCAATTTATGAATCCATCTTAATAAAATTACCCTAATTCTAAGAAGACACATAGAAGATACATAGATTTATTTATGGCTGTCGTTATTATTATACAAATAACTATTTGAATATGGATAAGATCTATTTTATCTTACCAATGAATACTCCATTTATTTCCTGTAGGGTAAGTAGTAGCTCGTGAAACAGCCATAATAATTATGTCACTTTAGTTTGGACAACATACTTTTTTAGACTTAGGTTTACAACATTTTATAATTTTTAGCTAATTTCACGTATTAAATGTTAAATACCCTTCGTATTAAATATTGTTTGTACGTCTCGATACGAATATATGTCACATCACATAATTCAATGACAAAAGATTTCGACGAGACAAAACGGTGTCAGTTGTTGGACGTTATGTATGAATTCAAAAATATCCCGTAATTTCGCTATTATCGGTGGATATATAGTGTATTAAAATAGCTTTCTGGTGATCCACAGGATGAAAAAGTGATTGTGATTGTGAAGTGAGTGTGTGCTATTAGGCACGAAACGTAGAAATTTCGCATTCTATTTCTAGGCAAGTTCAATGTTCAAACTTTAGGTTCCTGGGTACCTCCTCTTGTTATATGTATATGAGGTACTTTTTAGTTTAATGCCAGACGAACGATGTCCTTGAACTGGGAAAGGGGTAGACAAGACAGATGTAAATAAACACGTTCGGACTGCAGAGCACACTGGCACATTCGGAAAATACGCACCTGAGATACACACACATTCAAGCGTCAAACATTGTAGATACGGTGAAAATGCAATGTGTGCACACATGTGTATGTGTTTGCATATGACCCAAACACATCCAGGCATTCATGAAACCCTGGTGCATTTGGCTGTTTATGGACTATAGAATATATTACAATGTAGGTAGTAAGCCATAGATAGGTATGATAATCTGCAGACGATTGATGACCGTATCCAGCCGGTAGGTTGATCCCTCGCCAATTAAGCAACAATTCATACGAGTTAGAAGCGAATTACAAATTCTTTTCCCTTTCCAATTTTTTTAACGTCGTTTAACTGAAGTTATTTTAATAAATGGTTCACGTCGTTTCCTGCTCGATTTTTTTGTAAGAGTGGGGTTTATTTTTCTCAATATCAAATCGAGAGTTCATGCTGAACTACTAGTTTAATAAATTCTTATGAATTTGAATTATAATACAGATCAATCAAATTTAAGAATCTAAAAGAGAAAATGCGGCATAGAATAGCAAGGTATTGGGAAAATTGTATTGGTTTGCTTACTTTATATTAGCAGCTATCTCTTATATTCACATTTCTCTTCCTTGAATCTGTAGGAATGTCGCCGGGGCAGCTGAACATTGCTAATAATGTAAATAAATTATCACTTCCTTGACAAACCAATACAAAATACAGACCAATATAAAATTTTAAATTCCAAGATAATATTTACATAATTTAAAATCTTCCTTGCAATAGGACAACATACCTGAATATTGTTTACCTCACTACAAGCACATAACGTCACTTTATAGATAATAGTTTCAGTTATATTTTATGTGTATGTAGTTTTCATACAGAATCAATGAAATATTATAATATTAAAAGCGGTGGGTGGTAAATAGTAAGTAATCACTGACAAGTAATATTTTGACTACCCATTGCATTGACAGCCAACATTTTTTTTTAACATGACAATAATGTTCATACTTCTATGGAATAATATTATAAAAACTTTTTAGTTCAATGATATTCCCCCAGATACTTTGAGTGCGCTGACTTCTATCTAATTTTTGACTGTGGTGAATAAAATTCCCAGGTCGGGCAATTTTATTGGTTTTTTCCATTAGGACTTTCTTAGTTAGACCTTGGAAAGCAAGTAAAGCCGTTGGTCCTGCGCCTTATCTGCCCCCAGTCGTGTCGGATTGCCGTCAAATCAAATCGAATCATTTATTTGCAACGAATGTAGGTTACATTAAAATACAGGTGGAGTGGTTAGGAGTGAGCCATGTACATTCTGCCTGGAAATAGGCACGCAAAATTTATAAAATTTGTTAAGAAGCTAAGTATCTAAAAATAAAATTACAAATTAAAATGTCACAGTTTGGTTGACATTGGCCGCCATGACCGAAATTCGGTCAGGATTAGTTATAAAAATAAAGAACTCACATTCTGGTTCATCCAAACAGCTTTCATGGTCTCCTCATAGTTGTGAATGAGGGAGCGGGTGTTGGAGTACTTCCTCATCATGTCGGCTGAAGCTGGCAGGGCCCGGAGCACCGGGTGAGCACACACATTCTCTACCGTCTCCGTCATGTTGTGCATCAGGCAACGGGACCATTTTATACGACCTGAAGGGCATAAAATTCCTCATGATCATTATAGCAAGACGCGTCTAATTTCATCATCATTAAACTATAAAGACATCCACTACTGGTGAATAACGCCCTCCCCCATGAGTCGTCACAAGAACGGGTGTCAAGGCTTTAAATCTTAGATACATAACATATCAGCACATCAAAACAGTAGTGATCACCGGAGTGGTTTTAGTGAGGTAAGAATCTCACACTCCCTGGTCTTTTTCTCCAAAGTCCAGGCGCCTCTTGAAGGTTTCCCCCCGAAAACAAAAGTTGCTGAATATATCCTAAGGAATGGTCTGAGACGATATTGCCATGAGCATATTGATAGATTATATTGATAGTCATAAATGGTCTAAGGTCATCGCAAATGTATTGGTTCCGTAGAAAAGGAAGCTGCAAATATCTGTCTATTCTTCGCCACAAACAACCACTCTGTTGTTTTACAACTTTCTTTAGAGTATTATTTATATTTATTTGTTTTATTTTTTGCCATGATAGAAGTAATTATGAACTTACGTAAATCAAATATCAACGCGATTTATCGCAATCTACTGCTGGATATAGGCCTCTCCCAGGCTGCGCCATAACACCCTGTCCTCCGCCTTCCGCATCAAATCTGTCCCAGCCGGCAGCAGGCAGGGGCTCCAATCCTGATAAAGCTAGCGAGTCTCTTCAACTCCGTCATTCAATAGGGTACAATGCCCGAAGCGTGGAGCAGAAGTGCGGTTGTTCTGTTCTTCATAAAAGGTGACAATACCTTGCTGAAGAACTATAGACCCATCTCACTTCTTAGTAACGTATACGAGTATATTAAGCTGTTCGAGGCCGAGGCCGTCTCTCTCTCTCGAAGGCCGGGAAGAACAGTCACGTCTCGTCAGGAGACTGACGAGTTCCAGCCACCAGAACGAGTCGGTTTTCGAAAGACTTCAGTGCCGTGCCGCACATCCTTACTCTTCGGAAAATAATACAAATAACCGAGGAGTACAACTAGCCGCTGTGTATGGCATTTGTGTACCAGCAGTAAGCATTTGACTCCATCGAAATAAGGGCAGTTCTGGCATCTCTGCAACGATTTCAATGTTTCAAACGAATGAACGAACTAGCTAGTCAATGTGAATTCGTTCATTCGTTTAATCGTTCAGGACAGCCATTGTGGCAACGTCATACAGTCATCTCAACACTTCGATGTAGTCATCGAAGTGTTGAGATGACTCAACGTCATGAGATGACTGATGATGATGTCCTGATCCAGGATCAGAAAACCAGCCCCATCCAACTACACAGAGGGGTGAGACAGGGGATGTGATATCCTCGAAACTGTTCACCAATGCATTCAAGCACGTCTTGAAGACACTGGACTGGACCGGATATCAACGTGAACAGCGACTACTTATCACAATTTTGCTTTGCCGTTGAAATCGTCATAATGTCGGAGATGCTGGAAGAGTAACACCATATGCTGAACAGCCTAAATGGAGCCTCTGGACGGGTTGGCCTCGTCACGAATTTGGAAAGCTTTGTTAAGTCTTCTCGTCGCCTATCCCGCAATGTTTGAATACTAAGGTCTACAACCAGTGCGTCCTGTCCGTTATGACATACTGCGCCGTAACGTGGACACTGACAGTCAGGCTGGTCGTATGTGAGTGCACTATGGAGCGGCCTATGTTTGAAGTTCCTTTAAAGGGTAAAATCAGAAATAAAATTACCAGAGTTACCGAGTAAGCATTCGGAAGTTACAGTGGGCTGGCCATATTTGTCGAAAGACTGATCGCCGGTCGAGCAGACCGAGACAGACAGACAGACAGAGTCCTGGAGTGGAGACCGCGTACCGACAAGCGTATAGTGAGACGCCCCCCAGCTAAACGAACCGACGACCTTATTAACGATACGATACGATACGATATTAACTTACGTATTTCCTAAATATTTCAACTAGCTACCTATTATGATTAAAAAGATACAACCCTGTGACAGACTGACGGGTGGACGGACACACGGTTAAGGCTTAGTACCAGGGTCGCGTTATAACCCTTTGGGTAGGGATCAAAAAGTGAACACAAACTTCATGATTTTTTACGAAATGTTCTTTCAGTACGATACAAGTATATTCCTCGAAGTACGCCCAAGTTCAATGCTTTAACATTGAACTTGGGCGTACTTCGAGGAAAGTTCATCAGCCTATTGATTTTCCGATCAATGTCCTCTTACGATGGATACTGTCGCCCTTGTATCGACTACAAAAATTGTGACGTCACACAGACTGAACCCCCACCCCCAGCAACATTCCATGACGTCATCAGCAACGTTTTGAGACAATAAGGGATGGAACTTGTTACAGAATGCCATCTCTTTCTATGCTGGTTAAAATGTGATAAGAGTGACTGTGAGGTATTTTGCTTATTAACTTTTGAAGTTTTACTTTATTGCTCGGATATAGCAGCGTGTCATAGGCATGTTCCTACTAAAAAAAATATTTATTTTGAATTATATATTTTGTAATATAATTTAAAACTAGATAAATTCTTCCTTCAAGTACTATAATTATGTATTTTAATTTTGTTATTCAATATAATCAAACCTTTTACCAATTACTGTCCAATATGTACGGAATCAACTCTGTTTTCTTTAGTAAGGCGGTCGGTTGCGATACACCTGTTGTGAAATCTGCGTCTCTGGTACAAGATATATGATTTAGTTTAACAAAAATATTGTTTACCAGCTACTGGGGAGTAGTTACGGGGCAGCGGCGGATCTTCTCGCTGCCTCTTGAACATTTTGGTTATCTTATCCACTTCCTTCTCGCAGTATCTCAGCACTCTGTCGTACTTCTCACTCAGTTTCGTTATCATTATTTTTTGGCTCACCTAAAATAGGAAAAAAATACTAAGAAACACATTGAGCTGCGCCTTAGTCATCTTTGGCTATTTTCATTTTCCATCCCACAGTTAACACTTTATTTGTACGAAAGGTTTACTGCCTCATAATATTATAATGACACTTATTAAATAATATTACACTTACACTTATTACACTTATTTAATAATATTATGAGGCCAAATTACTAAAAATCTAAACAATCTTCCTTGCTAATTGCGAATTTATCAAATAATAACGCATTGTTTTTAAACACCCGAAACTTTAACCTTGCTATAATGAATTGCCGGAAACCAAGTTCCATCGGCAATAAGAACTTTGCCGTATTAATAACGGAATTATTTTATTAACGTATTTTGGAAAACTTACACCAATTACAAACCAAACCAATTGCAATTTATTATTGTGCACAATCATTTGGTAATTAAGTTTATTTGTTATTGCTGAAGGATCTGGTTTTTACCTCGATCACGCCTGATGGAAAGCGATGGATGAGGAAAAGGAATAGGTTTTTTTTATTTATTAATATATCGCAATCACCATCTCAGATATCAAACACGAAAATGTTAGTTTGCGTTTACTGGCGGTAGTTACCTTAGGGAGCCAATAATTTATGTTTAACAAATCGACCATAGAGCACGTTAACTTCTTGATGTTCCATCATCATCAATTATATACAATACATTCTTAGCCTCCGTTAATTGCTAGCTAATAATAGAGTTAAATTTATATAAACGCACCTTCTCAAATCTAGTCAAGAACTTTATCCCTTGAGGTGTCTCCCAAACAGTAGAAAAATTCTCCTCTATAGTGTTTCCTATAGACTCTCTCAGAGCATTTGTCTTGTCTTCAAAAATGTTGTAATCTTTGTCAAATTCGTTGTTTCTGTAATCTAAGTAGTCATATTGGCAGGTCGTCACCGCTTTCTTTGCTTCGTCGAACGTGTGCATAGCTTCTTCGAGGTCTAAAATAAATTATAGTAATTTATTATCACTAAGTATTGTTACTGAAAATGAATAGCTGGAAAATAAAATCATATCTTTCGAAATCCGTACATCTGCTCAACCACTTAATACGTGAAGTAAAATTAAATAATGTTTTTTTTTGTCGTATTAATCTAGCTGTAGAACTACCAGACAATACAAGACGTTACAAAACATGTCGTTTCAGTCGACGCGATTTTCTTCTTAGCCTCTTTGCCTTCAGTTTCAGGTTTAAAACTGGTTAGATCAACCCTCTCAGAGCTATGTTTCCCTGGTAGAGGTGCCGATTGTGGCGGATGCGGATATTTGTTGCGTCCGGTCTTGTACAATAAAACATTATACATATTGTGTGTTATGTATGACCCACCCCTTCTTCGCACAGTTTTTAGAACTTGACAATATAGCGGTTATTACAAAGTTGTTATTAGTCTGCTAAAATAATAAAATAAACAATTTTACTAAAAATAGAAATCTGAATTTTTCAGACAAAATAAATAGGCACGAAATAAACCAGTCTTGATAATAAAGCACTAGACACGCACGGGGCGTAGACACAAATTAGGTTTAATGTTGATAAATACTCAAACGAAAAAAAAGGTCCCATGGCTAGAATGTTAATTGTTATGAATTATTTTAATTGTTTTGTTTGCTTAAAATACGTAATGTAGAATACGTGGTTTCAATTAATGTGATAACCTAGTAGCCACACTGTAGTAGATAATTTAATTAGTAATGAAATACACATAAACTTTCTGGAACAAATTCCCCGAATATTCGTAAAAACCACATCAAAAATATTTTGATGCGGTTTACCGGATTTTGGTTAACTAAGTAACGACTTGGTTTAGAAAAACAACTCGTGAAAGACACAGACAGACACGGCAAGTGACTTTGTTTTACCTACATAAAATAGTCGATAGTTTTATGAGAAAATTAAACAGCATGCAAACATTTAAAATGGTATTATTTGCATGCAAATAAAATACATTTTTGTCTGCATGCAAATAATACTTTCCTAACCTAACACCGTATTTACCCATTTCTCAAAAAAAATACTTACCTAAATATATTTTTTTCGCTTTAAAAAAGCAATTTATAAAGCAAAATTATTACTAAAATAAAGCTGGAAAAAGACAAATCCTAACAAAAATAAATTAATGCGACTATTTTGGTATCATTTTATGATTTTCCTATAACTAGTTGCATGAAGTTAACCAAATGGAAAATTTTCACGAGTGAGATTTTCCAACCCACCCCGCGCGCCCTTTATACCGGTGTTAGTTGGGGTGGGCCAGGCCTGTGTGAATGAATAAGACTATGTTTGGTACTTCCGTTTAAATTTTGTGTAGGTCTTATTGCTGGTACGGCAAGGTTTATTATCGTCATTGGACAAGCGTTATTTCATGTGGCTATCTCTTCATAGTTTATGTTTCCCTAGTACCGCGCCAAGTCTTTGGTGGCGCGCCAACCCCAGCCGCAGGACGTTGACAGGCTGTCAAAGTCCACCAGGCTGTCAATGGAAAAATATTTTCCGTGACCTGGATGGAAATATTACTCGCTCAGAAAATTTCCGGAAATTATTTTCCGTGTATCTGCAGTTACTTGCACGGAAAATGTTTTTCCAATAAAGTTTATGTGTGTTATTCCCTAGTTTGTTATAAACACCGTGTTATTTTATGGAATTTGAATAATATTTTGAGTATTGAGTTTTGAAATTTTTTTCTGTTTAATGAAAAATAAACTCAGGGCCCGTTTATTTGATTCTTATTTTCTACATTATGTATATTGTGACTTATCTTTTTATCTATACTTTTATATGTAGTGATACATTTATTTATTAAAGCTGAAGAGTGTTTTTGTTTGTTTGCGCTAATCTCTAGAACCACCTGTCGGATTTGAAAAGTACTTTTTGTATTTAATAATGCGACGCTATAAAATGAAAATAATTTAATTCGTAAAAAAATTCTGCATTTTTTTTTGTCTGTTAACTAAATGGATATGTGGGTAATATAAAACTGTACAAAATCAGATACATTACGAGATGTAAACTATAAGTTTTTCATGATGGTCCTTGCGCTGGTAACCTTGTGTGTGTGTATGTATTCGCTGTCTAGATTTTAACCTAAGATGTTGCAACTCACCTTCTCCCAACAAGAGCCCCTCCATCCTCTTCTCAAACAGATTATTGTAGTCATCCATCAAATCGAACATAGCTATGATCTTATTCAACCTTTTGCAAAATGTGTCGAATTTCCCGAAGACGTAATTCTCTGAGAAGCTGAACTGTTCCGTATTCGGAAGAAATGGTTGGTTTTTTACAAATAAGTATGTTTCTCTGTACGTTTTGTTCAGGTTGATGCAGTGGATTAACTTATCCCGTACTAGGGCCCGCTCCTGTGACCATATGGTTTCCTTGAATCGACACGTTATGTACTGCTTGCAAGTTTCTATCATTTGATTAGTTATCTGTAACATAAGGTTAAAAGTGATGAAATGGTTACGGTTCATATGCTTAAGCACATAAGTCAGTCGTTCGCAGTCCACATCTGTAATTCGGCCTGTCCCAAGTTATGCCTACCTTCACCATGAGCGAGGATATCCTCTCCGAAGTATTATAGAACTGCGACACGCTGTGTATCAGCCGGACCGTCTGCAGCAGACTCAGGATGGAGTCCTTGATCTTCACAGGATCGTCCAGGTACAGTGAATGACAGCACTTCTCCATCGCCTGGATGAACTTGGCATTGTCTTTAGCTTCATTGTAGCAGAAGGTTATCTTGTGGTCGGTGTCTCGCCAGAGTTTTATCACTTTAGAATTGGCGATTTGTAGGCAGCTTAGGGTGAGTTGTACTTCATTGTCCTATAGAATTAGAACTTTGTAATAACAGCTATATTTGTAATTTGCATTGATATTAATAACTTGCTAAGCTACCAAGCTTGCCGATTGGCTTGTTTATAAGTTCACGCGGAATTTGCTAAAACCCAAATAAAACCTCATCTGGGATATATATGAAACTAGCTTCGTTCGCGTGTAAAAGCTAGTTCGCATCGCCCGTCCGCTCTATTTCTTAGTTTTCGCTTACCGTTCGTTCTCACTTTTGTCCTTTTGAATCGGCTCCTAATGGTTCTAGCGTGATGTTAACAAGCCATTATTAACCTTCCTTAAGAATCAATCAAATCAAAAGTCATTTATTCAAATTAGGCTGAGAATCAGCACTTTTTGAACGTCAGAACAGTTACAGAAGACAGTCCCTCAAAAACGCCCGCCCTTCACGAATTAGAAGAAGATTTTTTCAAATCCGACTGGTAGTTCCAGATATTAGCGCGTTCAAACGAACAAACAAATCTTCATTATTAGTACAGGATATAGATAGATAAAACTAAATGTAAGGGCACTAATAATCTGTCAGAAGAACGTTGTGTTTTATAATCTGTGAGGTTTAGGTGTAACAAAGGCAAACAAACCTGTAAATACGAGACAAGCTGCGAAAACTGAGCGCCCCTCTTCTTCCAGTACTCCAGCTCATCTTGAGGGCCGCTGGAGTCCACCTCGCGTCTTAGTTGTTCACTTTCACTTAGTATCTGAAAAAATTATCATTATTATAATTATCCTTATCCCAATTTATTTGGCGCAACTTGTCTTTTCTTCCATACTTCTCGATTAGTAATCATCTCGGTAGTCACCCCCTTTCTAACAATATAATCATTCACACAGTCCATCGATCGTTTCTTTGGTCTTCCCCTACTCTTATACCCATCGACATTCATGCTCAAAAACTCTCCTCACGACATTTTCCTCATTCCTCCGTATCATGCCCATAAACCGAAAACCGATTGTGTTGTGTGAAAACCGATTTTCACACAACTTTTCAGTTACCGATGCCACTTTCAGATAATATCTGAAAACATTACTTGTATGGTAATAAATACGTTTAGTGCCCATTCGCCTATTATATTTATGCCCAAGTAATCCATACCATGACACTTTTTATTGCTATCTTTTATGGTTTTCTCCGCGATTTTTTTCCGGAGGGTCCCGAATAGCTTAATAAAAGTTTTTGTTTACGGAACTAAATCACGATACGCAGGCGATTTTTTTTTTTTTTTTGTTTTGTCTGTACATTTGCACTCCTGTCCACGACGACTGTTAGCAGTGCCATAAACTTTGACTTTTATGACAATGTTCACACGACGCGCGTGAATGCTCTTACATTATCGTGGAATTTTAAAGTTTGATTGTTTTTTTTAATTTCGATTTCTAAGTCATGATTATCGGATTTCTCATTGAAACTTCCTCACGGCGTATCACTCACAATTATTGAGTAATTAATAATAATAAAAGAATGATAATGTCCTTCCCCAAGGTTGACGTTACGCCAGATTCCATCAAAACTGGTTCAGTCGTGAAAACATGCACACAGACAGGGCACTTTTGCATAAGTCATAAATTAAAGTATTAAAAATCTTTAAGTTTTCGATCATTCTTTGTTTCAAAACTGTAGATGGCCCCACTCTAATTCAAGAACACTACGTAACCCTCACTGACCTCCATAACTTTCTTGATCCACTCGTTGACGCGTTCCTCTAGCATGGTGATGGTGGTGGGATTCTTGGCCATGTCTTTCAGCTGGTTGTGGTCTTGTAGCTCAGCCATGTGGGCCTGTCCATCATCGAATAGGTTGTCTTGGTTGCACACATCTTCACATACTGGGGAAAGAAGTAAAGTTTGAATCTGGGTGCTGGAAAGTTACCTATCAGCCAGTCTATTCTGTAACCATCTCACGGTGAAAACTTAGGTGAAGTGAGCATGGAGTGAGCTGTAATTCTAACTAATGCTAGGGATTGACAGCTCACCCTAAGCTCACTTCACCTAATTTTTCACTGTGAGATTTTTACAGAATCGATCGGCTGTAGTGCCAGTGTTTGTATACCAGATATGGTCTCTTCTTGGCGTGTCGATAGCAGTCTAGCTGGACTCGGCCCAGAATTTGGCTCTGAATTAGATATGGTTAAGCTGGTTTATCCCAGATGACGTGACCGATGTTTAGCCACTCTCAAGTCTTACTCAAGACAAGTCAAGGATTACTTAAAACGTAAAAATATTTATTTTTGCACAATTTATGTTTTGCAATTAAAAGTTTATGAATTCTTCTTCAGATAAATTATTTTTATGGCTAATATGAATATGAAAAGTGACTTAAACTTGCAACCAACCTTTCAGGGCACTGCAAAACGACCTTAACCCGGGTAGAAGTTGATTTTTAACGATGGGGAACCTCGTTTCGTCTTCCTCGGCGTCATTGCTGGGATGTGCCAGGGCATTCATGTACACATGTTCCATCACTCGTTCTATTGCCGTTACCAATCCAACTTGCTGAGCATTCAGGACACCGCAGAATCTGAACAATAAAAAAAACATAAGATAGGAAATGTACACATTTTTACATCTATTGACATTTTCTATAGCGTAATTGATTGCTATCACATAATTCATCCATTATTTAATTATTTCTTGCGGTTGCTAGACACTATTAATTGCCCCCTTATTAATAATAACTGAGGAGTGAAATTACATCCAGTATTATTTAGAGATTAAACATACATTTTTCGAGGTTTAAGTTTGTCATAACTGTACTCTGTGTTTATTAATGAGAGGGTTAGATTAGCCATTCAGCTAATCAAATGGATTCGCCAAAAGAAACAAATTACACTCACAGATCCTTATGGAATCCTTCCTCAGGTAGTTGCTTGCTGACATTAATTCTGAACATGTAAATGCAGACACCTGTAAATCTCACATCCCAGCCATCAGATAGGAACAGCTTCTTCTTCAGGGTTATAATAGGAGGTGGCGGTTTCCCTTGGCCTTTCTTTGTGCCTTCGGGCAGTGGACGGTGTTCGATCTCCTCCACATCCTGGTAGTACCAGAGGAGCTTGTTCCTCATGTGCGGTAGGAAAAGCTGGTTGATGTCATCCAGCTGCAGGAAACATAATAATCTAAAACTTGGGCACACACTAAAAATATTTTTCAATTCGTTCTAATTATGAGAGCTTTCAAAGCTTTACAAGAATAGATATTACACGTATTGGTCGGTTGGAAAATTCAGTTCTTCTTGTAGCTCAACTAAACACGTCTTGGCGTTTTTAGAACACTACACTAATTATGTCACAAAAAGATATATAGAGAGAAAAACATTTCAATTTTGCTTTTGTTTATACCATATTTCCTTCAAACACATGGTCCATGATGGCGTGCCGCGGGAGGCCTGTGCCATCTATCAGGAGCTGGAAGGTGAACTCCAGCCGGGGGTCCATCTCCCCCCTCCTCGCCTTGCGCTCGCATTCTTCTCTTCTTTTCTGTAAAATTACGAGATCATCAGCTCCTTGCTCTCATCTGGCGCTCTAATACTTTTGGTAAAGAACAGAGGCCAGTATAGAACAGACCATGAGAATATCCATGACATCTTCCTCCTCTTCTTCCTCACTAGACCCTGGTTTGATACCGTGGACAAACATTTTTACGAAGTAAGCAAACCGAGTGAAGAAAATACAATTCTCTGTCTAAATTCCCTGAAAATCCAGCTAGGTTTGAACTTTCCTATGAACTAAACTGAAACTGGAAACTTTACATTTGCATGTTCAGTTCGTCTTAGACTTAGGTGTCGTTTTTTAGTTTGATTATTTCGTTACGGCCATGTCGGTGTCTCGTAGCTGTCTGTGTCAAAATAGCCTAGGGCACTAGCAGTCAAATTGTAATATGCAAATTAATGAACAGATAGATGGGTTTCATTAAGGCACGGGGTCGTGAAGGGGGATGGCACGGCGCCGCACTTTCCCATAATGCTGTTCAAGACACGCAAATAACTTCTGATTGTTTCATAGGCAACAGGCATTAACGAAAAGCGGTTAATAGAAATACATTTTGTTAATTTATAGTTTTTGACAGTTTCATAATTAGTTTTTTTGCGGTAACGGTTCTGATCGCATGGTAATAATTATGGCTATTGGAGCAGCAATAAAAATAAGGTTCCTGAATATTAATATATCCAATGACTATAATTGCCGTCAGAGTTTCGTGCAAACGTCTTTGTAATATCAATTAAAGATAATCGCTCCCATTAGCTGATAACACTTTAACAGACAAGCTTATTTTAACTAAAAAAATTATTGACCCAAAACACATTTCTACCCTAAACGACGTAAATAATTTATTAAATTCCCGCTAATTATTTATAGTTAAAATAAAGTATCGCTGATTAAAACATTAGACTGCAATTTTGTCAGTCCACAATAGATTATAGTTTACCTACCTTCCAAAGAAGCACAGTGATAGGTCCAAGTGATTGCATTGTGCACTTGTTTTTTTCACACCACACCGTCTAAGCACTTGCTCTATTCCAGGTCTAAACCGTTCACTAGGCTAGTTTATTTTAAGTACTTACTAAGTTGCATAAAACTTTTCCGAGCACTATCATATCCATTTTGATAACTTTCTTAATATATCTGTAGCACAAATTAATATAAGCAATTGTTTACAACGTTTTATTACGTGGAATGCAAATGAAGGTGTACGTCGGTACTATGATACCATAAATTATTACATCATCATGTTTGCACAACAGATCTTTCTGAGCTATATCGATTCTCAAGAAGTAGAAAAAGCCGTTGAATGCGTATGGATGAAACTAGAAGACTAAGCGCAAACCTACGCGTTTATCTACCACATAATACGTCTATACGCTCGTATTTTTATGCTCATATGTCGAACGATAAAAGCCGTCGTGCTACTAGACATAGTGTATGGGACACGAAAGTCGTAATTCAAAAAGTTTGATGTCTGCTGGTACTTCCATGACGATGGCGACACGAGAGGCCGTATTTCTTAGATATGTGTCATCTGCATGTGAATATTTTGTTACGAAACAGTTTCAGTCTGGTCTGATAAAAATCAAGAAAACAAATAAATAAATACATATATTTATTGTCAGCACTGACGTCACAGCAGTTTGTATCGCGGCCGAAAGAAAACTGTTCCTTTATATTTTCTGTGGCCTGAACGATGTAGGTTACATCTGATTGTACGTTATTAATTGCTTGTCTTTTCTCTGCTATTTCCAAGGTCTTAGATAGGCAGCAATATTATGGAATGGAAATTGACATCTGTTGGTGGTTAGCCAGATATTTTTTCCCAACGAATTTAAAAATAAATAAATAAAACCGGGTCGTACTAGAACGATAGAAACTAATTGTTAAAATTAAAGCTTATGCATAATAAGCATTTGGGCCTATAAGGCTCACACCGATGAATAGATAGGTCCTCTCCTCTCTGTAAGAAGAAGTAGGCCGCAATCTGCCCTGCGGGCCCTGGGTGGAATAGACGATGTCACTTTTTTTCGTTTTGTTTCTAGGACGCATGCTGGTTTCTGCTTACGAAGTATTGTCATCACCGCTAACATTATAGTAATTATGAAATAAGTTGCACATCATAAAGTGCATGCCATATCAGAATTCGAACCCATGAACTACAACTCGTAGCTTCCTCTAACAACGCTGTTCGTTTAGCAGCCGACTCTTGTAAATGTTCCAAACCTTACCGGCTAGCGCAGGCTGGAAGTACCTCCGGTACCACTTTTTATAGGCATACAAAAACTACTTTTTAACTTTGAAATTCTTAACTAAAGTCTATAGGTTACTTCGACTCCTACTTTTGTTTGAAACAACCTAGCAGCGCCATCTATCTTAATAAAGTGATAACTTCGTGCATCCAACCGCAAGATGGCGTTACTTTCTTTGTGGGAGGGTTGGTTATGGCGGGAAAGCGTATACAGAAAGGGATAGAAAGCACATGCATGTATAATTGTACAATTTATACAATTATACATGCATGTGCTTTCCATCCCTTTCTGGCCCTCTGGCGTTTTTCCGTACCTAACATCTCCTGCGAGTTATTGCGCCCTGGTGTAAAAGAGTTGCAGCGTCAGTACTAGTATGAGGCGTATACTGGAACAGGTTTTAAGGTGATACGAGTATTTACAAAGTGGTATTTATCGGACACTAATTTAAACGGTTAATATTGTTACAATGACGATGATATCACAGGGATGAGTTGTTTATTTGCTTTTTCTGGTTTATTAATTACACGAATGGCTAATGGTTGTTATTATCCGAGTGGAAAAAAACCAAAATCGTCCCAGTACACAAGTCGGATAAAAAGGAGACTATCTCAAATTACCGGCCCATTGCGATTCTCTGCACTTTCGCCAAGGTATTCGAGTCCATGATCTGTCCCCATATCCAACACCATTTTAAACCTTATCTTTGCGATCACCAACATGGCTTTGTAGCGTCAAGGTCTACTGCCACAAACTTAATGTCATTCACAGAGTCCGTGATAGAAACTATTGACTCGAATAAGCAGTTTGATGTGATATACACCGATTTCAGTAAGGCGTTTGATAAAATCTCCCACTCCATACTGATAAAGAAGTTGGCGACATATTATGGTTTCACGGGACCCTTGCTGAGGTGGTTGGAATCATACCTCGCTAACCGTGAATTTTATGTTGTGGTGAATGGTTTTCGCTCTACCAACAATTATCACATTCCGGTGCCCCACAGGGCTCCCACTTGGCCCCCATATTATTTATCATCTTCATAAATGATCTCCCCCACTGCTGCTTTTCTGAGTGTTTTTTGTACGCAGATGACTTAAAGTTTGCCAGGAAGATCGAGTCATCAAATGATATGGATGATCTGAACAGAGTAATTGAATGGTGCAAGAATAAAAAAATGGAATTGAATTTCAATAAATGCTACCACCTATCTTTTTCTAGAAAAGTTCACCCCATCCAATCGAACTACTTCATAGATACTCAAAAAATTAATGAAGTACTAACTATGAGGGATCTAGGAGTGCTGTTTGACAAGAAAGCTACGTTTATGGCCCACATCGAAAATACTACTAAAAAAGCCTCCAAAATGTTAGGATTTGTACTACGCAATACCAAGGGTTTCAAACAGGTCAGCACTAAAATATTGCTGTATAATAGCCTTGTCCGGAGCATACTGGAGTATTTTAGTGTCGTATGGAGACCACATTACGCCACTCAAAAACTTCTCTTAGAAAGAGTCCAGAAACGATTCCTATGGCACCTTGCTTTTTCAAAGGGAAAAGCAAGCAGCTGCCCTCCTATCTGTCCCGTCTGCATACTTTCAGATGCTCTCGTTATCAACTCGAAGAGAAGTTATAGATGCCCTGTTCCTATACAAACTACTTACTCAGAAAGCAAATAGACTGCCCACAGTTACTGGGTCTCCTCAAGTTTCGTGCACCAACCCGCTATCCAAGAAATCCCATCACTCCGCTTTACCCGCCATTGCGTAGAACTGTCCTAGGTGCTAACTCACCAATTCCGCGAATTTGTAAAATTTTAAACTGCTGCAGTGACCTAATTGACGTTCACCACGATACCCTTGGAAAATTTTGTAAATTAATGATTGAATACTATTCGCAAAAGACTTAATATGAATTGCCAATTTGTTAATTTTTATACCTTTTTAAAGTTAATTAATTTTTAATTGTTATCTAATGTAAACCAAATACTTAATCTAGTTTTAATTTAATCCAAGTTTATTTTAATCTAAGTTTAATTTAATTTAAGTGTTTATCTGTTTATTTTATTACCAATCAATATAATACATTTAATTCGATTATCTTGATTTGATTGTTCAATTTCTAGATATAGGCTTTGTTTTACACAAATTTTATCATTAATAATTCACAATAATAAAAATGTAAACTGTAACAAAAATAAAATAGTGCATGTGGTGTTAGCCTGTAAGTAATTGTTGCACTTACAAATGTATATGTGTGTGCTTTTAAAAGAAATGTAACGTGTAAACAATTGTAGGCTAACCTAAATAAATAAATTATAAATCGTTAATGTATTTTACAGAAAAAAAAATAGGCAAGACATAATAATGTAATATTTAAAAATACCTATCTAAAATAGATGGTGTTATGTTGTTTTTTTTGTACCTACCACGGGTTGTTACTAATAAGTAAAGTAGTATTTACCTGAAAACTTATGTAACATTATGAGGTTTCCGAGTTCGATTTCATTGTAGTTTGTACAATTGACTTTGGCCTGCATTTGATTGAAGGACTCATTCCTTCAACTGTATTTCGTCACTGGAATATTTAGTTAACACTTTCTCACAGTAAATCACTTTTCTAAACCTATTTAACAGGTTTGCACAATAAATTAGATTAAATATTGTTGATTTTTTTTCAAGTTGATTGTTTACATTCCTTGTGTCATTCAGTCGAACGTCAGTTTCTAACAGTTAAAGGCGACATCTAGTGGTCGCAGATTCACAGTTGTAGTTTAATCGATATTTTAAAATATTGATTGCTAACCATCGAAATAATATCGTATGGAGCAATCCCTAATTTTATAAATAAATTTCTGTAAGAACCCGTTGGTTACCTTAGTCCGGTTTTCACCATTGGAAACCGGTCTTCAACATAATTTGAATTGAGGATCTTGGGTTCAACATTCGACGTTCATCCAGAAGTTTATTGGACACCTTCGTCGGCTCCGAAATCCGGGACTCTCAAAGTCCCTGGCGCCCATTTACTAATTAATAACATTCAACTGGAAGGTTAGTATACCTTAAATTTGAAATTTATATTATTTAATTTAAACGTTTAAAACGGAACAGCACTGTGTTTATCTCCAAATCCCCACGAGCCTAGCTCTTTCTGCTGAAATTTTAGCTGGCTGGCAATATTAAGATATAACTATAGTCACCTACCTAATTTGTTAATGATAAGGTAATTAGTTTTTAAGGTTCACCTTTTATTGCTTTGGATTTATTTTTATAAATATACGGGGATTGAGATGGTTTGTTGTTTCCTTATATATCGATACCAAACCACCTGTTCTTTGGGCTTATGTTAGCCTGCCGTAAGAGGCCACAAATTTTAATTTGTAACAATGGGTGTGCGATTATAATATACTTATTTAACGATTAATGCTTTAGTGCTAAAATACGTTTATGAATTTAAAAAAAATTACAACCTAACTTTAGCAAGCTTTTATATGCTCGATAACTTTTTATAAATAAGACCGTTAGTTTTAAAGTAGACATTTAACTGATCAACAAAATATCCTTGGAAAACAGCGGGCTAATGTCGTAATACACTATCAGTAGCAATGGGGTTCATTTTGACAGTTCAACAACATACATTGCGTTGTTTAAGTTGTTCAGCAGACACATTTTTCGAACATACGAAGTAATGGATTAGCCATATCCTTCAAAATTATTCAGATTTAGATTAATTGTGTGTTACGCAATTAGGGTGCCGATTTTGAAATCATTTAAATACAAGTAAATAAATATGTATTAAAGAAGAACTTTCTTTTGTTGTAATTAAACTATTATTATTATTGAACCCGAAACTATTATTTTTAGAATGCATGCCTGGGCTGAATGAGATCAAGCAAGAGGTTTCGCAAGATCTTTGATATACTTTTATGTAAAAGGCTTTGAAAGTTACCTGCATTAATAATAAGGATGTCCTCTATTCAAATCTACGGGAGAATTGAGTATTAGCCCAAATTATTGAATACAGAGTTCGACTGAAATGCTTAAATACATGAATTACATGATGCTTAATTAGGCGACGTTTTATTAGTTTTAAAGTTCAATTTTAGCTCTCATTTCCAACGTTGCCAGCGTGACAGACGGTCAGGTATCATAAGTGTTGTGGAAACACTGAAATACTATTAATACTATTACTACTATCTAATCTTTCCATCTGCCGGTTTTTGAAATTAATAAAAATGTGGGTACTTACCAACTTACAGTATACGCGCCGCACTATGTAGGTACCATTTTTGTTTGAAACCAGATGCGTTTTCTCGACATCCGTGTGTCACTAACGGGATACAGCAGAATACCAGCGTCAGGTATTGTACCTGGCATATGCTGAGCTGGACTCCCATTTGGTGCAACCATGAGACACACACCGCCCAGTAGTGATCGACCATTGTGGACATAGACTATTTTGTACTAGAGGTTGTAGATTTGCGAGGTGTCTATGGGTCGATCTATTTTTTTAATCTTTGTTTTTATTTTTGTTTCACTTTTTTTTTTTATTGTTCTATTTTTTATACTTGTATTGTGTGTCTTTTGTTGCACTAAATAAACGTTTTTATCTATCTATCTATCTATCTACTACCCAGCTGGTATAAAATGTCTACCTGCAATGTAACTCCTCCTGCGTACTAGTAGATCCACAAGTAGATCAGACGTTTCGTTAGTGCGACTCGGTACCGAAACTGATCAGCACCACCATTATTTCTTATGAATAAAATAATAACTGAGAATGAATAGAGGTACCTATTTTTTTTTTATTCAGCTTTGTACGCAATAACTGGGTTGTGAAGGTTAGATAGGCAGTCGCTCCATGTATAATATTAATATTCAGCTGCATCCGGTGGTTAAGACTGGAAGCCGATCCCATCATAGTTGGGAAAAAGCTAGGTAGAAGATGAGAGCACGATAGTACTTCAGTATGGATGGATGGATGGATGGATGGATGGATGAATGGATGGATGGATGGATGGATGTAACTCTTTCACGCAAAAACTACTGAAAGATGAAATTTAGCACACAGATGGTGTATAACCAGGATTAACGTATAGAATACTTTTTATCCCGATATTCCCACGGGTTCGAAACTTATGCGGGTGAAACCGCGGGGCGCAGCTAGTTACTGTAATAATCATAAGACACTAGCAGTTGCCTGCGACTTAGGTCCGTACACGTGAGGTTCGTAATTTGATTATAAGGAGAAGAATATTTTTTACCTCACGCGCGTAATCCCCACGGATTACGCGCGTGAGGTAAAAAATATTCTTCGGTTTTTTTGCAATTCTCGATGATAGATAACATCGTAACAAATATGTATTACAGAATTATATTTAATGAAATCATCAATACAGCTCTTTAAGTTCTAATTGGCCTCATATGTCATGGTTTAAATAAATAGTCATTTACCTATTGAATGACTATTTAACATGACATGACATAGAAGATATATCAAAAAAAAAATGCAGGTCTCATGTTTTCAGAATAATAATAAAATTTGGTAATATGAAAATTTAAAATAATAAAAGCCACAATCGGTTTCTATGAAAATTTCAACATATTATGTATACATATCTATAAAAAAAAATTACACCCATTTAGGAATGGGCTAATCCTACGCCACCTGATTCGTTGGATGGCCCTTTGGATTCAGAATCCAGGAAACTACCAATTTATAAGTAGGAACCTACTGTTCTACAGATTATACAATAAATACTTATCTTCTATAATATAAAAATGAATCGCTGAATGTGTTGCTAAGCGCAAATCTCGAGAACAGCTGAACCGATTTCGCTAATTCTTTTTTTTTAATATTCCTTGAAGTACAAGGATGGTTCAACCGCGGAGATTTTTTTTTTAAACGTCTGAAAAAGTGAAAAACATCACTTTTCTGTACTCCCATACAAACGATTCGTAATAATACTTTAAATTCAATTTGAACTTTAATACCATACCATAAAGTTCAAGTGTTAGTGGAGAGGTTCCGGGAAGGCAAAACAATTGAGTGACATTAGTAGCAGAATAAGTATTAAAAAACTAAAAATTTAAACAATCGACTGTTAAGCGGTACGAAGTTCGCATGGTCAGCTAGTATACTAATAATAACACAAGGTTTTTAAACTGTCGCTATAACAGACAGGATGCTTGGTACCGGGGATGTTCAATCTACTGGTTGCAAAAGTACTCACACATTTGAATCGTACTGCTCATCGTTTTAAAGCTTATATTTGTTTGATATGCTAGAGTAGACGCTCTGACCTAGATCCTTGATCAACCTCCTGCCAGCTCTGTGAATCTGGTATTAGTATCGCTTACACATTGATCAGAATCACAAATTCAGTTTCGTGGTACAGAGTTTCTGGCCCTGCCGTTTGAAGAAATAGCGTATGATAACGTGTAATACCTATAATATGTTATTTAATATTAAGTAATACATTAAGTAAGTACATTAAGTTCTGTTATAATACGAGCTGTAGGTAAATCTTAATAAACAAACAAACAACAAAACGATTGCTCAAAACCAAAAAAGTTAACAAGAAATTAAAAAAAAGTTTTTTTTTTACCTGCGATTTTAAGCTACAGAACGTAAAAGAGATTAAACAGGAGAGGAGAGAGTAACAAAGATTAAATAGCAAGTATTTATTAATTCTACGGGATCTTCTTTTATTATAGTTCCATCTAAAAAGGTGCTCAACATTTTAGACATGTTTTCACTACGTCTAAAAATTATTGAAAAATACATGAGGGAAAACCGGCCAAGTGCGTGTTGGGCCACGCACAGTGTAAGGTTCCGTAGTAGCCAGCTATCACAATATAGTACGATTCTGTTGTTCTTTATTCTGAATATAAGTAATGGTAAAGATATTAACGACTATTACTGCTAAACTAATAAAGTTATCTTAACCGCTGTAATTTTTCTTTAAAGTTCATGAAATGCACTATCATTGTAAATTTTTCCTGAGTTTTGAAGCCAGCAGTTTAGTTTTTAGGTTCCGTAGTAGCCAGCTATCACAATATAGTACGATTCTGTTGTTCTTTATTCTGAATATAAGTAATGGTAAAGATATTAACGACTATTACTGCTAAACTAATAAAGTTATCTTAACCGCTGTAATTTTTCTTTAAAGTTCATGAAATGCACTATCATTGTAAATTTTTCCTGAGTTTTGAAGCCAGCAGTTTAGTTTTTAGAGGGGGGGACGCCCTACTGGAACAAAAATTTGCACTTTAAAGTTTAATATTTCGTAAATGGAGCATTAAATCGAAAAATAATTTTATTAATTCCCAAATGTCATTTTAGAAGACCTATTCAATGATACCCCACACGATGGAGTAGATGACGAAAAATATATTCATCCCCACTTCACATGTAGGGGAGCTACCCTAAAAAATAATATTTTACAAAATTTTATTTTACCACTTTGTCGACGTAATTGATATACACACTCCTGCAAAATTACAGCTTTCTAGTACTAACGGTCTCTTAGCAAAACCTCGGACAGACAGACAGACGGACATAACGAAACTATAAGGGTTCCTTGTCAGAACTACGGAACCTTAAAAATGACTATATTTTTTAAGATTGGTCTCTTGAAATGTTATTCCAGTTTGGCTAGTTCTTCAGCTATCGAACAACTCCATGTTATCTACCTACGAGATGAACGATCAATCTGTTACTGTTGCCTGCATCATCCTACTGCTGGACAAAGGCCTCTCCCCATGACTTCCAGCTCTTTCGATCTAGAGCTATAGTGGACCAGTGGTCATTTGTTTTGTCCAGCTCGTTCTGCCATCTTCTACGGGGTCTGCCGCGGCGCCTTCTAGCTGTGTCAGGTCTCCACATGATGGTTATTTTGGCCAACAGCTCATTGGGCATACGGCAGACGTGGGCAGCCCAGTTCCACTTCAGCTTAGCGGTCTTTATATTATTATATTAATTTTAATTAAAACTCTGATCGTATTTCACCATTCTCAAGATGTAAATTATTTTTTGGGGTAATAATGCTAAAGTTTAGTAAAACTTACAATCCATTATCGTTATTAACTTTATCATTTGGCGATACGGTAATTATGTATATTATAAACACAAACAGTTAGAGGTCTTTAATCATCTAAGTTCCAAACTTATTCACTAAAACACAAACTTCGTGTTATTTATGGGTACGCTTAACAGCATTATAATTATTGTAGTATATATGATTATTTTAAGTGGAACGAATTCCACAAACACAACGCACTATACTTAGCTTGAATATTTTTGTAATCTATTATAATATTAAACTTTTCTGGTCCCTTATAGGTGTCATCGTCCCTTCTATACAGAAAATAATATGAAAAAGAACACTAATTTAGTTTGGCTTACCTATGTATTTTTGGATTTGTTGATAACGTATTTTATTTAATTACACTTTGAGACGGACATATTTTACGTTTTATTGCAGCCATTAAGCCTAGTACTTATTATTTGATTTTTATACAAAAAAAAATCTAATTTCATAATTCCATAGGAAAAAGTACTTTCAGTTTTTCCGTTTTTTTTCAATTTTTATTTACCAAAAAACTATTACGAAAATCTAATCAAATAGGTCCAGCCGTTCTCAAGTGATGACCTTACCAAGGAACAGCATGTCATTTTTTATTATATAGAAGTAGGTATTCCTAAGCTGCATCTCATAGTTGCCTCACCCTTGAAATGGGTGCAACGCAAAGGCACCAAAAAAAACACAATTAACACGGTACATCACCTGCACAGGATCTTCATCCATGCCCACAACACTTCACTAAAGTTGTTGAACAACACTAACAACAGCAACATCAACGCACAAGTTGCCGGTTTCCGCGTTCGTCCGGCTCCTTGCAGAGAAAACTTTTTGACTGAATTGTATGTTCATGTCACATGTCTGTAGTATTCCTCATATAAATGTGGGTGATTTGCATCGGAAGGCCGCGGTCGCGTGGTCGTAATCAAAGTTTTTTTATTGCTTCGATGTTTAGTCGTTACTCTATTCGATTTTGTACATACATGCTAGGTCAACAAGATCATTTTACTGGGTGATTTTTTCACAAACTATTTGTTTATTGGTTCGTCAACACGATTTCGTTTCTATCTATTTCTTTTATTTTTTACTAAAGCCAAATGATTTTTATATTTTATGAGCTTATCTTGTTGCAGGGCTAGTTAAACTTTGCACACTGATTTCACAAATCATTTTCACTGAATGTTGTGTTTCTCAGTACCTACATATATTTTCTCGCCTCTGATATATTAGGAACGCAAAAAACATGTAGGTCTCTTGTATTGTCTAAGTGAACTGAACAATTCACATTATACCAGCATTTGAAATTATACTTTTTTATACCGAATTGATACTTGAATACAATGTTATACTTAATAGTCTGGCTGTCATAATAATTTCTTTCTTACGGTCGCAATTCTATTGAAAAAGCAGTAAATTCCTATTTATCGATATCATGTGAATGTATTTTTATTTATCAAATAGGTAATGTAAAATCGATCAAAGCAAAATGGATGGAACTTTATTTTTATGGTAACTCGATTTTGATTGTATACAATTATTTAATTTAGTATTAGTACTTAACAGCAGTCGAGTAAATGGTAGGTAAGTATTTCAGTATTGTAGTCTACAGCTTTCTCGTAGGCCTCTACACCTTGCGACTACGACGATGATTTTCGTAGCAGCTTACGAAGAGACGCGTAGCGCTTTCTGAGGCCCGCATTCTAGGACAATACTCAACCATGAATCTCGAATCTAATACAGAATGTTATTGATAGACTTCATACTAATCTCTCCTCAGTTTAAAAAGAGGCTTTGTACGTATTATGAGGTACCGTATCTCTTGGCTTTTGTAATAAAGACCTGAAAATTTTAGTTCATAAAAAGCTCGTAGCGTTATCTAACTGTTTTAGTGAATGGCACACCTTAGATGCAGCTAATGCCTGCGCTATTTTTACGTGTATAGGCATATCCTACATTATGCATATTACTACCTAGAACTTAAAAAAAAATACATATATGACTAGTTGTGCACATTATACTGATTGTTTTTTAGGAATGGTGCCCTGACATCGTATATATACAGTTTAGAGCAGCCTGCTAATATAATAAAGCAAACATATCCTATCCTAAAGACAACAGCAATAATTAAGTTCAATATCAACAGACAGTCAAGTTCTAATGCCTAGGTTACCATACAATTATCATTAAATACCTTGATATTTTACTCATTGCAAAACAACAAAGACAGCAGCTACAATTAAGTTCAATATCAACCGACATAATCTAGTTTTAATGGGTAAGGTACCATACAAATGTCTTTAAATACCTCTGTATTTTCCTCATCGTCGTCGAAATGGTCATACTTCACGAAAGCATACCGCAGTTGGTTCTCAAAGTGCTCTCTGGCTTCAGCTTTTTCAATAGCACTCACTGCTATTCTCTTCATAACTACTAGTAGACACACTTTAATAACTACACTTGAATTCTAGCGTCCGTATAAAAACTTTGTAATCATTTTTTATTTCTGTTAAACACTTCTTGATTCACTTAAAGGTTCCTCTACAAAATTGAACAGCAACTACGTTTTTCAACTGTCCATATGGGAGATACTAAAACGGTAAAGGTGTAAAACTATCGACAAAACATTCTATCTAGGTGTTTATGGGGGTGGAGCGGTAGGTAATTACTTTCCATCAAACGTGAATTGGGTATAGACATGCATGCATCGGTTTGTTGTTATGTTTGTCGGTTTCGTTGTGTGAGTGGACTGCGATTGTTTATTAGAAATTGCATGTGTTTTGAACGAGTATTTTATAAAAAAAATGTTTTTTAACTGCGTGGACAAACCGTTCATATGTTCTATGTTACGGGTTTGGTTTCCGCATTTAGTGGACAAGTGGACCATTGTGCATGGACCATGGCGGCCGTCGGTGGTTATTCCCACCAGCCCACCTCCCTCCAGAAGCTTATTAAGTCTCCTGGTCTGTTGAGAACATCTGTGTAAGATCTGGGTGTCCCGAGTGTTTCCGACCTAATCTGGGTGACGCCTGTGCACTCAAAGAGCACATGCGCGACGGTTTCATCAGCCTCCATGCAAGCTCTGTACAGGGGGCTGTCCGTTATGCCTATCGTGTGGAAGTGTTTGTTTAGTAAGCAGTGTCCCGTGATGGTCCCCGTCACCAGGCGCAGGCCTTTCCTGTCCAGGCGTTCATATGTTTATGTCATAATAGAGAGTATTCTATTCTATTCGGTTTGAGTGAAGAGTATATCAAATATCGCTCAATACTGTTTGCTAACAAGTAGTCAGATGAAGGATCATATTAATTGATTGATGATATCGAAGTCATTTGGTGAAAGTTCACCCATTAATCATCACATTGTGGCAAACACAGATTAAGTCCGTGCCGTAGGCATTAATATTAATTTCTAATAAGAACACGAATTGCGAAACGCCTTCATCGTTAAGAAAACCTAAAGCTTCTAAGTTAAGAGTAACTCTTCTCTACTCTACTGTCTATCATTGTTTCTTATATCCAAGGATTCAGAGAAAAATACATATCATTGTCACTGACCTGACCAATTACATCTTTTAATCATATTTACATAGTAAACATTCTTGTAATCAAAGCAAAACATGTCAATGCTTAAAATTTGAAGAACCCGCGGATGTCTGCCCCTGCCTTTGCGTTAAAACCGCGTAGAACATCACAATTTAGATTCGAGCTTGTGATGTTCTACGCGGTTTACACACACTTCTCCATTTTCCTACGCCACTTATTAACCAAAAAAATTATCCGTAACATCACTCAGTCGAAATAGTGTTCACAGTATAATGGCAATCCACAAATGAACTTAGGTAGTAGTAGAACCTTAGTTAGGTAGTAGTAGCCCCAGAAACAATTCGAAACATAGTTTATTCCGTGTCGAAAACAAGATAGCCAAAAAAGTATTCTCTGTCTAGAAGTCATAAATTGTATTGTTCTGTTTTATGTCCTAAGATTATCAGATAAGTTGTCGCATACATTTGTAAAATATCCGCTTGTGCCTGTAATAAATCGTCTGCTTATGCGTAAGCTAGCATTGGCAATTTGCATATTGTTGTAGTTTTTCTGATTTACAAAATTACACCAGTTCAAGACCTATAAACAAAATAGCACAACATTTTAATTAAACGCCGTAATTATAATGGCTGTAAAATACGCTTAATGAAGCCGAGAGCCTTGTTTTTCTCGTCATTGTGATTTTTTTTTTTGTTGTAGAATTTATTTACCTTCTGGCAGATGTTGAAGGTCAAAGTTCCAGCTACATTGACGTATTAACTTTAAATACTCCTACGATCCCTGTACCATTGCGATAAGGACAATGTTTTACGTGCGTTAAATGGCGCACTAGCGTAATTATCATACCAGAAATATAAGTCGTTTACAAGCAATTATTTTTGCCCAAAGTTACTTAGATTTATGTACAGAATGCGTAGATGACGGTTTCGTGATAGGCAAAAGCCTTCCTTCCCTCTTTCCAGTTTTCCTAGTTTACTACAATTGTAGGCCAACCCTTTAAAGAGTCCAGCAATTCAAATCTTATTCTGGGCCTGCCGCGCTGTTGTATCCTTCCATTTGGGATCCACTGAGCTGGCTGGCCTTTGCGTATTGCTATGAGACAGATACGGCCAGCCCAGTTTCACTTTAGTCTGGCAGCTGTGCGGCCAGCGTACGCTATTTGTATTTTGGAACGGAGTATAGAGTTCCTAATGCGGTCTATGAGTTTGACACCTAGTGTACTTCGTCTCATAACCCGTTGGCAGACTCCAAAAGCGGACTTTTGACGCTTTGTTAGAGACCATCTTTGCGCTCTATAGGTACACACATACAGAAACAATGAATAATACACATGTCCATGAGCTGTCGTTTTAGTGAAAGCGGGAGAGGTGCTTTCATAAGATGTTTCATCGACCAATAGTTCTTCCAGGCCTTTTCTGTGTGTCGGGTGACTTCTTTGTCCTGTCTCGCCTGTCTATTTTTGGCCGAGGTAAATGTACTCATGGACATATTCAACCTCCACACCCCCAATTTCTTTGCTAAGCTTTGTTTTCAACATGTTCATCGTAAGTCCGACTTGAAAACTGGCGCGGCTCAGCTGTTCGAGCATTTGGCTTATGTAACCTTATGCAAAGCATAAAATTTTGGCCAGACTTGCATTTTAGTCGCTTTTCCATCATCCTGGCCATGTTGATATTGATAACAACGGCCTTAAGGATCAGTTTCCTAGAACAGCGGTGACAGTCACATGCGACCGTAATGTTCATATAGCGAAGAGCCACTGACCTGTCATAAACAAGTACGCTGGAGTTATTGCTATCGATTACATAATGAAGACATTTGATTTTCGCTATTTTGGCGCTGACAGTAACATGAGCATCCGAGGAACTAATATTTTTATAGCGAGTTTTACAAAATGCGCATACTCTCATGATAAAAATGGTCTAAATATAATCGTAATAAACAGAAAATACACAAAAGGTCTTATTCCACGATATAGACCTAAATCATCAGAGTCGTACCTACCAATATTCTCGTTTGTGGAATGCATTGCCAGTTGAAATAAAACGCGCGCAGACTTGTCGTTGTGATCTTGTTGTCCTAACTGCAGGCGCGCAAGTCTTCTTTTATTTTTCGTTGCTTGTATACATAGTATGTATGTATATATGTATTTATAATCTATACTTATAATAAATCTGTAGAGAGGTCAATTCTGTACATGAAATATATTTCCAAAATAACTATCAGGGGGTGATTAGGGATCGATACTGATGCCAAAAATGCAATCAGTAAAATTTTTGTCTGTCTGTCTGTCTGTCTGTCTGTCTGTCTGTCTGTATAACCGTTATAGAAACAAAAACTACTCGACGGATTTTAATGAAACTTGGTACAATTATTTTTCATACTCCTGAGCTGGTTATAGTATACTTTTCATCACGCTACAATCAATAGGAGCAGAGCAGTGAAGGGAAATGTTGGGAAAACGGGAGAAGTTACTCCATTTTTTACGCTTCCGTCGCGTGTGCAACCTTAATGGTTAAAGCTACACAGAAATCATGTATGACGGAAATGTTCTCCTTAAAATTATATAAAAAATATCCCACGACAGCATATGTCTATCTTTTATGGTTGACTTACAATAACACGTGTAACTCCCGATAGCTTAGCAGTTCGAAGCTTTCTGATTATATTTGTCTACTCTTACATTTATAACACTCTCAGTCATTCTTAATTAAAAAAGTTAACATTATTAACTATTCCATAAAAAAGAATCATAGAAATCGGTATAGAAACACCAACGTTATACATGAAATACGCTAATAATAAGCCATCGCGCGTGAATACTGAATCACGCTCGACGCGTCTCGCGCCTATAAAATTCAAAGTCCTGACTGACCGACTGAGACATCAACGCACAGCCTAAACCGCTGGTCCTAGAGACATGAAATTTGGAGAGTGTATTCTTCGTGAAGAGTAGGTGTCCACTAAGAAAGGGTTTTTCGAAATTCCACCCCTGAGAGGGTGAAATGGGGGGATTTCGTTTGTATGAAAAATCTTATTCCTTGAGTTAATAAACTTGAAACTTGGCACGAATACTTATGTAAATAAATTATGAAGTTGGGCATTTTTTGTTTTTATAAACTACCCCCTAAAAGGGGATTGGGGGGTTTCAAAGTTTGTATGGAAGAATTTTAGCGCGCGGTCCGATTTAATCGAAACTCAGTGTTTATACCTAAAATTGAAAGGAAAGAATAATGTGTATCAGGGTTTTTCGAAAATGTACCCCTGACGGCCTGAAAAGGGGTAGTCAATTTTACAGGGGAGGATTTTACAGCGTGGCTTGATTAACTCGAAAATTGGTATAAATAATCTTTGAGTCAAGTTGTGAACACATCCCAAATGATTTTTCAAAATTCCACCCCTGTGGGGGTGAAAAGCGGGGTACAGTTTATATGAAAAATCTTATTCGTTAGATTAATAATCTTGAAAATTAGCATGAATACTCGCCTAAGTAAGCAATAAAGTTTATCATTATTAGTTTTTCAAAACTACCCCCCCCCCCTACCCCTACTAAAGTTTGTGTGGAAGAATTTGTACGCGCCGTCCGATTAACACGAAACTCAGTGTACTTAAGACAAAAATAAATAATAACACGTATGAGGGTTTTTCGAAAATCACCCCCTAACGGGGTGAAAAGGGGTAGTTAATTTTACAGGGGAGGATTATAATAAGTGGCTGGATTAATTATAAAATTGGTATAAATAAAATAATCTTTGAGTCAAGTAATGAATTTTTATGATTTTTTTATAATTCCACCCCTGTGGGGGGAAAAGCGGGGATATAGTTTATATGAAAAATCTTATTAATTTAGTTAATAAACATGAAACTTGGGAACAATACTTGCCTAAGTAAGTAATAAAGGTTATCATTATAAGTTTTTCAAACTACCCCTCAAAGGGGGATATAGGGGTGTTGAAGTTTGTGTGGAAGAAATTGAATGCGCGATCCGATTAACTCAAAACTCAGTATTGATACTTTCGACAGAAAATAATTAATAATAAGTATGTAAAGTTGTCGCAAATTGACCCCTGATGGGGCAAAAAGGGGTAATTCGGTTTTTAGGGGAGGATTTGAACTTGAAACTGTACCTATGTTACATTTTCACGCCTAAACCACTGAACTTCTGATTTGGCAAAGAGATAGATGGCGTCCTGGGGAAGCACATACTTTTTATCCTGGTAGCACGTTCCCGTGGGATAACTTCCGACATACACGCGGGCGAAGCCGCGGGCAGAAGCTAGTTTTGAATATGTAGGTATATATTTGTCTATTTTAGTGTATTGTATAAATCGCTGTCCATACTGAGGTTGTTGAAATAAATACAAAACGACGGCCATTTGCGACAATGTGTCAATTTTAGTTCCTGAGATGCTCGAGGTTTAAATCGGCACAAAAAACAACTGTAATTTCATATAAGTAGTATATTTAGTCTATCGTACATGTTTAATATAGGTACTTATGTTAGTGAGAATCGCTCGAATCGAATCGCTTTTTGACACCTTAATGTCAAAAACTGTGAAAATGACAGATTTTCATGACGTTCGTTATAAAAATGACGGAAATATAGAGATATTTTTTTATAGAAGAGTCTAGGAAACCGTAGCTTTAGAGACAAGCTTTTGATAGACAGTGGCGCCGATTCCCTTGTTCACAAACTAAACTAAATTTAAGTTCAGTGCATCTTTTTCTTTCTATTTCATTAAGAAAAGGACAGAAAATAAATATTAGTTTAGTCCTGTCAAATTAAGATACTCCATTAACAGTTGAGACGTGATTAAAAAATTGGCTACTAAAAATACGTCAATTTACGTCAGGCGCTGACTAAATTGACGTATTTTTAGTAGTTTAGTTTGTGAACAAGGGAATCGGTGCCAGTATTTGTTTTCGCGTCGTTAATATCTCCAAAGCATTTATAGACTTTGGCCATCCACTTAGGTAATTTATTTTTCTTTTGGAGTGGCAAAAAAATAAGCCAGTCAGCAGGTTAGAAGCGGCGCCCTGTTCAGGTTGCACTAGACGTTCAATTAAGTATAGCCACTTCTGGAGGCTATTTGAATGCTCCCATTATACTCGTACGTAATGGGTGGCACAATTGCCACTGAGATACCCTTCAATAGGCAATCGATGAGATAGATGGCGTGTGTTGGTGGCGGTTAAATCAACATCCATTAATGAACCAGCATACCAATTGTCATCCATTGTTGTCACCCTGTACATTATTGTAGTACTATACAAAATTTCCTATCCGGCTAAAACCAGAATTTTTAGCTTTTTTCCAAAAATACCCAATGTTTGAAGTGCTGCGCTCAGCTCAAAAGTAGCAAATTTCGTATACTTTTAAAATGAACCGGGTGGCTTATACGTAAGATGTACGATCGCTAAAGGAGATAAGTAACCAGGGTCGTCAGATATTGTTGAAGTTTAGTAATAAACGGATTGATATTTTCGGATAAAATTTTATTTAATTAATAGAAAACCAACATTTTATTTATCAAACTAAATTTTATTTGAAAACATCCATCGGTTTCTTACTAAACTTCAACTATATCCGACGGCCCTGGTTACTTATCTCCTTTTGTGACTGTACCTTATCGTCGGTGCTCCATGGACCAATTGAAATTTGAACAATTGGTCTATGGGGAAAATTACATGTTTCTATAGTCCAAATACCAACTGGGCTAAGGACAACACTGGACGTAAACTAAAGCTATGTTCCATAATAACCCGATAAGTGAAAAACTGAAAGAAGTTCGAAAATTTCGGGGGTTTTCGAACACACACTCTTTCGCAGCTGCAAACTTGGTTTTACACTATTGGTATATCAACTATCCTAACAACATTCCAAAAATTCAGTAGATTCAGTGCAATTTTTGTGACCTTACGCGATTTTTGTCTACGGTGACTGGTACATTCACACACATCCTCATATTAGGAAACTCTGCGCAAGGCAGATTAAGTAAAGTTTTCGTATATTCGGGAAGTTTTCCGACAAACACACTTATGTGGAGGTTATTTCAAACAATAATAGCTATCGACAGAGAATGAAATTATCTTTGCATATAATTATATTTGATTTTAAAGAAAAGGTTGTTCGTTCTCATTCTGACACATCTGACTCACACGAGTGTTGTTAAGTTCGGGTTTAATGATTCTTAACTTCATAATTGCCAATACCTATTTCACAGTTACAGTTTAGCAAACATCCGTCCGAATTTTTTTACAGGAGTTTTAATTCCTTTAAAAAAATTCGGACAAACATACACAACGGTATGGATAGCTTCTTGTTTAAGCTGCTGTAAGCGCCGCCGTCGTGATTTTGTGGGTCGTAGATAAGCTTCATGTAACAGTCTACTATCAATGCTTTAGGATATATTTCACAGGGATGGAGAGTGTAAACTATTAGAGGCTCGTGGCAGAAGAAAAAAATAATCAAAAAACAGCTTCTAATTACTGCTGGCTCTATGTTGCTGACTCTTTCTGAATCTTAAAGTGATTTTTTATTTCATTAACGAGTCAAAAAAAATCTTGAATGTAGCTACTTCTATACTTCTCTTCTTATTAGATACTAAAACGTAATAACCGCTTGAGTTACGTCAAACATTGATCACGTCTCTATGCGGTTCCACCGATTCAATACGAATATGAGAGCGAATCAAGTTGAAATCTTAATGACTACTTTCAAAAGTTTCATACTTTCTAAAGTATGTGTGGAAACAACGATCGTAAGCCATAAATATCGGCTGAAACGCAGCACGAACGCTAGCGTGCGTTCCACATACAACGCGTTTAGTACGTACCCTGGCGATCTCCTCCTCTGCCAATAGCATGGCCTGTGCTCTGTCCTTATCATCCATGTTGTCCATGTGTCAGTATTACTCCCACTAAACAATTAGTTACACAAAAAATCACAACTGAAAAAAACCACCCGACGTCAGGGCGACGTAAAAAACAACTGGTACACATTACCCGGGAGTTTTTCCAAGGGCTTATTAAAAGAAGGAGAAAGTAAAGTAAATTAGAGCAATATGGTTTATTAATGTTAAAAGTAATTTAGTTCGGATGCGGGGAGCAGCGGACGTAGCGTGCGGTCACGCGCGGCCGGGACGTCGCCGGCTTGTACAACCCGCCCCGAGTTTGTTTTAAATCCATATTATATGGTGAACCTGCGACAAATCATTACAATTGCGAGACTATATAAGCATACTACACAGACGAAATGTTTTAGTATTGACTCAAACAACAATACAATATCAGAGGGAATCTCGTAATTTTAAGAACGTTCACAGTCTAATCTCAGTCTCAATCTGTCAAAAATACCTCTAATTTCCCTACATTTTGACAAGTTTTTGACTTTTTTTTTGTCGCCGAGATGAGACTGCTAAATAGATTTTGAACGTAAAACGTTCAAAATCTATTTAGCAGTCTCATCTCAACAGAAGGCTAATTCTCGAATTACGAGAATTAGCCTTCTGTTATATCCATTTGGAAGGCTGCGAACTTTTCTAGGCTGCGAACCATTGTGATTAACTATGATGCAGTAGTTCCTATTTTAAACCTGAACTAATCTACTTCGCAACTTTAAGCTAAATCTCATTTTTAAACAACATTAAATCTGATTTCCAATCGTATGAAAAACAAGAAACGATTTGTCCTAATTGTTAACTGGTGCTTAGGCTTCGTGCAACATATCATCAATCTCTACGTCTAAAATATTTGAATCGTCATGTGGTGCCCTATCCCTTTCCCTTCTTATCGTGTATCGATAATTCCAAATTAAATGAGTTTTGACCAGAATTCAGCCACGTCGACAGCTCCAGCGTTGGCCTCAGTGATAGCAAGACAAGGGAGGTGAGGTGACACCGTTTGAGGTGTAGCTCCACAATTTAACCAACCTTATTTATTTATTATTTATTTATATATACTTTATTGTACACCACAAACACAACATAACAAAAAAATATATCCAATACAAAAAATATACAATGGGCTGCAGGCAACCTGTTGGGGAGGTTTGCAGAGCGAAAACAAGAAATACTGTTAAGCATTTATTAGGAAGGTATAAAGGTTTATCTAAAAACAATGTATTGTGTAAAATGGAGTCTTATGAAAAAGTATATGTCAACTCTTACGTATACAGTTCTTCATCTAGCCAGTGTTAGTACATGGAGCCTTCAACACAACCTTCTTTCGAAGCTAAGGAAAAGTAAGAGAGTAGTAGTCCCAGGATTCACCACATAGCACTGTATTTTGACAGATAAGAATATAGTATTTTTACTTTGACATGTATGCAGACGTGCCCCAAAACTCCGCTTGTCAGAGATCAACGTTAAATCTGGTTCTGAACGAGCGACCGTGGACCGCACGCAAATCAATAGTGTCCTTGTTGATACGTAAAAAAAGCTTCAGGCACTTCCGTCATCCAACAGTCTTTCTTTTTCTACGTTCGGGTAGTACGTTCATTCGTTGTCACCCATTCCATGTACCGTTCGCAGTTGAAAGCTCAAAGGAATTATTCATCTACACCTTGGCACTTGAAAAAAAAATGAGCATGTAAATGAACATGCTAATGAACGAATGCTGCCAGTCTTCTCGTCACTTTTCCAGCTGTTAGCGATTTGGTAGGATGTTTTGTGTCATATAATAGTATGTATAATGATTAAATAACTTTAGATTTAATTAGCTACTAATTGTTAAACAATAAAATTTCCCGAAAATCCATTGGTTCCATTGTCGAACCACTGCAGAGATTAGAAAATTTAGAACCACCTGTGACTTTTTATTAATGTTGGCCAGCAATGAATCCCCTGTTGAATACTGTGAATCTGACGTTTAACCTTCGGAGCGGTGCGGTGGTCACGCAGGCAGTGCATCCATCACACAGTCACGTTTTAATTTTAGAACGTTCCTCAAGCATAGATTCACTGAATCTCTAGATCGTTACTCAGTTCGTGAATCGAACCCAAGCAGTGATATGATCTGCCGATCGATTCTGTAAAAATCTCACCGTGAAAATTTAGGTGAAGTTAGCTTAGAGTGAGTGTCAATCACTAGCATTAGTTGGAATGACAGCTCACTCCACGAATAAAAAAAATAAAATAAATAAATAAAACTTACAGAATTGCACTGCAGTATACCCAAGTGTTGTCGAGAACGAGCTTGAGAATAGATTGTCATGTCAATTTTTGTTTTTTTATCTGCATTTTTGAGATTATTATTATTGTTATGGAATTGAAGTATTAGTATCAAATATATACTTATGTTTGGAGAAGCAGATTATTAAAATACCTAATTTCTACAATGATTCAAAGAATTTAGAATTTATATAAGCGTTAGATTCCATTGGACTGACATACTTTTTTCGTCTTGCATTTTTATAGTGATAATAAGATTAAATCAATTGTCAAAACGATTAGAAACGTACAGACGCCGCACATCAAGCTACTACAATCTGTCAAAATTCTTTAATAGATTTTCAACTTTATCGTTAAAGCATTAAGGTTCAAGGTTGATTGGGAAAATTTGACAGTTTCGGGTAGCTTGACCTGCTGGCGTCTGTACAAACATGCGAAACAAATTGATATTAATAATATTTTCATGTTTATTTCTTACTGCGGAAATGATGAACTTCCATATAAACTTCCATCCCATAAGTCAGAACTGCAAAAACGCTCAAACGCGTTATTTACTTCTAACTAGTATTAGTATCAGTTCCGGTTCCGAAACGGAACGCAATGTTCCACACTTACACTAGGAGATCATGAAACAGAGAAGATTGCAATGGAAATCTGTTCAGAACAGTCTCGCGCCTAAAGTATCTACGTGGCAGGAACGGGAACTAATATAGGAAAAAATAAGAACGTTTGAACATCGGCGTCCTTTAACGTGTTTGAATTTTGCGGTCTACTTTTACTTATTGCATCCCCCGTAAAAGTCAAACAGATAAACCCCTTTATTCATAAACGTTGCTTAAAGTTAAGCAGTGATTAGCGACTGTTTAACCATACATTTTTGACGTTAAACCTTACTTAACTTTAGTCATCGTTTATGAATAAACTCCCCTGTGTCTGCGATCTATGCTAGCCTAGTACCGTTGGCTGAAACCACGGTATGACTTCCGCATTGGGCTTCGGTTCCTTTTCACTGACTGACTGAATGAATAACTGACTGACATATCAACGCACAGCCGTAACTACTGGGATTAGGAATGTGAAATTTTGCACACAGCTTCCTTTTACAGGGTTTTTTTTTTTTGTAGGGAGCACTAGGTTTTTGCAAATTCAACCTTTGAGAACAGTGGGGATTTGGTTTGTATGAAAAATCTTATTCCTTGAGTTAATAAACTTGAAACTTGGCACGAATACTTATCTAAGTAAATTATGAAGTTTATCATTTATGGTTTTTCTAAACACTAAAGGGGGATTGGGGATGTCAAAGTTTGTATGGAAGTAAAAAATCCACGCGGACGAACGAAGTCTTGTATTTCTATGAAAATGATGATTTAGTGATTTTCTGGTATTACCCTACCTACACTTTGTATTACTTGCTCATAACTATAATAATTAGGCTTATTATTATCTTTATGATGTAAAAAACTTACTACGATTATCCTTGATTTTATTTATGGATTTATAAAAAATCTTACGGTTTCCGATTCAGTTATTCCCATTCCTGCCAAGTAACTCACCAGGAGAGAATGAACGCAGAGTAGTCATTCCGTCTCAGTAGTACTCGGATGTTTCATTCAAGCGTAGTATGAGGTGGTTGTTGGTTGGAGTTGGATGATTGCCACCCCTAACATTAGGGAGAGAAATGTAGTTGTTTCATTCTCGCTATCCTTGTCTAGACTACTAGTATTGGAAAACCTATATTGAATCAGCAACTATCTATTGGTTTGTTCTCGCGGAACGCAACTTCGGCATGAGCGAAACGCAACGTGTGCAAAATAAGTACAAGGATAACATAACCGCAAGGAGTTCGCATTCTCGAAATATTTTTTTTCTTCTCTATAACACCGCGCGGTTAGTCTACCTCAATTGTTACAACACATACTTTCATTAACTGGTTGTTTGAGAAACTCATGGCTAGTTTGTGATACTGCTAAGCTAGACACTGACGCCGATTCCCTTGTTCACAAACTAAACTAAAAGGTTCAGTGCATCTTTTTCTTTCTATTTCATTAGGAAAAGGACAGAAGATAAAGAGATTAGTGTTAGCCGACATTACATTCCAAGTTTTTCAAAAGTTCCTTATTAGTATAGATACGTGCGGGATTTGGAAACCATACGCATGAGATTGCAATCACTGAAAAAGGAAAAGGAGGTCCAATTAATAAATCTAACTACCCGTCGACGCGCGACACTTTGCAATACTTTTTAAAAGTCCATGAGCGAGCCATATTAACGGCAACAAAGTTATTTGATGACAACGTTCGTTTATATCAAGCTATGGTTTATCAACTGAAATAAACGCCTTAATTTACCTTTCATAAGGCTGATTTACCCAAAGCCAGATATATCTTTCTCTGAAGATAAATTTTGAATGTTGGATAGCTTTCCTTACAAAGACTATCTATTTTATTTCACGGAAATAAAGATACCTGGCGTTGGTAAAATCTGCCAATAATAACATATGAACAGTAAACTCTTAAGCATAACAACTGTCTTTTGTGTTTCCATTTCAATTTGTTTACGATTCCTCATCGGTTTCCAGTCTAACAAGATGCAGCTGAATATCTTACATAGGGCGACTGCCTCTCTGACCTCCACAAAACAGTGACGGGGTAACACAATACCCCTTGGGAAGACTGGTTGTCAGGCTTTCGGGCTTTGGACTTCCCGACTGTCAAAGATCCACACATGACAGCTGTGACCAACGGCTTAACGTGGTTTTCGAGGCACGGAGGGGTATTGGTATATTAGGTTGGTCATCCATCCACTCAGCCTCATTATGGCCTGACCAAGATTATGTCTGGACTTTAAAAGAACCACTAAGTTTTTTCGGTCTTTTTTCATTATTCTCAGAGTAGTCAGGAAACACCGAACTCGTCTAGTTTTAAAGACCTAAAGGACATGGCTAAATGACTGCCCCAAGCATGTCTAGTAACTTCACATTAACTCGTAATATTTAAATATTCATTCATGAATTAATCAGCGTTTAATAATTTCCTAGCGCTTTCGTGAACTGTTAAACATAAAAAAAGTATCTTAGTTGCTTTTTTTGATTGACATGACAAGTTCAAGGGGAATAATAATACAGTACTGCAACTAGGGACGGGTCATGTCGCTTTTCTAAAATGTCAAATCAAACTATGTATACTTATATCGATTTTTGATAACAGGTATCAAAACGATTTATTTTCTGAAACTAAGAAGTGGCAATCAGAGTTATTGGCGGGAATCGATGGAATTCAATTCGGTGTCCTGTTTAGTTGCTTCTTATTGTGTTTTCACAGGGAAACGGGGTTGTTTCTAAGTGACAATCGACTCTATTCAATTCCACTATTTTCGTATCAAAATCAAATAAAAATAATTGAAAGCTTCAGAATGTGCTTCTACGTTTAATGTACTACCTATTTTGTGTCGAAAAATATTAACTGAATACAGGTCGACAAAAACTATTTAAGTATATTTTTATCTTTCAACCCAATCGATTATTTTATTGATTCGATTACACTTGACGTTCAATCCCATCTCTATGAAAAAAAACAAACGTCAGATGTTAGACATCGTTGGAACACTGCCGTTTGCTTGTTCGTTGTGGTTTTTCATTTTGGATTTTCATTCATCGCTTGCTTATTGTGTGTGCTTGCCTACCTACTGACCTCTTGCTACTCGACACGGACTTGACTTGCAATCAATTCATCCTGCGATGCATAAACTGCGGTGTAACCACGCAAAGGCTGCGGCAGCATATCGCCTCTTCATTGCCTGTTTTTCTACTCACTATTGTAACAGGACTTATTTATGCGAGGGTAGATTTGTATTGGTAATATTATAGAAAACAGTCCATGGATAAGCTTGTTAGAGTCGAGTTATGTTGTGTCATACTAAATCGTTGAAAGTCACTGTCAGTTATAAAATCATTTTGACATTGAAGTGAATTGTCAGTTAGCAAGTTGTCAGCAGGAGCCAGTCTTGAACGAGGCACCGGAGTGATAAGTTTAAGGTTAGTAAATAATATAAATATGTACTAAACTATGCTGAATAATTTATAATAAATACTGTTATTGCGTTGATTTATTCGTTGTTTCAATTCTATGACTCCCTTCTGAGGTTAGTTTACATCTCAGAAGTGGGATTCGCGAGACATTTTGTTTTGTGGTGAACCACCCCACGAGCTCGACCGCCGATAAACAAAACTATATTAATTTTAACGGAAATCAACGCAATTACAAGAAGAAAAACAAGAATATGTGTGGTTTAACATTATATGATAACATTGTGAACCCCGATTTGACCGATTAAAGCAGATGCATTTTACAGTATTTTTTTTTTGAAAATATTTTTGGTCATAAAAGAACAGGTAGATAGATAAAACGTAGAAATATTGGTTTAAAATAGCAATCGCGTACGATTAACGTCAAGGAATGATACAATCCTTATAAAATTATCAACAGTTTTCGTGATGAAATCAATTTAGTGTCCCTCGTTGGAGGTACAGTATAATAGGAGTAGAAATACATATTTGGAAGAGAAATATAGTGAATAGAATGACTAGAAATAAATAAAGAACCCAAAAATGTGTCGCCATTTTCGTGATGCATACAGATTAAAAACAGAAATTCCTTAAGTAAAGTAAATAAAAATTCAATAATGTTATGATAGACTGACTAGCAAATAGTTGTAAAATGATGTTGAAACACCTACGTTAAAATGTAAATTCAATGACTGTATTTTGCAAGATTTATGCACCATACATTAACAAAATGTTCTGAGTTCCAGAAATATGAGTGACAAAGAACCCAATGCGGATTATCGACGCACCAGCAACCCTTCTTGCAACCAGGAAAGTCACAGGATGTATGGTGAATCATCCCGTAGTCGGCAGCGAGACCTAAGGGAAAGCGAGAGGCGCAGTCGTAGCCGCAGTCGTAATGGCCGTGGTGATGGCCAACAACGAACGCAAGGATTTAGTAGGCGCAGTTCAGCTCGTGACCGTCGGCACAGCAGCTCAACGCGTCATAAACCGAGAAGCCGAAGCATAAGCAGCACGCGAACACTACTCGAGCAGGAGCGGAAGCTGTCCAGGGAGAGGGAAAAATTAAGAACCCTTGAAAACCAGGTACGTAAAGAACGGGAGAAATTAACGGAACGGAACAGATCACGTAGGCGTTTTGAGACGCCTGAGCCCGGACCGAGCAATCGTGGGCAGACAAATGCTGGCAATAAAAGCTCAACTCGGTACCGTTCCTTAATCACTCCCGCGAAACGACACGCCCCCACTGATGAAAATCATGGAGTAAGTGACAACAAGAAAACTAAATACATGACTACGGACCTGTTTGCGGATTTTCTTTCAAAACTTCTTAAGTCTAAAGCAGGGGATCGTGAATCGTTTTCTAGTTCAACTTTGAATAACGTCGTTCCAGACTTCGACCCTATGTCGAAAGAACAGACCATTAATATCTGGCTCGATAAAGTCGATGAATGTTCCGAGATTTATAATTGGAACGATAAGCAAACGGTTCACTATGCCCTGCCTAAACTTACCGGACTGGCTAAGACATGGTTCCAGGGTCTGCCCTCTATTAAGCATACTTGGCCTGAATGGAAGTCGATGCTAAGGGAATCATTTCCTGCAACTGAAAATTATGCGGAACTCTTGACAGATATGCTTAATAGACGGGTACGCTCTGGAGAATCTTATGAACTTTATTATTTTGCGAAAATCAATTTACTGAATAGATGTAAGATATTTGGAAAGCAAGCAGTGGATTGTTTACTTTATGGGGTCGAAGACAGGGGAGTTCGTGTAGGTGCTCAAGCAGCAAAATTTGATAAACCAGAAGATGTACTTGAATTCTTTAAAACCATTAAGTACCATAATAGAAATCAGTCGGACTTTAACAAAGATTTTAATAAGGATAAGCGACCTAGCAATACTTCGGTAGGTAATAGCTCGGCAAAGAATACAGAGGCGTCAAACAAAAATAGTGGCGCGAGAGGTCCAATTAAGTGCTTTAACTGTCAGGGTATCGGTCACCCTAGCTTTAAGTGCCCTAAACCGATCGTCAAGTGCACTAACTGTCATTTTATGGGACACGACAGTTCCCACTGTCCCAGATTAAAGGATCAAAAGAATCCTTCAAAGGATAAAGAGGTCCTTGAGGTTTCCTTCACTGAAAACAGTAACGACAAGTACAAAATTATGACAAGTATTAACGGAATCGCTACAGTGTGCCAATTGGATTTAGGTAGTGAGGCAACTTTAATACGTAAAAATAACGCCTTAAGATTAGGATTGAACTGGGTAGGCGTTAATGGCCCATATTTGAGAGGACTAGGGAATGTACCATACTTACCGCTAGGGCGTACTTTAGTGAATATTGATGTGCAAGGTATTTCGGAAAAGGATGTCGAGGTGTTTATTGTAGATGATCACTTAATTAATTATGACGTGCTGCTTGGACATAGCTTTACTGAAAGACCCACGCTTAAGATTGTTAAAACTCCAACAGATCTAATATTTGAACGGGTAGGACAAGACGACAATACTAAATTACATCTTTGTACAATTTGTGATGTTACATTAGACATCGGTGAGATGGTATCAGTCCCTGTAAGGTCAAACGTTGCCTGTACCGGAAATATCTATGTAGGCGGATCGGTGAGGGGATGCGCGGGTCATGAGTACTATCTGTTACCGGGAGAATATAAAATTCATGATTCTGAATGTCATCTATTAGTCCAAAATGTTGGTTCAAACTCAGTGCGCTTCAAAAAGAACTCCCTCATTACACGCGCTCAGCTTGTAGGATCGAGGAATTTAGACCTACATGTTTTGAGAGTTACGAATGATTTGAATAATTACGTTTCTGTCACTCCTAATTGCGGAAAACAGTTGTCGGAAGCTCAAAACCGTCAATGCGTGAAATTGCTGGAAAGATATAAGGACTGCTTCTCTACTAGTATGCATGACTTGGGATTTACCAACGTCACGGAAATGGAAATTCACCTCAAGGATTCCACCCCTGTCGTTTATAGGCCGTACCGGTTACCTTACTCTGAGCGTAAACTAGTTCAAGACATGGTTAGTGATATGATCGACCATGGTATCGTGCGAGAGTCTAACTCCCCATACGCTAGTCCAATTGTCCTAGTCAAAAAGAAATCGGGCGAAAAGCGTCTTTGTGTTGACTATCGCGCCCTGAACAGTCGCACCAAAAGAGATCACTATCCCCTACCAAGAATTGACGACTTGTTAGATCAGCTTTCGGGTCAATCATTGTTCACGTCACTTGATTTGGCCTCAGGCTATCATCAAATTGCCATAACCGAAGAATCTAGGGAGAAAACTGCATTTGTCACACCCGACGGACAATACGAGTACAATCGTATGCCCTTCGGGCTGGCAAATGCCCCAGCAGTTTTCCAGAGGGCGATCCACAAAATTCTCAGTAAGGCCAAAGTCGGATATATAGTTATATATATGGATGACATTATGATTCCATCGAGAAATTTTGAGGAAGGTCTAACACGCCTCGAAGAAGTGCTAGACCTCCTACGTCAGGCAGGATTAACTCTTAAGATGGAAAAATGCCATTTCTTCCAAGAACGAATCGATTTTCTTGGATTCGAAATAGATAAAGATGGTATTAGACCTGGGATCCAAAAGATTGAAGCGGTGTCCAGGTTCCCTGCTCCCCGAAATCAACATGAGGTTAGAAGGTTTCTTGGACTCGCTAGTTTTTTTAGAAGGTTTGTGAAAGGGTTTGCATTAATTGCTAGGCCTTTGACAAACCTTTTGAAAAAGGACACACCATGGAGCTGGGGAGATATACAAACGGAATCTTTCCAATCCATTAAAAAGTACCTAACCGAAAGACCTGTCCTGGCCTTGTACAACCCCAATGCCGAAACGCAATTACACACCGACGCGAGTAAATTCGGACTTGCGGGCATCCTATTACAGAGGAAAGATTCCGATCCCTGGCGGCCAATAGCATACTTTAGTCGTCAAACGTCAGCGGATGAGATGAAATTGCACTCATTCGAGCTAGAGACACTTGCAGTTGTTTGTGCCTTGAACAAATTTCGCACATACCTCATTGGACTGAAGTTCACTATTATAACCGACTGCAACGCATTACGCTCTACTTTCACCAAAAGAGATCTCATACCTCGTATATCTAGATGGTGGATTCAATTTTTAGAATTTGACTGCGAAATCGAGTATCGTCCTGGTGAAAGAATGTCACATGTAGACGCACTCAGTAGGGGCCCAGTGTCAGTACCGTCTGAAGTCATTCACGTTCTAGACATTATGTCGGTTGGTACGGAGGACTGGATTTCCACGGTGCAGTCGTCCGACGAAGAAGTTAGACGTATTAAAGAGGTTCTAGAAGACCCGGAAACATCTAAGATTGCAGGTATTTATAAGGAATACACAATTAAAAACGGACGAGTGTTTAGGACTTTAGGTGAGGGTGTTACCAGATGGGTGGTCCCAAAAGGCGTGCGGTGGCAACTCTTGAAATCCAACCATGATGACGTAGGTCATTTTGGCTTCGAGAAGACATTGGACCGAATTAGATCGCTCTTTTGGTTCCCGAAGATGCGAAGGTTCATAAAAAAATATGTAGCTGCATGTCTTGAGTGCGCTCACCATAAACTGCCTTCGGGAAACAAAGAGGGACTGCTTCACCCGATTCCGAAAATAGAGATACCATTTCACACTTTACATGCGGACCACTTGGGTCCTTTTCCACGAAGCAAGCGAGGTTACACTTACATACTTGTGATAGTCGACGCCTTTACAAAATATGTCAGCATTACACCCGTTCGAAGTACGAAAACCAAAGAGAGTATTAAAGCATTGAAGACTCTCTTTAGTTACTTTGGGTCTCCCTCGCGACTCATAACAGATAGAGGCACAAGTTTCACAAGCAAACAGTTTAAGACATTCGTGCAGTCGATTGGTGCAAAACACATCCTCAATTCTGTCGCCACACCGAGAGCAAATGGGCAAGTCGAACGGTATAACCGAACGATTCTGGCATCCCTGGGGTCCATGGCTCACGGTAAGAACAAAAGTTCGTGGGACGAACTTCTGCCGGACATTCAGCTAGGACTTAATACTACCGTTCATGACGTAACAAGGAAAACACCTACAGAGCTATTGTTAGGTAGGACGGTGGCGAACCCGGGCCAAGGTATATTAAATAACGTAATTGATGACATAGGACAGAGTAGTAATCAAAGTTTAGAAGAAATTAGGTCTGAAGCGAGTGATCGAATTAAGAGAAATCAGGAGAAAAATAAGAATCGATATGACAAACACAGGAAAAAGGCTACAAATTATAAGGAGGGCGATCTGGTTAGGATAGCTAGGGCAGTAGTATCGGCGCCGGGGCAATCTAAAAAGTTAGAAGCGAAGTGTCAGGGTCCATACAGGATAAAGAAAGTCTTACCAAACGATCGATTCCTCGTTGTAGACACACCTTTGACCAGAAAAGGGGCCAAGTACGAATCGATTGTCGCCATTGATAAAATTTACCCATGGTTAAGTTTTAATGCCCCTGCTTGCTCGTCCAGCGACGAAAATGACGAAGAGAGTGACAACAATTAATAATATTGTTATTAAATATGAATAAATTGTAATGAATTATTTGATTTGTAACTTAATACTATGCATGATAATTATTTAGTTTATGATTTGGAATGATTGCAATTTGCGATGTACAAGCTATGTGAGATGATGCTTGGCATAATGAACTTGCCAGACCCTTAGAGATTAAGTGAGGGTGCTTTGAGTCGGGCAGGATTGGCGTTGGGATTCGCCGCCCATGATTGGCTCAAAGCACTGCTGCCGATGACGGAGTGATGGTGAAGGAAGTAGCCTCACTTCGCTCGGCAATAGACATGACTGTAGAATGAGTGAGAATGTTTGAACTGGGCAGGATTGGCGTATGAACTCGTCGCCCATGAGTGGTTCATAACATTACGGCTGAAGCGGTGTGAGAGTGAAGGAAGTAGTTTTCACATCGCTCAAGCTATAGAATTAATGAAAATGATTATCTAGGATATTTTTATTTGTAAGAATTGAGACAAACTTTACTGATTCATGATATTATTTGGTTAAAATAAGTAATCTAACTATGGACGTGTTATTTTTGTAAGTTTATGAATGATAATTGTTTGATATATAGAATTTATTCAACCAAACTATAACACACCTCTTATGTGTACAATAATAAGGAACGAAGGGACTCGTTCTTGAAGGATGGCCGACTGTAACAGGACTTATTTATGCGAGGGTAGATTTGTATTGGTAATATTATAGAAAACAGTCCATGGATAAGCTTGTTAGAGTCGAGTTATGTTGTGTCATACTAAATCGTTGAAAGTCACTGTCAGTTATAAAATCATTTTGACATTGAAGTGAATTGTCAGTTAGCAAGTTGTCAGCAGGAGCCAGTCTTGAACGAGGCACCGGAGTGATAAGTTTAAGGTTAGTAAATAATATAAATATGTACTAAACTATGCTGAATAATTTATAATAAATACTGTTATTGCGTTGATTTATTCGTTGTTTCAATTCTATGACTCCCTTCTGAGGTTAGTTTACACTATCTTAGCACGATGGTTAACAATTGAGGTAAGTCATCTACAGCTAGAATCATTCTAGAACCGATAAATATAAGAAACATCGAACAAATGTGACTTCAAGTAGTTTACCGTGTTTTCAAAATACATAATGAACTCAATGGCAATGAATCAGAAAGACTCATCTCGTCTCAACACGTCACGACTACAACAGACTGGTTGCTTTAGATGTCATAATAATCAAATGTGTAGGTATTATAAATAATTCATGTGGGTAATAAGGTAATTAAGTTTGTTCTAGGTTCCAAGGGATGCCAACATTTGTCATCCTTGTTATGAGCTGCTGAATTCAGAAGCAACTAGTGATGTACGATTATTTGGTCATACCTACAATAGTGCGCATAACTTGAGGCCGTTCTGTGAGAAGTATACAACGCCATGCAGTGGAAAGAAACGATTCAATTTTGCAGAATTTACCAACGTCACATTCAGCTTTCGATTATCTAAATAAAATGTTTTTAAACACAGTGTGTTTTTTTATCTTTACATACCCGTCCGGTAGCATTTATCATCTTCCTCTTCAGATATTCAGTTTCTCGGCCTACAAATCGTCAGGACTACTGTCCCTGACCTCTCTCTCTCTCTGGTTGTGTTATTGGGCAACATCCAATCAGAATGATTTGATCAGACAGACAGATAACCTAAACTAACTTTTTTATATAATGTTCTTATAAGATTCACAGAATAAATAAATTAATCGCATTTTTGTTGTTTTATTTCAATATCTTTTAAAGTAGTTTTGAGTATGAATATCGATGGCTATAAGAGTAGGGGACGACCAACGAAACGATGGATGGACTGTGTGAATGATGATATGGTTAGAAAGGGGGTGACTACCGAGATGGCGGCTAATAGAGGAGTATGGAAGAAAAAGACATGTTGCGCCGACCACAAATAAATTGGGATTAGGGCAGGAGAATGATGATGATCTTTTAAAGTCCTTGGTTACTCACTGTATTCGTTATCTAGTTTAGGCAGGATTTAACAATCACCACATACTAATTAAACTAAGTCCCATCTCTCGAGTACATTCACTATAGGGATTTGGTTTTGGACAAAAATCTAGTGTTGTTTGGGTAACACCTAGGTAAAAGTTCATAGCAATGTAATTTATTTGCAGTTTTTTATACCTATTGACGTAGGAGTTACACGATTTCATTTTCAGGATTAAAAAGATATAAAAAGCGCCTGAAACTTTTTCTGTATGAAATACTAATATTCAGCTATTCAGCATTACATATTGCTAGGTACCATGTCTAGACATTGCTGGATTTTCGTCCATACTTCAGTTTAGCCATCTCCAATTTAATATTGACGTTACGACGAAATGTCATTTACCGAATAACAGCCGGGACTAACGGAGGGATCTCGATATGTTATGGATCCACGACCCATCCACGGACTGATCAGACCTCGGCAAGATCAGACCGTGTGGCTGGTATTATTTAGCCACAAGCCCTTTCCTTAGGATTCGAGTCAAGGACAATCCTCAACTTAACAAGATAATCTTACTAGTGAAGGTGATATAACCGATATTTAAACAATATCTAATGCTAAAAAGTACAAAATAAAATAACAGTATATTTCTAGCTAATATTTACCTACTTAAAAAGTACCTACTAATAAAACTTACGTAATAATTGAACTTTAATATATTCTTAGAAGCTTGAGGTGTGAACGTCCTTTTTACATTTAAAGATAAGCCTCAAGCCTAGAATAAAGTATTAAAGTTCTATGTTTAAGAAGTAATTTTGTTCTTTTTAATTACTTCTTTTTAATTTTTAATTAGCTTGTTTTAAAAAAGATTTTTGCCTATATAAATTGGTATGATTGACTCGCGTTCGCCCCATGAAATGCAACATCCCTGGGTGTTAAAACCACTGAAAATTACCAGAGCTCTCTCTCCTATTAATTACCAAATTGTTTAAAGTTTTTGATTTAACAATTATTGCCAAAAAATTACACCAAATGTTTCTGGCATTATCTACATAGTGCCATCTCTTAGCATGTCATGACGTCATTAGATATTCGTGCAGTAGGCGTCCTTAGGGGCTGGGCTACTGCCCTCCTAGTATTTATGTGGAACTGTAGATGTCGCTCTTTGGTAGAACTCCCGAATGATTATTTTACTTTTGTGGAATACCTCCTGCCGGGTACTGAGGGCATAGTGCGAGTTTTTCTACCTACTCGATGGCGTTAACGTAAACTCAGATTTGTATGGAATGACAGCAGTGCTATCGAGTTTCCACTAGATGGCCCTGCTCGAATGTTTACCACGTGATTTGTAAACAAAAGAATAGAATATAAGTATGACTTATATTCTATTCTTTTGTTTACAAAATATAATATGACTAAACCCCGTAAAGTGTCGCCTTTGCGACATAATAACGGGCCTTCAAAGCCCTTTGGTGTGGAGGCTAGGATTTGCAAACAAACAACAAAAAACTTAAGAAATTTGTAACTTTCACCTCCAACCCCCTTACAGGGAGGTGCATGTCTGTATTTCTTACGGATAATAATTTATAGGTTAGTACAATATCACAGCTAAAATAAAAAGAAAATATTTAATGTACAGAAGTTTTCCAAGACTTACTCAACAATTTCACTGTTAAAAAGTTATCAGATCTAATGTAGAGCTTAACCCCTATAACTCTACAAATGTTACATCTTAGTCACAATGTATGGCTAATCAGATACAAAAGATTAAACAAAAAAGAACTGACTTCCAAAAAAACAATACAAAGTGAAAAATACCTTTAATTTCGGAAGTTGGTGTCTTGGATTTAGTGTATTTTCGGTGTTTGCCATCGGCTTCTGAAGCTAAAGTTATTTTTTGCTTTGTAGGGGAGTGAAGACTAGAATAGACACTGTTTATATTACAATATTAGTTTCCTGAATAGAACAAATACTAGATTATTCACTAAGGGCATAAAGTAGTGTATTTTTGTCGTGGGCGCTATTTGAATCCTGAACGCAACGAAGGAATCTACGACTCCGGAGCGTAACTACGGAGCTCTGGGCTCACTCCTGAGCGAAACGAGGGAGTTAAGACTAGAAACCTGAGTGCAGTGAGGGATTCAAGCTTGCCCAAGACGAAGACACCTTTATCCCCGAGGAGATAATACTCTACTTCTCGCACCTACTGCGAGGTAATAAAAACCAATTCGAGTATCGAATTAGTAGTTTATGAAAGTGTTAAATAACCGGGGAATACCTAGTTATGTGCAGTGTCATACACTATTTACCCGACTACGTGACAGGATAGTGTTACGTTTTTATGCGTACTATATACTTGTATCTTAGCCTAGTTTTGTGCAGTTTGATACACTTTTTTATCTAAACTCATGCACGATTTTCTTACTTGAGGTTCCAAATTCAAATCACATCTTCCCTAGGCAGCGGGTCATAATGAAATTCAGTACAATATTAATGCCCGGCTAGAGCCTAGGCCTAATGACCTGCGTGAGGATAAGTTTACATGATATATAATTGGACATTAGCAAGCAGGTGGTGTGGAAATCGTTTATCACCTAATCAAAATCAAAATAATTAACTTCACATAAACCTACTTGGGCCCTTTAAACGTCAGGAGTTAGGGTGCACGGTTCTAATTGGTCGTTTCCTATGGTGAAGAGCCGGTAAGAAAAATCAGTATGAACAACATGTCGGCAAACACAAGTAATGAACAGTTGTAGTTATTATAATGTGTAGTAGGTATATAACGTAAAATTATTGTAATATTTCGTCAAACAAAAAACTACCTATGCATAATAACAAGTTTGAAAAAAAAAAACGTAAATTGGAAGCAGATACAGACATTCCATGGCCACTCTTTCATCTCGATCACCGATGCAAATAAATAATGCCGTCTACGGTGAATCAGCTATTGTAAATTCCAGTTCCAATGGCGGCTAATTTCGCTAAGGGCTTTTATGTGAAACGAAACACGTGTCGCGTTTCCGTGTATGGGTTGCACAAAGAGTACGTACGCATCTATTATATTAAGATTAAAATGTACAGCAGTCGCAAGGGTTTCAAATTAAATCAGCATTAAACTAACCCTTTGTGTTGCCTCCCTAGCTGGACAGGGAGTCGCCTTTCATTTATGGATTAGGTAATACAGATAAGCAAAAAAGTTAACTGGGTAAGTGGGAATTTGAAATACATATCTAAATGACTGTATCGTAGCTACCGTGCTGTGTTAAATCAACATCGTCGTCAATGATTCTCCTCCTAAAATAGCTATAATCTGTATGCGACGCAGTAGAAGAAAATCAGAGTGCTTACGTGAGGAAAGTGATAATTAGACCTCCCTAACTAGTTGTTAGGGAGCACAGGATGTTTGCTGGGAAAACCGTAATAAATAACTTGAAATAACAACGAAAGACAACAAAAAACTTACACATTCGATTACCGCGCTCTGTGAAAAAGATCTTACCCATAAGTCATTTTTGTGTGTAACTATGAATTTGGAGAAGTTGCAGTGATTGGCCGACAGAACGGCTTAGTCGATGAATATACCCAATTCGTAAAATGCCCAACAGCTTGAAAAAGGGCTAATTCGCTAAATACCTAGTTCAGAAAATATATATTTCTGGTAATGCTTAATTCTTAAAAAGCCCAATTCTCAAAAAGTCCAATTCTTAAAAATCCCAATTCTTAGAAAGCCAAATACCTATAAAGACCAATTCTTAAAGGGACATTTTTTTGCCAATTAGATGACAATTCGAATAATAACAATGTAAGACAATTCGATTTTTATGCAACTTGTGTTGCATACCGTGTAAAGTAAAAACAAGCATGACTCACGCGCGCAAATAAACGTTTATTAAAAGCTTTCCTATGTCTGCTGAATCGGATTAATTAAAAAGGGTACTTGATGGACCTTCATCTCCTGCTCCCGATCTCATTAAGTACTTTGATTTTGCCAGACTATTAGGTACTATAGCCGCTGATATAACGAACGGACCCCCCCCCCCCCCCCCCCGCTCTGTACCGAGGGAGATTAGTTATGTATCTTCAACGCTAAGCTTATTTGTGAGTTTCCCCTCGACGGGACGTGGTGTTAATTTTCTGAGTATATTTCATCTGTCCGAAAGGGCTTTATGAATTTGATTGGTATTCAGATTTTTATGGGAAGCTGGTTTGTTTACGTTTGGGAACATCGTGCACACTCTGGATTCTGAAGAGCACTGCCGTGTTCCGCCCAAGCCGGGCAGACCACCGTATGCTCCACCGTGTCCTCCGAGCGATCCACACAGTGGTGACACCCTGGCGTTTCCTCCCGCTTTATCCTGAACAGGAACCTCCCGAAACAACCGTGTCCGGTGAGGACCTGTGTCAAGCGGAAGGTGAGGGCGTCGTGGCACCTCTAGCCACTCCTCAAAGAGGGGACTTATCGCGGCAATTGTGGCGTGCCCAGCACTGGGTTGCGACGATCGCACTCTCCATGCCGCTATGAGATCCCGCCGGAGCTCTGTCCGCTGTACCGTGATTTCTCGCGGCAGCGGAGTTACACCCCGGCGTTTTGCCTCCTCTCGCCACTCCCATATGTGGGCGAGGACTTTGGCCTCCCGATCCCATGGCGGCAAATCGGCAATCCAGGAACCATTGGCATTGGTGTTATACCTACCGGTACCAGAGTCGTATCGGTACTGTAGCTGCAATACAAATATACATCCGTCGCCGCCGCCGCGCTGTGCGCGGGAATAGTTTCGGCGACCTGCGCCACCGCACGGATTTCTGTAGGAACTATATCACATACCGCCTATTCCAACTGCGTTCCTATTGGTTGATTTAATGTTGTAAGTAGGTCACGCCTCGCGCACCTTAGTTTTAGTATAAGACATATATAAGGATTTTGTACACGACACAACACACACGCTCTATATATTTCCTCGTTTACTTTTAAATATACTTTCGTCGTACATCTGGAGTATTATTACCTGACACTACCTAAGCGCTACAGTGGTGACCCCGACGTGATATTACAATAATTGTCCCGACGTGATATTACAATAATTGTGCCGACGTGAATACGATTGTGTGAACGTGATTACGACGCGCTATTAAGAAGATATATCCAGATCCTCAAATCAAGTTTTTATCATGGCTAACAACAAAGAACAAGAACTCTCCGGTGTGTCCACGTCGATGCGCATTCCACCCATTTGGCGCGACAAGATTCGTTTGTGGTTCGCGCAATTTGAAGCCATCATGTCCGTACAGAAGAAGGGCGATCAAGTTATGTTCGAACTCATTATCGGACAACTTGAGCGGCAAGATCTCGACGAAATCGCAGACATCATTCTACATCCTCCAGAGAAAAATCGTTACGACGCGTTGAAAAATCGATTGTTCCAAGTCTACGAGGAATCCGAGCAACGGCAAGTACAAAGGTTGCTATCAGAAATGGAACTCGGTGACATGAAGCCTTCACAGCTGCTACGTCGCATGAAAAACCTCGCCGCCGATAATATCTCCGACTCAGCGCTACGGATTATGTGGACAAACCACCTTCCACAATCCGTCCGAGCAGTACTCGCTGTCAGTGACAACATCGCGAAACATTCCGATATCCACGAGCTGGCAATGATGGCAGACAAGATCCTCGAGCAAACACAACCACTCGGTGCAGTCGCTGCTGTTACCTCCGTTTCCGCCACCCCGCATGCATCTACATCGATTGAAGAGAAGATCGACGCGCTCACGAGAGAAATCGCAGAATTGAAAGCACGTCAATCGAATTATCAGCAGCATCGACGCAGACCATTCGACCGACGGCGTTCAAGATCGCGTTCATCGAGCAGGAACAATCGCGATCGCACACATAACGACCAATCAGCGATCTGTTTTTATCATCGCAAGTTCGGCAAAGAGGCGCGAAAATGTACGCGTCCTTGCAGTTTCAAAGAACCTGCAAACTCGGAAAACTAACGCCTGCGTTGGTTGAGGCGGCCACCGACGCAAACAACACTTCTTACCGCCTATTTATAACAGACAAAAACTCGCGTCTATCATTTTTAATCGATACTGGCGCCAACGTCTCTGTGATACCGAGAAGAAAAGGCGGGAATACTAAACCAACAGATTTTTGCTTGTATGCAGCGAATAACACGGTAATTCCAACGTACGGAGAGAAAACGTTAGAATTGGATCTCAACCTACGAAGACCATACAGCTGGAGATTCATCATCGCTGCAGTCAGCAAACCCATCATCGGTGCCGACTTCCTGAAACGTCATCAACTTCTTGTCGACATAGCCGGCCGATGTCTCGTCGACAAAGTTACCAAACTGACCGTCAAGGCACCAGTCACTTATTCCGCCGAACCTACAGTCCGAAGTATCGACGTTGATCAGCCATATCACCAGCTAATCAGCAAGTTTCCTGACATACTGCGACCGTCATGCATGAAGGATACTCCAAAGCACCGGGTAGAACATCACATTGAAACTACCGGTCCACCAGTATACAGCAAGAGCAGACCACTCCCACCACATCGGTACCTGTCCGTGAAGAAGGAATTCGAGTCAATGATGCAGCAAGGAATTTGCCGACCAAGCAAAAGCCCTTGGTCCAGTCCACTACATGTCGTTCCCAAGAAAAACGGCGACATTCGCATCTGTGGTGACTACCGAAGACTCAATGACGTCACTAAACCCGACCGCTATCCAGTTCCACGTCTCAAAGATTTTACCTACCTACTTCACGGCAAGAAAGTATTTACTACACTCGACCTAAATCGTGCTTACCAACAACTGCCTGTATACGAACCGGACATCGAGAAGACAGCCATCACAACACCCTTTGGCTTATTTGAGTTTCCACGAATGTGTCCAGGTCTTAAAAATGCTGGACAGACATTCCAACGATTCATACATGAAGTACTCATCGGGTTAGACTACGCATTCCCATTCATCGACGATGTTATCGTCGCATCGGAAAATGAAACTAGCCACATTGAAGATCTGCAGGAGGTGTTACGCCGATTAGACAAGTATGGCATCACAATAAATCCATCAAAGTGTGTCTTCGGCAGAGAAAATGTCAACTTTCTAGGCTATGAAGTCTCAAGCAACGGAATCAAGCCACCACAAGACAAAATAACTGCCATCACTGCTTACCCCAAACCCGAGACAATTCAAGACTTACGTCGATTTATCGGTATGGTAAACTTTTATCGCGACAGCATACCAAACGCAGCCCACATTCAAGCACCTCTTAACGCATTCCTGCACAATTCTAAGAAACGCGACAAAACAAAAGTCGAGTGGAACACTGAAGCGTCACAAGCATTCGAGTTATGTAAAGTTAGCATACAGAACGCAGCTTTACTCGCTCACCCATCTCTATCACCAACCGACGCAATTACCCTCATGTGCGACGCGTCAAATACCTGCGCCGGAGCGGTACTTCAACAACTCATAAACAAGAAACGAATACCACTTGGCTATTTCTCTAAGAAATTCTCAGAAACTCAACAACGATACAGTACATTCGACAGAGAATTGTTAGCAATCTATATGGCAATCAAACACTTCAGAAAAATTTTCGAAGGGAGAGAACTCATTATCTACACCGACCACAAGCCGCTTACCTACGCTATTCGTAAAGCTCCGTCCGATAACGATACTCAACGGCGCACTCGTCAACTTTTGTTTATCAGCGAGTTCACGACTGACATCCGGCACATAAGTGGAGTAAACAACGTTGTTGCCGACGCTCTCTCACGTATCGAAACCATCGAATTGCCATCACCAATAAACTACGACGAATTATTACAAGCTCAACAAAAGGACAGCTATATTCCAATATTATCACAACAAACAAATATCCAACTGAAGAAAATCGTCATACCCGGTACCAACAAGCCATTATTCTGCGAAACATCTACGTCACATGTTCGTCCATACCTACCAGCCGACTTTCGTCGCATCGCATTCAACGCCGTGCACAATCCAAGTCACCCTGGAATACGAACAACCCGAAAACTAATGCAAGAACGGTACTTTTGGCCAGCAATGAATACCGACATTGGCGAGTGGACGAAAACATGCACTTCGTGTCAACTATCCAAAGTACAACTACATAATCATAGTGACGTCACAACATTCCCACCGAGCGAAAGATTTCAACACATTCACGTTGATATTGTTGGACCGCTACCTACATCTTCATGTGGACATCGATACCTACTCACTATGATCGATCGCTGTACACGATGGCCCGAAGCCATACCCCTTCAAGAGATAACCGCCGAAATCGTAGCAAGAAAGCTGTACGAAACCTGGATATCTCGTTTCGGTTGTCCTACAAGGATAACAACTGACCAAGGACGACAGTTTGAAAGTCGACTATTCCAAGACCTCGCACAATTACTTGGAGCAGAAAAAACCCGTACTACTGCCTACCACCCGCAGAGTAACGGCATCGTCGAACGCTGGCACCGTACATTGAAAGCCGCACTCACGGCTCGACTAGAAAACAGCAACAAATGGATCTCCGAATTACCTACAGTTTTAATGGGTCTACGAGCCGCCATGCGCACCGACACCAACACAAGTGCCGCGCAGCTTACCTATGGCCAAGCGATACGCCTACCCGGCGATTTTATTTCACCATCGCCAGCCGCAACGAAAATGGACCATAACTACGTCGATCAACTGCACGACGTTATCACGAAGCTCACACCTACATACAAACCGCATTCAAACAAGCGATGTATGTTTGTGCACAACGACCTACAGACATGCAGCCACGTGTTTGTACGTGATGACACCGTCCGCAAACCTCTACAGCATCCATACAAAGGCCCATACAAGATCACCGAACGTAAAGACAAATACTTCACGATTCAACTACCAGGAAGATCTAGCAACATATCGATCGACCGTCTCAAACCGGCGTACACAGTCAACATCGACGAACAGCAAGAACATACGACTAGTGAGACACGCCAATCACCTGAAGCTACCACTCAAGATCAATGCAGCATGCTTCCAGCCTCTAAAACGGAGGAACATCGCACAAGATCAGGCAGGATCGTCAAGACGCCTGTACGCTTCGCTAAGGGGGGAGTACTGTAGCTGCAATACAAATATACATCCGTCGCCGCCGCCGCGCTGTGCGCGGGAATAGTTTCGGCGACCTGCGCCACCGCACGGATTTCTGTAGGAACTATATCACATACCGCCTATTCCAACTGCGTTCCTATTGGTTGATTTAATGTTGTAAGTAGGTCACGCCTCGCGCACCTTAGTTTTAGTATAAGACATATATAAGGATTTTGTACACGACACAACACACACGCTCTATATATTTCCTCGTTTACTTTTAAATATACTTTCGTCGTACATCTGGAGTATTATTACCTGACACTACCTAAGCGCTACAGTACTATTGGTATTTCTAATCAATATCGGTACCGATACCAAAATCGGTACCTAGCAAACAAATATTTCCCTAAGGGCTGATTTTTCCAACGCCAGATAATTTTATCAGAGGAATAATTTTGAATTTAGACAGTTCTTTCATAAAAAACCTGTCAGACGTCAATTTTATTCCACGAATAAAAAATAACTGTCGATTGTAAAATCAGCCCTAAGTTAGAGCACACGGTGGAGGTCTGCCCTGCTTGGGCGGAGACCCGCCGTGTCCTCGTGGAGGCGATCGGCAACGGCGGCGACCTCTCGCGCCCGGCCCTGGTGCAAGCCATGGTCCGGGGCGAGAGAGAATGGGAGGCAGTCACCTCCTTCTGCGAAGCAGTCATGCTAGCGAAGGAGGTGGCGGGGAGGCTGAGGGAGAACACCTCACGCCTCAGCCGCCGCGGGAGACGCTCCGGGCGTCGGGAGCCGCGTGACGACTCCCGGCCACCGTAGGCGCGGGCCTGCGGGCGGTGAGTAATGGGTAGCTCACCGTCCGATCAGGACCAGGCCCGTGCCGGACGGCGCGTTGTGTTCCACGCGCGCCTCAAAGAGATGTCAGCAGAGGACGGGGCCCCACAGGGCCGAAGCCTGCCGGGGCGGCGGGATTTTCCGAAAGGTTAACCGCTGCCCTGGAACAGAAAGGGCTAAGGACGGAACACGGGTGGGTTTTAGTCAGTAAAAGTCTGACACTCCCTTCCGCTCCACCCAGAGCGGGAGGGGTCATTTGATGATTTCCCATCCACAAAAAAAAAAAAAAAAAGCCCTAAGTTAGATAGAAAACGATAGTTAAGTAATAGGCATTAGAAAAATAACTGCAAGCGTGGCAACCGTACGAGGTTCGTCGTACAAATATGAGATTTGTGGTACGCGCAGGATTCCTGTATTTTGTAACGCTACTTGTTAGGTGGAGTACTGGTTAAGCCGCAGCAGGTATATGCCCGCGTCGGACATGCACCCAGGTGATCGCGCTTTTACACGAGCAAAGAAACAAGAAAAGCGAGTTTAGCAACCCTATTTCAGAGACGAGCGAGCGCAGCGAGAACACACACGACACTCGTGACCGTTACCTACTCACACAAAGCCATTAATCACCTAGCAGCAGTAATTTAGAGCGGCTGACATGCCGAGTTCAGACAAATCACCGACATTGTTGCTATGGGACATTCGTGTTTCCAGTGTTAGGCTGTCAACAAATAGTAAGATGTTGATAATCTTATTATGTACTTTTTAGTAACTCGGCCACTTCAAATAATCTACAACTGGTGAAGTAATTTGGTACGAAGTGTTCTGTTTCTAGTACCATAAGGTACATATCCGTACAGTCTACTGCTATAACCATGACCTTGTTTGTCACCAAGGCCGGGCCCCAACGGCGAAACGCACACCTTGAAACCATAACTAATCAATGCAGCTTGGCGGCAGAAATAGATTTTGTATGGTGTAGTTCCCCAGACGAGCTCCTTCTTCGTGAGCTCTTCTCTTTTTTCTTACTTTTCTTTTCTCCTCTCTTCTTAGTAAAAATGAAATCAAACAGAAACTCATTTTTAATCGCATTTATTGAGCACATTATCATACAATAAACATACATACAAAATTTTACAATACATTACTATTCATGTTCTAATTATATAAATCCATTATAATCACAATCTTCTGATAAATTCATCTGAGAGAAGCATAAAATATTTATTACATTACAAAACCGTTTAATTATTTCATTCATTAATTGGTAGTTAACCTCGAGCACTTATGATAAATATATTTTTTAACATTTATATTATTTAATAAAAACTTAACTATCGATAATGTAACAGCAATATATAATTATATTTGATTTACTATAATATTAGCTTTACGTTGATACTCAGGCCAGTCATTATCTCAGCTTACAGGGCGATTCCGAAATCAGATTATGAACATTTCTTTGTTATAATTGGATATTATGATTACAAAGCATTTTTTCTGTTGCTACCATGTGCGACTGTTTGTATATACCTAAAGTTAATAGTATATAAGTTATAGACTTGGCAGTCTATGCCGAATCCTATCGATTAGGTAACATATTTCAGCTATTTGGCAAGTATGGTACTTATTAAATTCAGGCCCATGATTCACATGTGTGAAAGAGACACATAAAACGATTGACGTGATTATTGTAGCTTGTGACGTAGGTAAATCTGGTGACAGACCAGTCATTTAAACCGTTTACGTCACCGTTTTATTTCATGTACAATAATTCCACTCATCCAGTATTATTTAACACGCTCAGTGCCATGTGTATCTTTTGCGATACACACTGTCTAAACACTTGTGTATCCTTTTTGATACACAAGCACCATTCCAGTCTAAGCGCCGTGTATCGCTAACGCGCACACTTTCCATACATTTTTTATACAAAAAATGTTGCCCTGGCCTAGGGAATTTTCCTGGTGTGTTTGGATTTTGACATATGGGGCTTGGCGCTGAGCGTGTTAAAATGCACAACTGACAAACCGGTAACACCTACTACATCAAAACGAAAAATAAAATCTTGTATTGTTAAAATCTATAAAGCAGAGATTCAAGGCTGAATAAAATATACATATACACACATAATGCGGTCTAAAATTGTACTATGTTATGATTAACATATTTAATTAATATTTATATAATTCATTTATGTGCTTACATCTATGTATATACACTACTTATTCCTATGTCTTTAATGAGTTTTGATTTAACATAGATGACAGGTTGTAAAAGTCTTCGGAAGCAATAGAATATGTAAATATTTTTTTTTAATTTTGTTAAAATTATTTAATTCTTTTGTCAATTCATTGTGTTGTACAAAAGCACGTTCTTTTTTCTTCAGAGTGAAAGTCCATACCTATTCTTGATAATATTATGAAAACAGTGGCCTCGAGTGCACTACATCACACTACAGACCATTCGAAGTTTAGAAGGCCTCCAGTTCCCTTGGATTTAATCAAAATTGTACCTTTATTTTTTAGTTACTGACTCTCGTTAGAAGCAACTTTATAACATTTTTATACATTAGGTTTTCAAGAACATTGTGATTTTCTGAACATACTGTTTTTTTTTCAATGATAATTTTGTCACATCTGTTAGAATAATAAGTTACTTGCAAAATAGATCAGACTTTGAGCTGCTTTTTATATTTTCCACGACGTTGAAGTCAGTTTTTCCTGAGGTTTGTCGACCCTCGTGCTGTAACAACACATGAAAATCATAAATTTCACATCACCAAAAAAAATTCCAGTGCTGGATATAGACGGCCTCTTCGAGCATCGTTGCGATGACGAGTTTAGACTTGGCCGTCGTCGTTGGTCAACCAACAACAAGACACTGAGATGTCTCAGCCCCTTTATCTATATTTTTATAGAGATGTTGAGAAAGGATATATGCTGCACCGACCCCTTATAAAATTGTGTAGGGATAAAAGGATAGACCAAAGTATAAAGGGTGTCGAAATCTTTGCTTTAAATACTTTTTTGCTATCGGAGTGGTCACCGCTACCTGTGCACATCATCAGCGTGGCCGAAACTCATGTGACCGTAATTACATCGGCACCCATACTCTTCAACACCACTCGGCGGCAGATAGTACTTTCTAGAAGAGATTTATCACAAAGAACTCCCTGAGATTTTCGTAATAATGATGTTGCCTTCTGCGACATATACAAAACTTGCTTACCACACTATCACAGCTACGTGATGACGAGCCTGGGCGTGGGCAGTACTGTGGAGTGCTCAGCGAACATTAGCGCGGTCATCCACTTGAGCTGGTCTTCAGTCACTGCGCCCGCTATGGTGCACCCGAACCACGGCTTGTCCTTACTCCTGAAAGCGTGGTAAAAGAACTTTAGTAAATGAGAAAATTCTATGAAACTGTAGAAACTATCTCATGAAGACTAATAATAATGTTAATCAAATCGTTCATTCCACTTGAGGCCATTAGATCATGCTAATGATCCCAACTGACACTGATAAGGCTGGGCCCTGATTTCAGTTCATTCCCCGCTCTGACACCCATATCGATACCAGAAGTATCAATTAATGTAAGGGACAAACCACGGTTTTTCAGGAAAGCCAAAAAACTATTTTTTATTTTTTTATTTGTCTATAACTTTTTATTATTTGGTCCAATTTTAATTTTGTCTAGAGCAAAGTTTATTAGAATTTCATCTTCTTTCATGGTATAAACGAAAGATTTACGAATACCCAGTGGTTTAAAATATAGCATGTCCCTTACATTAAAAAAATATGTTTAGTTGTTCCTTACGTTACTAATATTTTATGTGTAAACCGTCGACCATAGTGTAAGCAGCAACAGAAATAGAAAACTATACGTAATTCTATTGTAAAGGACTTTTGCAGTGTTTCAATTTGATGTAACTCTAGATTGTCTACTAAAATGTATGGTATTTTAACACCATGGAAATGAATTATTTGCATGATTAATGTTGGTGTTAACCAACATTAATAATTCAAAGCAAATCTATATGTTAGTTTCAGGTTTTACAGCTTAGCTGTCCAGATTTAAATGAAATTTAGGGATGCAAAAAGAAAACAATTGTTAATACTTATATTTTTTTTTTTTTGGACTTTTATGTCTGCGTAATTATAAACATAAAACATTAAACAGTCTCTATAACTTCGTATTAAATTTAAAAGTTATAAAAAGTAACAGTGAACAGTAACTAATTAACAGTTTTACAAACTGTACTTTAATGATTATGTTAAATTGACTCTATGGTCTCTTTTAATTAACAGTCTTACAATCACAGTACTTATAATAATTATGTTTAATAACCTTTATAGTTATAATCACCAATTGAATAAAATAAAAAAAAATCTCAGACTTAATCGACAGTCTTATTTATTAAGTAATTGAATGTAGAAACAAAAGACCGATGAAAAATAGAATATCAATGTGTGAAAGATGCTTAGTATGATGGCAGAGAAAGTTGAAATGACGAATAGAAGGAACGAATGGATGTAAGGGAAGAAAATTGAATAAGAGTTGCATGAATTGTGTAAAAGATGAATGAATAAATATAAATGAAATTTTTTAATTTACTAGTTATCATCATAATCTGACTGCCTATTTCCAATTAATTCAGTCAGATTATGATGATAACTATTAGTAAATTAAACAATTTCAATAGTGAAATTGATATACATAGTTGGAACAACTGTTTTCTATTTGGTATTTCTAGTCATCATCATCAGCTGTCATCACATCTTCATCGTCGTCAGTTTCATTGAGGGTATCTTTAACTGGCGATTTATTCGGAAGGTTCAAATATTCACAATGAAATCTTTTTGGTATTACACCGGTTTCGCACAGTTTTTTGAGGTCATTTTATATTTTGGAATGGAAATTGGCAGCTTCTCTTTATACAGAGATGGCAAATTGTCTGTGTTCCTTTGACTACTACTTTCAGCTGCAGATTGATTTGCGTTGTCTACATTTTTTGTCTTTTTACCTTAAGGAAAAGATGTGCTGTTAAAGGTAAAAAGACACACTCACAAAGACAACGCAAATCAATCTGCAGCTGAAAGTAGTAGTAACCTTCCGAATAAATCGCCAGTTAAAGATACCCTTAATGAAACTGACGACGATGAAGATGTGATGACAGCTGATGATGATGACTAGAAATACCAAATAGAAAACAGTTGTTCCAACTATGTATATCAATTTCACTATTGAAATTGTTTAATTTACTAATAGTTATCATCATAATCTGACTGAATTAATTGGAAATAGGCAGTCAGATTATGATGATAACTAGTAAATTACCTAAACAATTTCATTTATATTTATTCATTCATCTTTCACACAATTCATGCAACTCTTATTCAATTTTCTTCCCTTACATCCATTCGTTCCTTCTATTCGTCATTTCAACTTTCTCTGCCATCATACTAATCATCTTTCACACATTGATATTCTATTTTTCATCGGTCTTTTGTTTCTACATTCAATTACAATTTTTTTTATTTTATTCAATTGGTGATTATAACTACATATAAAGGTTATTAAACATAATTATTATAAGTACTGTGATTGTAAGACTGTTAATTAAAAGAGACCATAGAGTCAATTTAACATAATCATTAAAAGTACAGTTTGTAAAATTTGATTTCTACTTGTTAGGTAATAGGCGTATTAAAGTAAGGAGCATGTAATAAATATACTTTTGTGTGATAACAATGTAAGAGAATAATTCTTAAAAAACTCTAATGATGAATTAAAGTAAGGAACATGTTATTTAAATTGACTGATTTGAAGTTTAAGGTAAGGGTGTAAATTATTTAATACGGTGACTTACTTTATTTTTCTGGTAAGAAAAAAAATTAATGACTGTTAAATCATTTTTTCTGTCAGAAATCGTTTTACGCAGTTCAAAAATTTGTACTGTAAGGGACATTTTTTTGAAGATAGAGATAATTTAATAATACCAATCGATAGAGAGGGAAATTCTGAATCCAATGATGTATATAACTCATTTTCGACAAAATGTCCCTTACGTTAATTGATACTTCTGGTATCGATATACCATGATACTTGTTCTTTTCCTTCGGTTGTGACACAGACCATACAATGGCCAACTTGGCCACTTGTGTACAGTAGTCGACCAGCATGGCCGGAAACTACTCCCAACTGAAGAGGATACGGTGGTGAGTCTTGTAAAAGGCTTGTCATTTATCAAACATGTACAGTCCTTTCACAGTTAAATTACCTCTGATTTCGTTTCGCATCACTGTCCAAACCACAGTGATCTTTATTCTCATTCTACTACGGTTGCTGTTGAGTTGCTGCCCCTGACAAGTCTGCCAAAATCATTGTGATCTTTATTCTCGTTACAATAAGGTTGCTGCTATCAATGCTGTCAGAGGTAAAATAATTGTGAACGAACTGTAGCACACATTTATTGACGTTGTTTCATGACATGTAATGTTAACTATTTTGGTCACCTTTGCCAATACCGTAGTTTCCTGGGTAAAAAAATAATAATCATATTTAGTCCGTCAGTTAGATTGTGTAAAAATAATGGACACGTATTTTTTCATTTGACAATCAAACAAAAAATGACAAAGATAAAGCGCGTCAAAATTTGGGAGTGGGGGGTCGTAACGTCACGCCATGCTAAAAAGCGCCGCAAGCAAGTGACGTCACGCGGAACTTTAACGGGCGATATCTTCATCATTTTTTATATAATTGACAAAAGAAAAAATACGGGTTCAATATTTTTTGATAATCTAACTGACGGACTAATTAGAGTTTTTTAGGGAACTAGCCTATTGTCCTTGAACATTTTTACCAATATTTATACAAGTTTTGTATTTACAACTTGTTTTAGGTGTAAACGAAAACGGTAGACATAAGTTCGTGTACAATACATGTTTTATACCTTGATTTAAAGTTGGGGTAAGGATGTGTTTAAATCTTTAAATCTCTCACCAGGAATTTTTCAGTAGGTATAAGCTCAAAGTGTGGATTCGTGACCTACGAGCATATTGTCACCAGCCAGTGACAATATGCTCGTAGAACTTAAAACATGGCTGGCGAAATGTGGGTACTAAACAACTCTGTCTGTACATAATCGGCCTATAATGTTCCCACTGCTGGGACACAGGCCTCTTTTCGAGAGGGAGTGGGCTAATAATAATCTACCACGCAGTGCGGGTTGGTAGATGTCACATGCCGTCGAATATTTGGTTCTAGGATTTGCCGGCTTCCTTACGATGTTTTTCTTCACCGTTTTGAGAGCTGTGGTGATGAAATTATTTAACCAGAGTAAATTGCCTGCCTGGGTACGAACTCACGACCTACAACTCGTAAGTCGGGGCCATTACCAATGGGCCTCCACTGCTCTTCACTCTCAACAACTCTGCCTATGGCTTTGGAGAATACAAGCGTGATGTTACGTTTGCGTTAACTTATCATTGAGTACCTTTTGTGTTTGTTCCTGGGTATAAAGGTGATAGCCCACCGACACTGCGGGTTCCGCTTGGGCTCGTGCCCCACATACCACAAAATGTCCTTTATCTTCCACTCCTCGATCTTGTGAGAACCCTGGAAAATTACAATTTACTACATTATTTACTAGCTGCATCCCGTGGGCATGTTGGGATAAAAACTATCCTATGTTCTAATCCAGGTCATGGTGCCCAAGTGCCCATCCAAATCCGTTCAGCCGTTTTACCATGAAAGCGTAACAAACAAATACAATAATAATACAAAAAAACAATTTTTTATAATATTATACAGGGTGGCGAACGGCGACGAAACATTTCTACGCTAGGGGGTCTAAAATCATGTGCTGAATTCATGGTTAGTTTGTGCGTCGATGTCCCTGCCACCCTGTATTAAAGTTACAATCTAAAAACTGGAAGTCACTAGGGCCCTACATTGTAATAAGCTTGCCCTCCATTTACATGGGACATGGGTACCCGTGAACACCACACCTTCATGCAATTTAACCGTGATTTGTTATGTTGAAGTCACTAGTACTTTCTGCTTTTTATTTCTACACCCATGTCGGTAATTACAAATCGAAATATGTTTATTAATCTGTCCATGTTGGTACAGCCAGTGCCAGAGAGAGGTTCATAAATATGAACACTTTTGGAAGTCTAAGCTACTCGTCTTCACGCACATATTCACACGGTGTTTGTACACTTGCTTACCATAACTATAGCGCGCGTCGCATCGTGAGTTAAAAATACTATAAGACAGGATTGCTATCTGCAAGTGTTACTTTACATACGTGCTTTGCCTGCCACAACTTTTAGCTATTTCTGGCACCGGGGAAACAATAAAGATAGTGACAGTTAACTAACCTGTTTATCTTTAAAGTAACACAGCCTGGTGTTCTGCACTTCAAACATATGCAATTTAAAAGACTTCATAGACTCAGTCGCAAGCCTGAGCTCGCCGCAGACAGACGTCGTTTGCCTCAAAGCCTCCATATCATGGAGGATTTTATTCTGTTTCACGACCAAATAGTTGTGTTTCCTGTCGTCTTCATCCCAGTAACTCCACCGCAGTACCACGTCCAACACGACCTCGTCTATGTGTACGGTACGCCGCATGGAGTCGTTGCATATCACTTCCTCTAACATCAGGAGATGAGACTCTGATTTCGCCTTGTCGCATAGTTCTATACAGACGTCGGAGCTGGTTTTGTTTGGTGTTAGCTGTGGAAAGAAGTTTCTCTATAGTATATATACTTAACTAAAAACGACTCTAAGGTTGAACGTGCATTCATGCGACGTGTATAAATAATCAAAAAGATGCTTTAGTTTACTTAGTAATACTATTGAGTTCTAAAATAATTTAGGAAAATAATGCCTAAAGCACCTCACCTGCCTGTGGAAGCCTCATCAAAATAAGTCCAGACGTTATGAAAATAAGGCAGCAAAAACAGACAAATTATCATGAGTTTGTAAGAATCTGTTATTTCAACATCATAGACAGACTTTATCATATATCTGCACTAAGAGAGCGTAGTGATCAATGCTCATGCCTTCTCTGTACGATAAGAGATCCTCGCGCTGCAGCGGTACTGTAGAGCTTGTCTACCGTAGGCAACCTTATTTGGTACAGGCCGGCTATATTTATGCGCGGGTTCCATTCGAACGTTCAAGCTAGTGTCAAAGATTCTTATTAGGATTTTTGTTTAGTTCTTTCTGTCAGTGGTAATTTAGTGAATAATATGTAAAGACGTTCGCACAATATTTAAATTTTAAAAGGAGTCATAAGTCGTTTGATTCCTCCTGGTACGCAGAGGGCTCTTCTGGCTCTCTACAGTACAGCAACGAGGTTTCCCCATAGTGGTAGACAGATACCACTGAAAACCAATTACGATCCTCACATAGTCCTTTTACTACATTTACGTAACACACATAGAACGGCAATGCATTTAATTTTGCCAGATCAACAACATTCATTGCATTATTTACGTTGTTGAGCAGACGAATTATTCAAACACATGAAGCAATAGATTAGCAATTTTCTTAAAAATCTTTCGTATTGTGATATAAAGTGTGTTACGCAATCAGGCTGCTGGCCATACTTGCACGTTAGTCGCGAGTACTACAAATCTGTCCTTTCTGAAGAAAATCACCGATAATGGCAATATAAAATGTGGAGACGACAATACGACAGTAAATGAAAACACTGGCAATACTAATGCATAGGAGTATTTTGGAACTAGCAAATAAATCCTAACATTGAAATTAAAAAAGTTATTTATTTTTTCAAACAAATGAAATAATAGTGATGAGCCGACAATTTTTGCCAATCTTTGACTAGCTATAGTGACTAAACTATTGGACATATATTTGGTTGAATTTTTGTATGTAGACTGAGTATGTTGTTAGATATACGAAGTTTAATTTACTGTCGTCTTTTCACCTCGTATGTCCTTCAAGGGCGCTTATTTCGGTGTTTCCAACCAGCTGATATAACAAAAAAATTGAAAGTTACTTACTGTAATTTGATAGCACGTAGACTTATCATTCACATAGACCCAGGTCCGTAGATCGCCGGCTGCCTTGGGTGCGGTGGGTGCCGAGTTGCTCAGCACTCGCATGATGACTCGTCTCACGGCCGCCTCGCGACGTGTCTCAGCCTCCGTCGGCTCCCATATCTTTTCGAAGTTTCCTATTAGGTCTCGAACAACGAACACTTCTTTGGTCGACCAAGCGGTTTGAAGTGTGTTGCTTGTCTGGAATAGAGGGATTGCTTTTATTAATATTAATTAAAGCGAAGATCAGCGATAATATTAATTATAGAGCAGTATCGTTCCAGTGGGAACGGTCCAGGGGCGACGGACTCGTGGACGTCCGTTGCCCCCCACACATCAGGACCCGAGGTGGCGGCGCGTAGTGTTCCACGCGCGCCCCTCTTAGACGTCGCGGGGGGAGTCTAACACCTCACTCCCCCCCCCTGACCCGAAATGGCGGCACCACAAGGGGGTTGCGGAAGGAGGTGTAATTTATTTCAGCACTACTGTACATACTCGTTTGATACTTTGATGATACTACATACTTGAATATATATTCACAAAAAAGAAATGTTAAATATCAGAAATAATCACTCTGTAAGTTTAAAATATTCAAACGCAACAAAATGTAATGTAAAAAAATATGGATGTCACGTAATCAACTTGGAACATTAACATATCGAAAACGTGACACTGCGAGGTTTGGTATTTTAATGTCAACGTGGCCGCCATTTTGAAAAAAAGGCGGACCTGTAGGCATGCCCTGGATCTTCAAAGCCCTTTACTTAGCGAACATTGTCGTTTGTTAAAAAAAACGTGTGCGGTCGAGGGACCCTCGTCAGGAACTCGTGCCTTTCGCGATAATCGCACCTACACACACTCGTATATAATAGAAAGAGACACAAAGAAAGAAAGTGTGAATTTAATACGCGTTTTTAACACAGAGCTATCTAGTGTACGTTGTTAGAAGCTAAGTTCATAAAGTTATAGGCATCTTGGATTTTCAATTTGACCTCGCTATCGGCTTAGCACCCTCGAAAAACATGAAAACGACACCCAAGATGAAAATTTTGAAAACTTTCGCAGCCGCCATCTTGGTTTTTTTTTTTACCTCACTATTAGCTTTAGCACCGTTGAAAACCATGAAAACTATCTCTCTCTCAGAGAGACAGAAAGTCGCATCGCATAACAATTTTTCGTTACGTGATGTAGTATCAGTTTACTCCTACCGCAAGCCACGTTAAAGACGTTTTAATTAAAATAAACTTTTTATTTAAATTAAAACTTGAATTTGAACTTTTCTTTTTGTGAATAAATGGATATACAAGGTCGTGTTTGCGTTATATACGAATATAATATTAATACTGTTCTAAAATACGACCATAATAGGACAAAACTCAGTGGGCCAAGGGAAGAATAAATCATAAAAATACACCAAAACGAATAGTTATTTGACCGACCATTCGCAGTATCTACAGTATTTATACAGCTCGTTTAGTCTATTTTAGTTATTTTCACAGCGTTATGTCCTACGGTATTCTGCTGTGGGGCAAAGCCGCTGATATACAAAATACATTTGTCCTTCAAAAGCGAGCTGTTCGAGCAATTTACCAGCTAGGTGCCAGAGTTTCTCTAAGAGATTTCTTTAAAGATATTGGTATTCTCACGGTTGCATCACAATTCATCCTTGCCAACATTTTATATATTAGGCAAAATTTACACTTGTACACTAAAAATAGTGATATTCACAGTGTTAACACTAGAAATAAGGACAAACTACGTGCCCCCTTTCACCGGCTTCATAAGGTTCATAACTCATTTGTTGGGCTTGGTATAACCTTTTATAACAAGATACCCTCTTCTTTTCTAGACTTGCCTTTTAATGCGTTTAAAGCTCAACTAAAATCCAACCTTTGTTCAAAGGCATACTATTCTATCAACGACTACTTAGACGATAAGAATAGTTGGTCACCCTAGTTTAACGCAAGACAATGTTTATGTTCCTTCTCCAGAATTAGCTTACTGCAGAACCCAGCAATGCATAAATGTGTAAGCTGTCACGCCCTTTATGCCTGGAGGCTTTTATTTGGGTAGTAAGTTTTTTTATTTACATTTTAATTAATTATGTTTTAGCTTGAGTACGTATAGTTTTTATTATATTTGTTGGTATATTGGCGTGGCTAGCTGACATATTATGGCAAATAATTAAATTTTATGTTCTGGTTTTGTAATGTTAATTACCGAACATAAGTACCTAGTATTGTATACATTCAAGTATTTTTTAAATTGAACAGACAGCTGTGCTGCTGGGGAGTTTGTTGCGCCACTTCTTCTTCCCAGCAATAGCACTAGGAAGTGGTGAAGGGCGGGCGTTTTTGGGGGACTGTCTTTTGTAATTTTGACGTTCAAAAAGTGCTGATTCTCAGCCTAATTTGAATAAATGACTTTTGATTTTGATTTTGATTTTTGATTTATTCCTTGCTTACCATAGCAGCAGGCATGATGGTTGGCGCCCACACGGAGGCGAGGTTCTCTGCACCCATCTTGTTGGCATGGGCCATAGTGTGTAGGAAGTGTAGGTGCGCGAACAGTTTGCGAGCAGTGTTCCGCGGGACCAGCGGCAGGGAGGACATGATGCGGTGGTACTCCTGGTGACGCGCCGCCTCGTCTGGTAGCTCTGAAAGTATTTTTTTAATAAAAACAGACTTAATAATTACAATAAAGAAAGGAATATCAATAACAAATAATATTAAATAACTAACGGCTGATTTTTCAATCGTCCGATAATGTTTATTGGTGGAATACAATTGACGTCTGACAGTTTTTGTATGGAAGAACTGTCAAAAATTCAAAATTGTTCCTACGATAAAGTTATCTGGCGTTGGAAAAATCAGCCCTTACAAGACAAGTAAACTTGTAAATAGCAATGAATTAATATAAGCAGAACTAAGTACTTCACGTGGTCTGCCCAGACGATCGTTCTGACGATATAGTTCGTCGGGTCCTTCCCTAAGTTGTGGCTGAGTTTCTGCTAAACGATGGCCGTGTCCTAACCGAAAGTGATTGTGCGCTTTTATAATTTTACAGTGCCAATATCAACGTGGACGTGCACGGCTCGGAAATCATAAAAGCGCATATTGGCGCCAATTCCCTTGTTCACAAATTAAACTAAATTTAAGTTCAGTGCATCTTTTTCTTTCTATTTCATTAAGAAAAGGACAGAAGATAAATCTGTGGTGTTAAGGTAAAAGGGGATAAATCATTAATTTTGAAAAACGAGGTAGTTTTAAAATTCGAAACATATTAATGTTTAGTATCGAATTTTAAAACTAACTCGTTTTTCAAAATTAATGACTTATCCCCTTTTACCTTAACACCACAGAAATATTAGTTTAGTCCTGTAAAATTTAGATACTCCATAGACAGTTTAGACGTGATAAAACATGGCTAGTAAAAATACGTCAATTTACGTCAGGCACTGACTAAGGGGCTGTTCACTTATTACATAAGACAATTTTGACCTCTTTCTGACCCCCATAAGACTTGTGAAAACCCCCTCCCCCTTTTCTTATCTATCGTATTATTATATCTTACGTAAGATCAGTATCTACCAAAATTGCAAAACAAAAGTATCAAAAAAATTAAAAACTTATAATTTTTCCTTATTTTTTTATCTTACGTAAGAACACTTTAGAAACTCAAACTCAAGTAAGACTTATTCAGACCCTCTCCCCCGTCAAATCTTCTTACGTAATAAATGAACAGCCCCTAATTTGACAGGACTAAACGAATATTTATCTTCTGTCTTTTCACAAATCTAATGGAATTACGGTAAAAGAACTAACGTAACGCTGCGATCAGGGCCTTATGTTTTTCTTGCGGCATCAGAGGTTCTGGAAGGTCGCGGAAGAATCTGAAATGGATAATATTGAATTTTTTATTAAGGTTATGATCGTGTATGTTAAGGACTTGTGATGCAATAATGCTCCACACGCAGCCAGAAATAAAAATCGACATTTTTGAGATCACGCATAATGTTATGGATTCATTAAGAGCAGGGTACAGGCAACGGTCCCACTATTTCTTCTCTTAAACATAATGCTTTCATTATCATTATGATTTTTGTTTTTGCTTTTAGTATCAATAACTACGTTAAAGGGCAAATCAACTCCACACGAGACGACATCGGATCATGAGATGACACGACATCACAACGTGTCACGATGCGATGTCTTCGTGTTTTCTCCAGCTAGTCCCGCTATCGGATCGTGTCCGATGGCGGGACTAGACTAGCTGGAAAAAACACATTATTTCTGAACCCAAATACTTTATTCAGCATCGACTATTCCTCTTATATATCTGTCGTTATTATGTGTCAATAAAAAAGAAAATGGAGTTCGAGTCACTGCTTTACCAACTGCTGAGCCAAGCTTATCCAATAGTTTATTAAAGAAAGAAGAGCTTTACGACTAAAGTAAAATTTTCAAGTTCCTTGAGTGCGTTGGTAACCTCCCGGGCTGCCGTTGTGCAGTCAAAATCAGGTTGTTTTCTTTTGCGCAACGTAACTGAGGGTTCCCGTGATTTCCCGTTTCCGTGACTGCGGGCCAACCATCACTGCACTTTCTTATTTTAGGTCCTTGTCAAACTGAGTACTTGATTGTTAAGTCGAAGCACATCTAACACTCGATAATGGACTCTATGGTCGCTGTCTTAAGACACAAATTACTGTATTATGTCTTTACTTTAATTGATAGGCGAAGGATTCTATGACACGTCTGTCGTCGATCGCTCGGTACGTCGATGCTGATTTGATTGTGATTTGAGGCGAAAGCGTCAGGGTAGCAAGGGAAACTCAAGTTATGTTATGATTCGCGGCCGTGATAAATATTTATTTATAGAATTATAATTCTCTCCAAATTCATATTAACCCTATTGAACGTCAATTTCATGAAATCATGGTATTTTAGGGTAATTCTAACTCAAGGAGATGTATTGCTACAGAAGCACACCCACACATAAGCAGAGAGCTGGTGGACCTTGTCACCGGGCTGCAGGCAATCATCATTAGATGGCAAGCTAACCAGACGTTTACTAAGCCTGGACAGGAAAGGCCTGCGCCTGGTGACGGGAACCATCACGGGACACTGCTCACTAAACCAACACTTCCACACAATAGGCATAACGGACAGCCCCCTGTGCAGGGCTTGCATGGAGGTGGATGAAACCGTCGCACATGTGCTCTTTAAGTGCACACATTAGGTCAGAAACCCTCAGGACACCAGAGTTGAGACCATCTGTGTAAGATCTGGTGTCCTGGGGGTGTCCTGAGGGGACCCCCTAGACTGCCAGGGGGTCTACTCTGCAGTGCAAAGTGCGAATGTTCGGATCGGACCGACACATGGCCGAACCGACTATTATTGAAAAATGCGAAAAAAGTTCGGATCGGCTCAGTTGGGTCGGGACCATAGTCAATATTCGAAAGAGTGTAGGAGTGTAGGATCGGAACCGACCGAACCAAATAGTAACTTCGTAGCAGGAAACGGCCAAACATTCGGCCGATACTACTTCGGAGTCGACCCCCAGGAGACTTAATAAACTTCTGGAGGGAGGTGGGCTGGTTGGCATAATCACCGACGGCCGCCACGGTCCACGCACAATGGTCCACTTGAAGGACTAAGTGCGGAAACCAGATCCGTAACATAGAACATACGGCTGTGAATCATATTTCTATTTTTAATTTTTTTTTATTAAAATTTCGTGGGCTACCTTAGCACATCCCCCTTATTTGAAAGTGGTACGCACATCAAGCTATACATAACCAATATAAGCTGACTCCTGATTGTACGAAAAACCTATACGATGCGAGGTCAGCTAAAACTGGAAATGCATAGCTTGGTGTGTAGCCGTGTGTATATAGTTTGCAATTTAGAGATAGTTACTACATCCACTATCCATTTGCACAAACCATTAAGTGGTTTGAGAAAATTCAATCACAAAATTGTATTGTGCTAATATCTCAATATTCTAATTAGGCTGCTAGGTCTTGCGCCTATTTTGTTGATGTAGCTGCACATGCGACATGGTGCCCGGTAAAACTCTAATGAGTTTATGTTGGCGCCAAATTAAATTTATAAAATGTATGTGTACAGTCACGAGCATAAGTATGTATACACTTGGCTTAATTCAAACGCGATTTACTCCTTTATTTTTGAATGAAAGAGTATTTCATTGTTGTTTCCGTTATTTCACGCAAATATCACTATTGAAAGTTTCCAAGTGTTGACATATTAGTGCTCGTGACTGTACTACTCAATAAATAAATAAAATACCGTTTGAGTACGCCAGTGACGTCATGTTCAGAGTGTTGAGTCGAGCTGAGCTGCACGGACCACGCGTCGCGACGGAACCGCGCGAGTAGTTCCGATAGCACCGAGCTACTGCCGGCGCGACGGTATATACCCTCGGACAGACTGCCTGGAACCAACAGATCATGGTTGAAGGAGAAGAAGGGACAATATTGTCGCTCAACCGAAGACGTCCACTGCTGGATATATGCACAAGCATCATTACGGCGTGACAAGCTTCTTTAATAAATCATTTTCATCATTACGCTGACATTCCGCTACTACAGGTGATGCCACTTATTGGCCCAACATTTTAAAATACACTGCCCATATATGCAACCTTATCGCTAATAACATATATGTACATTTGTGGAAATTTAACACCTTGGAAAACACACACGTCACACAACACACCATCACCCTCTCTTACTCTACATTAGGTACTCACACACAACTTTCCTTTTCCTTATATTCTTGTTTAAATACCTTTGTTATGTTTTGGGACAACCTACCCTCTCACCAGGGGTCGGGCGTAGGTAGCTGCGCCACAGTTTTAACTTTTGCAGCTATCATAACCAACATAAAGAGTTCTACTACATTTTATGAAAAGCCCTACTACTACTCGTACATTAGGCTGTCCTACTCAAGTGCGAAACTTATTTGTTCGAACTTCTTACTTCGAGCACGTTGCCATGAACAACTTCACACTGATGTGACTTCGATACTTACAATTTATTATTCCAGTCGAATACAAGTTATTAAACTCAGAACTATTCTAGCTGCGCCAGCGTATATTGTTTTACAGAATCCAAAAAAACTATAAATGCAATATATATCAAATCGTGGTAAATTGGTGGGGGGGCTACCTTTACGGAAAGGCAGTAGGGTGTGATTGTTGAGCTATGTCACAAACGATGCTCCACCTCCTATCCTGCGCTCTATGTCCCAAAGCATGCAGTCAACGTTACCTCTGCTGCCAACGACAACGCCGTGGAAGTGGCAAAGTTTTGGGAAAATAACATTTAAAATAAAGTCGTGCCAGTTACACGAAGAAGAATGCAATAGGTATCTAAATATCATTACATCGCGTAAAGTTGTTCGCATATAGTATCAGGGCAATCTGCTCGAAGTAATGAAATTCAAACAAACAAGTTTCGCACTGCACCCCTTTAGTATAATCGAAACAAATCAACATGGACGCTCTTACATCCTGACCTTGTCTCAGTTATTTGGGGTCCGCGCAAGGACTTTTTTTCCGTACACACTTATGAGTCGTCAGCTCTGATTTGACTTCCTTCCTAGCTGTAATACATCATCTTCGACAATATCCATCCAACTTTTCTTTCTCTCATCTTATAACTTTCCACATTAATTACCAACACTTCACACATCTATACCACTACAATTGAGACGGACGGACGGAGATGACGTTTACATACCATGAGCATAAATAAAACTAAGGCATTTATCGACGATGGCCGGTACATCCTCCTTCGTGAGCTGCTGGTGGTGAATGTGGGCGCCATTGTTGTGAGCCGCCAGCTTCACCATGTAACGCCAACCCTGGAGTACACAGAACACAAAATGTTGAATATTTCTTGTTAAATATCCAAGAAATAATTAAGTATTTGTTTTAGATTCAGAAACGCATAATGAAACCTCGCAACACATTAATAGCGCAATTTTAAATGTCCTACGTCCAGTTTAATTATTTAATTCCCGTTCATTGAAGCCTGGTGCAGTCGACAGAGTTTGCTCATACTAAGGTTCTAATCGCTACAATAACTGAACATATGCAAAAGCACCATTAGATTTTGTTCCACTGCTGAGGCACAGGCCTCCTCTCTGTAAGAGGGAATGTGCCGCAATCTACGACGCAGGCACAGCGCGGGTTTCTACAATAATTTAAATTTGATTTATTCGTTACAACATGTGAGCATTAACTATCATGTCATTGAGGAGATCCTTCGTTCAACTAGTAATTCAGTATGCGCATACTGAATTACTAGTTGAACGAAGGATCATTCGAAGACGTGTGACATCCTCCAACTAGCACTGGGTCCGCGTAGTAGATTACAGATTACACAGCCCTTATATTTTTGTAGTTTTGTAACGTTATAAAGATCTGCCTAAACACTTTAATCGTGCTTCAAATTTGGCAATAAATGTCGTTGACTCATTCGCTGATAGTATTAATTAACATTTAATTTATATTACATTCGCTACATATTCCTTCGCTTTCGCTTAGCCGCACACGACAGGCTCAGGGTGCTGACGCCGGCTGTGTTCCGACGGCTCGCGACACCGACGGGGAAATTATTTATGGCTACATATTATTTTTGATGAAAGTTGAATATTCTTACTTTATAATATACTTACTTTATATTTCGCATTCGCATATATCTTGTGCATAAAGCCTATTTAATACCCTACTTGGAAAGTGAGCAATGAAAAAAACAGAAATAGTTAGATATAAGGTTTATTCGTAAATGTTCAAAATACTTTTATCCATCAAGTATAAGGTATACGTATAATAACTAAGTTTAAGGTATTTGTAAAAGATTATTAAATCTTACACAATAAAAAACATGTTTCAAAATACAAACACTTTTGTTCGGTCGGCATTTCTAATATGTGAACTTACTTAGTTCTTACGACTCAATTTGGTTGTTCTGACATGTTTATTCTCCTCAATGTTGCCTATACAAGACAAAATACAATATAAAAGACTAATACTAGACACACTTATCAAAATAACTTTATGCGGATAGAACATGCCCAGAAAATACAATTTCATTTTTACCCTGAACACTCCGAATTTTCCACTCCTTTTTGCACAAACCGGTATCCGAAAACATTAATCACATTCATTGGAAAATTAACACAATTTAAAATGCCGGGATAACACACGTTTTATGTCTAGTATATATTAAAGTGACACAATTATTATTATTGAAAAATTCTATCTCTGAGATAGTGGCTTACAGTTGCATGTTTGTGCATTTAGGTAATATGTTTAGCAGCACCACTGTTTACTTGGCAAGTTGGCACGTTATTCTTAAGACTGCTTGTTGTTGATGGTACATAATTAATTCTTATTCATCATTCCGACGTATATTATGGCAGCTAGTGCCTCAAAGTCAGGCTCGTCGTCGCTGTCGTCGTGAGCATGATGACCTGGGTTTTCATTGCATGCAGTCGCATTTTGCGCGTTTGCCTCCTCTTCTTCTTCGTCGTTAAAAAAATCAATCGCGTCCAGAAGCCGCTGAATTTCATCTAAATCCATAGGCGGTTCACCATAAGGGGGAATTAGCTCGCCTATATCGTCAAAGTCCAACAGATGATGATTCTCCACGTCTAGTAGTGGATTCGGGAGCAACAGGAGCTCATGATCGGCATCCGGTAGTGGCTGAACGTGCCCGTCAACTGGCGGCTGTTGATCTTCGGCGTTCACTAGTTGTGGCGGATCCTCCACGTTCTGCACTTCTTCATGCTCCGCGACGTTCGCCGGTTCTGGATGATCTTCCATGTCAACCGGTTCTAGTTTCTCCTCGACGTTAACTGCCTGTTGCTGATCCAACACGCGCACTATTTGTTACTAATTCAACACGCGCACTATTTGTTACTAATTCAACACGCGCACTATTTGTTGCTGACCGTTCACTGTTTATTAAGTTGAACTTAAAAGTAGCTGATAACCGTCCCGATCACACACGTCTGTGGTGTTGTGATCGATTCCAGAGCAGGTATGACGCAGCGATTTACGGGAGCTAGTATTTCACATAAATATAACTCGGTACGGTATATAACTGGCGGGCGTCTGAATCCATAAAATTAAGCGATAGTTTGTCCCTTGCTCTTGTATGATCAAAATGGTGAACATGAAAGAGACAGATTACAACGCGATGTTCCGAATCCGTATGTGTATAGTGGTGCCATCTGTGCGAGGGATGTGTATTGTTTATTCTCGCGCGCCCTATGAAGGGATGAATCCCGCTAGTTTGTCGACAAAATTATTTTCCAAAGATGGCGCTGCTACAGCTACTGTTTGTTTTACTAGCACTAAACAACACTAATTGAGACATTTAGGTACTTAGAATCTATTATGGAAGAAACAAGCGAAGCCAATAAAGTGATTCATATACCTATTTAATATCACTTGGTGCTGTTGAGATTATCAGATATCGAGAAAATGAAATGCCTTGTTTATTTTCCGTTAAACAGACGATTAAAATGATTTTCTGAACTGAAACTCTTTCAGCAATAATTAAGACATCCTCGACACGTTAGCCTCTTCAATCAATCAACCGAATTAATGTAATATTGTAAACAAATTATTTAAAATTAGAGTCTTTTCTTTTGATGAGACTGATTTGTACTCATTTAGATTGATGAAACGAGGCGAGTTGTATAAGTAGTTCCGAACGACTTTTGTCTTGACATGAGTTATTCTTATATTTAACATAGTTCGAGTAAATTCGAGAGAATAAGAAGTGATCTTACTTTGAGTTCTCTCTCGTGCGGGAATCGCAGGTACAAGGTGGCGTGCGGACAGTCCAACAGTAAGTTGTCGCTGCCGTCTGTTGGGCACGTGGACTTGGTCTCCTCGTCAGCCTCCTGGGTCACTGTGCAGACAAAGAACAACACTCAAACATTACTTTAATCTACAACGCCTTAAAGTTTATAAAAAACTATAATAAGTAAGGCTATGTGATGGTTTTTGGGTTTGTACGGACGCCAGCAGGTCAAGCTACCCGAAACTGTCAAATTTTCCCAATCAACCTTGAACCTTAATGCTTTAGCGATAAAGTTGAAAATCTATTAAAGAAATTTGACAGATTGTAGTAGGTTGATGTGCTGTCGTCTGTACATATTCGTACATGTACGGGTTGTAGTAGTTAAGTCCGTATACAGATTTGTCGCGAAAGTTTGTATGTTCAATTAGTATTGAGAAACACGCTCCACTAAGATGGACTAACTAGTTAAGTTTATTTAAGTTAAAAGAGTAATTAATTGTAACAGTACTAGAGTGGAAGGCGATTATTTATCTCAGTTGTTGATAACTATAAGTTCAGTACGTTACTCATGTTATTTTATTATGATAAATTGGTAAGTTACAGAGTAAACAGAAAAAATTAACGTATTTCTTAGCAATATGCAAACCACAACGCGGCGACCAAAATACACCACTCAGTTTTATAGTGTTTTTTTTTTTGTTTTCAAGGCGGAACAAAAATGGCTGTCTTACTTACTGGGGTCGGAACCCCACAATGTCACAGAGTTTTAAAAACGAAGCGTATGTCGCCGGTTTTATTATTCGCACGTATAGTTTAAAGCATTGACTGCCACCGCGATCACCGGTGACCGCCAACAATAGTTTTCTATTGTGTCTGTTGTCTGGCAGTCAACTTGTTGAACGAATGTCCTCATGCTAGGTAACGATGGTAGGATTATCAAATTGGATAGGTACTTATAATTTGTGTTGTTCCTTGTCGCGATTGGTCCGTTGTTGTTTAAACTTTTCCCTTGACCTTTCTCCAATCCAAGCCTATAGACCTCAACATCTCTTTGTTTAATAACCCTGTTGACGATTAAACAAGCGATCCACCTGTGATTCCTTTCCGTTCCATCTATTTGGGTAACCCAACCCAAATAGATGGAAAATTACCTATTTGAACCATCAAATCGGTAAAATCTTCATCTGTGTCTGTACTTAGAAATAAAATTAATATCATTGATATGGCTTCATGTCACATTAATTTAAAATAAGTACCTCGACCTCGTCTGGCTGATTTGTAAATGATTAAAATTCTCGGAAAAGAGCAAGTCAAAAGTCAGAAGTAAAATATTAAAAGACATTTACATTTCGTAGAGAGTACTTTATTGGGAATTAATATCATCCCTCAGACTAATTGCCTGTGGGCGTTTGACATCTGCTGTTAAATTTTTTTTATTATGAGAAACGACGATTCTACTAATACTCAATCAAATCATTCACTATAAGGTTTCACGTAGCGCGAGTTCGCTTGCGTTCGTTGCTAACGCTCATTTAAAACGTGCTTATGCGCATAACATTCGAAGAGATGTCTTATGATCAGGCGAACACGCTCATTTCCCGACGTGAGTATATTTTATGGATTTGTAGCAGTGTATTGGATGCAGACATTACAATCGCTAGATCAATACGCTCTGTGTCCGTCCGTATGCGTTGCGTGAAATTCAGGTTTCACATTATCATTAAATTCTTTCCTCTTTTCAATTGTGATAAGTATAGAGGAGCATTTTCGGCACAAAGAGGCGACAGACTAAAAAGTGACAAGTTGCGAAAATGCCGTACGTCATTTTCATAGCTCATCATGTTGCTGCGTGCTTAAGCAACCGCCGGATAGCAAATTACTTTAGAGGGGACATTCTCGTAATTTTGAGAACGTTCAATTTCCCTAGATTTTTGACATTGATTGTTGCTGAGGAGAGATAGCGACTAGATTTTGAACGTTTTTTATTACGAGGATTGTCCCAGAAATGGGATCACGGTGTATTGGGGCAATTGGAGATGCTTATTATAAGTGCAGTTAGTGTGAAATAAAGGAGTGACCGACTGTTTAAGCAAGATCAGATGTTATCATACAAACCATTGCGCATTAATCAATTATAATTCCATTAATTGCTAACCGATTTACTAATATTTAGGCACATTTCGTCAAAGTGTCAGATCATAGCGTAACATAAAAACAGTGACCTTGAACTACTGTTAAATAGTTTTTATCTCACGGAAACAAACGAACAAAACTGTGTAGTGTATGTTAGTGTGTTTAGACGTTAATAGAACGTAATTATGGGACATCCGGGACGTCGTCACAATGTATTTATTGACGATTAACTTCGTTACACAAATTATGACGCCTACACGGGTACCAATCATCGCAGCACGGAATTTTTAACGGAGTCTATGTTCTAAATAAGATCATCATCTGTCTAGCCTTTTCCTTTTCCTTTTTTTTTAACTATGTTCGGGTCAGTATGTCTAACCAGATACGGTTAATTGTCAATATTTTTAAATCAGTACCGTGTTGTAAATAATTTCTCTGAAATAAGGTTGTTTGTGGTTTAGGGACAAACCATGATGGACTAGACACCATGATAAAATAAAAATTGATCAAAAACACATTTTGCAAAAATTTAACCATTAGTTTCTATTTTTAACAATTAGTTGAGTTTAACTAAGGATCGAAAATCGGCCCTTAGACTTACGATCTAATCTTTTTTGAACTAACATTAAAAACAAAGTTCCTCTTATTTTTTTATTTTCTAATGTTAAGCATACATAATTAAAACTTGAGCGTTCGGAGATGTTTGATATTATTTTCATATACCTACAATGTTTAGTTCAAAACTGTACTGTTATAATTGTCCTTTAATGAATACTTACTTTACGTAATCTTCTCGAAGCAGTGCATACATTGACTGGACAGGATACATAACGATAAACGATTTTATAAAAATGTCAAGGCGAGCTCCGCACTGTACAGAATCGCTAGGTAGATATGCAATGTCTGATTGATATGCTTTTCCGGTAACCTAAGGACTAAACCCGGAGATGGGGAGATGAGGGCGTACCTTAAAAGACAGACATTGCCAAAGGGATTCGATTTTGTGAGTAACGAGGTTTTTTGCTACTTTCCGTTTAATATTTAATCAGACAAAGAAATGAAAAATGCAAAGGAAAAGTGAGGGTAAAAGAAGTTGGGCACGCCACAATTGCGGCGATAAGTCCCCTCTTTGAGGAGTGGCTAGAGAGGCGCCACGGCGCCCTCACCTGACACAGATCCTCACCGGACACGGTTGTTTCCGGAGGTTCTTATTCAGGATAAAGCAGGAGGAAACGCCAGGGTGTCACCACTGTGTGGATCGCCCGGCCACGGTGGAGCATACGGTGGAGGTCTGCCCGGCTTGGGCGGAGCACCGCCGCGTCCTCGTGGCGGCGATCGGCGGCGGCGATCTCTCACGTCCGGGCCTGGTCCAGGCCATGGTACGGAGCGGGTGTATGGGAGGCAGCCACCTCTTTCTGCGAAGCAGTAATGCTCGCGAAGGAGGAGGCGCAGCGCGTGAGGGAGAGGCAATCACTACGCCCTCACGCCCCTAGTCGCCGCAGGAGATGCTGATGACGGGAGTCAACAGCCGACTCCCGGCCACCGTAGGCGCGGGCTTGCGGGCTTCAGTTGCCTGTGCCAGGGGCCACGGTATCTCTTTCGAACAACCCGCAGCCCTGCCAGGCATCAGCCCTAGCGGACCCCGTCAGTTCGTGCTGACATCTCTTTGAGGCGCGCGTGGAACACAACGCGCCGTCGACCCGGGCCTGGTCCTTATCGGGCGGCGAGCTGCCCATTGCTCGCCGCCCGCAAGCCCGCGCCATATCCTGCAATAGTCCTACATTAACCGGGGGTTGTCCTTGGGTACACTTGCATAGTGCATACAGGTATAATCGTCGAGTGGTGCCACATTTCAATGAAATTTCCTAAGGGGCCTCTGCGAGTTGGCTTCGGCCCCTCATACGCCTTCCAAAGGACCGGGACCCCGTGGTCCCGAGATATGTTAAAAAATAAATAATAACAATAATTTATTTAATCAAATAACAATGTCAACAACAAACAGTAGTAATCTGTACATTAATTAATTATTATATAGTAGGTACCTATAGGTAAACCACTATTAAATATTTCAGTTTCCTTATCGCGATCTGACAAATGCATTAATTGATATCGTAAAAGCATTTTTCTTTTCACCATTACGTTCCCTTTTTTAAACATGGTCAAAGGTAAATCTTTAAAGTTGTCCGGTAATTTTTTTATACAGGATGATAGGGAAACTCGACGTGTTCCTTGAAAGGGGACCATTATAGCATTTATCTACGAGTTCTTTTAAACAACTCGAGTCTGCATAGCGGTAAACAGGTTTTTTATTTCTAGGAACTACATTTCGTTTGGTTACATCTTTGTGTTTAATAAAATATTCCGGATGTTGTTGTACAAATAGGCATGATTCTGTGATGAACAGACATGGTAATGGCAGAATAATCTACTTTTTAAAAAAGGGCTTACAGCCATCCGTTATTGGGATCGAAGTTCTTTAGCGTGGCTTGCGGTAGAAGAAAACTGGTATAGATCGTCACGTAACGACACACAGACACACGTAGACAGATAAAAAGAGAGATAGTTTTCATAGTTGTCTAGGGTACTGAAACCAAGAGTGAGGTTAAAATGAGAATCCAAGTTGGCGGCTGCGAAAAATTTCAAATGTTTCGTCGGTGCGTTTTCGAGGGTGCTACAGCCGATAGTGAAGTCGAAATGAAAATCCAAGATGGTGGCTGAGAAAACTTTCGTCATGGGAAACGTTTTTATGGTTTTTGAAGGTGCTAAAGCCGATAAGGTCAAAATATAAATCCAAGATGGCGATCACCTTATATGAGCTTCTAAAAACTTGGCTGGCTGACGCGCGTATTAAATTTCCACTTTCTCTCTCCCTCCGTGTCTTTCTATTATTTCTATTATATATAATAATTACTAACAAAGATTTGCTACAGCATCAACTATGATAATAACAGAAATTTCAGCACAGTCGCTCCGTAGATAATTTTCAAATGGGCTTTAAATTTATTTATTTATTTAATTAAGGTTCACCAATAGTTGTTACACATATTATACAGTTATAAATAAATAATAAATCCCTGGACATTTCACACAGCACCATTTATCCCAAGCTAAGCAACCTAATGCTTGTGTTATGGTAACAAGATGGCTGATAAAGTACTTATATACATTTTTTTTTTTTTTTTGTAAATACATACATATTATAGATAGAAAAACACCCAGACTCGGAACAAATACATGTAGGTCAGTTACATACAATACAAGTAGGTAATTGTGTCTTAAATCTAAATTCACAACCAATTAAAGGCTAACACCACATGCAAAATGCTGTTTGTAATTGTAAATTACATTTTAAAGACTCAATGTATGTAGGTACTTAAATTCTAGATTATACTAGCTGACCCGGCAAACGTTGTTTTGCCATATAAATTATTTCTAGCTGCCCGGCGCTACTTCGTTCGCGTGGTGTGCTACCCCCTACCCTACTCCTACACTACTCCTACCCTACTCCTACCCTACTCCTACCCAACTCCTACACTACTCCTACCCTACTCCAACCCTACTCCTACACTACTCCTACACTACTCCTACCCTACTCCTACCCTATTCCTACCCTATTCCTACCCTACTCCTACCCTACTCCTACCCTACTCCTACCCTCCTCCTACCCTACTCCTGCCCTACTCCTACCCTACTCCTACCCTACTCCTACCCTACTCCTACCCTACTCCTACCCTACTCCTACCCTACTCCTACCCTACTCCTACCCTACTCCTACCCTACTCCTACCCTACTCCTACCCTACTCCTACCCTACTCCTACCCTACTCCTACCCTACTCCTACCCTACTCCTACCCTACTCCTACCCCACTCCTACCCTACTCCTACCCTACTCCTACCCTACTCCTATCCTACTCCTACCCTACTCCTATTTTTCCTGATTTTTTGAATTTAAACACGGAGCCCGAGACCTTTCTACTCCTACCCTACTCCTACCCTACTCCTATCCTACTCCTACCCTACTCCTATTTTTCCTGATTTTTGAACACGGAGCCCGAGACCTTTCCAACGAATGCAAAACCGTGGAAATCGGTTCGTGCGTTCTGGAGTTATAGCGTCAGGAAGGAAAACCCGACTTATTTTTATATAGTAGATTAAATACTAACTACACTACTACTACTACTAATGGCGTCTGACAAACGTCGATATTGAGTCTGCGTGGACGACAACCAGGTCGCTGCGTTCCTTTATGAGTTTGCACATGCGGGGTACTCGTATAGGCGAATTAGCACCAGACACTGTACGGCGAACAGGTGGAGCTAAGGGTGTTATAGGTTTGCGAGGTAGTCTACGGGGTACTCTGAAATTTAACCTACATACCAATTGTGGGCAGTCGATGGTGTTATTGAACAATTTATACGCGAATCTCAGATCCAAGAGCTCCCTTCGAGATTCCAGGGTACTCATTTTGTAGCAGCCTAGTCTATCAAGGTAGGAGAGATATTTAAATTGCCTTTCCTTTGAGTACCCTAGATATCCGATAAAACTTTTTTGGATACGTTCTATCCGCAGCGAGTGGGTTGTGTATTGATACCTACCATACGCCTCCATATCACACTGCAGCATTCCAGTTGCTTAATGTTTGCAAAATGATTTAATCTGGGATTTTTCATAAAAAAACTTAAAATTTTACTAACCCAAAAACTACTGAATTTCGGTAGAACATTTGGTGGCTTAATTTGTTGCATTTTCACCCTACTATGACGTCCTGCAAGGAATACGTCGAGTTACCAGTAACCCTGTACCTATATCTAGTAGCTTTGTAAAGATGAAAGAATTTTTTTAAATCGGTTAAGTAACTACTTATTTTTTGAGTTTATCCATTACAAAGAAACACATAAAATCAAATCTTTTGTCTTCATAATATTAGTTTAGATTGTTAAATCTAAACTCAATAATTAATCCAAACGAAACGAGTTTGTTAATTCCAAACGAACGAATTGGATCATTTTACGAGGAGTCGTAAAATGATCCAATTCGTTCGTTTGGAACTTCAAGTAACTAAACCATCTGCTATCGATAACCCCAAAAACAACACACACACAAAACAACACTTTTTTTGCGGCTAATTTGATTAGAACCCCTGTATATCTACCAAAGTTAAAAAAAAAAACACAAAGCCGATAGATATTGTGTATGTATCCTATGGTGAAGCAACTGGTTGTAAGGATCGTCTTTTACCGTACAGGTAAAAGACGATCAATACAACCAGTTGCTTATGATGTTGCTTATCACAAAATACTTACCTGTACAACAATGGAATGACAAGGACCTTTGTTCGTTCTTTGTTTACAAGTGTGGGCGTTACTCAGTGGGAGGAGCAAACGGGGTTTAACCTGCTAAGCTCCTCCTTGTAGAATTATATTGAAAAAAAAAATACCGACGATTGCTATATCTATACCTAACACTATTCACCCCTACACCCCTTGGCTCCATTTCCCTCCCGGACTATAAATCTTAAGTGTTCTCAGCCCGGGGTTGGTTCTTTGGCTTGACAGGATACATGGGAAATTAAACCTTGTGAGTAGCGCGAAATGGCGTTGTACTGCCGCCTACTGACTTTACAATGCGATTTACCCACACATCAATAACAATACTTCATTTCGACAAACAAACTATTTTCCTCACGTCTGAAGCAACCCAATGGTCGAAGATTCAATTCATGATGATATAAAAGTTATGAGCGTAGGCCGTTGTACGTAATTAGATAGCTACATGCAAAGCTTCGGAATCAAAGGCAACAAGTCGGCTACAGTTGAAAAAGAAAATAAGCATCATATTTAAATAAATTCCGCTGAAACGGATAAAAGAGGAGTACCTGCACTTATTGGTATATCAGTCTAACAAAATTCTCGACAATAATAATAATATCGAACAAAAATGGCACTCTTCATTGTAAGCTGTAAGCGTATTGCTTCCGCTCTATTCTAATTTCTAATAGCTGCTACATGTGTAGGTACTCTGCGAGGCACCCCACATTTCGCAATGATTCTCTGGTATTAATTTACACGAATGCCGGATAATGATGCGGTCTTAATTGGAGAATTACACCCGGTATTCACATCCTACTGCACAAACCGAAATAAACGACAGGGGTATGATGGACATGCCCCTGTCGGTTTTAGTATAATAAGTAAGTTATATTGTTCGGAAAAATTAAATTAGTCTCCTATTAATTATCACCAAAATAAGCGTTAAAAGCAAAGACCATTGAAACAGACTTACCAACACATCTCGTCTTCCTGAGGTCCACCGTGCACACGGTAGGTTCTTTGGTAGTGTAGTAGACCATCACTCGCCGGATCAGCATCACCCAAGCACCGCGCCACTCGCCTGTCACTCCCTCCTGGTATACAGATTGAATATATAGATCACTTGGTAGATAGTCACGAATAATATAAAAATATAAGTGATCAATAAATTATTGGTGGCTATGGTCACAAAAAGTTTCGTAAGTAAAAACGCAATATTTTTGTCGTGAAGCGAATTACTCGTAAGTATAAAATAAGGAAATCTTTCGTCGCGAACAAAGCGAATATAACGCGAGCAAGTAAGTATAATCTACAATATCTGTTGCTATGAGATATTGTAGATTATAATAAATATAGAGTCGGAGTGCTTCATCAGACCCATATCTACAGAATATTTACAAAAAACGTTCATATAAAGGTGGCTGAACTACTGAACTTTTCAAATAAAGCGCTTGTTACTATTTACTATGTAAAGATTATTAGCGGATAAGAACAATGGGCTTAATTCAAGCATGTTCTCGTTAAACACAATAAATGAATCTCATAAGAAAAGGTAAGAATGCCTTTTAGAGAGTGCGGAAGAATTTGCTGAGAAAAATCGAATCTTTTGACGAATGAATGGCGACACTAATGAAGAATAATGTTGACGGAAAGTTTAAAAACTGACATGTTAGGGCTTCCGCTAAGAGGCGCGACGAGAAGGCGCCGCGCGACTCCGGTAGAGCAATTTTCTTGAAACTATTTCTATGAAAACTCCAAGCAAATTGCTGTTACATCAGAATCGCGTCGCGCCTGTCTACTCCCCTTTAAAAAATATAAGGGGGAACTTGAGAAGACTTTAAAAATGTCTATAGTAATGAAAGGTCTAACATTTCGTAATATAAACTTTGTTTTTGTTAAGTTAAGTAAAAAGTTACTAAGTAAGGGCCGGTTTTTTTGATCCGTAGTTAAACTCAACCAATTGTTAAAAATAGTAATAGTTAATCGTAGTAGTTGTTAATCGTAGTACTCAGTCATTTGAGACGTGCAGAATTACCTAAATGAAAACTAAATTTACAACATAATTTAATAGAAAGGGTGACAATTGCGGCGGCAGTCAAAACAAAGCAATAGTTTTAAACCTTGTAGGAACACAAAGAACTCAGTTCATTTTTTTTATGTCGTTGAGCAAAAACGATCGGTGGCTTTCAGAAAACAAAGTTCAATCGCTTCATATTCATAAACATAGGTACTTTAAGTATTAGGTAAGTCCAGTAAAGAAAAAGATCGGGGGGAGAAATCTTATACGTCTGCTTGTTATGAATTTCCCAACAGTTACGAACATGTTTTTCCTAGAAAAGGTTTGGCAAGCTTTCGCAAGAGGGGTTCGTTTTTTAGAAAAGTTTCTTTTATTCGAGGGCAAAACAAACTCGCAATCGGTTTGCAAAGCAAACATAATTATTTATTTAAAGTAGGTAGTTTGATATTTTTATTTACTTAGTTTTTTTTAATACTAAATACGTGAAGGCAAGGCACAGCACACGCAATCGCAAAAGCTTCGATTTTCATAGCAGCAATAATAATAAAAACATAAGTATTACAAGAAAAGACAAAAATCGTGTTTCTAAAAATTGAGAAAACTAACATAGTGGTCTGAACGTCTACTGTTTCATATAGGTACCTAAACCTTGAAATTCGAATCCAAATTACAGTTGACTAGATTTTTGCGCGAAAGCATATATTGTGTGTCAATTTAATGACTGAGTACCTACGTTCCATCCGAGTGTACATTACGTTCATAAATTCCTATGTTTGTTTTTCAGGACTAGGCTATTAGACAAGTACTGAAAACTAAAATCCCGCTGTAGGCATTTGAAGACGGGGGGGAATCAGGATTCGTGACTTTTTTAACTATAAGTCAGAGTTATGTAATACCTCAGACTTTTAAAAATATACTTACAGTTGATGAACAAATTACTACTTACAAGTTAGACAAGTCTAGCCAGGTATGATATTAAGTAGCGAAAAAGACAGCTGCAAGTCAAACCGGAAGTTATTCAATGGCATGTTTGTGACAAAATAATTATGACATTATTACAAGAATCACAAAGAAATTGCTTTTTTTAACACGCCTTTATTATTGATACATCGGGCCGGATATTGACTCAAATGTTCTGAGAAGTCTAGAGGTCTAGGGACATCTCGAGACTTTGATCGTGGGTTGTTTCATGTGCCGAGACTATGAGACTATCGAGACTTCCCACACCTCATCGAACGCATCACCAAGTTTTTGACGACAGCATCCTTAGAAATAAGTGAGGCTACTGACCTTGCTGTCTGGTTAATATGTTTTTTTGTACAATCAGTATGCACCTTTATTTAGCTCTTGTGAAACATCCCCTCAGCGCACGCTGACAGAATTATGATGGGGTTTTAATTGTAAGAGTGTGCGTAACAACAATAAAACAACGCCCGGGCCAGGCGCTTTGTTAAGGTCTTACGTGACAAACACATGGACACACCAATTTCATAATACTTTATTAATCCTCACCTGCCCATTCAATGAAAACGGGGTGTGTGTGTAAATAATTATGCAAAACAGTTGAGGCTGGGCAGATTAAAAACATTTGCGAATAATATGTATTAGTAGTATTTTTTTTATATAAAGGTGTTAAGTTCGAGTACGGTAGCTATTGATTGTGAATTCAAAATTAATCTGTAAGCAAGCCGTTCCTACACCACTTCCAATGTTAATGCTGGAGAGAAGTACCTAAGCACAACCACGTAACAAACTCCCCAGCAAAACGTCACCTTTTTCTTCATCTTCTAAATCTTACCTTTACTTACGTCAGGTCTTAGTTTAGCTCTCATATTCTTAGATTGCTATTTTCATGCCTCGAGACGCACGCACATTATGTTAAATTATTTGCAGTTTGGCACGTACTACACTCGTACAAGTATCTGCTCCATAAGTGTTTACGATGCTGACGTTAGCGCAAGACAAATTCCTTAAACACATGAGTGCAATAAAAAGTAACCGATATGCACAATAAATAACATTATAGCTATGTCACGAGACAATAAAATTATAAACATTGGCTGTTTTATAAATAACAATATGCCAACGCACTATAGTTAGCAGATAAATAATGAATGAGTAAGCGGAATAAAAATGCAACTGATTAAAGATTAATTAAACTTTTCTACCTTCGCAACGTTTCAGTTGAACTCTTATTGCTTATTTTTTTGAAGAATCACAGAAGGTAATCCTGACATGATTTGGAGATTTTGAACACAGTACAAAGCTATATTTTATAACAGTACATATTGGAACAATCGTCGAAACCCTTCGAATTGCGACCCTTCATCGGGTCCCCCTCGGTCCTAAATCAAAGGCGCAACAAATATCATAATTGAAAGGAAAAACAAGAACTTATAGGGTTTCCCCAAGTTCTCTTCTGATTTCGTACTTGTACCATTTATATAATCATTTTAAGACATAGCTATACGACATATAAGATTGATACTAGTGAAATGTTATGAAATACAGATTTCTGAAAAACTACCTATGGCAACTCTACCGAGCAACTGTAATTAAGGCTAATGTACACAGCAGTCCCTTTATGTGCTAGTATGGTTTCCAATTACAATGGTCTGTCAACGCTCGATAGCCGATAATAGCTGTCTAGTGTCTTTGTTACACATAATATGCACCTGTGTGTGAAACATGATGCTTTGACATCAGTGCAATCTCCTTGTTCTAGCTCCAATTAATTCCGCTGAGTGAAATCTATGCAGCACTATACTGTTACACGTCAAGAGTATTGTTGCACATCAATTTAAGTAACAATAGTGTACAACATCAGTACAGTAACATCTACATAACATGTTACAGTAGCAAGCGACCCTCTGTCGCTTTGCAGTTTAGTAAAAGTAAAAATGTTTATTTTTTATCTCTAACTGTACCTACCTAAACTGTGCCGTTCAGACACAATGTGGGAAGCGTTCACGCTTCCCACATTGTGTCTGAACGGCGCCGCTGGAAACACTTCATATTGGCTAGCTCAAAATAAACAAATAAATTCGCATATCTGGGAGCTCCCTCTTCAAAACGTTAGCGCTAAATGTAGGTACGGTTATTTCGATAATATTTGGCGGCTAAGTGAGCATAGCTAAATCTAAGAGGATTACACCAATATTCTCTAATAAGAGGCTTAGCAACGATCTTGGTGGGTGCTTCCACGGTAATTTCCAGCTCCACTATGAATAAGAACGTTTTGATTGACGTGCATAAAAATACATGCGAAAATTAATCGGGTAAGTATAAGTATTAGGTTATATAGGCACTGCATGATATTGTGAAAGCAATTAGTCATTATCAAGTCAATAATAAAAGGTACATGGGAATGAAGTTGAAGGTCCACATTGACATCTCGTCTCTCGTCATCTATACATACTCGAAAAACTCATAAAAACTGATAGTGCAATAATTAAAACGAAGAAAACTGAACGAAAGAAGCGTTAACAGAGGTCCATTGACAGTTTCGTAATTTTAGAAAAACGAGAAAATATTGTAAAGTTTTCAGATTAAAAAAAAACCATTATTTGAACTCTTTACAGACTTCTCCGAAGAGAAAAAAAACATGCTGACTGTTATTGCTGACCGATGAAAATCATCATCATCATCATTTCAGCCGAAACACGTCTACTGCTGGACATAGACCTCCCCCAAGCACCTCCACTTCGACCGGTTCTGTGCTTCCCGCAACGAAAGGTATTCTAAAGGATTCTGATTCGATCACTTAGGAAAACTCCAAGCATACTTAGCCCTCTCCATTGCCCTTTGGTTGACTTTCAGCCTTCCAATAAGGCCCATTGTGAGCGACCACTTTTCAGTGTCATAGGTTATCACTGGCAACACGCACTGTTCAAAGACTTTCACCTCATGACAATGCATTGCATTGCGATGAAAAGAACAGAAGTATCTGTTGACTCAGTTTTGCAATTACTAATTTGTTACACTAACTACTACGGTATTAACTTTAATCGAAATATTCTTTGTGTAGTTGGGTGTTCAACAAGGCTCTTACGAAAACAAGTATACTTCAGAAATGTTGAGCAAGGTAACGACGTTACCCCAAAATAAGTCGAGGGGGGCCCCAATTGGCTTCCCTTCGACATTCCCTTTAAAATCTCTGTTAACATGAAGTTCAAGGTTAGTTGCGCGAGGGTTGCTTGCTAGGGGAGATTACACGTGAGAATGCTGCAGAGCACGCCAAAAAAGTATAAGTAGGTAACTTGTTACATTCTTAATTCTCTTTACTTTCAATTTTGTTTTAAATTCAAAACCATCATGTAATCAGTATCGGTTCTGTCGGTTATCAAGCTAACGATAAAACAATCGAGCTAACAAAAGTACTTCAAAAAATCCTACTAGAAAACGACGAAATAGGAAAAATATTTGTGGCACCTTTAATAATAATTTGCGCTAACAAAGGTCGTCCGTATCGATACCGACCCAGACAGGACACGACGGGGTCGTGCATGATAACTATATTTACCTCGTCAGACCATGAATTAAGTGCTCTTGTGTAACTGAACGAATGAATTATTAAAACTGTCACGTGTTTTAAGGGTTACGCAGAATTAATAATGAAGTCTGGCACACAGTACACTAAAAAAAACACCCTTTCTTTGAAAGAGTTATATTGGAAGTTATAATAGGGAAGTTTTACGTTTCACTTTGCTACTTAGAGAAAAACTAGAGATTGCATTTATACATGACAATACACAACTTCCATATTGTCTTGATTCCGAAAGTTTCTGGAACACATTAGTCATTGGGAAACATCCCACTTTTCAGTAGTTTTCAGTATCTCTGTAATTTCCAAGTTAGGTGCAGGGTGGCGTAAAAGCATTATTTCTTGACGGCACGATTGGCGCAGTGGTTAAGCGATTGACTGCTGCGCTGCGTGTCGCGGGTTCGATTCCCGCACGGAACAAATATTTGTATGACCTACATGTATTTGTTCCGAGTCTGGGTGTTTTTCTATCTATAATATGTATGTATTTACTAAAAAAAAATGTATATAAGTAGTTTATCAGCCATCTTGTTACCATAACACAAGCATTAGGTTGCTTAGCTTGGGACAAATGGTGCTGTGTGAAATGTCCAGGGATATTATTATTATTATTATCATTATTTGTGATGGATGATATACAGAGTGGCAGGGATATCGACGCGCAACCTGTTACGAGCATGGATACAGTAAATGATTTTCAGAACGAAGCTAGTTTATGCTATCCTGAGTGATTCTAGAAATTTCGTTCAATGAGGTCGTCTAAAGTGCAGCTTATAGCTTGTCAGTATTGGTAAAGTAGTTTCTAGGAGATCGGCATTGAAAGCTTTTCCTTTTCAAGCAAAAATGTAAGTACCTTGGATATAAAAAAAAAACTTTGAGAGACGTCGACATTTCTTAGAAATAACAAGAAATTAAATGAGCTGGAAAAATTATTTTTAAAAATATCTGTAAATTCGAATCAGTTTGCTTTCATACCTAGTAGAGTATTGGCCAAAGAGACTTTTAAAAGTCACGTAAATCCTTTTCACATTTCAATAAAGTTATTAGACTTTATTGACAAATTTCGCAAACGAGTGTACATAATTGTATGTCCCTCCCGGACATATAATGATGTTGACTCGTTTCACATGTTAAAAGCCATGAAAACATGTTTTCACTTGTCAATGGGGAGTTTTCCCTTTTGCGACTCACTCAAGCATTAATTATAGAGTCTGTATGGACAGACGTGACCCACCCCTCTTAAACTGCTTTAGATTTCATAACACACGGACATCGGACACTCATTGAATAAAAGCCAATGTTGTATTTGGGTCTAAGCACTTTATTACCCTTGCGGCTTATTAACACTATAGATGCTTCTAATGGTTCTTATTATTTTTGCGGAAACGCAAATTAATTTTATCTACAATTTTAAATATAATTTTCGCGCAGAATTCCACGTCCGTTTAACTTTCCTGAAATATCTCTAATTGACAGTTTTATCTACAAATCCATACTAGTACCCATTATAAATCCTTTCACGCTTAAACCACTAAACCGATCGTTACCAATTTTGAGAGCTTAGTAGCCTGGAATCAAGAGAAGGGACAAAGGCTACTTTCGTACTCAATATTTGTATTAAAAAATCCGGCCAAGTGCGTGTCAGGCCACGCATAAATTAGGGATCCGTAGTCACCTATAATGGCTCTTTACAAGGTAGGCCTCTATAACTCCTGAACTAACAAAGTTATCTCAGCTATTATAGTTTTCCTTCAAAGTTCATGGACTACCATCATGAGTATTTTTCAGATTTTTCGAGCCAGCCGTTTAGCTTTTAGAGGGGGAGGACGCCCTATTTTAACAAAAAGAAATGCGCTTTAATGTTGAATATCTCGCAAACGGATACCTAAATCAAAAAAATCGTCTTAGCAACCTCTCAATGTTTTTGAAAGACCTATCTAATGATACCCCATACTATGGGGTAGACGCTAGAAAAAAAATCATCCCCACTTTACGTGTACCCCAAAAAATAAGATTTTTCGTGATTTTATTTTAGCACTTTGTCGACGTGGTAAATACACACATCCATGCAAAGTTTCATCTTTCTAGCATTAGCCGTTTGGAAGGTAAGCCGAGGATGGACGGATGGACGGACGGACATGACGAAACTATAAGGGTTCCGAGACGTGAACTACGGAACCCCAAAAATGGAGAAATACAATACAAACGCAGACAAAGTCGCGAGCAACAGTTGGCAATCAATATGATGATAACACTAGATGCATATTATGGCGTGCCGTTCCACATTAGACTCCTAATCTCTGAACATTATCAGCGCATAAGATAAACATATCTTATTCCATATGATAGATAAAACACGTAACATTGATAATGTCTGTCCTAATTACAAGAATTGCATGTTGTAGTAAATGTAGTGTAAGTACCTATGTTATTATAAAACAGTGTAGGCTTATGCAGAGGGACAAAAATATAAATAAATAATGTTTCTATGCGAAATATATGGGCAAGAAATCTGGAATCTTTTTTCAACAACAGAATGTCCTCATTCATTCGCTCCCCAAACGAAAGATATTTAAAGATTCACGTGTTCCCCGCGCCTTAATCAGGACCTTAGGGGATTGGTTGGGAGGATCTTGGTATGGTCACCCATCCACGGACAAACCGCCGCAAGCGTAGCTTAACCTGATCGGCTTATTAGTCGATTCGCATGAATTTACTCCCCCAAATCGTGGGACTAGACGACTCGCACGAAGTTAACCTTTGTCGCCTCGCCTATAAATAAATTAAATAGCGAGTAAATTCGTGCGAATTGACTAATATGCTAGATACCTGATCGATCGACCCGTGCGGCAGTTATGGTTAAGCCCCTCGGTTTATTTTACACATCCGACGCAATTATACGAATATAACTCTTTCAATATCAGCGACGAAGTATATTGATTCTTCTCATAAACAAACCTTTAGGTGAGTCCTACAAATAGGTATACAAATAAAAACACACAATATTGAATCAGATTGTTCTCTCATGGTCTAATAGTAATGTACTTCTAATGTATGTAATGTATTTTATACAGTTGAATAACACATGTCACAACACCGAGACAGGTTTACACGGATAACGATATCAAACGCAGATCTAGGATTTCTCTCAAGGAGGGGTGGAGGATGGGGGGCAAAATGTATCTCTCTGGAAGGACGGGGAGAATTTCTCAAGCCGTGAAAGCCCTTGACAAAAGAACCATCGGCACCTATTTTCTGTAAACTCAACAATGTGTCCGTCTTTTCGAGGATACCTACGACTAATCTTAGTAAAATACTGTAAGTTACATGGAGATTATAAAACTACGTCTAATTTTGGTATTAAGATATTTATTCTCAAAAAAGACACAAAGTCACTTAATTTAAAGTTTTAGACTCAGTTTGGTCGAAGTGAACCCGTTGCCCCTCCTCCCCCCCGCCTCCTGTATCTACGCCTAAATGATATAGATTCTAATTTCAGGATAACCTATTCTGTGGTTAAATCAATTAATGCACCTAATCAAATCAAAATCAAATCAAATCAAAAGTCATTTATTCAAATTAGGCTGAAAGTCAGCACTTCTTAGGGTTCCGTAGCCAAATGGCTAAAAGGGAACCCTTATGGATTCGTCATGTCTGTCTGTCTGTCCGACCGTATGTCACAGCCACTTTTTTCCGGAACTATAAGAATTATATATATAACGGAACCCTCGGTGCGCGAGTCCGACTCGCACTTGGCCGGTTTTTTGAACTTCAAAATTACAAAAGACCAACTCTGCTACTACTCTGCAAGCAACTCTGCTAGCATGGACTATTTAAGTAGGTATTACACCAGTCAGATAATTTAATTTATGGTAAGTACCTAAGTATATTTCTAAAGAAAAAAAACCGGCCAAGTGCGAGTCGGACTCGCGCACCGAGGGTTCCGTACAATTACAATTTACGATTTATGACGTGCTAAAAAAAACTACCTACTAGATCTCGTTCAAACCAATTTTCGGTGGAAGTTTACATGATAATGTACATCATCATTTTAGTTTAGTGGTAAAATGTGTACCGGGGCCCGGGGGGCACACATTTTACCACTTTGGAATTCTCTCGCGCAAACTATTCAGTTTAGAAAAAAATTATATTAGAAACCTCAATATCATTTTTGAAGACCTATCCATACACGTGGTTTGATGAAAAAAAAAATTTGAGTTTCAGTTCTAAGTATGGGGAACCCCCAAAATTTATAGTTGTTTTTTTTCTATTTTTGTGTGAAAATCTTAATGCGGTTCACAGAATACATCTTCTCAACTTACCAAGTTTCAACAGTATAGTTCTTATAGTTTCGGAAAAAAAGTGGCTGTGACATACGGACGGACGGACAGACAGACAGAGAGACATGACGAATCCATAAGGGTTCCGTTTTAGCCATTTGGCTACGGAAACCTAAAAAGCACAGGTAACAAATAATTGGTGCTCAAGTTCGCATTAACGAAAAATCAGACAGCAACGTGCCTTTTTATAAAATTTAAGGAAACTGCCCTTTTATTTATCAAGAGTAAAGCCGACGTCGAGGTAACATTCTATTGAAAATCCCGTTCGTTCCCTTAAGTTCCCGCAGTTTTGCATTTCTATGAAATCTTCGTGGAATTTGTTCTACCAGAATTACGTAACACCGTCGTCGGGTGGCGCAATTTAATTTTCATTTAAGGTAAAAATCGTGATTTTCGCAACACAGGTGTTTTTTTAACAAGTACCTAATAAACTTGCAAACAATTTCGAAACTTGAGGGTTGTGGTTGTCTTTGTGAGGTTTCTTTGAAACAGATGTCGTAAGTACGTTTTCTTTGAGATGGGAAATAGAATTTCAAGTTAGGCTTGGACTTCAACGTAGACTTTAAAAAAAATATAAAAACGTCGATCGGAATAAGGTATGTAGTAATTCCAAATCTTATGACAGGTTTTTGATAAAGATAGGGTTGACGATATCGGGTGGACGTGCTGCCTGCCAGTGTGCAGTAGCAATTCGAACTGTGCGGTGTCAGTTCCAAATTGCCACTGATACATAGATCCAATTTATTTATACACTCGTCAACAGAATCTAGGGATATTTTATATTTCATCAAATATCTAAAAAATCTATGAAGAATTTTCTGATATAAGTAGTAAATGGAAGAATGATAGGTTAATTTATGGTCTTTAATAAAAAAAACATTTGGTGTTTTTTTTTTGTTTTACGAATGTTAATTTTTTAATCACCGTTGAAAATGAGTATGTTAAAAAAGGAGCATTATCGTGCATGAGTAGAAATTCCTGGCCCATTTGGATTATGTGCGGGACAACATGCAAACAACATAACATAACATGCTTTACTACCTCCCCGTGGTATTTTTGTGAAGAATTTTTTTTTTTTATTAACATTTTTAAATTTTGAAAATAGATTAGGAGGTTTCAATGTGTATATTTAATAAACTTTTTATGGAAACTAAAAAGATTTTAAACTATAAATTCGTAAATAATTTAGGATTGAGGTGTCCCTAGATCCTGTTGATGTGTGTATATAGGTGATATCCACATTCGAGGCAAGGCAGCTTAATTTGAAGGATAAATAGATAATACATTGATAGGTATTTCGGGTACCACAATAGAGTTCCGAGAGTTTACAAGATTAGTATAGGTACCTATCTACAAATATAAAAACGATGTGATGATTTATGCTGCATTTACACATTCGTGCGAATCGCGAGGCGAATGGCGAGGCGAATAACGAAGACGCATAATATGTAAACAGTGCGCTCGCTATTCGCCTCGTGCCTCGCTTCGCGATTCGAGCGCTCGCGTTGTGAGCGGTTTTTCGGACGCGAATCAAAGGGCACGAATGGCGAACACGAACTTACTGTTTACACATTATTCGCCTGCATTCAGTTGACGCACTACCCCCTCGTACGATGTAATTACATTATTTAGAGTGAAGCTTCAAATGGCTGTTAGGAATATTAGACAATTTTTATACTCTTACTCTTTTTAAAATTGGACGACGGAGTTCTTCGGGAGCAATCTAAATTGCCTCCCTCTCACAGAGAGAAGGCCTGTGTCCCAGCAGTGGGAACATTATAGCCTGAGTATGAATCTAAATTGGATTCTGAGGTTTAAAAGTATATAAAAATAAAAAAAGCAGGTTGTAGTACCTAAATAAAACATTAAACTGCTATTCGAAAATGATAACTGAATCTTGGAGAAAGAGTTTAATGGTTGCTTCTTCTTTTTCAAATCCTTACCAGTTTGAACAAGAAGAAGCAACCATTGAATCGTAAACTGTAAATCCGTCTGCAACAGCAAAATAAACCGCTTATCTTCAATATATTTGCAGACCCTTATTTCCCGGGACCTGTTTAACGCTCAAGTCTCGCCGACCTGTTGCTAGAAGTAGACGAACGACGGCGATTTATGAAATAGCAAAATATTACGTTACATTTTTGTCAAAGGGATTTTTCTTACAAGGACTTAAGTGATTATATAAATAGATAACGCAACTAACTATTTACACTAGGTACTAAATTAAATGACTAACTAAATCATCATCTGCCTAGCCTTTTCCCAACTATTTTGGGGTCGGCTTCCAGTCTAACCGGAAGCAGCTGAATACCAGTATTTTACATGAAGCGACTGCCTACCTGACCTCTACAACCCAGTTCGTATTGCCCAGTAACTTCTGACTGGTTGACTAACTAAATATACAAATAAATACAAAAATACCTATTTTGTTTTTTGGCCCTTTAGGGACTGACCACACTTATTCAGCTCTGTTCAGCCAAAGTCCCTTAGGCGTCGAAGTACTCATCCGCATCGCTGTCCTCTGGAAACGTGGAGGACTTACTTGTATTTATAACTAAGGACCCGCCCCTGATTGCATACAAGACAAGAGTGAATAGTGACAAGAGTGTCAATATTTTTATGCTTGAGTACGAGTCTTTTTGACTATGTGTATCTCAAGTCTTTTTTCTTATTTTTTTTTTAAATATTATTATTATTTAGTTGTAATTGTGCGTTTTGTTGTGCAGAATAAAATATTTTTCTTTCTTTTCTTTCTTTTTTTTTTCTTTTGATTGGCACGATTTTTCTCACTTGACAAAACATGGAAATATCTTAAATTAATGTACATATTATTCAAATAAACCTTCCGGAACAAATTCTCAAAATAATAACAGTATCAAAAATGTTTGCATAGTTTAGAAAAACAACACAGACAGACACGAAAAGCGAGTTTAATTTAAAATATGCAAGCCCGCGTGGTGGATTACGACCCACTCCCTCTCACCGAGTGGAGGTCTGTGTCCCAGCAGTGGGAACAATATTGGTTGATTATGCATACATATAACGTACCTGCTTGCTTAATTTAATTACATGAAATATGACAGACATTCTTCACGTTTTGTCATGCATGGCATGGTATTAAACGACGATTCGCGTGATTAGCACAATGTACCTATTCATGGTGTCATCTGAGCTAATTACATACAGCCACGGATGCCACGTGAAAGATCAAAAATAAAAATGTGAGTAGGTGTATCCGGTCTGAGCACAATTATCTTATCAACCGAGTCAACTGGGACGAGAAAAAACTATAACTACTTAAATTAGCAAAGGGCGAAGGCGTGGACCACCACCAAGGAGAGCCGGCGAGAAATATCTGTTTTTCTTAGGAATCCAGAGACAATGTCAGCGACCGGATATTGTAAGAGGTACTTGTGAAAAGCAGCATGAGATCGGTATAATTAGGCACTGACTGTGCCTAAAGAGATATACCTACTTTTTGTTTTATGTGACTAACTTCCTTTGGCAAACAGAATTTCATCTTGTCACTAAATAATCAAATTACTTAGGTATGTTTATCTATTTTAAAATATCTGATTTAACTGGCTACGGTAAGTATATACCTACCTTTCAGCTACGGTTTCTAACTTCATCCATGTCAGGCACGTACCTACTGACTTGTAACATTATTGAGAAGGAACGTGGCTGTAAGTGGAAACGAGCCAGAACTTTTTGGGATTCTGAAATAAATAAACCGTGAAACAAGGTCAGGCAAGTTCCGTTGCCATCTGAACTGTTCAAGTACGAAGTATGTAACTGTGATATCCGAAACCTCGTTTGTCCGAAACTTCATTTACTCTACTGCTAAATCAGTCAAACATCATTAGGTGGACACACACTCAGATCGCGCGCGGCACCTCCACACTGACCGCACATTGTTCCTGTCGCGGTCGATCGGAGCGCACTGGTCCAATGTGTATCCAGCTATTCATGTTTCTAAAAATATTTTTATACTGCGCAACATTTTCTGTATGCAGACATAAAATCGAATGTATTTATACAATAGTTATTACCTTTAGCAAATATCACACGAATACGACATGAACAGGTATCATAAATCACAATGTTAATCTGCAAATAGGGATACCCATAAGAAAGTAGGTACCTCACAGAAACCATTTCCATATAGGATAGGACATGCACATTAAACGCTGATATGATTAGGCTTACGGATTTATGTAGACGGCAGATAAAACTCATCCACACAGACAGATTACAAAACAGTCCTCTTAAAAGTCAGAGATAAACCAATTTGAGTTCGTAATACATCCCAGTACATGAGACGCAGAACAAAGCAATCCAAGCAGTATTGATATTATGCTTTGCAAAGGAGTACTATGCGCACACACTTGTACAGTAAATTACACTCGGCAAGTTTAACCAACTTCATAAAACGGTGAGATTTGATAAAGCATTGTGTACTCAACGGAACCAATACAACATGAATAGACAAAACAAAAAAATCCCAGTAGAGCAAACTCCCTGGGATTGATAAAGCGACCTGAATTGATTGATATTGCAACTACATAAGGTTCTTTCTACCTAAATAAGTACTGCGGTTTGAAACGTTAAAAATTCTGTATTTTTTTTAATTTTGCATAAAAAAAGTACACAGCAAACAATAAATAGTGGAATTTAATACCCATCTGTATCGATAAAGGGAGCTTATAGAGGTGGTGGGTGAAGGGTGTCAGAAAGTGGTCCAGGACGGATGCGCCACCCTCACGCCCTAGAACCTGAAAACTATTTTTAGTTGATTTATTTGAGGAGCGTCAGAAAACGCATCGAAGCGTTTGGTTATCGAATCAATCGATTGTAGGTGTTTTGATTGGCGATTTCTTCTCATTCGAATTTCCAGAGAAAAATAAAATTAATAACTTACTCGTACAAAAATAAATGATTCAAATCTTCAATGAACATATTTTCTTTTGAAGGTATTAAATCTCATGGAATAAATTGAGAATGATACAATTTTTATTCTAGTCTCGGTTCCAGGGATCTTGATTAATTTCTAGCAAAGCCGTACTTTCTTCATTAATTATTGGAAAAACTTGGCAGAAAATTCAAAGGGATTTTTTCTACGTAACTACTTTGTATTTATTATATTTATCGTATTTTCTCTACGAGTAGTATTGAAATTCATTAGAATCACTGAAATAAAAAAGCTGTAAATGGTTTAGCAAAATGCTATGCAAATGTATAGGTATTTGTAAATAAATAATTATATAATATTAATCACTATTTTTTTTTATGTTCTACAATGTTGCACATCTGTGTGCGAATGTGTAAATAAATACCTACACGGGCGGCGGTGTCGCCCGACATCAAAGGCTGAACTAAGTAATAAAAAAAGCCTATACTTACTACTTGAGAGACAAAAAAACCAGGATAAAAGCTGGGTGCCACATTTATGCCGAAATCCGTGTGTTACAGGTTTGATGAATGGGCTGAGTGGCAAGATTGATCCGCTCTGCGTGGTGTGACCACGCAGAGCGGATCAATCTTGCAAAGTGTTAAACGCTGCACTTGCCGCGCAAACATTCAATCAATGAAAAAGGCAGCGCACACCTCACTTTAGCAATCTGTGCCAAAGCCTAGACCAATTAAAAGAGCAAATTGTACGTGCAAGAAGTGAAGTGAAAAGTGACACTGTAGTGCTCAACAAAGTTAAAAATAATGCGCAAAAACGTGAAAGACTCTGTTTAGAGAGAAACGGTATGCATTTTGAACATGTTAAACTACTGTTAATGTGATTGTTCTAAGATGATTTTGATTAAATTTTTAATTATTTGTGCATAAGTTGATTCAAATTTTTTAAATACGCGTAATAGCAAAACGTTTTGGCACGGTTTTAGTAAGGTCTATAGTTCTTTTTTATCTAATTTATTTTTACTTTATTTGTAATTGATTAATTAAGGATTACATTCTAATCATAGTGAACATAGCACAAACCTTTTGCTTATTGACGGTCCTAAGCCCGTGAAAGTATGAAGGGAAAATTTACAACCTTGTTTATTATTGTGTTATCAATGAACTGCGGCGGCGCGCGTACGCACGGCGCGGCAGTGTCCAGAAACATAAACTTTTTATAGATAACTTTGTGATGTGATATATCAATGTTTTTGTGTTGAGTGATACTAAAAGAAAAAACAGGTATTCAATGATTTTCGCCAAAGATTAATATATCAAAATTTGGACGGTGACTAAAAAATATTCCTGTATATTATGACAAGCGGAGTTTCGGGGCACGTCTGCATACATGGCAAAAAAAAAACTATACTCTTATCTCTCAACATACAGTGCTATGTGGTGAATCCTGGGTGATACTATATATTTGGAAATGGTGTTTGGTGCTTTTAGCGATGACCTGATGATGATTTTTGTTTGAACATGGAGAAACGATATCAGGGCAACTGGAACGTTTCAATGTTGGCGGATTTGGCGGTTGGACTGTTTGTCAAGACGCCACAGAAGCAGAATATAAGAGGGCAGCCCAAAAACCACGTCGCAATTCTGCTAATGAATAGTAACACAGTATTACATAACATAATAAGCCTATAATGTTCCCACGGGACACAGACTCTTCTCTGTGAGAGGGAGTGGGCCGTAATCCACTACGCGGGCCCAGTGCGGGTCAGAAACACAGTATGATTTCTGTGAATTTTTGCGAAAAACCTGTTGCATATGTACTTTTTTTCTAAAAAACGGGAACTAATTTCATAATATAATTATTATTTTTGTATTCAGCATGTCAACAAAAATAAAAAGCTTCTTTACCTGACGAATACTTTTTAAAGTCTTTTGTAGACCAGTGTTATTGTTCCAAGTCGCAGCGCGCGAGAACACGAGAGTAATGTCACGTCATCAGGCTGTAGGTGACGCCAAGAGTTCATAAAGCTAGGTTTTCGTAACCGTTTGTTAACTCAACAAACATATTCCTAAAGAAAGATACAACCAAAATAAATAAACAATATTACAGTATAGAGTACATAACATACAAATCAAATAAATATGACCAAAAATAAATATATAATAATGGAGTGATATCAAAGAAAACATCGATCCCGCCCGCGGCGGCGGCGTACTGATTTGAAATGTACTGACGTCACCTAGATACGTAAGAGGGAGACAGTCACAGAACAGCATTATACAGTATATCCACTAGATTCAAAATGTAATAATTGTTCTCACACATGCAGCGATTCGTTAGAAAATTAAAATTTTACTGGCTGGCCATGGCTTCTTGAGAGTTTCATTTGTGGTCTTGTATATTTTACAAGGTTCTATACCTATATTGTTATTGTTGAGAGTTAGATGGAAGTTTGCTAGTTTCCTTTAGACTACTTCCTCTTGGCCAATCAAGTTGAAATTCTGTACACGCGTGACGTTCCGATGACAATACATTTATTTGGTAGCGATGACCGGATGCTGCAAACAGAATCGTTTCCACACGAGGAAACTCATCACGGGTACGGAGATAGGTCCCCTAGTCGGGCAAAATGTTATTGGGGTTTTCCATTAGGAATTCTTGTGACAATCCATCATTACATGGGAGTTAAATCTAACTGACGTAATGTGAGGTTTACTATACAGGTTGACAGGGAAACTCGACTGATTCCTTGAAAGGGGTTGTACTCGTACTAGAGGTCATTAGCAACAAATTAAGTCTAGTGAACTAGGGGTCAAAACTGGATGGTCAAAAAATAAAAAAAATGCTATTAAAGACTTTTTCTGAGATTATGTAAGTTTTGCAAGCATTTTTTTTTTTTTAATGAACACTCATTTTTCAACTTTCAGAAAAGTATCAATTAAATGTTTGGATTGGAGTAGTTTTTTCTCATAATTAATTGTTTTTGATAACAAGTCAGAAAATTTCTAAAAAATCGAAGAACCGACAGAGCTCGGTAACCATCCAGTTTTGAGCCCTAGTTAACTGGACTAACTTTGTTCCTAATGACCTCTAGTATAACGCCTTTCAAGGAATACGTCGAGTTTCCCTGTCACCCTGTATATCTCTGCCTAACTCTTCGGGGAATACAGGCGTGATATTATCTTATGTTTTAATATCAATGTAGCTACAATATACAGACGTATTTATCGCCGTTCAGTACGGACTGAATCTGGCATATTTTCATTGTGCATTAATTCAACCGAATTTTTGCGACGGCTCCTTAGTGTAGGACTTTTCAAAGTATTTTCTGATAGGTGGCAGACCTTGTTTGTTTATGGACCTTCAAAGAGGGTTCGAGGTCAATGTCAATCTTATTCATCGTCAGTCTAAAGAGGTCGTCGTACTGTGGGGCGGGGGCTCGCTGTTTGTAGTGTTCATCAATGATTCTAGCAGTATTTGTGACAGATGTAAGTACAATGGCGATGGATGTGCTCAACTTCATTTTTGAATAGAAACTTTATATTCATTTGTTTGCGGATCTTTGAAATGAGTTTCATAACGGAATAAAGTTAGTTTTTTGACTGAAGCATTTGAATTTATTATACTTTATTTTCGTTTATTGGTCCGATCGTGTAGTTCTACTAGTAGGACCTAGTGTATTTTTCTTTTCGGTGGTTCTATCAATCGAACCATCTTTATAAAGCACGAAGAATCGTAACGTTCTTGAGAATAATAATTTTGATTGTTGAATTGCCAAAACAATTTGCTAAGTTCAATCCGCACTTACCTACTTTATTATACTGTGGCACAGGTACAGTTTGCTGCATGCTACAACTCTCCCCTAATTGATATAATAGGTAATCCTGGATTGTTGAAACGGTTCATATCACCTGACTTCATTCTCGTGATGGCTTTGAGCGCCCAATTAGTGCACCCTATGATAACAGCGATAATTGCTGTTCAGTGATGTGTGTCTAAAACCATGTGAGGCAGGATTCGTGGACAATCAGAAGGTATTACATAACATCACGCATGTTATGTGTTGAGGGTATTATTTATAAATTGAAAAATTCTTACTGTGCCCAGCCACTATGTTATAGTATTGTTGGTGAATTTAAAAAAATACCTGCAAAAGTAAGAAACAGATGAGGAGAGACAGTTGAGGGAAGGTACGCGCAGGAAAGATTTAAAAAACAAGTGAATACCCCAACTTCATATTGTTCAACATAGTTCTCAATATCAAGCACTTACGGTTTTTCGGATTTTTAACAGGTTGCCGTTGGAATTAAAAACTATAATTTACAAGAGCTCATTTAAGTCAAAAGGCGTTCCTATCGAGGAAATGTCTGTATTCTTTAAACGACGACATATCCACGTTTGAAAAATTTGATTATTTTATTAGTTAATGAGAGACTGAATAATATTAGTATGTAGCTTGTAATGTTTTTGAATTTTAGTGTTAATGTATTTTTTTTCTATCATTATTATTATTATTAGGTATTATGAATGTGTTAGTTTTATAATTTTAAGGATTTCAAACACAAAGTGAATTGATCCTTTAAAAAAAAAAAAAATTAGGAATAGCTCTTGTAAATAGGGTGCTGTATAATTATAGCGGTGCAATTTGCGGGAAAAATAACTGGTACGTTTGCACTTCATAAATTAGGTATTATAACGTACTCACATTTCACATACAACGACGATTTAAGGAGATCTAGACGTTATTTTTAATGAAACTTTTAGTTTTTACAAGGTGCTCTACACAAGAAGGATTCACTACTACATTATAGAAAAGATCGACTCGGGCAGTTAATACGTACCTATACGGGCTGGCGTCCGCAAACATATATTGCGTACCTACGGGTGAACTCAGGCAGTTACGACTAATAATGATTCAAAATAATTTATTTAACTATCACATGGGACTTAAATATAACTGGGGAAATGTGGGTGGTAAGTCATATCTACGGAACCCTTCGGAGATTACAGCCGTCATGCTTTGTTCTGATATTTAACCACTCCGCCACCACACATAGGGGAGGTCAGCTCAAAGCGGCCACCTTAACTTTAAATTAAGAAAAAACCTATAAAACGATTCATTTTTAAAAATAATTTTATACTAATAGGTAGAGAATTTATTTAATTTTTGTAATTTGCAATTTAAATTTCGCGCAAATTTAAATATAAGCCTTAGATTTGTAGATTACAAAAACTTGTCAAAAAACCGCTTTGCCCGAGGGGTTGCCCAAAGCGGCCATGGTGGTAAGGGCATAGAGGCCACCCCAAAAATTCTTCGCAAATGTTTATTTTTTGTTGAAATATATCGTGCTAGACAAAATAAAAATAAAAAAAAAATATATTAAAACCATTATTTATTATTATTAAACATATTTTTAATAAAATAATCAACATTTTCTACTCGATTTAATCACAATCGGTCTTAAAAGTAATTTAACTTAACTTTGTAATATTTAGTTAACAGTTTAGGAACTACTGCTACCTATTAGGTTGATACTTGACATTTTTATTAATTACAGTTAGGTACTTCTATTACTTAAGTCTTTCAACAGTCTTCATCTTTTATCAAAATCAATCCTCTTTTTTTAATAAAACAATTAAATTTAAATTATAACAACAGAGATCAGATTTCTTGACAGTTATCACAGTAGTAAGCTCCAGTTCCGGAATATGTCGTACACGATTCATGAGCCCATAACTGGCAGTCATCACAGCGAATCCAGTCCTCTACGGGTGGATCTTCATATGGCTCCATGCAAATCAAACAAAAATAATTTTAATTTTAACTTCATCCCAAGACGCCTGGGTAGTTTTACGTTTGTAATTGTTGACCATCTAAACAAAATAACTGAGCATATCAATCGAATCATAATATTTTAATAAGGGCAAAGCGGTCACCTGGCCACTTTGCCCGAGCCGCTTTGCCCTTATCGCCCATTTTGTTATAAAAATTAACTACTCCCACATTATTTATCAAATTTGGGAGCTAACTAAAGAAACAAAGCCAAATAGACAAGTAACAATACACGTGTAATACAAGCATTTAAACTTAAACAGGTTTGACCAAAACAGGTTAAACTTACCTTGTATTATTTTAACAAAAGACGCGAAAACGTATTTTTCGTCACTAAGCGCCACCCGCTCGCTTCTACCGCTACCGAATGACTTATCGGCACGGGGCGGAGGTTTATTACGCGTGCAGATTGGCAACATCGCGCTATCACTTCAAATATCCGAAAAATGAATCGTGGCCGCTTTGCCTTCTATGGCCGCTTTGAGCTGACTTCCCCTACTCGCAATATTTACTTTAACGTCAAACCAAGTCTAAGGACATTCTTCATCGATTCCGTTGATGCCCTGATGGATATAAATGGAGTGGGTTGGGTGGCATGGGGCGGGGAGTCTGTTCGCAGTGCATGGTGTGAATATCTCGTCCCACCGCGCTCCACGTCGTCGTTTATTAAAGCTCACATCCAGAATGATCGGCCAACACACATTTTGTTTATAATGGCGATGGACATAACAGGGATTTCAATAAATTTAAACAGAACCCTTCGAAACTTATTAAATAGTTGGGTACTGGACGTTATTGCACGTCACATGAAACGGTAGACTGGTTACTTCAAATAAACTTTTCCCCTCAGTCAATTAAAAACACACACTAAACCACAGCACTAAACACTAACACTAAACACTGTGTAATTTATATGGAACTGAAAATGTAACAATAATTGATATTATTCTCGTGGCTATTGTACCGAAATTCCAAAGTATGTGGTAAATTTGTGTTTAAAAATAAAAACAAGGAAGGATATTGAATTATATATCATTTTTACTTTAAAAGGCATAATAAAATGTGTTGGAAATCAAGTCCCATGTGATGAGGTTAGACTTTTTTTTCATGATTATCCTCAACTTGCGACTAAACCAAATCCTGCATATGATTAAATATTATAAAAGGACAACCAGGAAGGAGGTAAATATCATATTGAAGAAATAAAGCTGTTAAAAGTAGGTAATTGAAGAAAGGCTAGCCTAGCTGTAGGTAGGTCGGATGACGACCCAGACTAAAATGAAAACTGACAAAGAAAAATCTTCACAGAAAATATTATTTTAAACATGTTCAAATTCTCATCTTCATTGTTATATTTTCTTGTCGTGTTTTTAGAACTATTTTATATTAATTCCTGTTAGAAGCATTTCTTGGTACTTACTGTAGGGACCTGCATATACCTAATGAGTGCATAGATTTTCGCGCAATTATATCAACATGATGTCAGTTTGAACATGTTTAGTAGAACTATTTAACGAATTTTGCTTTTGATATAGCCCACTGTGTTATTAACTAATTTTATTTGAAAATCTGTTGGTTCAATAATTTTGGTTTATTACTCCTTCCCGCAAGGTAAATTCTCTGCAACTAGGTATTCAGTTTGTCTGTAACACAAATACTCGTAATTGTACTCGTAATTAATTATCGTGGTAATTGCTTTTAATGCAACGGCTACCATGCACTGCGCTAGAAATTACTAAATTGCTCTATGATTATACCCTTCCCCTTCCCTATTTTATTGAATCTTATGGTGGAGTCTTGAATATTAATTCCGTTAGTCTACCTACCGATACCCCTTTTGACACGTTAAACTATTAGGTGCAACAACGGGTGAGGCGGATGTATGTTGAATGTTGTACATAAAAATATGCAGGGTTTGTCGGGCAAAGAGCAAGAGTTCAGTTTATTTATGGAGAATTACTCATAAGTAATTCTCCATACAGTCAAACAACACCTGAACATCATAATGTTCAGTTGTTGTTTGACTGAACACTGGTTGTAAGTAAGTTGTGTTTATCAATGATGATTTATTTTACGTACATTGTGCATGTTACAAAAGTGCTATTCACGGTGGATCTTCAGTTCTTGTGTCAAACAAGTTGAAATGTAAACAGCGAGCGTTAAGATTTAGTTAATCTTTCTATCGTGCGCACTATTGAGTTGTCTTGCGTTGAACTCGAGCGATACATTATAATTAGCATTGATCGACCCCCCTCTGGTGATTTACTCGTTTCGAATCAGTAATGGAGGATTCACTTAATAGGATAAAAACAAAAATGAAAGCTTAATTTTATGTGGACTTTAATATTAACATTTTCGATGTTACTTCATTATCAATCTATTTAGATTTTATTGTTTTTGAACCTCTAGGAATACGGCATCTTCGTTGACTTCTCTTAAATAGTCTTGTGATGTTGTGATTGTGATGCCAACCATAAATGAATGTTAAGTGACTTTACGTCGTACCATTGTGGTTTATTATGTGGCCTTTTGGGCACTTTGACAGCGATGCGGACAAATCTTTGTGTGATCCTAACGTAGGTACTGATTCTCAGCTTAGTTTGAACAACTGACTCTTGATTTTGATTTTGCTAACTGAACAGAGACCCCTCTGCACGAAACGAGATGCACTAAACACAAAGTGGTAGCGCGAACTCTAATGTTTGCATTCACTCAATTCGTTTCCATGCACGGTCGTTTACATACACGTCGTTCATGAATCAATTTATAGAATCAACACGCCTCTTTGTTGTATTAAGATTACCGGTTGTACATTCCACGACAAGAATTTTATCGAAACATTCTTCAATAAACATTACCTATTTGCCAATTGGACGGAAGCGCGACTGGTAAATCTCCGACTTGGGATCAAAGTACCCGCCAAGGTTGGACAGTGTTTATCGATTTCAAGTAAATTCTCAGCTTTACATTAAAGAATTGTCAGTAAATGGTTATAACTATTAGGCATTTGATAACTTTTCCAAGTGTTCAATTTCTTATATAAAATGCAGTTTATCTATGTCGACATGTCGTCACAAATGGTTCAATTTATGAATTCAATCCAATACGAATCATTTTAAACATTTAGGGACGGATAGAAATTATTTGAATGTTGCGTAATTTTTCTCCCCAGCGTACGAACGTTCGGAAGCTGTGAAGGGTGAATTTTCCTTTTAATAGTCGCGTCCGGAATGTGTTTATTGGCGTCATACACGATTTTAAGAAGCCATAAGTAATTGAATTTGATATCTGAACTGCCGAGCACGTATTGGTGAAGTCATATCTGCCTCTGCTTCATAAAGTTACCGGTGCGAAATATGCGAATTGAATTTTTCAAATTCAAATAACTGATTTGAAAATATGTGTAAGTGGAAAAATACATAGATGGAATATTTATTTATCCTATCCTTTAATGTACAACGTTACAACAACGAAAGTTCTGTACACTACGTGCATACAACGTAAATTAATTTGGTTTATAATTAGCCGCGTGCTAATTACCTACAGAGAATAAAGGTAAAATTTACAAACAAATTATAAGCAATAACTAAATGATAACACATCATTTCACGCCTGTACATCATACATAAGAGATATCATAAAATGTATTATTAACATTAAATGTTAACGCAATTAAGTATATATTTACATTAGTAAATTCAAATTCAAATATTTTATTTCAGATAAAAAAATCCATATAATGTTAGTATCTATAACTTAGCATAATGACTAACATTATGCTAAGTTATACTAACATTATATGGTCAATTTAATTCAAGATTAATTAAATTAAGGGTGTCTGGATTCTTACCCATCTACGTAAAAGGGCAGAGTCCCACCGGTCTGAAAATATACCTATCAACAGCAGATAATAGTCATTTAACTTTTGAACAGGAATTTAATATTACTTGTAAATTTTAATTAAACCTTAAACCTTAATAGATTGGAATTGCAAACAGCGAATGATAATGATTGTTGCAAAAAAACCAGTCGCGGAGTGCATGATGGGAGCAAGACCGCTATATAAGTATACTGAGTAAGTACCTAGAAGATACGTAATGTACTCGTATTTATCCGCGATACTCATTGAAGTTTAAGCTTGCGTACCTAATGTGAAACAAATTCGGCTCAGGACGCTCAGCAATGGTTATGACCTAGTATAATATTATTTTTTGGTTACTAACATTATTTTAGAAAGAAAAGAATGAAAGAAAATATATTTATTTGCGGTAAACATGACTCAGAGAAATAATACAAATGTGAAAAAAAAACACGCAAAACGGCCATCGCTCAGCATGCTAAGACCCTATGCGAGGCAAAGCCCCAGCGCTGAGGCACTTACAAACACTACTGTACGGATTTATTGTGGCCTGATAATAAACGTTTATTATTAATTAAGGCTAACCTGCTTTTTAATCCTCAATTAAACAAGCACAGCTAAGCTTCACGCGGGAGGGGAAAACTAAACAAATAAATAAATAAATCCCTGGACATTTCACACAGCACCATTTGTCCCAAGCTAAGCAACCTAATGCTTGTGTTATGGTAACAAGATGGCTGATAAAATACTTATATACAATTTTTTTTTGTAAATACATACATATTATAGATAGAAAAACACCCAGACTCGGAACAAATACATGTAGGTCATACAAATATTTGTTTCGTGTGTTATTTAATGGTCCTTTTGTACGAATATCAATTTCTGATTGGTCCTAACTGAGAATCCTTACGCAGGCGATGCACATAAGGTGAATGACACCGGATCCCGCGCACTGACGCCCCACCAAATATAAAACTGACAAATTGTTTGAGGATATGGGTAATAATTTGAAAATTGCATTGAGTGACATGTTTTGTCACTGACACGGACACCCCAGTTAATAGGCGTTCCGGTTGGCTGATATACGAACAGATAACAAGTATGAATTTATTTAGGTCTATTTATTCACCTTACTGATAACGCTCAACGAGAGTTTTGTTTGAAACATTGGCACCATTTTATGAATGCGAGCATGTAGATTGAGTGATCATTTAATTATGGGTCCTGCCTCTTTGGTATAGTTGTCGCAAGTGCTACCTACTGCTGAGCAAGAGCATGCTGAGCTCCTGGGTTCGATTCCCATGGTGTTATTCGTTTTTCGCATCAGAATTTTGTCAGTAGAGGCCGGAGTCTGGATTTGTGCACTGTTGATAGCTACAGCCACGCCCAACATCAGGCCTATAATCCCCATGTAATAGGCATGGGGATTATAGGCCTGATGTTATGAATGTGTTCTGTTTTGGGTTTAATATGAATATCCAGTGACTTACCTCACAATTTCATTTTTATAAGAAATGATAAGAGAAATCCTTGATTAAGATAAAAATCGATTAGATGACGAGTATTGAGTAACACACGGCTGTAAAAGATAGAACACGAAAAACAAACGCGAGTGCAATTAAAAGACTGTTTCAATACAAACAAAACTTAATAAAAGCTTTAGCTCTGGCCACACTGAGGCTCAATTCACACTGCCGTGGAACGGAATGGAAGTACTCCGTTCCGCGGCGGCGGTGTAAATTGAGACTGAGGCGAATACAGCAACTGCGTGCATTGAATATTTAAAGGGTCTCTGAAACGATCAATTGCAACTGCCAATTTTTAATTGGCAAAATAAGCACTTTTCATTCTAATATCCTACGGACTACGAGTATTATTGCGTTTGGTTTATTTTTTTGCGTCTGGTCTCTCTTTTGGCTGTATATACGAGGAAAAGATGTTTATAATATCTAAGAAATTTTTATTTTATATGTTATTTTGTATATACCTATGTTTATTTCTTTTAGCTTTAGGTAAGTACACAGTTTTTAATTTGTAGAAGATTGTAAATGGCAACTTTAAGCGCTAATTGTATATTATTTACCTATTTATAAAAACCTTCTAGTATTATAAATCCTAGATATTAGATAATGTTCCTAGTGTTGATTACCTGTCTGAAGAATAAATAAATACATTTCCCGCAAGTTGTACTTGTGAACTTTGTGAAGTTTTTCTTTGTATAGATTTTAAACTGCCGCACTCGGTCTGTAGTCGTACTTGAGTTGCTTGCTAGGAACGATACTTAGTAACTTGTTTACTTATAGCGTTTTAACATTTTACAACAACATTATCCTGTGGTGATGCCGTCGCAATCGGTTAGGTATGGCAGGCATGCAATTAATTAAGTACCACAACACTGGAAGTTTCGAGGGAGTTATTCAATTTCCATAATTCCTCTGATAGAATATTCCTGGAATGCGACTGTAGCTTTGACTACTGTCGCACGACTTTGGTCAAGGAGTTAGTTATTAACGCGTTGACGGATATGGGACCAGTCTGCGGAAACAAGGAACATCTATACAAAGCTTCTATTGACACTCGTGACAGCGAGACGACACGAGAAGCTGGAATGTTATGGTTCATGAGCACACCCTGAAGATCTTAATGATATTTCCATGAAAGTTTATCTAATTGAAATATGTGGTGTGTGTGGAGTGGATAATCGATACTAATAATAAAGCTGAAGGATTTGTTTTTTGTTTGAACGCGCTAAATCTCTGGAACTACCTGTCGGATTTGAAAAAATATTTTTCAATTGATAGCCCAATTGTTGAGAAAGGCTATAGGCTTTAACATCACGGTATGACCCTTAGGCGACGAGTAAAAAGAAAAAAAATCAGACTAAGCGAGAACGAAGTAATAGCGTGGGCAGGCGATGCGATGCGATGGAGGGGGGTCGGGGAAGAAGACTTTTCACGCGGACGAAGGCGCGGGCAAAAGCTAGTATATAAAGTTAAATTAAAAACGCACGGTCAATCAGATATAAAAATCATTGTTGTGTGATTACTTACTCATTTTTAGGTTGATCCACTCAAGTTATGCAGTATATCTATCTACTGCAAAACTATTCTGCGAACACCTTATCGATGAACTTTCAATTGATGAAGCGTAAATTGTCGGTGTCGAATGTGTCCAGGGCGTCTCCTCCGAAGTGCAAAGTGCGAATGTTCGGATCGGACCGACACATGGCCCAACCGAATATTATTGAAAAATGCGAAAAAAGTTCGAATCGGCTCAGTTGGGTCGGGGTGCATCAATATTCGAAAGAGTGTAGGAGTGTAGGATCGGAACCGACCGAACCAAACAGTATCTTCGTAGCAGGAAACGGCCGAACATTCGGCCGATACTACTTCGGAGTAGACCCCCTAGATACGCTAGCTGCGGTACGACATTCATACAATATGTAGTCACTCGTAAGCCAATTAGTGATCGATGTCTAAGCCACATTAACTGCTGCAAGTCCTTTCCTATCAATCAATACAGCGAACCTAATAATTATCCACCAGAATATTTATTAGTAGCCAGTTGCATTTAAATCGTTGCATGTGTAATTTACCTACAAGGTCTTCATTATAAAGGGTATGCTATCCTATTCTTTTCCTGTCTGGTAGGTCGGTACTCCGTACATATGTAAGTGACAATTACAGTTAATCGAGTGACGATTTCGGACTATTATGGAATAAACATTAAATTCATAGCTAATAGCTGCCCATTAATACCTTTTGATTTTCATTATTTGTCTAAAATAAAAGTATCAAATCAGTCCAGCCGTTCTTAAGTGATGCGCTTACCAACGAACAGCATTTTTATTTTTATTTTATACATGAAATGCTCTGGGTGACAGGGTGGCAGTCGTCGAAGGGAACCAGTGGAAACATTCAGCCACTTTCACTTTTTAGTTTTTAAAGTACTTACTACATCCAGAATTGTACCAAACCTATTAAGCACTGCAATGTACTGACCAAAATCCAGGTTACATATTTCGTCACTAAGAAAAACTTTGTCATGATCGTTAAGATTCATTGGGTTGGCCATGATAATTTGTAAGATGGGACCCAGTTATTACTCTTATTACCGCTCAGATTATAATCACCAATTACGAGAAAAGTGTCAGAAAAATAACTAATACTTATTTGGGAAATTGGAAAGTTATAAAGAAAAAGACATACCTCGATTGCGTTCTTCACGAAACGTCAATCAGGAAACTCCGCCACTACGGAATCCGGAACACTGCTCTGGATCTTCTTACTTCATACTTGAGTAAGAGGATTCAGAGCGTTGACGTTAATGGAAAATGATCTCCCGGATCTATAGTAACAATGGGAGTCCCACAGGGCTCAATTCTTGGTCCTTTCTTGTTTCTTATTTATATAAATGACTTGCCGTACCTCATAAAGGATAATCATGATATAGTGTTGTTTGAAGATGACACTTCACTTTTGTTTAAACGTCAGCAGCTGGTTACTGACAATGTAAATAGCGCGATCTCTAAAGTAGTCCACTGGTTCAATGTTAATAATATACTTTTAAACGAGAAAAAAACCAAATGCGTTAAGTTTACGCTACCTCACGTTAGGCAGGTGAAAACGAATGTGTTGATAAGGGGCGCAGAATTGAATCCTGAAGACAGCACAGTATTCTTGGGCATAACTTTGGATGCTAAGCTTCAGTGGGGTCCACATATAGATAAATTGTCAAAAAAGCTAAGTTCCGCAGCATACCTACGCTGTTAGAAAAAATCGTAATATAACTGATATAGAGACAGCCCGTTTAGTGTACTTTAGCTATTTTCATAGTGTAATGTCGTACGGTATTCTATTGTGACTATGATTAATGTTATGACTGTGCCTTCTCAATATATTTATGAAAATCTTTTATATTACCATAAAAATATAAAATTGTTTAAAAAATACAGTCATATCCATGAAATAAATACTAGGAACAAACACAAATTTGTTGTACCTACAACAAGGCTCAAGAAAATAGGTGGCTCGTTCAGATGCCAATGTATACGCTTTTATAATAAAGTTCCAAGCCCCGTTCAAGATCTAAGCCTTAATAAATTCAAATCATTCATTAACTCGTTGAATGTCGTAATTACAGACACAATTAAAAAGCCATTGTGTCTCGCGTGGATCTACGTTCCGACATATGAAGGGTTAAACGTAAGTTGTGCCAGAAAGCCTTTTATACCGTTAAGGATTATATCGAGGACAAAAAGGCTTGGGATTGAGCTGCTTCCAATTTTTCACCTATTGAATGTTCCTATTTTTCTGACTTTGACATTAATGAATTTTATATATACTATGACATTTGCTTACTTTGTAAAGTATTCTATTATTTTAATTATTGTGAATGTGAAGACTATGTGGGTCACTTTATTTTTATTATATTTTATTTTTCTCTGTGTTCTCTTAGTTTTTGTCATGGCAGTTTGAGTAATTAATGTGGCCTACCCAAATGTCCTTTCTTTGGTATTGTTCGTCGAATCGTCGAGCTCCTTAAGTTTTGAGTTGAGCTGCGCGATTTCTGACAAATGCGTGCACTGACTGGACAGGTCCTCTCAATCTGTGTGGTTCTTTCCTCAAAAGACCATCTCAGACATCGACCTGCATGGTCTTCATATGATCTGACCAAGATTATGTCTGGACTTTTTATGAAGAGACTGTGACCTCTGTGTTTGTTTCGGCCTTTCTTCTCAGACTATTCAGATAGGAAACACCGACCTCATCTAGTTTTAAAATATGATTGACGTGTAAAAGTGTTTGTACAAACCTACTTACAAAATAAAATCATTTACCTAACTTTTGTTATAGGTACTTGAAGGTAGATTAGTGTTATTAGACACCTACGTCGCGAACGGCAGACGAACGGAAATAACTACTTTGCACAATTCGTAGCTTATAAATTCGTCATGCATGACTTACTGGCCGGATGTTACACCGCCATTTTTCTCAGAGACTAGTTGCACTTTATCGATAAAAATTCTAAAGGTGTATTCTGTGCAGCGCCAAACAATGGTGCAGCGAAAATACGAAAATCTGAGACAAGCAGTATATGTATGTAAACAAGTGATGAAAAATCTATGCTTATTACCTAGACTACCTAGACTCTAGAATTGTTGGATCCCATAATTTTAAAAAAATGATTATGATGTTTCTTAGTGGCGTTGCAGTTTGAGTCAACGAGATGGGATATTTTCGGTTACAACAATTAGGCAAACCTGCCTAGGACCGCAGAAATAACTTTATTGGAACTTGGAACGAAGTTCTTTAACGCGGCTTGCGGTAGGAGTTGTCTGGTAGAAATCGTCACTTTAAGCGACGCGTCGAAAATAGCGTTATGCGGCAAGAGAGAGAGACAGTTTTCATGGTTGTCGAGGGTGCTAAAACCGATATTGAAGTCAAAATGAAAATCCAAGAAGGCGGCTGCGAAAACTTTCAAATTTTTCGTCATGGGTAACGTTTTCATGGTTTTTGAAGGTGCTAAAGCCGATAATAAGTTCAAAATATAAATCCAAGATGGCGACCACTTTATGTGGGCTTCTAAAAGCTTTCCATCCATAGATTTATGTTCGCATAACTCGACATAATGTATGGATCAACTGATTTTTTTTTTCAGTTTAAAAAAGACCTAAAAAGTCCTAGTACCTATCCAAGTAATAATATTTTCTTTTTTTTTCTGTTGACTGTCTTTAATTATTAGTTTATTTTATATGAACTTGTTTAAAATTAGTTTACTGTTTTGCTTTTAATTTTGTTTTCCTTTCTATGATTTTCGTGTGTATCGTGATTTATTTTAATGTGTTCGTCCTTGTCAAACTTGTTGTACCTACCTAGACGTTCAGTGAATGATGTGGTCGCCTATAATTGGATCCCTGTTCATGTCAACATGCATGTAACTGTGTAGCCTCTGTTGGCGATCCAATAAACAAAAGTACTTGGCAGAAAACCTAATAACCAAAGAACTGGATTTAAAACTACCATACAGTTATTATCTAATAGACAACTTTAGGATGGTCGCTTCGGATCCAATTCATGATCGATCCATCAATTATTCAATCAAGCTCAGTATGTCCCATTGGACTTTGCTATCATTAAGATCCATACCTACCGACATACATAAACTCACGCCTTTTTCCCATGGGGGTGGACAGAAACTACAGAACGCCGCCTACTACATACTCCTTTTTCTTCGTTAACGTACATACTGGTCATACACCACATTCACCATGTCGTGCCACTGATATCTACTGACGATGCAAGTAGGACTTGACGATCTTCGTAGAAAGGCATTTGCAGGTAACTCAGTCATCCGCAATCCACACTCAGCCTTTAAGATCCATATGCAAAATTCACACAGATAAAATGATCCATATTACACACAGGAAACAATTTAATTTATCGTTCCAACAAACAGTTAAAATATTTCACGCCAATAAATAATATAATATAATATAAAAATATATGTAACAAGCAAGAAATTAATTATTTTTAAGTAATAGAATTTGAAATGCACTTTTATTGCCAAATTCAGAGCATTAATAATGTAGAATGTAACGGTTCAATGCTCTTTTCCTTTCAATTGGCTGTGCTTTACAAAATTCAGGCGCAATCAAGTCTTTTGTTACTACAAAGACTTGTTGGTCTTTTACACCAACAAAAAGGAGCTTCTGGCTCAAAGGCCGGTCCTGCAGAATACAGACAGAGACGGATTCGCTTTTGCACAATGTTATCATTAAATCAAAATCAATTTTTTTCGTGTTATATAATTGTATATAGTATATATTAGTGTTAGCTTGTTAAAATAGTAATTAATCTGTGTATGTTAAATAAATCAAAAGTTATTTATTCAAATTAGGCTGAGAATTTAGTACTTTTCGAATCAGAACGTCAAAATTACAAAAGACAGTCCCCCAAAACGCTGGGAAGAAGTGGCGCAGTAGCGCAACAAACTCCCCAGCAGCACAGCTGTCTGTTCAGTTAGAAAATACTTGATTTTATACAAAACAAGGCATGTAAAGTAATTATCATTACAAGACAGAACATTAAATTAAATTATTTGCCATATGCCAGCTACATTAGCTTTTTGCTAGACAGTGCAGACTGCAGCTCTGCTCCTGACACACATCGCTCAGTAATCCCCGTCAGGCTGCTCTCTTACGGCTGTCTCGCTGCTCACAAGCGTACATGTGTCACAAATAGTCCGAACAAAGACATTAACATTTCAATATTTCGTGCAAAACGCAATTGCAGGAATTGATATAGGTACGGCAACATTAACAACAGCAATTCTTTTTTTGAGACGTGTAGGGACCGTTTAGCGATGGTCTCAAAAAAAGAAGATAATTATACAAATACTATACACGGTGTAAGGACATCGACGTGCAGTCAGCACGAGTAGAGTTAAACTGGACCTCCCAACGCACCAATTTTTCGTGGGCTATTTTAAATAAAAACTAACCGGTCAAGATTTATGGAAAAGTTTTTTTTTTTTTAATAACCTGGGAAAAAATCCATCGATACCGCTGGTGGGTCTAGAATCATGTACTGTTTTATGCTCACCCGGAATGTTATCTAACATTTTTAGACGCCGCGATAACAGTGGTATTTATTCTCCATCAACCATCATCTGTTATGTTGTACCTATCTATTAACTGACGTAGGTACCTACAGTGAGTCTGTGATGAATCATTCAGTAGAATACGATACCATTTAGCAATTTAACCTTGGAGAACCGGAAGAAGTCATAAAACCATCCGACAACGAGACGGTATTATTCTAAATATTTATATATGACTGGTATGTATGAATGCGGCCATCAAGTGCCAAGCATCTGGACTAAATAGCGATTGGTGACAATATGGTATAATTTATAAGCAGAAGCGGTACTCTTAAAATGCGCGAAGACCTTTGTAAACATTAGGAGAGAATGATATTCTCATATACAGGGTGGCAGGGACATTGACGCACAACCTGTTACCATGGATTCTAATTTAAAACGTTCAAAATCTAGTCACAGTCTCTTCTCGGCGACAAACAAATGTCAAAAACTAGTTACAATGTAGGGAAATTAGAGGTATTTTTGACAGATTGAGACAGAATTGCCTCTCTGATTCTGGACCCCGCTGCGTTGAAATGATTAGCCAGTTATGAAAAAAGAAAATGACCGCATAGGCATTGGACTTTTCTATGACACAGCAGATTATATATTTTTGATAATCGACGAAAAATTTTTACGCTAGAGTCATGTGCTGAATTCATGGTTATAGTTTGCGCGTCAAGCCCTTCAGGCAGATATGAGGATGAGGATACATGCACTGGAGATGAGTAGTGAGTATAGTGGTAGTGACTAGAGTCATTAGATTAATGTCGCATAGTAAATAAGTAAGTAAGCTTTAGACTGGTCTTTTTGATTTTACCTATGTTTACCCCGCAACTGTTAACACATAGCAGTTAAAAATGTAAACCACACCAGTCTTATCGGCTTCTGTTTCTAAACATGGCAATAATGAACTAGCGACTGAAATAAAAACATAACTACATTATCAAGTCTTTTAAAACTAGTTGTAAAAAAACATATAGACGCTTTAAAGGTAAAATTGGCTAACCGACATATTGGCTATCTTTACAGGAGAACAGTTCACAGTTTAACGAAAAAAAATCATATAAATTCTTGTAATCATCCCACATGCATAATTCTTACTGTTTTGGAAATCTTATTTTATCATCTGAATCGGAATGTATGTTTTTTGTTTTTAATAAAAACTTTAAATTGTGTTTCTTTAAAGTTAGCCATATTATGTCGCTTAGTCAATTTTGCCTTTCCAGCGTCGATTATTTAAGAAGAATAGGCCACTTTGGTCATAAAATAGAGCACACGAGTGCATCACTGCACCGATTCATGCACGTACAACAACAGTATTCATTTCAATTTTAGATGCTGGGAATAGAATGGCGCCAATTCCGGATTGAATTGTATTCCATAGGAGCGCATGAAGAGGACCAAAATTTTTACTCGCGATGAATTAATTAATTAGGCTAGGTGGCGTTCGCTCCCCCATTCATGAATGTAGTGAGTGGGTGCATAAACATGTTTGATGATTGAATAAGAGTATTTAGTACCTTACTAATTAACACTTGGCAACAAGCAATGTTTGCAAATACGCGTATATTATTCAACATTAACAGTTGTGCCTACTTGTTGAGTTTTTCGTTTAGTGATGCTCTAAAAATAATACTCAAAATAGTTTAAAGTCTATAGTACGTATGTTAACAAAGCAAGAATACGTTATTAATTTATATATTTTTTAATTTACTTATTTATTTATCTACGGAAAGAAATATTAAAATTCAGAAATTTATTCATACATGAAACTTAAAACAATGGAGTTTCATTAGCGTGGACTTCCCTGTAGTTGATGGATGTCAATTAATGTCATCTATTCATTGATATTATAAGTAAACTGAGTGAGGCATCAATTATGACGAGTTCTTTGATCTCAGACTGAACAATACGGTTTAGTAGAGCAGTATTGTCCAGTTTGAGATCAAGACAATAATGTACGTGATGACATAAATGTTATGTTATGTTATTTAAAATAATTAGAATATGGCGTGTTCGGTGTTTTTGTCTACATTATTATATTTGCAGACAGTTTAAGTTAAAATATAGTATAAAATATTCAGTACGTATGTATTAGTTAGACAAAAATACAGTTATACACTCGCAGCAGTCGCAGCCGTTTGTCATGAAACTAGAGCAGAAAGCGACACAATGACTTCGATTTCGTAGAATGTGAGAAATATCGCCAAGTACTTCAAATACCTATTATTGTTGTAGGTATAAGTATTGACTGTAGTCTACGATGACGATAGGTCTTTAGTTAAACAGTGACGCGACAATGTCGATGACTTTGTATATTATGCTTATTGACTGATTATAGCTCTTCTAGAGATAATGTATCCTAAAAAACAACTGACATAGGAAATGAGAGCCTCAGTGCCGAGCTAATATAATCAATAAATCATCAATAAATTTAACCAATCGCTGTACCTATACATGTTGACCTAGTCCTCCTTCAATTGTGCTTGAAACACATGTGGTACCTAGATGTACATCCAATGTACCGATTAGAAGATTCACAACTTCTGTTGTAATAGCTCACAACAATACCTGTGTTCCACCACCCAATAAACAATCTTATTCATGATTAGCCTTACGTAATCCAAAAATTCGTTAACGTTTATACGCAATTAATTTTCCTCCAGAATCGCAAACAAAAATAAAGCAATCTTAGTTTTATTAAGATGAAGGGAATGTTACGATGCTATAAAATGCTCAGTGAAGGCTAGTTTTGCATCATATTAACTACTGCGAACAGAATACATATGTTTGTAGTAAGTTAAAATTACTACGAATTTAGCGAAACGCTATTTGGAAATTCAAATAAATCTACTGGATTTGAAAATTATAAATGAACACTGCAACGTACGCTTCTGCTAATGAGCTAAGTATCACCTGCCACTGTATGGAATTAACGTTTCAAATGTCAAACATAGAATACCGTGCAATGTAAAATAATTATTTCCTATTTAAGTATTCCTATTTTATTTAAAATCGCCTATAGCAGCGACAGTGATTACTCATTTACAAACGTGATATCAGCGACAGCGGTATTCACGTCACCAATTCTTGTTAGCCCCTCCAACCGAGCTTGTCACGCCTGTGCTAGGAGTGGGCTCAGCACAATAGTCCAACTAGGTCATTACCTAAGCCGTTGTTGGCCTATTGTCGCATATTTGCGCTGCGTATTTGTGCAGAACGCACTATAAAGGCGTTAGTTATCTATCAAAAGTAACTGTATGCCGAGATACTCAGTACTCGCTGACCAGTCAAAGACATACTTTTAAATAACACAAAATCGGTTGAGTTTGATGAATGTACGCAACAAAGTGAACAAGGAAAGTGAAATTATCACTGTTGACAGTGTTTTAGGTACATAAGCTCTCTGATTAGCCTAGAACAACCGATGAGTCAAGTCGAGCACAGTAGGTACCTACTGTTACTGTTCGTTGTTAACACTTTGCAAACGGGAAAACTTTTTAAGCGACTGTACTATTATTATTTCACTGCTACTGTTTTACAGCGATAATAAGCGATGCATATAAATTACATAAATAAAGCTTGTGTGCGTCATGATAAAGCGCTTTTTTTTGTTTTTATTTCCGCGCTCACTACAGCGATCTAATGTACCATGGAAGATGTTTACAGTTACTTAGCTACACTCGTCTGTCGCCTGCATGACACATGTGTGGGCCACAAAGTGAATTTTTCTCTTTCTTAAGTTATAGGTATGTTTAAACGTTCCGTTGATTTAAAATTGCATTTCATAACAGTGAGAGAGATGCTGACTCTGCAGTAGGTAACTTCATAAAAAACTACAACCATAATCACTGAAACTAGTGACGCTGTTTCGCATTAACCCCCGAAACAAATGACCGGTCTGGAATCTAACCGGGAAAATAAAATCATTATGATGACGTACTTACGTACAACATAAATAGGTATGGTTGTGGTATGCCATATTATGATGAACGAAATGAATATTTTCGCATTGTCATACCATTTAAATTGTGAGAAAACGAGTCATAATGTTAAGAGTTCCATGTTTAGATTTTGCTTTATATGGAAGAAGTGTGACTAGTACTTAGTGTAACTCTATAAGCACTAGTAATGATATCATAATGGCTCTTTAGATACGTGTGTACCCTGACTGAGTCAACAGCTTTCTGGACCTTGACACACAGATTACTAACTACTGTATACCGTATAGTAAACTTAAAAAAATGCATATTATGTAGTACCTACTTTGAAACACTTGTGTTAACGCTAACAGGTTAAAATTTGCAGTTATTTATAATTTGAGGCATACGCACAGCTGTACACAAGAAAATAAAAAAAACCTTCGATTTTCGAAACAAAACAAGACTCCCAAATTCTGAAAGCCAGCCGATTTGATTGGTTTTTGTTTTTCTACCAGCCAATGCTAACATGATATTTAGTGCAGTTATTTCAACACTTTCTAAACCAGTGATTCTCGTTACACTATGGTTGCTTTCGGTTTAATGCTGTCAGAGGTAAAATAACTGTGAAAGGACTGTACACAGCAGTCTTAAAAAGCCTTTCAGAAACAGGTCTATATGCGACTTACCTTCAGATAGCACCAGCCGCATCTAGTGAACTCCGAGGTATACTTGGTCGCGAAGCCGCACGTTAAATGTTCAGCGATTTTTTGCGCCCAGTTGCGACGTTCAGATGCGCTGGCGCAGCTGAACAGGATCTTGCGAGGAGAACTCCTCATGCCCCCAGAGGAAACCGTCAGCTCGAAGCAGTACGAGTTGCTTGTTGTGCTATGACCAAATGAAAGTAAAAATAAGACAAATAAAATTATGGTTTATAGAATTAAATATACTTACTTTCAATTTCAATTTCTTACATTTTTAACTATTAATATAGCAGCTGAAATTAATAATCGTCCATTTAAAAATAAATATTATTATACTAAACACTTAATAAAATCTTTGTATAAAAATACAAAAAAACATAACACTCCTTTTTTTGGGCATAAGTGTTTAATAGTTATTATTATAATTTATTTCATTCATTCTTGGCATGTGCCTCTTGAACTGCTTTGCTGTATACATGGTAAATGTTAACTACTGATAGCATCATACAGATAACATTGATACATTGATAGTATGCAGCCACAATATATTCTTGTAATGAAATAAATCAACAAAGGATTAAACTGTTTTAAACAGGAAACTATATTAATTATCCCGTATCAGTATCACACTGGCCTTTTGTAAAGACTATTTATTAATTTAGTTTATTAACAATATAATAAACTTTTCAAAACATTTTGATGCTTACCTAGAAGACAGAGGCAGTACAATCTGTACTGAGTAAATATTATCCAACGTATAGGCTTCTTTCAATATGGAGTTTGTAGGGTCCGAGTAACAAATCAACTTTTGATCCGAAAGCACACAATACCGGGTCTGTAAGTTCTTGAACAAATCCTCAACTACTCCTGACACAATCCTTGCCAACATACCACTGAAGTATGCCACTGGTAACGAATTAAGTGGGGGACGCTCTACACAATCAACTTTTGGTGGCACTATCCTTGATGTCCTATGTTTCTCAAATTTAAGCATATGGGAGAACTTTTGCATCACTGAATTTGTTGATTTGTTGTCATCTTCTGTAACTGAAGTAACAGATTTAGACTCTGCATCTGTTGTGACAAACCAGTTAGAATTCCTATCTTTATCTACAACATTTAATTTTGTTGCTGGTTTAGTTTCATTAAACAAGCTGTCTGATCGTTCTGGTGGGGTCGGGGGATTGAAATATTCACTTTCACAAAACTCAAAGCTATCATCTGTGTTGTCAGAAGCTACTATTGTGCCGTAAGTGTCACCAATTAAGAAGGATTCCAGTAATAACAATTCATTGCTCACTCCGTCATATTTCTTTGGTGATGTACTTGATTGCAATGGGTCAAACTCATATATCGTACTTTTACTGGCCCTTGGTAGATCTACATGAATGGGTGCTGCTTCTTTGGAAGTAGTTGACGTCGGAGTATTGTTGCTTGCTGATGGATGTGGTAGTGTCCAGTTTTCATACATCGAATTTTGTCTCATAACCTCCATGGATGCAATACTTTCTCTTTTCTTTCTCCTCTCCGGGATCTCTGGGCTTGACCCAACTGATGTGGAGCTCATGGAACTAACTATGCTGTTGGTCCTCGATGGATTTGGTATATCATATGTCATCTGCTCACTTTCTAAATTTAAACTAGAAGTATTTTGTTCCAATTCCCTACATATATCATAGGAGAAACTGCTAACAGAATCCGTATTGTCTGAATTACTGGAAAACAGGGACCAATCATCAAAATTTGACGTATTCAGATGCAAGTTGGGATGATCTTCATTTATCTGTGCACCAACTATATCATTGTGAAACCTCTTTTGTTCCAAAAGTGGTGAATTGAACTGTATATTGTCAAACAGGCCTACATCAACAGCTGGCATTGAAACACATCTTTGTGGGTCAGTATCATCAAGACTATCTGGTTTCCTAGTCCTTCTTAGCCTAAGGCCAGCTGTCCTGGTTCCTTCTATGACAGACTTTGTCACTGAGTGTCGCACAGCTCGAGATGTTGTCAGAGTTTTCTCTAATGTATCTTTAGCAAACTTTGAACCATCTTGTAAGGACCTTTCTAACTTTTCATTGGCAGTTTTAGCAGAATTACTCACTTTCAACGCTACATCCTCTGATAGCTGCTTTGAAACTGTGCTTATTGACTTAAATATCTCGGAGGCCGAGACTCGCTCAGTCGGCTGCGGCACCTTGGTGCGCGGAACAGGCACAGGACGGGTCACCGTCTCACTAGGAGTCAGGAAAGCACTCCTGGGCATCGGCACCGGCGGTGGATCCATCACTTTGATTGAACACGAGGCCACTATCGCTAAATAACTATTTAAAAGCAAGAGATAACATTGTTAAAGAACTTTATACGCAACACAAACAAAAACTAGAATGACTCACTGACTGAGAAATGAAGTATACACATCACTGTGACCCGATTAAACAATTTGAGTAACAAACACTCGTAGAACATCCACAAACACAATGTGAGGAGCCGTCAGGAACTGTTTTAATCGACGTCAAATGAATAAATACATAAATGAACACTACGAATTTGTTTTGAAAATCATCTGCGTCCACACACGGCGCGACTGATTGTGAGTTAGTGTTGCCAGCTGTAAACTGTTATCTCCCTGTGCAGCTATAGTGCATGACTTACAGTTACAGTTCAGCCAACTGTTGATTCAATTTTTATTAAAATAATTAAGTCTTGAGCGTTTCATCGGATAACTCGCAGTCATTTACTTTTAAGAACTTTTAAAACTTTTTGAATACTTTCCTACCAATACATACATTGAAAAGTAAATAGGTATACCTACCGAATTATTCTTCCCATATTTTGTAAGATGTATTGTATTGTTTTAAAAGGTAATTATTGCGTTCTGTTCGTTAGCAAATCTAAATAGGTATTTATAATGTTATTTTATAGGTAGGTAGGTAACGATATGGGGTGAATGCCATCTAAAGAAAAAAGTTTAATATTTTATGATAAAATTCCCCCTCTCCTCAACGGTTTAATACTTTGATTCCGACGCGTAGGTACTTGGGTAGGTATCTACTTTCGAGTTATTTTACCTCTGACAGCAGCAAAGCAATAGCAACTACCTACTCAGAGAATAATTATTACCACTGTAATTTACACAGTGAAGCAAAATCTGAGGTAAATTAACTGTGACAGGACTGTACTGAAGTACTTGTTACGATTACGAAGTATCTTCATGAAGATTATCCTGAAGACAATGCCAAAACAAAAGACGGCTAAATGTAGCCAACAATTCTTACGGGTTTTTTAATACTACTGTAAATCATTCGAATTGAACGACTTAATTATATTGATTCTTAATTTAAGCATTTTATTAAGTACCTAAATGATTAATCATACTTATCTACTAGGTAATAACAAAACTTCCTATAGGTATTCACCACACGCGTAATATGGCTCTTATAACTTTATCAGGCGTTAGCCAACATTACAATCTTAATTGTTTATCGAAATACTAATGATACTCTCGCGGATTAAATAACGTACAGTTGACAGTCTCAATTATCAAGCTCCCATCTGCCGTGAGTTGTGAAATTTTTATTCACAGCGATTTTACATATTGGAAATCAAGGAAAAGATAGGTACCTACGTGTCCACAGCACAGCCGTGTTTAGCACCCCTTCTGTATCTACTACTTGAACGAATTCCTTCTTTTATTTGTTCCTAGTAATCACAAGTTACAAATATCAATAGGTTTCAATCGGTAGGTTAACGTACCTAACATACGTAAGTACGTCAAATATTAACGAGTACGTAATCATAATTTATTTGACGTAATTCAAGGCCATAATTTTGTAATTGTAATTTGAAACAACGCTTTTTTTGGTTTCACGATAGTTAGCGTATTTTTTGACGTAGGTATACGCGTGCCTCAAGTGGACGCGAAACAAGCCGCCATAAATAAGAAGCCCTAAAATCCTAGAAAAACAAATTGTTTGTAGAGAATATAAACGCAGACAGTCGTCTGTAATCGGATCAAAAGCACAATGGGCAAACTGGGCCCGGCGTTTCAAGTGTCGCCTTTGAAGTGTTCTTAAAAGATAAGCAGGTGGATCACTGGTATGATTCATGAAATACAATCGCATTTGATTCATTGATAAATCGGTACAAACAAACTGCTCACTTACAGAATAAATAAGTAGGTACCTACCACAAAGAATTCGACCTATTTACTTATTTCGTATTCATTTAAGTGTGAATAGCTAGTTTTACCCGACTTCGCGACAGTAAGACTCTGAGATTGAATTAAATAACTGCCATCAACCGCATCACGGCACGCGGCATCAGAATGCTTGAAAAGTAGGTAGTAACTTTTTAGGCACAGTTCGGATTTATAATTTTCACTTAGGCTCGTCATCATAAAATAATTAAACAGCATATTTTTATAACAAATCAATGATGATGATTGGCCTATTGTCTCTGTGCGTGTGTGTGGACCTTGCGTTCGGTTGCCCCCTCCTGCCGGACGAAGCCGCGCCCGCCGTGCGTCCACGGGACGGGCGACGAGACTGCTGCGTTGCGTCCGTCCGTGACAAAGTCACAAACACAATACGTTCATCCCTCATCCCGATTGGGCGGCTGGATGAACGATATTGTATAATCAACATTAACTACCTATAATAACTTAGGATAGGTGCAGTTCAGGTCGGCGTCGTAGTATTTGTTTGTTGGGAAATAATGTACCTACCTATAAAATAATATAAGAACCTTTTATTTTTTGTTTTTAATGAATGTCAACAATATTTATCGTCATCCTTCCGTCGAGTAGGTACTAGGTACACGTCTTCTTGGACGACGCTTTTCTGGAGGGCCACTCCCTGTTGGTATGCTCCGTGCCCACCAACTTGTAGTGACCGGCCCATATGTACCTATGTACTACAACTTTTGGGCATAGGTTAGTCTAGGGCACTCTAGGGCATAGCCTTTCAATTAACATTTCTTATTTATATCCGAAGAAAAAAGGAGGCAATTTTAAAACGACACCTATAAAACCAACAAGCTTAATCGACACCAAAAAAACTAACATGCTATACGGTAAATCGTAAAATGATTGCACCTTGATTGATCTTCGTTGATTGTTTGTATGGCGCTGCCTCAAAATTAGTTATTTAAGTACTTTTATTAAGGCCAAGTTTTCAATCTACAGATAATTTTTATTCGTTAAATTAAATGTACTTTGACAGTTCTTGTATGGAAGAACTGTCAAAAATTCAAAATTATTCCTCCGTTAAAATTATCTGGCGTTGGAAAAGTCAGCCCTTAGTTACCTACATTAACTTAGGAGCTTAGTTAGACTAAGGGCTGATTTTTCCACAGCCAGATAACTTTTATTCGAGGAATAAAATTGACGTTTGACAGTTTTTGTATGAAATAACTGTCAACATTTCAAAATTTATTCTTCGATTAAAGTTATCTGGCGATGGAGAAATCAGCCCTAAAAGGCGTAAGTATTCGTTTGAAATTCGAAGTTAACATTTTTTTTTTTAATTTTCGGCCTGTTTTCATTGTAGCGGCCAGTCTATCAATCACAAAAAGCAAGTTAGAAGTCTTAATTCCTACGAAATGTAACTTCTCTCCTCTTTGTGATTTCTGACTTTTCTAGTTCATACGCAAGCCTCTGTCAGATAGTTTTTATGATCCTAAATAAAAAAGATCAAAAAACTGTATCTGACTGAGGTTTAGAGAGAAACAGGATCGACTGGCTATACTGGCATAAGACGGCAGACTATTTGACGGCACGGTTGGCGCAGTGGTTAAGCGATTGACTGCTGCGCTGCGTGTCGCGGGTTCGATTCCCGCACGGAACAAATATTTGTATGACCTACATGTCTTTGTTCCGAGTCTGGGTGTTTTTCTATCTATAATATGTATGTATTTACAACAAAAAAAAAATTGTATAATATAAGTAGTTTATCAGCCATCTTGTTACCATAACACAAGCATTAGGTTGTTTAGCTTGGGACAAATGGTGCTGTGTGAAATGTCCAGGGATATTATTATTATTATTATTATAAGTAATAAAAACATGTTGTGGATAAGTATACCTATTACCCATTTACTTCCTGACTGTGATTTTTTTTAAGTCTGATAATGGCGATCAAAAATTCTCAAAAAGTTAAGGACAGTCCAAAGGAACACCCTAATTATTTCAAAGATATACTTACATAATGTACCTATTACAATTTAAATGATTATTACTTTTTTACTTGGTGCTCCAAGTTATAAGCTTGGAGCGTGGCGTGAGGAGCTTGTGGTCAAGTAGAATAAAAGTCGCACGGATTGATCGATCACGTTAAGCGACACTTGCCGCGGTTGGTCCGTGGATGGGTGACCATCTTTACATACCAAGACCCCTCCGTGCCTCGGAAAGCACATTAAGCCGTTTATCCCGGCTGCCATTCGTGGATTTTTTACAGTCGGTACGGGTATTCACAAGCCCTAAAGTCTGACAACCAGTCTTATCAAGGGGTATCGTATTACCCAGTAACTGGGTTATTGTGGTCATAATAGGCTGTCGCTCCATGTAAAATAATGATATTCAGTTGCATCCAGTTTGACTGGAAGCCGACCCCAACATAATTATGTAGTTGGGAAAAGGTTAGGCAGATTTTTACCTGCAGCAGAAGCCACAAACAAATACTTAAATACTACTCACTTGCAAATACTCAATTTCCGTGGCTACGCTTTGCCAACGGATGCGTTGCTGAAGTTTAGTAGGAGTAAAAGAATTTCTAAATCGTATTCCAAGAAGAAGGTATTAGATAGGTATAGTCGACCTCGTAATTCCTAATACCACCCCTTTTTAGGGTTCCGTACCTCGAATGGAAAAACCGGAACCCCCCTCTTAAACGGATCACTTTGTTGTCCGTCCGTCCGTCCCGTCTGTCTGTCTGTCAAGACCCTTTTTCTCAGGAACGCGTGGAGGTATCAAGCTGGAATTCATATCAAATACTCAGGAGGTCTAAGTCTCTTGGAGCTGTGAAAAAATCAAACTTCTAAGCCAACGCAATCAAAAGATACAGCCGTTTATGCCGCAAAGGAATCAAAACCAACAGGGTACTTCCCGTGAACTCAGAATCTTAAAATTTGGTACGGAGCAACGTCTTATAGCCCAGATAAAGGAAAAATTGCGAAAACCGTAAATTTTTAGTTACCTACATCATATAATAAAAATATTTCTAATAATTTTAAATTGTACGGATCCCTCGGTGCGCGAGTCCAACTCGCACTTGGCCGTTTTTTTTAAGGTTGAATGTCACAAGCACGTCATAAATGACGTATCTATGGTGAGGTTTTACTTTACCGAGAATAAACGTCAAAAACTGCAAAGCAATTACTAGATAGACTGCACTGAGGAAATAAGACATATTCTGAGGCAGGGCTAATGGAGGATGTCTTGGGAAATACTATTAACCTTACTCGACAACTCGACAGCAAGTAAGTGCTGCGAAATATTGAAAGGAAAAAGGGGGAAATTATATTCAAAACACTTTACAGCGCTCGCTTCTTTTATGTCCTTCTTAAAAGTAGGTAGGTACGATAAGTTAATAAAACTACATTTCTTCCCTGAGGAAAATGTTTGTTTTTTTCAAGAGAAAGTCAGATTCTTTGTCGTTAACTTGAGTATTTGTTACCAACAGGAAAACTCCTTCAGGTGGGGTAATAAAGTTGGCCTTACTTCAGTCTCTGGTATTGTTATGTAATTGAGAAAATTCTAGAACCCACAACTGTTATGTTGGAGACCATAGATAGTAAAGTAGAAAAAAAAAGAGTTTTAAATCTGATTGATATTTAGACAGTCGGTGAATTATTGATATCATTCAATAATTTTATTAAAAAAAACCTGCTGACCCAATATTCGTTGTCCTATTCAAATTCCGGGCAGCGCTTCATTTTTTTCCCTAACAAAATATATGGAAACAAAATTACGAACTTAAAAAAAAATAAAGAAAGAAAGAAAATACGTTTATCTAACATATAATAAAATGCTCAAAAATACATAAAATGGGTAAGTGTATTCCGTTCTAAGAAATTAGGAATTCCCGTCTACTCGTCACCCAGCTTAGCTGTAGCTTGTTATAGGTACCTACTTATAGGTTACTGATATATTATATAACTACAACGAACAGTAGGCAAACCAGTTGTCAATTACCTCTGGACTTATTTTTTAGTGTCAAGTGCTTGTTTAGAAAATGTGTTACATAATAGCTTCTGCGAGGAACATTGTAATAACACCTGCACAATGATTGTTTTGTACCCTTTGGCGATCGGCGCGCATAGCCGCATTAGCCGCAGCCGGATATTGTTACCTGCGTAGTACGACCTAGACAGAACCGAGGTTACCACAAGCCTATGGTCGTTGCCACAAGCTGTTCCCGTATTGCGGATAAATAAGGGATCACATCGTATACAACCTTCAGACGATAATAGCAGTTTCTTACCGAGCCTGCTTCGTGATTTTCAAAACGAAGACGTACCTAGTTCCCGCGTTTTATAATACATCCGCTCAATTGGCTTGCGCATTAGTCAATGGTAACGTAACTGATTTTCTGAGATGTCAAGCATAGCCCGGTAAGGCCGGTAGTCGGTACCTATGTACATAGGTAGGTACCAACTAAACACCTACCGGCCACCTACTAATACACAATGAAATGTTTCGCATTATTTCAAGTTTAATAAGGAAAAACATTCTGTGAGTGTAACCACAGAAGAGAGCTTTTACAGGTCATAACTGGATAATAAGGGATTACGTCCGGCAGTCAGCACCTTAATTGCGTAACACACAATCAATCTCAATCTGAATCATTTTGAAGGATATTGCTAACCCATTGCTTCATATGTTCAAAAAATGTGTCATATTGTGTCTGCTCAGCAACGTAAATAACGCAATGAATGTTGTTGAACTGTCAAAGTGAAACCAATTGCTATTGATCGTGTGTTACGCAATTAGGGTACCGGTCCGGGCGCCCGTGTTGACACTGTAAGGTGCTTCACGCACAAAACGGCGGGAGCAGGTGCGGCTCAACGACGGTTTCTCTATTGTGTGGGCACGACGACGGATTACGTTCTCTACGTCGGAAACAATCCTAAGGGAACGTGAATACTATCGGGATAAAATACTTTATAAATTATTAGCCTAACGTTCTGTTAAAGTTTAAAATAGTAGCGGTCCCCCGACGGGACAACATTTAATAAAAAAAAATCATATTGTACGTACTTACGTAGGGTCATAACTTCAAGGTTACTTTTTTTCTTTGTATAGGGTTTCACGTTTATTCCTTTTTTGTTCTACATGTGGCTATTTTTTAATAGTTTTTTTTTTATTGTTTTAGGCTTTTTACTTTCATAATATTTTATTATTATTTTGGGTCGGGGGTTTTTTACATTTTTAATTAATTTTTTTATTTCATGCTTTCGTGAAAACTATCTGTCGCACTAACGTACAGACGCCAGCACATCAATCTGTCAAATTTCTTTAATAGATTTTCAACTTTATCGCTCAAGCATTAAGGTTCAAGGTTGATTGGATTATTTTGACAGTTTCGGGTAGCTTGACCTGCTGGCGTCTGTACATCGAGCTGATGTGCTGTCGCACCACTGATGGTCGAAATATCGTATCGTTCAGCGGCTGGACGGTTTCACGGTTCTAATTAGTCGTTTACTATACAGGATGGCAGGGACATAGACGCGCAAACTGTAACCATGGATTCAGCACATGAGGTTAGACCCCATAGCGTCGAAATTTTTCGTCGGTTATTAAAAAAAAATATTGCTGTTCTATACGTTTTGAACGCGTAGGTGTGTTGCACTTTTCTATGAAACAGAAGATTTTTTTTTTTTTGATATCTGACGAAAAATTTCTACGCTAAGGGGTCTAAACTCATGTGCTGAATCCCTGGTTACAGTTTGCGCGTCGATGTCCCTGCCACTGCCACCCTGTATAGAAGAGTCGGCAAGAAACTTCACGGTTACTTAAAAATAATGGACGTTTACAATATTTTTTTCACTTTGAATAGTTGTGGGAGGACAGTGTAGGCCTGTCCACAAGTACCCACCAGATACTTAACAATATAGAAAATGGTCAACAAATGGCATCATCAAAAAAGGGGTCAGTACTTATTTATGTATCTTTTACTGACCCATTTTTTTATTATTAATAAAACCTAGGTATATATAGCAAATTAAATTATTGTGATTACAACTGTAACAAATCTGAATTAATAGGTATCATGCCCACAAAAGCTCTAATGAAGATTCGAAGTTAGAATTGTAGGTACCTATACAATTTCAAATAAAGGGTAAATAAATCGTCATAGAAGTATGTAATAAAAAAAAAAGATTAAAAAACATCGTAATTTGAGAGCCCTTAGAAGACATTCCCACTCCCTCTCACAGAGAGGAGGCCTGTGTCTCAGCACTGGAAACATTATAGGCTGTAAGTCGACAGTTGCCCATAATTCCCAAATTGCCTAAAAACATCAAGTTCTGCTAAACATTTAACTGGCCGATTTTAATGGCAACATAATATTTGGTAAAATATTGCACAGTTTAAATATCAACAATGAGTTCGTCTGAAATATCTTACCGAAAAGCGTGTCCCACAAAATATTTGTTATCTTAAACTGCAACAACTACTCTATGAAACTTCAGTAGAGTCTACGGTAAGTCTAATTGTTTGATGAATTTAGTTAAGTTAATTTGCTAACGAGATAAATGTAACTTGAAATTGGAACTTATCATAAAAGTATTTTTTTTCGAATGTGACCTAAAAATTCCTACTTGACTCCTACTTGTTCGTAATTTCAAACAAGAGTTGTCTGTTAACTCGTCATATTGTAGATATTTTTGAGTTTGCCACAAAATTCGAATAAAAAATATTATCAGGACCGTTATATATAGTTGTTAACTGTCTTGTAACAACATATATGTATAAGGGTTGGACTACATTTGACGATAAAACTAGGTTTCGCCGCTCTGCTCATATACGTGTTAAGAAAGGGCACATTTCGCTTGCTATATCGTGAGAGCGCTCGCGTCGCTCGCTCATATTGTGGGTAGACACGCTCCACTCGCTCGGTTCGTAAAAAGTATTTTGTCAGGTTAACATTGCAATCATCTTCTATTACCTTTCATCCTGAATATAATTTATGATTTCTTGCGGCAAAGAGGAAGTCGAAAGTCCTACTCTAGGCTCTATTCCAAATAATGCCTTGTATGGTAATTGTTTTGGTAGGCGCGGTTTTTCATGCATTGAACATATCTCAAGCCTTCTGACCATTTCGTTGAAACGTTGTCTTTCATCCAAGAACCTATCATATTCTCAATATCTTGATTGACACGTTCAACGGAACCCTGGCTTTGACTGTGACTCCCAGAGGGGTCTCTGGGAGATACGATGCCACAGACAAACACACACATACACACACAGAACGACATAGCTGTAAAACTTATGACTTTATTCGTCGGAAGTCAAAACTACAAAGCCGGCCCTTCTACGATGAAGACTAAACGAAACGGACTGTAGTGTCCCTAGACTGCCAATTGCCATGATCCTAATGCGCCAACGACACTTAAGTGCTCGTGCGTGAACGGGGGATGCTTAATACCGCTGGACAACTGACCGGCACGTACGCGTGCATTCGCTACCTACATTTAGTAACAAACGGCTAGTATGTAAGCGGATTGTGTGAAAGAAAGTTAGAGGTTACTCATCCGGGTAATTTAACTCCACGGGAACAGTGCTGTGTCCTGCTATCTTTTTATTTATTTCAAGAGCAGTGCAGACTATAATGACTATACCTATATTATCTTTAAATAAAAATGAAATGCGGTTCGTTGGTAAGTGCATCACTTGAGAACGACTGGACCGGATGGGCTACTATTTGTTTGTAAAATATGAGGTCAAAATTGAAATCCAAGATGGCGGCCATGAAAATTTTAAAAATTTTGGTCATTTTCAATTTTTCGCAGTCTGCTGTCTTGGGTTTTTATTTTGAACTTCATTCCTATCATTTTCTTTTTTTGTTGTAAAATTGATTTTGTTATCAATATTGGTAGTTTTCCTTCCTTCAAATCCAGTGAAAGAAGGATTTATTGGATGAAAGACATACGCAATGGATCAGGGCTCGTATTCTCGTAATTTAAAACGTTCAAGATCTAGTCGCAGTCTCATCTCGGCGACAAACAAATATCAAAAACTTGACAAAATACTTATAGGGAAATTAGACGTATTTTTTACAAGCTTTTATTTAGTTTCACCTGTCCCGTTGTCTGTCTGTAATCTTGCAATTTAAATTTGATTTGATGATTTATCATTTATCAATATTATTATGACATAGAGCTGATCTGATGATGGAGCTGGAAGGTGGCCATAGGAACTCGGTAATTAAACGACGCAACCCCATCGAGTTTGGGCTCGTTTGATTTGTCTTGATGAGTACTTTGATACTACATGGTAACCAGGGTCTGATGATGGAGCTGGAAGGTGGCCATTGGAACTCCGTAATTAAACGACGCAACCCCATCGAGTTTGGGCTCGTTTAATTCGTCTTGACGAGTACGTTGATACTACATGGTAACCAGGGTTTGAGGATGGAGCTGGAAGGTGGCCATATAGGAACTCCGTAAATTCCGTAATTAAACCACGCAACTCCATCGAGTTTGGGCTCTTTCAATTCGTCTTAACGAGTACTTGGTACTACATGGTAACGAGGGTCTGATGATGGAGCTGGAAGATGGCCATAGGAACTCGGTAATTAAACGACATAACCCCATCGAGTTTAGGCTCGTTTGATTAGTCTTGATGAGTACTTTGGTGCTAGATGGTAACCAGGGCCTAAAGATGAACCGGTAGCTTAAGTGCATTAAACGCTTATAATGGAAAAACACTGCTACGCGCTACGAACTACGCCGTAGTAAATCTCGCATCAAAAATACTAAAAAGTTAAAAATAAAATTTAACGAAAAAAAAATAATTTAAACCTGATAAGAAATAAATAGAAGCGTGTTACATAGTGCTCAATGTTCATAAATGTTACATCAAAATGTAACACGCTTTTATTTATTTCTTATCAGGTTTAAATTATTTTTTACTTTTTAGTTATTTTTATTAATAAGTACCTAATAAAAGTTTTTTTTCGTTAAATTTTTTTGACAGATTGAGACTGAGATCAGACTTTGCACGTTCTTAAAGTTACGAGAAATACACCTCTGGTATACTTGCGGGAATGACATTTCCGCGTAAGATACCTACTTGTGCGAACCCACGTACCTACTTTAGCGAAAACAAACGTACGTTATACGAAACGAAACGTACGAACCCACGTACTTCCGCGACTGGACTTTTGCGCGAATGGGCTTTAGCGCGAAAGGACATTTGCGCAAATGAGTTTTGCGCGAAAGACACTTGCGCCAATGGACAGTTGTGCGACCAAGTCGCGAAAAAGTTGCGGAAATGATATTTCTTCATAAGATCATGCCTGTATTCTTTCAAAGGGTTCGCCAGTCATGGTCAAGTTACAGACAGAGTGGAAGTAAAATAGTCCAATTAGGCGTCAATAATTATAAATGTAGAGGTTAGCCGTTAAATTAAATTAAATAATCATTTATTTCAGGATTATTTGACAGTTATTCCCATAATAAGCACTACAAATTACATAGACCAAACACAACAAATACAACACAAATTACATAAATAAAACATTACACATTAAAAATAAATTAAGTAGTTGAAATAAAAATAAAAGGTAAGTGAAAACAAAAACGAACTTCGTTTTGTTTTTGGTTCAACATTTTCCGTAGTTATTTGCCAGGCAAATAATATTGTGGCAGGCATGCCACAAATATTATTTGCTGGCAAATAACCTGATCCTGGCTGTGCAGCTAAAATTTTCTGTCGGGGTGGTTTGCCCCTCCCCCACCCGCTGCATAAATGGGGGTTTTCTGTCTGAAACCGTATTAATTATAATTGGCTTGTTTATTAAAATCACGGCGTATAAAACAATTGTTATAACCTGTAGGGTTTCTAAGATGCTGGCAATTCAAACTGTCATACGAGTATAATACACAGATAAGAGAGCAGTGGTGGATTATGGCCAAGTGGTAACGGCCGCGACTTACGAGTTGTAGGTTTGAACACAGACTTTGTGGAATCGTGTTGTCGATCGAGTCTTTTTGACTATGTGTATCTTACTTTTTTTTTTTTTTTTTTTTAATATTATTATTTTTTAGTTGTAATTGGCTTGTGGCTAAGTAATAACAGCCGCACGGGTCGATCGATCAGGTTAAGCTACGCTTGCCGCGGTTGGTCCGTGGATGGGTGACCATTTTCACATACCAAGTCCCCTCCGTGCCTCGGAAAGCACGTTAAGCCGTTGGTCCCGGCTGTCATTCGTGGATCTTGGACAGTCGTTACGGGTCGTCAGTAGCCCGAAAGTCTGACAACCAGTCCTACCAAGGGGTATCGTATTACCCAGTAACTGGGTTGTGGAGGTCAGATAGGCAGTCGCTTCATGTAAAATACTGGTATTCAGCTGCATCCGGTTAGACTGGAAGCCGACCCCAACATAGTTGGGAAAAGGCTAGGCAGATGATGATGAGTTGTAATTGTGCGTTTTGTTTGTGCAGAATAAAATATTCTTCTTTCTTTTCTTCTTTAAATTATTTCATTACTACTGCTCTCAAAACGGTGAAGGAAAACATCGTGAGGAAACCGGTATGTCCAAGAACCAAAAAATCGAAGACATGTGACATCTGCCAACCGGCACTGGGCCCGCGTGGTGGATTACGGCCACTCCCTCTCACCGAGAGGAGGCTTGTGTCCCAGCAGTGGGAACATTATAGGCTGATTATGTATACGAGTATAATAACCGCAGTAGCAGGTCAGCCCAAAGAAAAGACATAATTTAAAACAAAGGAATGTGACGCGCCATCGATATAATATTTACGGGGACCACCTCATGTGATATCTCCCTACCCACAAAAAACATATAAAATTATTGTAAATTACTGAAAATTCTCGCCCCTTCTTTTTAAAGATTATGGCCTCTTGAAAATCGGAATTTTCGTGATTTTAAACACTTTGGAACGGGAATCCCTTAGGGCACTTTCCGGGGTTGAAGACCAGGGTCTTCAACCCCGGAAAGTGCCCTAAGGGATTCCCGATCTATAAAGATAGATATTTGTGTATTATATGGGTAAAATCCGAAAATTGCAATATTTGAATACTTTCATTTTCATCCCAGTTATTACTCGTACTGAAACTTATTACTGCATCAAAGTGTTTTATTTTTTATTTTTTTAAATGTCATCTAGTGACATCTAGATAAAACTTTCAGATGTTTGTAGTTAGTATCGCTAAGAAGTTTACGACGACGACGGACACCTATGAAAGTGTTGTGAACATGTGCCATTTTCCGATCTCATACGTACGGTACTACGGTATGATACCTAATACCTACGTGTATATACATGCCCAAGCCATCCATGTGCATGTTCTTTGTATAACACACGTTCTATTAATTAATTCACAATACCGTACGTAGTCTGTGCTCTTTCCTGTGATTACGTCCTCAAAGCAGCTTTTCTATTTCCGCTCACAAGGACAAAAATCATATTCACAAAGCAAAGCGTTCTCCATTTCAGTGCCTGTGAAGGACACAAGGTAAAGGAAAATCGCAATAGTCTAGTAAATACATTTGGGCAAATAATTCTTCTTTTGTAGGTATATTATCTTTTGCATAGGTATATTATTTGCGATATAAAACAAGGGTTACTCTTCCGAGCAATCCAATTTAGATGCCCGGTTTTAATTTGACAAGGCAGATGTGAGTGGAAAAGCTGTTATAGGGGACGTCGTAGTACCTAGTAGTCTACACATATACCTTTTTGTTGGTGTTCTTCAGAAGGTTCAGCTGCGTATTACTCGGAACCGGTGGGCGTGTTTGACCAAAAGGTCAATTCTCGTAACTTAAAACGTTCAAAATCTAGTCGCAGTCTCATCTCGGCGACAAACAAATGTAAAAAATATAGGAAAATTAAAGGTATTTTCGACTCATTGAGACTGAGACCAGACTGTGAACGTTATTAATATTACGAGAATTGCCCCTCAGATGTAGCTAGGTACGTATGAACGTAAACTAAGCAAAAGAAGTATGAAAAGGATCGTAGCAGGCGGCGTTCTGTAGTTTCTGCCTACCCCCAAGGGAAGGAGGTATAATATTATATGTGTATTTAACCCTTAATTATTCGCATGGGGTGTCTGTCACTTTCTTGAGTCGAAAAAAAGTACTAGCATTGGGTGAAACGTCCTGGCGCTCCCAGTAGGATCAAAATCTGCCTCGAAGATGGCTTCCAATTTATAGTATTTTCACATTCAGAATTTTGTTATTAATTCCGATTGGAATTGGCTATTTTTGGTTATACAATGTTCGTAATAGTCTGATTAAGGTTTTTATGGAAAGAAATACCTATTGGAAAAACCTTTCCGGAAAACCTATCCGTCCTTTTTTGTATAGGATTTTTACAATTGGAAAAGGGTCACAAAAATCAGCTGCTAGTAAAATAGTAAAAAATAAAAAACCTTTATTACTACGACCAAAATTATGAGTACATGCTTACAAGCATATGCTGCAAACTTCATAATTTACTTAGATAAGTAGGTATTCGTGGCAAGTTTCAAGTTTATTTATTCAAAGAATAAGATTTTTCATACAAACAAAATCCTCCCATTTCACCAGGTCGTGGAATTTCGAAAAGCCCTTTCTTAGTGAATACCTACCTCCTCTTCAAGAAGAACTTCCCCTCCAAATTTCATGTCTCCAGGACCAGCGGTTTAGGCTGTGCGTTGATGTATCAGTGCCAATTTTGGTCACCCATCCTAGTTGGAACCACGACCGGGGTTGCTTAACATGAGTCAGCGCTACGACCACAAAGCCATCGAGCTTCTCACTCATTCCTCATTGTATTAATACTTCAATGATTAAGGTAACACCTACGTAAAGTTTCAGCCAAGTCAACTGGTGGGTTATTCTATAGCATTTTATATGTTATTCTTTAGATTGATATAACTTTTTTACATATGAACCGATTGAAATGAAACAAACACTAAATTTTAAGTGGAGCAAACCAAAAGACATTAGTGAAAACCGCATTAAAAATCATGGTTTTGGGTTCTATTTCGTTCATAAAGCCCCCCGTAATAGTTTTTCTTATATATCTTCCATGTACAGACAGCGACCAGTTACGATAGTATTATATGTTTTGATATTGGTAATGTACTCAAGTATGGTCATATACTTACTTGTTTATTTGGGTGCGTGCGTACGTTCTGCCGTTCTATCTCAAAAAACGACTATGTACTCTTTGGTGCATATTTTAAAGTTCGCTTTGTAACTTCAGAAATCATATAATATATGTAAATCAGTTACAGTAGGCCACCCACACTGAGACAAAATAGATCCGCCCCTCGCCTGTAATTTCGCGCATGCGCCAGGAATTTTCCCGGGCTCTGAGCCTTCCGCCGTCTCCTCAGTCACCTTCGACCCTGCACACTGAACAGTTCTTAGCTAACAGCAGTGCAGGTAACAAGTGCTAACTACCTGAACTCGCGAGACTAACTCTAGACTCAGTGATTTCAAGCTCCCAAGTTACCAAGGCAAACTCCTAAGAAAAAAATGTCTTGTAAGTATTTTTTATAATTCCCCAAAACTAATGAAAATTAAGTTTGAATCTTGTGCAAGTTTTATAGTCACCTTAAACTTTATTTCGCGGTGTATAAAAAAATTTATCAATTTGCAACCACTTTTATTTTAATACTTACCTACAATTAAAAGTTTGAATGGTAGAATTGTGAAAAAAGTCAGTGGTTTTTTAACGAAAATTAAAACTTTAACAATTTTTTTATAAATCAAGATTCAAGACCTAATTTTTTTTATGTTTCTTAGGAGACTTAGATTTCTGCGGCACTGCAAGAGTTTGCTGATGGGGAGGTTCTGCAACAGCGAGTTTTTAAATGTTTCAGTTCCAGTTTACTCGTTAGAATGAAATCGGTCTTTTAATTCGAACCTTATAGTAGCAGGTAGACAAAGACTATTTAGGTACCTATTTTGTTAATTTTAATGTTTCTTTACATATGGAATTATTTATTCACGAGTTCCGTGGTTTCTTCTTGTTTAGTGCAGATGAGATAAAGTCAGTAATGAAAGTCGCAAAGACACTTTAGTTTTTTTTAATTCATAATGATAAAGACTGTAGGGGAAGTAGACTCTTACATACAAAGGATATAGTGTTTTGTTGCAACAAAAACAACATAATTCAACAAACACAATATAATTAAACCAAGATAACGTGATTAAACAAAAAATGTATGTGCTCAGAAAATATTCAAAATCCATTTGATCGTTTTATGTTTTTTTTAATAAGTTCAGTGACCAACGCGTAGTTTTAAAAAACTAAGAGGAGACAAAAACATTACGAAACGTAGCATATGTGGGTATTTTGAGAGGTCTTAAGTAAGTAAGTAGACTGTCGATACGGGGCTTGGGAATTCATCCTGTTGCTGTAACGGTAAGTACGTCTTCTCCTTGTTATTTTCTTGAGTCCAGTACGTGGCCACGTTGATTGCGGCATCAGTGGCATTCCTTAGGTCATCCGAGGTGCAGGTGAACGGGCACTTAGTATACTCCAGCAAAAGGGGCATGGTAAGTATGTAGCTCGGCGACATTCCTTTCGTTTCTAACTTTACCAAAGTTTTCTTCTTAACGTTTGCCTCATTGATCTAGTGGTCGCGAGCGTTCCTGCTGCGCATGAGGTCCTGGGTTCGATTCCCAGGTCGTACAAGGTGTATTTGGGTTTTCCGTCTGGAATTTCTCAGTAGCAGTCCGGAGTCTGGATTTGCGCCCGGTGGATAAATATATAACTACTAGCTTTTGCCCGCGACTTCGTCCGCGTGAAGCAACTTTCTTACCTGTGCGGGTTCGATTCCCGCACGGAACAAATATTTGTATGACCTACATTTGTATTTGTTCCGAGTCTGGGTGTTTTTCTATCTATAATATGTATGTACATATTTACAAAAAAAAAAAAAATTGTATATAAGTAGTTTATCAGCCATCTTGTTACCATAACACAAGCATTAGGTTGCTTAGCTTGGGACAAATGGTGCTGTGTGAAATGTCCAGGGATATATTATTATCATATTATTACCTACATTTTTTTTTCGTAAGAACCATCCTCGTACTTCAAGGAATATTCTAAAAAAGAATTAGCGAAATTGGTTCAGCTGTTCTCGAGATTTGCGCTCAGCAACACATTCAGCGATTCATTTTTAGGGTTCCGTAGTCAACTAGGAACCCTTATAGTTTCGCCATGTCCGTCTGTCTGTCTGTCCGCGGCTTAGCTCAAAAACTATTGGTACTAGAAAGTTGTAATTTGGCATGAGTATATACACGCTAATGACGCCAAAAAAGTGGTAAAATAAAATTTGGAAAAAAACAATTATTTAGGGTACCTCCCCTACATGTAAAGTGGGGATGATATTTTTTTTTTTCGTTCTTCCCATAGTGTGGGATATCGTTGGATAGGTCTTTCAAAAATATTAGGTTTGGAAATACCGTTATTTGAATAAGTAAACCGTTCGTGACTTATCAAGCTTTAAAGTACCAATTTTCGAGAGTCAAGTGTCCCCTCCTCTACCAACTAAACGGTTGTAGTTAGAAATTCAAATAATAATAAATAATAATAATATCCCTGGACATTTCACACAGCACCATTTGTCCCAAGCTAAGCAACCTAATGCTTGTGTTATGGTAACAAGATGGCTGATAAACTACTTATATACAATTTTTTTTTGTAAATACATACATATTATAGATAGAAAAACACCCAGACTCGCAACAAATACATGTAGGTCATACAAATATTTGTTCCGTGCGGGAATCGAACCCGCGACACGCAGCGCAGCAGTCAATCGTCACGGCAGTAGTACCTATATATAACAAAGTTTAAAGGAAAACTATCACACTTAAGTGGGCTTTCCAAGTTTACGAGTAATAGTCGACCAATTGTATTTGACTCGAAAATTTCGAACACCTCCATAGAATGCCTCAATTTTATTTTTTTGTGACGAGTGAGTAGTGTAGCACTGTTTCCTGTATTTAAATTCAAAACTTCGGCTGTGAAAAGTCTTATCCAAATCTCAAAAAAAAATGAAAACTTTCCGTGCAAAATTGTCGGACCAGGTGAGGATTTGCATAGGAAGTCAAATTAGGTAGGTGTAGGTCAAATTATGTTTGGCTTTTAAGCGCTTATTACACTATCCAATTTAAGCAATGCTAACTAGGAACACTCTAACAGAACAGTTCAGTAAGAACTGTTCTTACTGCGATTACATCTGCCGATTTCCTAGTTAGCATTACTTAAATTGGATAGTGTAATAAGCCCTTTAGTTAGAGCATGGTACGAAACTTTCAGTCATCGAATACGACCCACACTTGGCTGTTACAAAAACTACGGAACCCTACACTGCGCGTGGCCCGACTCGCACTTGACCGGTTTTTTATATTATAGACAAGCTGTGCCTACGACTTTGTTCGCGTGCATGTAAAATACTGGTATTCAGCTGCATCCGGTTAAATTAATTGGGAAAATGCTAGGCAGATTGATTGATCATTTATTATTTTATGCAAGCACTTGATAACCTTGGATTAGGATTTGTAGTCGAAATGAAATGTCGATCTTGGTCCATGTAAGAATAGAATTGAAAGAATAGAATACTCGCGTTTTTTTTTCTTTTTATGTCAAGTTATGTTAGTAGGTAAGAAGAGCTCTTTGCGAAGGAGCCTGTCCTGGGAAGTACCTTCTTGATTACTTCCGTAGTCCATACCTACATCTTACTGTCGCAAAGAAGCAGCGTTTCAGTTTGAAATGTATGAGTATTTATTTATTTATTTAACACTAGCTGACCCGGCAAACGTTGTTTTGCCATATAAATTATTTCTAGCTGCCCGGCGCTACTTCGTTCACGTGGTGTCCTACCCCCTACCCTACTCCTACCCTACTCCTACCCTACTCCTACACTACTCCTACCCTACTCCTACACTGCTCCTACCCTACTCCTACCCTACTCCTACCCTACTCCTACCCTACTCCTACACTACTCCTACCTTACTCCTACCTTACTCCTACCCCACCCCCTACCCTACTCCTACCCTACTCCTACACTACTCCTACCCTACTCCTACACTACTCCTACCCTACTCCTACACTACTCCTACCCTACTCCTACACTACTCCTACCCTACTCCTACCCTACTCCTACCTTACCTATCCCACCCCCTACCCTACTCCTATCCCACCCCCTACCCTACTCCTACACTACTCCTACCCTACTCCTACACTACTCCTACCCTACTCCTACACTACTCCTACCCTTCTCCTACACTACTCCTACCCTACTCCTACCCTACTCCTACCTTACTCCTATCCCACCCCCTACCCTACTCCTATCCCACCCCCTACCCTACTCCTACCCTATTCCTACACTACTCCTACCCTACTCCTACACTGCTCCTACCCTACTCCTACACTACTCCTACCCTACTCCTACCCTACTCCTACCCTACTCCTACCCTACTCCTACCCTACTCCTACACTACTCCTACCCTACTCCTACCCTACTCCTACCCTACTCCTACACTACTCCCACCTTACTCCTATCCCACCCCCTACCCTACTCCTATCCCACCCCCTACCCTACTCCTATCCCACCCCCTACCCTACTCCTACCCTACTCCTACACTACTCCTACCCTACTCCTACACTACTCCTACCCTACTCCTACCCTACTCCCACCTTACTCCTATCCCACCCCCTACCCTACTCCTATCCCACCCCCTACCCTACTCCTATCCCAGCCCCTACCCTACTCCTACCCTACTCCTACACTACTCCTACACTACTCCTACCCTACTCCTACCCTACTCCTACACTACTCCTACCCTACTCCTACCCTACTCCTACCCTACTCCTCCCCTCCTCCTACCCTACTCCTACACTACTCCTACCCTACTCCTACCCTACTCCTACCCTACTCCTACACTACTCCCACCTTACTCCTATCCCACCCCCTACCCTACTCCTATCCCACCCCCTACCCTACTCCTATCCCACCCCCTACCCTACTCCTACCCTACTCCTACACTACTCCTACCCTACTCCTACACTACTCCTACCCTACTCCTACACTACTCCTACCCTACTCCTACACTACTCCTACCCTACTCCTACCCTACTCCTACCCTACTCCTACACTACTCCCACCTTACTCCTATCCCACTCCCTACCCTACTCCTATCCCACCCCCTACCCTACTCCTATCCCACCCCCTACCCTACTCCTATCCCACCCCCTACCCTACTCCTACACTACTCCTACCCTACTCCTACACTACTCCTACCCTACTCCTACCCTACTCCTACACTACTCCTACCCTACTCCTACCCTACTCCTACCCTACTCCTACCCTACTCCTACCCTACTCCTACACTACTCCTACCCTACTCCTACCCTACTCCTACCCTACTCCTACCCTACTCCTACACTACTCCCACCTTACTCCTATCCCACCCCCTACCCTACTCCTATCCCACCCCCTACCCTACTCCTATCCCACCCCCTACCCTACTCCTACACTACTCCTACCCTACTCCTACACTACTCCTACCCTACTCCTACACTACTCCTACCCTACTCCTATCCCACTCCTACCCTACTCTACTCCTACCCTACTCCTACTCTACTCCTACACTACTCCTACCCTACTCCTACACTACTCCTAGCCTACTCCTACCCTACTCCTACTCTACTCCTACACTACTCCTACCTTACTTCTATCCCATCCCCTACCCTACTCCTATCCCACCCCCTACCCTACTCCTACCCTACTCCTACACTACTCCTACCCTACTCCTACACTACTCCTACTCTACTCCTACCCTACTCCTATCCTACTCCTACCCTACTCCTATCATAGGATAGGAGGGTACTCCCCTACTCCTATAGTAGGGTAGGAATAGTCCTACCCTACTCCTACCCTACTCCTACACTACTCCTACCCTACTCCTACCCTACTCCTATCCTACTCCTACCCTACTTCTACCTTACTCCTAACCTACACCTACACTATTTTTTAATTTTTTCTCTGCGGAAGAACCATTCTCGTACTTCAAGGAATATTCTAAAAAAGGAATTAGCGAAATCGGTTCAGCCGTTCTCGAGATTTGCGCTTAGCAAGATATTTAGCGATTCATTTTTAGGGTTCCGTAGCCAAATGGCCAAATCGGAACCCTTATAGATTCGTCATGTCTGTCTGTCTGTCCGTCCGTATGTCACAGCCACTTTTTTCCAAAACTATAAGAACTATACTGTTGAAACTTGGTAAGTAGATGTATTCTGTGAACCGCATTAAGATTTTCACACAAAAATAGAAAAAAAACAATAAATTTTGGGGGTTCCCCATACTTAGGACTGAAACTCAAATTTTTTTTTTTCATCAGACCCATACGTGTGGGGTATCCATGGATAGGTCTTCAAAAATGATATTGAGGTTTCTAATATCATGTTTTTCTAAACTGAATAGTTCGCGCGAGAGACACTTCCAAAGTGGCTAAATGTGTCCCCCCCCCCCCCTTGTAACTTCCAAACAGAGGAATGATAAAACTAAAAAAAATATATGATGTTACCATGTAAACTTCTACCGAAACATGGTTTGAACGAGATCTAGTGGGTAGTTTTTTTTTAATACGTCATAAATCGTAAATTATAATTGTACAGAACCCTCGGTGCGCGAGTCCGACTCGCACTTGGCCGGTTTTATATTATAGACAGATAGGCTCGTCCCTTGGGAGTTAAATGTAACTGGCGAACTATGGGTGAACTTTAGGTATACCTTTGTTAACTCCTCAGGGAATGGTAACTCCTCAGGGAATAAAGGGGTGATGTTATGTTAGCATTTGCCCTCTATCTTTCGCCTGTCTGCTTGAAATAGTTAGGCCTTTTTTAAGAACGTAACTTATGTAGGTACTGTAAGACTTTCTTTACAGAAAAGTTAACGCCAGTTAGCAAGTTTACCGAGGGCTGAGTTTCAATCGTCGGATAACTTGCTTATGTCTAATATATGTTTAATATATTTTTGTTTGCTGGTCTGAGTTAGAAGATAGCCTAGGTACGTTAAAATTATGCATATATATGGAAGGAACTGACCTTCAAGATACAGTATTTTACTAGTTTGGAGGTCAGGGTCTCACCTCAATGATACCCTGTAAGATGTTCATAATAAAGATTATTATTATTATCTAAAAATAAATACGAAAGTCCGATCATTTCTATATTAAATGCCGTATTTATTTAATTAAAATAGTTAACAAAAAGTAATATTAACTTTGAGAGCGGTCTTGCAACACAATGGAACGGTGCAATGTTTTTTTGTAATCTCGATCTCTCCTAATCTTATTTTTTATCTTCTCTAATCTTATTTTTCTTATGTCTTATGTGTGATGCACAGACATAAGAATACAGCCACCGAGCCACCTTCGCAAAAAAATAAAACAAGCGAATAACGAAATATTGCTAAGTTAGTAGTCTTTATTTTGTCTGACTAATTTAAATTCACGTCATAACACAAAAACAATAATTAAAATACTTTGTAACATTCAGAAGGACGTTATCGAGTACGCTGCTGATACGAAAAAAATAAAATGGGTATTTCGAAAAAAAATAAGTAGGTACCTACTTATTCGTTACAAGACGAGCAATATTTTAAGATTATAATCGTAAAAAGTCTGATTTTCGGAAACTAAGAAAGATTTTGAGCATTGGTGGACCAGTAGGTAGCGGGCCTAACTTTTTTTTTAATCTTTATTTTTATAGAGGGTTTAACCTTGGCAGATTATGCCACCCTCATCGTGGCAACAAACTTAAAAAGAACATAAAAAAAATAAACTTACTCATTAACCTCTACGCTTAATTCCTAAACTTACGAGACTGTACAGTATTCCTGCAAGTTCCGAAGTAGGATTTGCAAGAACACTATTGCATTCTCCAGTCTCGCGTAACATAGGGTAAATCAAAAATAGTTGATATCTCTGTGGCTCGTTCCGACCACATTCCATCATAATGTGGTACACGTCTTCAATGGTATTACACTCAGCACAATTAGGTGATTCCACTTTACCCATTAAATATGCGAACTTATTCAAAGGAATGTGACCGGAACGAAGTCGCAGAGCAGTTATGATGGTTTGCCTTCCCATGTTGGCCTGGTCAAACCACGTTTGCTTAAGGATACTCGGTTGAATTGTTGCATACCATATACCTTTGGTCCGACTGCGTTCATTGAAATACTCTTGCCAAATGCCAAGACAATGTTCTTTAACTTTATATTGCACTTCGGAATAAAATGGTTTGCAAGATGGATGAATAAAGGAGTAATGCAAAGCTCATTTTCCATGATATGTATGGGTGTGCTCCTAATAAATCCACCTATTATACGTAAGCACATGTTTTGGACACGGTCTAATTTTATTAAATGAGTTTTGCTGCAGTTTCCGTAAATAAAACATCCATAGTCTATGCGACTTCTGATTGTAGCTATATAATATACGTCTAAGATGAGACGGATGGGTACCCCATCCAGAACCTGGTAGAATTTTAAAGATTTTAACAAATTTTAAGGTTCTCTCTACTAATTCATTTACATGCTTCCTCCAAATGAGGCGACGATCCAGCCAAAAACCCAAATATTTAATATTGTCGACTACTTCTAGATCTAAACCATTAATACATAATTTTACATTTTCTCTTTTATATCCATTTAAAAAAATACATATTTTACTTTTTGAACCTGAGATGTCTAAACCTAGTCCTGAAATAATATCGTTGAACTTATTTAAGGCTGCCTGCAACTTTATTGATCCTGAATAACAGTTATGACAGACAGTGTAAAGCACGAAGTCATCAGCGTACTGCGCTACGTGAATGCTATTTATAGTTCTACAAATGGGTACAGTAGCAATATTAAATAATAGGGGAGAAATCGGATCCCCTTGAGCCAAACCTCGTGCTGTTTCTACTAATTGACAAGTTATCTGTACGAATGCTTAGACGCCTGTCTTTAAGAAAATTCCAAAGGTATTGACAGATATTCTGCCCAATATATAAGTTCTTATTCATATATTGCAATAATGGTACAATTTCAATATTGTTGTATGCATTTTCTATGTCAATAAAGCAGCCTATGGTATAATGCCCAACTGAAAAACCCGCTTGTATTCTGCTAGCCAAGTTGGAAAAGCTTTCTAAGCTCGAGTGACATTTTCGGAATCCTACAGTATGCTCAGAAAATACTTTGTTATTTTCCAAAAACCATTCAATTCTATTAAGTAATAGATAGTGGAAAGTTTTACACAAACAAGACATCATCGAAATGGGACGTAACTTGACAGGACCGGGAGTAGTTTGCTGAGTCTTAGGAATTGGTACTATACTAACTTGACACCATTGCTCAGGCACGAATCCAGAGAGAAAGAATTTGTTATATTATAGTTGAAGTAGTATATCTATAGCATTTTCGGAAAGGTGTTTTAACATGCTGTAAGATATATTGTCTGGTCCGGGAGCACTAATACTAGATTTAAAACATTTTGACAGTTCTTGTTTCGAAAAGGAAGCATCTAATTTTGGGTTGCAATGATTAAATACAGGAGAAGATGGGCATACAAAGTCTGGAGTCAGAGAACTTAAAAGATTCTCGATGCTATTTTTATCATTATATTGTCTGGATGAATTTCTATAGCCCTTCACCCATCTTAATTTATGCCACATTTCAGTAACGGTCGTTTGGTGATCTATTGATGAGCAATAGTTACGGAAAGAGGATCGCCAAGCTTCATGCATAAGTTTATGGGATATAGCTATTCGATTTTTCAAAATATTATAGTTCTGTGGAGTCGGATTTCGACGAAAACATGACAGTGCAAGTCGTCGTTTCGCTACTGACTTAGATAAATCTGAATTCCAGTAGGGCTTTGGTGTGAACTTTGTCGCAGGACCGGTGTATATTTTAAAGTTAGGTATGCGTCTATCTGCAGCTGTGTTAATTAGTTTTTCAAAAAGATCGTTAGCACGCTGAGAATCATTACAATCTGTAAGTCAACAAACAACTCCCGTAAATATTTTTTATACGATTCCCAGTCAGCAGCTTTAAAGTTCCGTCGAATACCTCCTGAGTGTGAATGCGGTACGTATAGCGTACCGCTTTTTATCTTAATCATCAAATGATCGCTTCCTAGTGATTCATTCAAAACCGACCATTCAAACTTTACTGCTATATCCGACGATAGATACAAGGGATAAATCCGGCGAAGAACTTTGTAACACTCCGTTTGCGAGTCGGGCTTCCGTCATTTAATAGAATGAAGTTATTATCAGTTATAGAATCAAATATCTGGCTACCACGTTGATCAGTTTTGTATGACCAAGTGCTATGGTGACCGTTGAAGTCGCCAAGTATCAACGATTTAGTGCTTACTAAAGACAGAAGGAAATCCCAATCACTAGATGAAGTCAAAACTGAAGAAGGACAGTATACTACTATTATATTTTGAATAACGTCATAATTAAATAATTCAATTTTCAACACCTGAAACCCTGTACCAAAACGACTAATTACATTGCAAGAACCATTTATCGAATGGTGTACAACTAAAGCAACACCACCATAACCATTAGATCGATCGTGGCGGTATATATTATAGTTTTTAAGATTTCATTCGGTATTTGGTTCCAACCAAGTCTCACAGAGGGCAGCAATGTGTATTTTTTGTTGGATTAATATATTCTCTAAATTTAATAGATTAGGTCTAAGGCTTTGACAGTTCCACTGTAAAATATTAAGATTAATATTATTAATTTGTCTACTCATTATCGGAAGCAATAATAAAATTAAACACACTGTTGAGTAACGGCCACTGTGAAATATTACCTACAATCCAAAGAAATAACCACTCGGTACAAATTTTGATAACATTATGAATTTTATCGGATATCGAACCTCTTTTAGCTAACAGTACTTGTTTCAACTTATTGAAAAGTTCTTTTAAGGTAACATTATCCCTCGGTGATCCTTGACTGGTTGCATTGTTAGGCCCGCTCACCTCAACAATGGCGTCACTATCAACAGTTTCGCAGTCCGACTGAAACTCCCAGTTGTTAAAGTTGTAATTACTTTTCGGTTTTTTAGATTTGAAACGTGATTTTTTCGATTTTGTCCTTGTCGCAAAGAACCTTTTACTGCATCGGAGTATTCTCGGGAACTAGACGATGGTTGAGAAATATTTCCGGGACTATTTGATGGCTTTGACGATGGCAGAGTAAATATTTACAGGATTTTGTGATGGCTGGGTAAATCTTTGCGTGATGGGATGTGGAGAGCTATCACGTGAACTGGTCTCTGGGTACAATGTTAATGCCTTGCGGTAAGTACCTACAGTTAAAATCCGCCATAATAAGACGTAGTTTTCGTTCTTTTTCATACATTGGGTAATCTTTAGATAAAGAAGTATGTTCTCCGTCGCAATTAACACATTTTAAAGCATTTGAATCGCAAGTTTCGTGATGGCCACTGCATCTCGGGCAAACATTTTTGGTGTACCTAAGAACATTTTTTGACAGTATGACCTAATTTCCAGCTACGGATGCACTGGGATACCGGAAAGATATATTTTTCGACGTAAATCTTGAGATTGTCCACAGTAATATATGCTGGTAAATATGCTCCTCTAAAACACAACCGTACAGTTTCACTAGTAACCCACCCCTCACCTTCTTGGTTTCTTCGGTTAAGACGTTTCACAGATACCAGCTCAGCAGAATTAGGACACGAAATTTTTTCCATAATCTGTTTTTCATCGAGATCTATGTCTATATTTTTAATTAAGCCGTATGAGAACCCCACCTCCATAGCTTTATACATTCTCCATCCCAATGTCATAATTTTCTCGCAAGTTAACATTTTTTCTGCACTAAGATCATTGTTAAATTCTAAACGTAACTTATAAGGACTTAAATATTTTATTTTTATAATATCACTTATCCTGTGCTCTTTCAGTAATCTGGCTAATCCGAATTGCTTCGGTAATTTTTCTAAACTTGAAACATACACCTCTTTTTATTTTTGTCGTCCTTAAGTACTTTACCGTTACGTCCAACCGTCGACCAGCCTACATCATCATCCTCTCTCGCCCGCTTGCTCGTCGAGCGCATACTTAAGGAATCTTCTTTAAATATAAAATCATTGTTATTATGCAACAAAGCCTCAGTTTGCATTGTATCCTCTCCTAAGTACCGTTCACAGTCGATGTTATCGGAAATACACGGCTCTCATCTTGAGACATTTCTCAGTATGTTTTTATCATTAGATTCCTACATCGGTGCGCAGCTGCGCAGCGAGTGCACGACGTATGCGCGTGATCGTCGCACAGGTAAACAACTATGAACTATGATATGTATGAATCACTCGAAACACGGCGCGTTAATGCAGCACACAGATACAAGCACTCCGTACGAGCGCCGCCTCGATACTGGGCCCTAACTTACGAGTTGCAAGTCGAACCCAGAGCCCATGTGCTTTACTTTGTGTAAATTTTTAATTACATCACCACTGCTCTCAAAACGGTGAAGGAAAACATCGTGAGGAAACCGGCGGCATGTCTTAGAATCAAAAATTCGAAGAAATGTGACATGTACTAACCCGCACTGGGCCCGCGTGGTAGATTACAACCCACTCATCTTACGAGAGGAGATCTGTGTCCTCGCAGTGGGAACATTAGGTATAGGCTATGATTAAGTATGCTAAGAAAGATTTTCATAGTGATACTACGAGCTGTTATCAAGTTCATTGCAAAAATCTCATTTTGCTGAAAGCAACTGGAAACTTCAACGTCGTTTTACTGATCGGAGAGTCAATTTAGCTATGTCTTACTTCTTTTTTTCTGGTTGGTCAAAACATGGCTCGAATATAGAGTTTTATTCGTCTAGACTCTAGACCCAGCAGTTTAGGCTGAGCGTTGTCTGTCAGTCAATGTATGAATAAAATTTTTAATTAAGTAGATTATTGCGACTTGCCTTTGCTATTGAGCTTGCGAAAATAAAAACATCATAAGCTACTTGTCTGTTTAAAACTAACTTTACATGACAATATCTAATATTTTACTTGAATAACGCCCTAATAATAATAATGTTAATAAGGGCTGGTTTGGCCAAAGTCAGATGTCTTTTATAAGTTTAAGTAGTAGATCAAAATACCTAAAAAAATTGGCACGTTTTCATGAATTAAGTACTTAGTCACATATTTCCCATCAAACACAAGCTGGAGATAATATATTGTATTAACCACAAATAGAGACAACAGTATTTTCTATTACACTATTAAGTACCATCACGGTTCACATATAAAAAAAAATCTTAAAAAAAATTATTAGCTGTTGTTTTGCATCCTCGTCAAATTTCAGGAGGCTGTTATGAAATACATAAATAATCAAATAAAATTACGATCCCTGGTAAATAATGAATACATACTTGCTTTTTTAGTTATTTAAGTATGACAGTATTTCAGAACGCGATTCTGTTCTTTGAAAGTGGTGTAGGTAACACCACTTTCAAAAAACAGAATCGCGTTATGTTTACGTTTAAAATGCGTATCCCACACATGCCGATTTTCGAAAATTAGAAAGATAAGATAAAATAAGATTTATTTTTATTTTCTCACCACAATAATACAAACAAAAATACATTTTATATGGTATCAGAGTTGGAACACATTTTGATATTGTGGGAGACTGGTGCCTAAACTAAGCTCTAGGCCTGTATTTCAGGACACCAGGTCTCCGCCCTTTTACAAAAAGATCATTTTATTTTGTATATATGTACATGTACACTGAAAATCTAAATGATAAAAAGATGGCTCGAGTGGCAATTTTAAACTATATTATATACACTAAACTTTTGTTATTTACATTATTTGTGTGTGGAAGGGTGTGTGTGTGTGTGTGTGGAGTAGTGTTGGTCCGTGCGGGCGACATGTGGATGGGTGTGTGACGTGTGTGTGTTAAGCGCTTATTTAGGGCGTTCGTGACTGAATGTGAGTGTTCTAAAGGTAACTGTGAGACTTGGGAATCATCATTCCCAAGTCGAGCGAGACGTATGAGCAGTTATTTTGTAAGGTTATTTCTAGAGCAGCGATATTACGTGAAAAAAAAAACCTACTTATTTTATTATTGATTCGTGTCGAGAATCAGTAGCATAGAAAGCTCCTTGAATTTGACGAGGTTGCAAAACGACACCTTGCCCGCCCAAGATAATCGCGTATGTTGAAATACTATGTATTCGCGTCCACGAATCGCTTGCGGAGTTCAGCGGGCGGGGCGAGGTTGTGCCCGCGCACCTCCCACCCCTCATCGTAGGCTTGCGCCCGCGCTTGCTAGCGTTGCCGTAGCACAGCGCGCTACGGCACGTAGCTCGAATGTGCTACGATGGCGAAATGGCCTTTTAATCTGCATAATTTTATAACAGGAGGCTCAATGGTTAGGCATGGTGTAATTATTAGGTATTTTAAAAAGCTATTTTTTATAGTAATAAATATCATAATAGCCTCGTTGGTCCTGGGTTCGATTCCTGGGTCGGGCTAAGTGTTATTGCGTTTTCCATCCGGAATTTCTCAGTAGCAGCTCGGAGTCTGGATCTGTGCCCGGTTGGTGGCAGTCGACCCGCCCCCTGCCGAAATGTGAGTGTACTATACATATAGTTGCATCTCTGCTTTACCCTTCATTTAATATTAATAATATCCCTGGACATTTCACACAGCACCATTTGTCCTAAGCTAAGCAACCTAATGCTTGTGTTATGGTAACAAGATGGCTGATAAACTACTTATATACAATTTTTTTTTTGTAAATACATACATATTATAGATAGAAAAACACTCAGACTCGGAAGAAATACATGTAGGTCATACAAATATTTGTTCCGTGCGGGAATCGAACCCGCGACACGCAGCGCAGCAGTCAATCGCTTAACCACTGCGCCAACCGTGCCGTCCTTCATTAATACAGGCTTCGCGGTTTCACCCGCATAAGTTTCGATCCCGTGGGAATATCTAAATAAAAAGTTGTTTTTCTATGTGTTAATCCTGGTTATAAACTATCTGTGTGCCAAATTTCATCCAAATCCGTTTAGTAGCTTTTGCGTGAAAGAGTAACAAACAAACATCCATCCATCCTTCCATACAAGCTTTCGTGTTTATAATATTAGTAGGATAGTAGGATTTAAATAATTCATAATCGGTAAACTGTTTCAAAGCTATAGCGACATTTATATCTCATGAACTGCTGAGCTTACAAAGCGAAGACATTTGCGAGTCTGCTATTTACTTTGATAATAATATACACGAAACCTACATATTTGGCTTGTATTTTATACCTAGGCAAGGGCGCCGTTCCATTACTGCGCACGGGCAGACACACACCTGGCTTCAGCATCGGCTTGTATGAAAGTGTCGCCGAAACCATCAGCGACCCACAACCTCGCACGTCTACGGATACGTGGTTAGGTGAAGGTACCAACACAAGCATACCTAGCCTTCTGTGATGAGACGCCCACGTAATGAAGCACTGCTCTTAACTTCGGGTGTGGGTAAAAACCTCAGCTGTAGTATAAAAGTAGACACACTTAGCCAGAAAAAATGACCCTAGCAGCTAACGTGCGTAGCCTCTACGTGGACATCTTATGTAGCAATTCTGGTCATAATTATATTTTACTTCTAATCGTGTACCATGTTTGGACAATCCCTATCCAAAGGTCACCTACGGAAACCCATTAATAAGCCTACGGTGTCTGTCTGTCAAAGGACTGTAGGAATCATAAAAATCCACATATAGTAAGGCAGCAAATCCACATATAGTAAGGCAGCAAATTTTTTCAGAATAATAATTTTAAGAATACGTACGAGTAACTATGGCCAACAAAAAGTCCAAACTCAAGGGTATCCACTTTTCCACAGGGGGGACGAGAAATCTTAAAAAAGGCAATATTTTTATGTTTGTTACTGCTGTATTATGTAAGTACTAGCTTTTGCCCGCGACTTTGCCCGCGTGGATGTCGGAAGTTATTCCACGGGAACGTGCTACCAGGATAAAAAGTATGTCCTTCCCCAGGATCGTTAGATCTCATCCCTGCCTCTGGGCTGGATTGAGGTCAAGAGTGAGACCATTGTCAATAAAAAAAAAAAAAAAAAATAGGATGCTATCTATCTCTTTACCAAATTTTATCGAAATCCGTTCAGTGGTTTAGGTGTGAAAATGCAACATACAGACAGAATTTATAATAATATATATATAGTATAGCACTTTGCCCGTGACTTCGTCCGCGTGTAGGTACTTTACTTTACTCTAAAAATATCGAAGATGTATGTTTACGATCTTTATCATTTATTTATTTAATTCGGGTTAATTTTAAATTTTATAGATCAAATGAATAAAAAATATTTTTTTTTTTTTTTTGTTTTAAGTCTTAGTACCGAGTTTCGAGTTAATCCGTCCGAGGGGTTTACATTTTTTTCTTACCTACCTATTAACTTTTTCACCCCCTAAATCCTCAGTGAGGAGTTTTTTTAAACTAAAAGTGACCATCTGTATTAATTACTAAGGCAACTATTGCCAAGTATCAAGTTTATTAACCAAAGGAAAAAGGTTTTTCATATTAATTGTATCCCATCTTTTCAAGTTTTCACCCCACAGGGGTAGAATTCAAAAAACAAATATTGAGATATTTCCATAATTTGACTCAAGACCTGTAAAATTAACTACACTTTTTCACCTCGTTAGGGGTAGATTTTCGACAAACCCTACGTGTTATTATTTATTTTTAGTCTTAAGTTTAAACACTGAGTTTCGAGTTAATCTGACCGCGCGTTCAAATTCTTCCACACAAACTTTAACACACCTATATCCCCTTTGAGACCCCTCAAAGGGGATATAGGGGTGTTAAATTTTAGAAAAACTAATAATAATTTTCCCTAAGGGTTCATTAGAAAACCATCGTCAGACAGCATCTGTCTGGCATTAATGCTGAAATGAACCTTTTTGGCGCAGCCGTGAGGCACACACTAATTGTTGTCTGAAACATTATTTGTTATTTTATTAATTTTGTATTTTGTGTTTCACGAACTGTGTCCAAATAAACTTTTTTCTTTCTTTCTTTCTTTATAAACTTTATTGCTTACATAGGCGAGTATTCATGCCAATTTTCAAGATAATTAACCTATCAAATAAGATTTTTCATATAAACTGTATCCCCGCTTTTCACCCCCACAGGGGTGGAATTTTGAAATATCATTTGGGATGTGTTCATAACTTGACTCAAAGATTATTTATACCAATTTTCGAGTTAATCAAGCCACGCTGTAAAATCCTCCCCTGTAAAATTTACTACCCCTTTTCAGGCCCTCAGGGGTAGATTTTCGAAAAACCCTGGTGCACATTATTCTTTCCTTTCAATTTTAGGTATAAATACTGAGTTTCGAGTAAATCGGACCGCGCGCTAAAATTCTTCCATACAAACTTTGAAACCCCCCAATCCCCTTTTAGGGGTAGTTTATAAAAAAAAGCCAAACTTCATAATTTGCTTAGATAAGTATTCGTGCCAAGTTTCAAGTTTATTAACTCAAGGAATAAGATTTTTCATACAAACAAAATCCCCCCATTTCACCCTCTTAGGGGTGGAATCTCGTAAAACCCTTTCTTAGTGGATACCTACTTTTCACGAAGAATACACCCTCCAAATTGCATGTCTCTAGGACCAGCGGTTTAGGCTGTGCGTTGATGTCTCAGTCAGTCAGTCAGTCAGGACTTTGAATTTTATATTATGTACTAGCTTCTGCCCGCGGCTTCGCCCGCGTGGATGTCGGAAGTTATCCCACGGGAACGTGTTACCAGGATAAAAAGTATGTGCTTCCCCAGGATGCCATCTATCTCTTTGCCAAATCAGAAGTTCAGTGGTTTAGGCGTGAAAATGTAACATACAGTTTCAAGTTCAAATCCTCCCCTAAAAACCGAATTACCCCTTTTTGCCCCGGCAGGGGTCAATTTTCGACCACTTTACTTACTTATTACTTATTTTCTGTCGAAAGTATCAATACTGAGTTTCGAGTTAATCGGACCGCGCATTCAATTTCTTCCACACAAACTTCAACACCCCTATATCTCCCTTTGAGGGGTAGTTTGAAAAACTTATAATGATAAACTTTATTACTTACTAAGGCAAGTATTGTTGCCAAGTTTCAAGTTTATTAACTAAATTAATAAGATTTTTCATATAAACTGTATCCCCGCTTTTCACCCCCACAGGGGTGGAATTTTAAAAAATTCATAACTTGACTTAAAGATTATTTACACCAATTTTATAATTAATCAAGCCACTTATTTTAATCCTACCCTGTAAAATTAACTACCCCTTTTCACCCCGTTAGGGGTAGATTCTCGAAAAACCCTCATACGTGTTATTATTTACTTTTAGTCTTAAGTACACACACAGTACACTGAGTTTCGAGTTAATCGGACCGCGCGTTCAAATTCTTCCACACAAACTTTAACACCCCTATATACCCTTTGAGGGGTAGTTTTGAAAAACTAATAATGATAAACATTATTGCTTACTTAGGCGAGTATTCATGCCAATTTTCATGATTATTAACCTAGCGTATAAGATTTTTCACATAAACTGTATCCCCACTTTTCACCCCCACAGGGGTGGAATTTTGAAAAATCGTTTAAGATGTGTTCATAACTTGACTCGAAGATTATTTATACCAATTTTCGAGTTAATCAAGCCACGCTGTAAAATCCTCCCCTGTAAAATTGACTACCCCTTATCAGGCCGTCAGGGGTAGATTTTCGAAAAACCCTGATACACATTATTCTTTCCTTTCAATTTTAGGTATAAATACTGAGTTTCGATTAAATCGGACCGCGCGCTAAAATTCTTCCATACAAACTTTGAAACCCCCCAATCCCCTTTTAGGGGGTAGTTTACAAAAATAAAAAATGACCAACTTCATAATTTACTTTGATAAGTATTCATGCCAAGTTTCAAGTTTATTAACTCAAGGAATAAGATTTTTCATACAAACAAAATCCCCCCATTTCACCCTCTTAGGGGTAGAATTTCGAAAAACCCTTTCTTAGTGGATACCTATTCTTCACGAAGAATACACCCTCCAAATTTCATGTCTCTGGGAGCAGCGGTTTAGGCTGTGCGTTGATGTCTCAGTCAGTCAGTCAGTCAGTTAGTCAGGACTTTGAATTTTATATAAATACTAGCTTCTGCCCGCGGCTTCGCCCGCGTGGATGTCGGAAGTTATCCCACGGGAACGTGTTACCAGGATAAAAAGTATGTGCTTCCCCAGGATGCCATCTATCTCTTTGCCAAATCAGAAGTTCAGTGGTTTAGGCGTGAAAATGTAACATACAGTTTCAAGTTCAAATCCTCCCCTAAAAACCGAATTACCCCTTTTTGCCCCGGCAGGGGTCAATTTTCGATCACTTTACTTACTTATTACTTATTTTCTGTCGAAAGTATCAATACTGAGTTTCGAGTTAATCGGACCGCGCATTCAATTTCTTCCACACAAACTTCAACACCCCTATATCCCCCTTTGAGGGGTAGTTTGAAAAACTTATAATGATAAACTTTATTACTTACTTAGGCAAGTATTAGTGCCAAGATTCAAGTTTATTAACTAAATTCATAAAATTTTTCATATAAACTGTATGGAGCGCTTTTCACCCCCACAGGGGTGGAATTTAAAAAAATTCATAACTTGACTCAAAGATTATTTATACCAATTTTATAATTAATCAAGCCACTTATTATAATCCTCCCCTGTCAAATTAACTACCCCTTTTCACCCCGTTAGGGGTAGATTTTCGAAAAACTCTCATACGTGTTATTATTTATTTTTAGTCTTAAGTACACACACTGAGTTTCGAGTTAATCGGACCGCGCGTTCAAATTCTTCCACACAAATTTTAACACCCCTATATCCCTTTTGACGGGTAGTTTTGAAAAACTAATAATGATAAACTTTATTGCTTACTTAGGCGAGTCTTCATGCCAATTTTCAAGATTATTAACCTAACGAATAAGATTTTTCATATCAACTGTATCCCCGCTTTTCACCCCCACAGGGGTGGAATTTTTGAAATCATTTGGGATGTGTTCATAACTTGACTCAAAGATTATTTATACCAATTTTCGAGTTAATCGAACCACGCTGTAAAATCCTCCCCTGTAAAATTTACTACCCCTTTTCAGGCCGTCAGGGGTAAATTTTCGAAAAACCCTGATACACATTATTCTTTCCTTTCAATTTTAGGTATAAATACTGAGTTTCGATTAAATCGTACCACGCGCTAAAATTCTTCCATACAAACTTTGAAACCCCCCAATCCCCTTTTAGGGGGTAGTTTATAAAAACAAAAAATGCCCAACTTCATAATTTACTTAGATAAGTATTCGTGCCAAGTTTCAAGTTTATTAACTCAAGGAATAAAATTTTTCATACAAACAAAATCCCCCCATTTCACCCTCTTAGGGGTGGAATTTCGAAAAACCCTTTCTTAGTGGATACCTAATCTTTACGAAGAATCCACCCTCCAAATTTCATGTCTCTAGGATCAACGGTTTAGGCTGTGCGTTGATGTCTCAGTCAGTCAGTCAGGACTTTGAATTTTATATATATAGATAGATATAGATATACCCCTTTATTCATAAACGTTGCTTAAAGTTAAGCAGTGATTAGCGACTGTTTAACCATACATTTTTGACGTTTAAACATTACTTAACTTTAGTCATCGTTTATGAATAAACCCCATAATATAATATATAGAAAGAAAGAAAGAAAAAAGTTTATTTGGACACAGTTCGTGAAACACAAAATACAAAATTAATAAAATAACAAATAATAATATAGATGTTTAAGCGTCATACTTGGTCGGATGGCATCGATTATCTGTTCTTTAATGAACAAAAAGAACAAGAATAAACAGTAGGTACGTTAACTATTAAGGCGGAGACTGATTTTCAACGTTTGTTTGTAGTAATGTATCGAGTTTTGTAACGCGTTACAGTTATCAGTGCTGTGAGCCGATCCGCTCGATGCGAGCGCTGGATCCTCCACTCTACTGTCGGGGTTTTCGTGATTTGAACATGTCAAAGTTCTAAAATAAAAATTACCGCGCAAAATTAAAATGTTGTGAAATTTGGAAAGAATACTTCGACGAGAAGTCATTGACAAAAGGTATTTGGTATCGGACGATGCAGCCAACCATTCAGAATTATCCTTGGTTTGATAATGCCGATATGAGTAGACAAGAAATCGTGACAAGTTTGAGACTTCGTTCCGGACACATCCCATTGAATAGTTTTGCTGCATTGATGGGTAAAGTTACATCTCCAAACTGCACGGAATGCAATGTGGTTGAAGACGCTTTTCATATTATGGTGGAGTGTGTCCGGAACGGAGCGGAAAGATATTTAATTCGACACCAATCTAATATGAACATTAGTCAATTAGGGGAATGTAATATTATTTTAGCTTTTCCAGCATCCAAAGCCGCTAAAATATTATATAGATTAGTCAATCTAGGAATTAAGCGTAGAAGTTAAGTTTTGCATGTAACAAAAGGTCCTATGAGGGTGGCATGTTCACTGTGTGATCAAACCCTCGTTAATAAATAAAGATTAAAAAAAAAAAAAAAAAAAAAACTATTTAGTTTGGTGGAGGGGGTCGTTTCGCTCGCTCTTCTCGTGTCACAGCGCGCACGGCTTACACGAGACAAAGGAGGCTCGCTTCGATCTCTCGTTTGAGGAGTGTGTTCGCTTCGCTCTCTCGTTTTAGTTGTGGGCATGTTCCACTCGTTTATCTGGTGGAGAGTTCGCTTCGCTCGCTCTTTTTAAGAGTGGGCTTGCATGTTTTATGGGGGGGGGGGGGCTCGCTTCGCATGATTATCGATTGAGAAAGCGCGCTCTGTTCAGTCGTGTTGTCTGTGAGCTCGCTTCTGTCTTGCTCCACTCGCTTGTTTTGTGGGGGTCTCGCTTCGCATGATTATCGTTTGAGAAAGCGCGCTCTGTTCAGTCGTGTTATCTGTGAGCTCGCTTCGGTCGCTGTTTACGAAATTGTGCTCGGTACACTGGACTGAGTTAGTGAGCAGCCGATGGATTCTGTAAAAATCTCACCGTGAAAAGTTAGGTGAAGTGAGCTGTCAATAGTGTCAATCCCTAGCATTAGTTGGAATGACAGCTCACTCCGCGCTCACTTCGCCTAAGTTTTCACGGTGAGATGTTTACAGAATCGCACTGCAGGATCACACAACGCAAAAAAACACACTTTTATGTTTTCAGAATGTCTGTATTGACTTATTAGAGTTTATTTTATTTTTAAGTTTAGCGTCACGCACAGATTATAAATAATGGCTGGCTGTATGGCTCGTCTGAATGTCTATGCGTGCATCTGGCTCACCCTTGATAAATAGATCTACTGTTTTAACATCTCCTGTACGGACATCTAATTTAAATACCCCCATTATTTCGGTGGGCTTTCTATTTCCTTTTTCTTTGTTACTTTTTTATATAATTTGATTTTTTATTTTTAACCGTGTTTAGTTTATGATCTTTCTGTACGAGTCGCAATAAATACTTTTTCTTTCTTTACATAAGTACTGCATGAAAAATAAGTAATTTTTATGAAAAGGCAGTTTTACCCGTGTCAATATATTCCGCCCTCGTTTTAATTGTGTAACTGCATGCGATTCCAGATACTCGGGGTGTGACTTGTTGCAACCAGTCTGTGGGCGTATTGATATGCGCCTATAGCGCAAGAAAATGAACCAGTTAGTCAAGGCCGGACACTACAGCCGATCTATTCTGTAAAAATCTCACCGTGAAAACTTAGGTGAAGTGAGCTGCCAACAGTGGCAATTCCGAGCAGCTTAGGTGGAATGACAGCTCACTTCATTTAAGTTTTCACGGCGAGATTTTTACAGAATAGATCGGCTGCTTTCTTTGTGTTGTTTTTCTCTTTCTTAGTTTTATATTTGTCTTGTTTAGGCTCTTCCGGTGATGAACAATTGGTCATAGATACTGATGATGAAAATGAGCATGATATGTCGGACGCTGATAGCGGCGTCGACGCCGGCGCTGATGGCGGCGTTGTCGCTGGCGCTGAGGCCGGTGCCGTCGCCAGCCCAGATGCCGACGCCGTCGCCAGCCCAGATGCCGACGCCGGCACTGATGGCGGCGTTGTCGCTGGCGCTGAGGCCGGCGCCGTCGCCAGCACAGATGCCGACGCCGTCGCCAGCCCAGATGCCGCCGACGCCGGCACCATCGCCGGCAATGTCGCCGCCGCCGCCGGCCACAATTACGCCACCGTCTCCGGCCGCAATGCCACCGCCGTCGCCGGCCCCGATCCCGGCGCTTTCGCCGGCCCCGATACCGGCGCCTTCGCCGGCCCCGATCCCGGCGCCTTCGCCGGCCCCGATCCCGGCGCCTTCGCCGGCCCCGATACCGGCGCCTTCGCCAACCCCGATCCCGGCGCCTTCGCCGGCCCCGATGCCGGCGCCTTCGCCGGCCCTCATGCCGGCGCCTTCGCCGGCCCTTATGCCGGCGCCTTCGCCGGCCCTCATGCCGGCGCCTTCGCCGGCCCTCATGCCGGCGCTGACGCCTACGTTGGTCACGTGGCCGAAGTCGTCAGGCCGGTGCGGCCATTTGACGACATTATCGTGCGTGCCGGTCCCTCGTGGGCCGCAGCATGCGAGCAGACCGCATTTTTTGCGCAGAGCCTCGCTCTGGGAGGTAAGTACAACATTTTCAATAGGTAGTATCTTATGAGATTTTTGTCAGAGGTAAAACGAGAACAGTACGTAGGTATATAATTGTTAACTAAAAGCTTAGGTCTGCTCCAAATTATGTACATGTCACCGTAGCCTAGGCTATAGACATGTTTTACACACAAAACCATCGTATTTTTCTCCCAAGATAAAAATATCCAACAAATGCATTCATTTGTTGGATATTTTTATCTTGGGAAAAAATACGATGGTTTCTGCGATGCGATGCGATGGTGATGCGTCCTAGCCCGAGTCATTACTCAGCCCTAAAAGGCTAGGACGCATCGCTATTAACGCAGGCGGTTTTGAAATAGCTGACGCAAAACCGCGCACAAAGACCAACTGCGGCTGGTGTTTACTCGAATTTATTTTTCAGTACCACTATAGATTTGTGGCTTTGTATTAAAAATTAAAAAAACGTACCTAATCTGTGCCGCCACCATAAGTACTGGGCCCATCCACAAATTGAACAAAGACAAGAAAGGGTATTTAATTTGCAAAATGTACAACAACGTGTGACAGCATTCCGATAAGTTTTTTTAGTACTTCAGAATGTTGAGCGGTACTTTTGATAAATTACAAGCTGTGGACCAGTATCTATAATACGACGCCCCCACATTTCTTAAGGCACCATCACCAGAAGCCGAGTGCGCTTAACCGCTGTGCGTGCACTTGTATAGAAAGATAAACATTACATTTTTTGGCGGTTTTAAACCGTTTAATCGCAGTGTGTGCTAAGCCTTAGTAGGTACAGGTATTTAGGACTGATTTTACACTCAAGTAGGAACTACTTAAACACATTCAAAAAATGCATTTTGTTCGCAGTTTCTTGTATGGACAAAAACCAACCCAAAAAGAGTTTGGAGTTTTTATAGCCTTATTTACACGACTATTCTATCCGATTGTAACATAGATTTTGTTAAATCTATGAGTTTTAAAGATACAGGTTTGAGTGTCAAAATACAAACAGACAGACGGTATTGGCGAAGTAAGTATGTACCTACCTAGTAGAAGAGTCAAGTGGAACTTGCAGATTTACGTAATTTAGTGTGAAACTCATTGCATGTAGCGAATGTTAATTATAATATTTTAATTAATACTTAAAATGAGATAGGAGCTAATTTTAAGATATTTTCCAAAGTTAAAGACTATCACTATGAAAATTATCTGTAATTAAAATATATATATATTTATATCGTGATGTATACATATACTACTCTTGAATATTTTTCTAAACTTAAGCGCCTTTCTTTGTAAGCTTACTTACGAGTATTTAAAGCTACACCGTATCATGAATATTGTGACTAAACTCATTTCAATAAACATAGGTAAATAATATTAACCTATTGTAGTTTCACCCTATTATAAGGTGGAGAAAGACGTTTTAAAAAAAATGGGCGGGACGCGCAGGCGTGCGCGTCTCTGCGCTAGCGCACCAATGCTTGTCATTGGTTAGAATCTAACGAAATCTTACCGTTACATTATCGAGGAATGGCGCCGATTCCCTTGTTTACAAACTAAACAAAATTTAAGTTCAGTGCATCTTTTTCTTTTTATTTCATTAAGAAAAGGACAGAAGATAAATATTAGTTTAGTTCTGTCAAATTAAGATACCTACTTCATAGACAAGCTTAGACGTGATTAAAAAATTGGCTACTAAAAATACGTCAATTTACGTCAGGCGCTGACTAATTTAAGCACCTTTGAGTATCGTAATACTGTGAAATATCAACTTTTGTTGTTCTATCCATTTCTGTTGATTCGATTAATAAAATAAAACTCGAGACACAAGTTGAAAAGTTACACAGTCATGAGGGCCGTTTTCGTAATTCAGGTTGGGGACGTTATCCACTTTTTAGAGTTTAGAGCCCGATTCCAAATATAATGGCGCATCGGAACATGAGGCGAGTCGCTGCGCCGCAACGAATTCATGGGTCAGCGGGGGTGAGGGGTGAGGTACTGCGCAGCGAGTAGCGCTCTTCAGAGCCGCCATGAAGTTTGAATCGGGTCGTACGACCTTAACTTAGCTTTGGTCAGCATTATTTAACTTTTACTAATGCATTGCTGTGTTTGTTCAGCGCGGCTACCTGGCCAACATCAACCCTGGGACCTGTCACCTGCCAGACGCAGTAGGTCGCGACAAACCACGCGCCGAGCCACGCGTCGCGCCTCTCGAGCTCCAAGCAGTAAGATTTTTCATTATTTGCAGCTTTTTTAGACCCTCTACACCATAGAGTTATATCTAAATACTACCTACAACCGTGTTTAACATAAATAATTGCCCACTTAGTATCGAACACACACACACAGTAGTGAAAATAGTTAGATTCGGTGTACCACAGGGCAGTGTGTTAGGGCCGCCCCTATTTTTGCTGTATATAAACGATCTGCCACGTCAAATACAGCATCCTATGGTTTTATTTGCCGATGACTGTAAAGCACTCATGAAATGTACTAACATTACTCGTTATGCTCAAGACATTAATGGCACTTTAAAGAATATTATAAGCAGGCTTGTTAAGAACAACCTAGTAATAAACTTACAAAAAACTAGTGTGGTGCATTTCCGTTGGTGTACAATTCCACCAAGCGTAAAAGTTCAATATGATGGGGAAGAGATCAAATTAGTCAAAGTTGCGTTTTTGGGAATAATGATAGACGATCAATTAACCTGGAAACCCCAAGCCGAGGAAGTGTGCAAAAAGCTGAGCACTGCAGCATATATCCTATGGAATTTGGCAAAAAAACTGGACACAAAGACTATGGTTTGATCGCCTCGGGCTTGTGGTTTGGAATATTTTTTTGGGGTAACCGCAGCCTGTGACGGCGACTGTGGGAAAAGGCCCCGTCAGAAGTCAATATAAAAACCTTCTAAATGTCAGTGGCTATAAAACTGCATTACTAAGGAAAAGTCATTTGTATGGGACCAATCATATTTAATAAATTAACGGAATATTTAAAAAATTACACATTTCAAAAACAAATTTAAGGCTTTTCTAGTGGAAAAACGTTATTACTCCATTAATGATTTTCTAAATAACAGATTATTAGAGACATTGAAATTTTGTTACTATTATATACATAAATTGTATATATAGTATTTTGACAATTGAATAGTATTTTAACATTGGAATTTTATTTTGACTTTTTAATTGTATTCTGATATTTTGATCTTATTTTGACTTATGTATTTAGTAAGTGCATTTTGACTGAATTGATTTTAATTGTATTGAACTGTTAATTTTTATCTGTTAATTGTGTTTAAAGTTCTCATTTATTTTTTTATTATAGCATCGTATTGATTCATTTAAATTTTGCTTGTCAAATCTTGGGCAGAATGTATGGCAACTTGAATTGTTCACGACCTTATTTGTATACCTGCATTCTAGCAAATAAATAATTTGATTTGATTTGAGTGATATTCTTTTTTTCCACAGGACGCGGAGTCCAGCGGTCAGAGCGACACAACTTATACGGACGAGTAAGTTACTTTACGTAATTTTAATCGTTATTTTTGTAGAACTTACACCAGATTTAATATTATTTTTCAAAAGTAAATAAAGTTAGTTCAGGATCCACTTTAGTTATTTCCATAGTGTAACGTCGTACGGCATTTTGCTGTTTGGAAATGCAGCCGACATTCAGGCTAGGTATAATTATTTGTGCTGCGGAAACGAGTCATTTGAGCAATTTATAACCTTCGTTGCAGGCATTCACTGATCGATAACTTCAAGGAAATAAACGTAATGACAGTCGCATCGCAATATGTATATGAGAACTTAATTTATGTAAAAAGATTATTAATCCATATTCTAAACACAGCGATATTCATTGAATAGCATAAAAACTAGAAACAAAGATTTATTTATTGTGCACACGACTAGACTCTAAAAAATGTGTACAGTCAAACGGGGGGAATAGGGATGCAGGGGTGGATCGGGACGAAACTTTAAAATGGATTTTAACGTTGGAATAACATAGTTTGTTGCCAGAAAATACCATAACAAATGTGTTTACTGCTTTTTAATTAAAGATTAGGTGTCCTTGCTAGTTTAGAGGTATGAGGAACAGGGTGTAAAGTTCACTCATCCTCCATTGAAAAGGGAGGATCCTCCGACCAGACGGGTGTTATGTCTGGCGGGCAATTGCCCAATGATTGATATTGGGAAATTGTATCTATGCTAATTGCACGGTAAACTCTGCTTGCGAGATGCAGGATTTGCGTGTCGTCAGTATGACGCGTTGTTCGCATGTGGCGTTGTAGATACCGCTACACTAGCAACAAACTTTATTATTTTAAAGTAGAAATCCATTTTAAAGTTTCGTCCCGATTCACCCCTGCATCCCTATTCACCCCGTTTGACTGTACCTAATTTATTGAAGTGCTAAAGTAAACGTTTTTACAACAAACTCCCAAGACACGTTAATAATTGGTATAATTTAAATCATTTCACTTTATTAATCTGAAAATCTGTCAAAAAGGTTTCTATAAAGTTAACGTGACGATATTCTAAGTGAGGCATGCGCTTGACTCAAGATGAGGTCAAAGTTGAAGATGAAATAGCACGACTGTTGTATACCATAACAGCTTTAGGTTAGTACAAAATTAATGTAAACGAATTTTACAATGAAATATTATTTTTTCAGCAAAACAGTAGGGATAGAAGAACTGAGGCTACTGCCACCATCCCTACCCTTACCTACCCTACCCTTAGCTACCCTACCCTTACCTACCCTACCCCGGCCAACCCCTTCCTGGCATTCCCTCCCCTGGCCGTCCCTCCCCTTTTCCCTATTAGTCAAAATCCTGGACCATCTCAACTTGTACAGTACCAGACTATCCGTCAACTGCTTGACCCAAATTATACGCAGAGCTCCCGACATCAAAGAACAGTTACTATCACTACCCAAAGGTCTCCTATAGTGTGTATCCCTCCACCGCATTTGGTACCCATTACACCAGCATCTCGTACTCGGAACCCCACCACACGCACGGCGGCGCCTTCATTTGATTTACCGTTCGTCCCAGGAAGGCCGTTGGACCTCAGAGTGCCTCACAGGCGTGTACAACCCATCCGTCCTACCTTAGTCCCTATATCGCCGGCTTTCCCTGGCGTTCGACAGGCGGAGCCTCGCCCTTTATCCCGCTCAACGCCCTGCACCCACACCGTCACTTCGACCACATCCACCGTAGCCTATGTCCATTCGACAATCAGATTCACTCAGTTCAACACTGAGCAAACAACACAGACCCAGCAACGCACAGAGCTCTACTCGAGTTCCTCGGAGCACTTTCTGAATCAGCCGGCACGTCAACAGCCACAGACGCCAGCTGATTCACTGCTAGAGCACCAACAGTGTCAGCTGTGGCCCTTAGAATCCAACGTAGACACAGATCTCGTAGAGGAAATAATAACCTCAGAGTGTGACCTGTGGTTTGGTATAGAGGTGGTGACTGATTCAGCAGCAGTCAGCGCATCAGTTTCCTCCCCTCCCGTCACCCGTCCACCAACCACATTAGTTATCACGCCTCCTTCTCCTGCAAGTCCACCAACTACAACTACGACGACAACAACAACCACTTCATCATCAGAGGTAAGAACTCTTCTTAGTAAGAAGTAAAACAACAAAGTTCAGTAACTCTCTGTCATTAGCAATTAGCTTAGGTGTAATTATGTATAATGTATTCTTAGGTGTAATTATGTATAATGTATTCTTTGTTCTGAATCCAAACAGGAGTGAGTAGGAGGTTTTAGTTTATTTTTACCGAATTCAAAAAAGGAGGTTATCAATTCGACGCGTAGGTATGTATGTAATATTATTGGAACTGCTATATTTTCATATAATATATAGGCTCTAATAATCTATAAGGACTTCCAAACAAATATACAAAATTGTATCGGTGTATGTATGTATATGTACATAAATGTTTGTAAGTATGAATATCAGTCCACGCATTTCTCCGAAACTATTGATCGGATTGTGACCATTTAAAATTGGCTTACCTTCACTTCAACTGAGGGAACAGTGCAAGATGTGCTAAGTCGGTTGAGTTTTATAAACTTTTTATCATCCCGCGCGAACATAGCCCGCTAAGTTCAAATTATCTTATGTTTTCCTACAATTTGCGCGTCAGTGTGAGGTTGTATGTTGATAAAATTAAGATTCGCGACCGTTTCAATTCTATTACGACTTTTTGATGAAAACGTGACATTTGAGGCCAATTGTAACTTAGAAAATTGCAATGATTATTTTGATGATTATAATTCTGTAATTATACATATGTACTTGTTACGGACCCGAATCATATTTTGATCAACATACCTTATGATAGAAGATACCATGGAGCTGGTCAGATGACGGAGCCCGAAAGTGGCTATAGGAACTCCTCAACTATAAATAAGATAGTCCCTACATGTCTTTCAGACCGCGATTAACACAAAGATTTACTTTTACTTGATGCACTTATTTGTGTAGGTAGTACCTACTCACTGGTATCGTAGATTTATAGTAAAACTGCAAAATAGAAGATCCTACTAAAAATAACAAGAATAAAAGGATGCAACCACTGTCCCTTTTGTTGATTGTATATAATATTTGTAAATACTATACCTAAACCAAGAAATAGGAACGAACTTAAAACTAAATTACAATTAGGTAACTACATATATTATAATAAAATCCGTTAATTAACAAAAAGCGGACTGGCCCAGCTAAAGTCCAGTGAAATTGTAATACCGCCAACCTTCGCCTAGTGGCTTTGTATATTATGTTCACTAACCAGAGGCTAGTGTGAAATAATTAAGCACTGGTTCTCCAACTCAGCCCTAATTATTTTGTCCCTACCACAGCCAGAGCAGCCAGAGCCAGAATCGGACCCGGAACAATAGATGGCAGCCGAATAAAATTCCACAACCCGCAGCACTGACCTACGGCAAAGAACAGGATCGAATCTAACGGCTAACCATCAAATCGGCGCTGAGCTCAGAACCAGAGACTTCTGAGTGTGTTGCGTTTAGCGCTCTGTGGCTGATTCAACATCACCTCGCCCGTCTCTCTCTCCGATAACCTCTCCCTATTTCATCCACAATCATCCTCTCATCTACGCCTTCACGCACCGAGTGGTGCGTGAAGGCGTAGATGCATCAACCAAGGTGACAAATTAAACAATAATGTGCTTATTACTAAATCCTAAGATAAAAACCACAGACCAAATTATGTTGTCCTTAGATATCACAATTTCATAGAGGTGTGCTTGTAGATGGCTCCCTGATAAAGCTCCATACACTAACAACCAAGTTTGTTCAACTTTAAACCACGCCAGCATCTATTAAGGAACTTATATGCATTTTGATTTGTTCATCCAATCTGGAAACCCAAGCCAAATATCTCGTATAATAATCCAGCACAAAGCAGGAAATGTGGTTTTCATTTGTCTTATATAATGTATACGTTCGCACGCCAAATAATGACTTGTCTAGGCAAATTGTTGATACCTTGGGTTTCATTACTGCAATTTTCGCAGGATCTCTAATTTTTTTAAAACAAAATATCTATGTTACTTGCTGATAATGTAGCTTTCTATAGGTGAAAGGATTTTCAAGATCGATTAAGTATTTTTTGTGTTTATCCATTACTTACCAAAAAATCAAATTGTTCTCTTTATAATATACTTAATCTAAACTAAACTATTAAAATCAATTGTAAATAAATAACATCTTACCTATACATAAATTTAACTTTTAAAACTATAGCAGTAATAAATATGTACCATCTCATGCCATACTATGTACCTACCTATCATAACTAAGAATAGCGAACTTATCTATCTATTTATTGTATTTGATGTAAGTAAGAAATATTAAATTTGAAAAATTAAAATAAACAATTGTCAATAAAGAATTAGATGTACTTTTGTCTGTTTTATTCTTGAAACCCCCGAATGCGATCGATCGCTGACCACAGACTAATTACATTGAACACAATCCATATCTTAAGCACTTAATACACACAAAACTCTGACACACAGACCATCATTTACATAATAATAGTCCTCCAGACTGAATTTCGGTCATGGCAGCCAATCTCAGCGGAGACTAGTCATCTACGCGAGAAATATTATAGTGCACTATTGTGTGCGCAGACATATGTATTTGCACTCACTCCCATGGTCCGGTGGGACGGCAATCCGACACGACCAGAGAGAGATCAGGCGCAGGACCAACGGCCTAACGTGCTTTCCGAGGCACGGTGGTATCACACCGCCAACGTCCAAGCTGGAAATCGGACCCGGCGCTCAGCTGTCGCGCCTGCGACCTCATACATACTGTGTAATAGACAGGACGCATAAGCGCGGATGAGGGACACGGGTAAATACTAAAGAAGAACAACAACACTATACAGAACCACACCAATATTGGACAATAATATCGTTCTTCGCAAACTGTACATTGATGCTTGCATGCATTCCTAGACAGAAATCCTTAGCAAATTCATTCTCTCAAAAAAAGCCAAAGCAAAGGATACCGACTTAATCCTCACACGCACCAACCAGAAAGTGCAACACACAATAATAAGAGTTAATGAAAAAAAGAACCCTGTACCAATGCCTGCAGCAACCATATTCCGAGGCTCTAGGGAAAGACAGTTGCACGACCTTCTGTGTCAACAAAGCAACATCAGAAGTTCCAGAAAAGGAATTTGAATAAAATCCTACTACTACACAACCATAGTCAGCATCAAACGCAAACACGACTGGAAATCGGCAGGCATTAACAACAACACAATTTAGAAAAACAATCATTGCTTGAATGCTCGTGATTTTTTTTGCTCAGTCATCCAAAATATATTCGTCACTAAGGTGACAGGGCTTTTCTTGTTTGCACATAGCACGACAGAATCTGCTTTACCAAATCAGCATTATATAATATATTGTATTGTAATGTCAATTTAAATGCAGAATGACATTCAGCTATCTTCTTTAACACTGACAGATGCTGATAATTAAAAAGAAAATTATATTGCACTAGCTTCTGCCCGCGGCTTCGCCCGCGTGGATGTAGGAAATTATCCCACGGGAACGTGCTACCAGGATAAAAAGTATGTGATTCCCCACAGGATGCCATCTATCTCTTTGCCAAATCAGAAGTTCAGTGGTTTAGGCGAGAAAATGTTACATACAGTTTCAAGTACAAATCCAGGGAGGATTTGTACTTGAAACTGTATGTAACATTTTCTCTAAAAAACCGAATTACCCCTTTTTACCCCGTCAGGAGTAAATTTTCGACAACTTTACATACGTATTATTAATTATTTTCTGTCAAAAGTATAATGAGTTTCGAGTTAATCGGACCGCGTATTCAATTTCTTCAACACCCCTATATCCCCCTTTGAGGGGTAGTTTTGAAAAACTTATAATGATAAACTTTATTACTTACTAAGGCAAGTATTCTTGCCTAGTTTCAAGTTTATTAACTAAATGAATAAGATTTTTCATATAAACTGTATCCCCGCTTTTCACCCCCACAGGGGTGGAATTTAAAAAAATCGTTTGGGGTGTATTCATAACTTGACTCAAAGATTATTTATACTAATTTTCGAATTCATCAAGCCAAGCATTATCATCCTCCCCTGTAAAATTAACTTCCCCTTTTCAACCCGTTAAGGAAAGATTTTCGAAAAACCCTGATACATTTATTCTTTATTTTTGTTCTTAACTATAAACACTGAGTTTCGAGTTAATGGGACCACGCGCTATAATTCTTCAATACAACTTTTGAAACCCCCCAATCCCCTTTTAGGGGGTAGTTTAGTAAAACACAAAATGGCAAACTTCATAATTTACTTAGATAAGAATCCGTGCCAAGTTTCAAGTTTATTAACTCAAGGAATAAGATTTTTCATGCAAACAAAATTCCCGAAGTGTGGGTGGAATTTCGAAAAACCCTTTCTTAGTGGATACCTACTTTTCACTAAGAACACACCCTCCAAATTTAATGACTCTAGGACCAGCGGTTTAGGCTGTGCGTTGATGTCTCAGTCAGTCAGTCAGGACTTTGAATTTTATATAATATATAGATAAAAAATGGCCATTAAAAATTATTTAGGTTGATGTAAACTCGAAATTGGTCAAAGGTTTATGCTACGAGTATTTTGATCTTTGTTATCAAGTAATCAAAAAGTGTCGAAGATCAGAAAAGACTGTACAATAACCACCTAAACATATTAGAACCAATCACCATAATTATGTATTTCCGACATAGATCATACATAGCACAAAGAACAAAGCGAACTATAGATAACCACATAGCTCGCACAGTTAGCTAGCTCAAGTGTCAGTTAGGCCAAGTCTGTCGAAGCATCAATTGTCAGCAGACGAGTTGACAGCTAAATGGACCGACGCGACGTTCTTAGAAGGTAAAGGTAACTGAGAAAAACTTGATGCGGACGGCAGAGAATCAGGTGTTGTGGCGAAACTTGGGAGAGGCCTATGTCCAGTAGTGGACTGCGATGTGTACGTTACCCCAGCAAGAAAGTGTCTCCTAGGGTTATAGGAGTAAAACGTATAATTTGTGCCCTAACTGCTGTAAATGTGCCCCCACATAAAAAATGTGTGCCCCCTGTCGTTTTGGAAAAAAACGGAAAAAACGATTCCTGCTGGGGTAACGTTTTTCTAGCAGGAAAATTCTAAACGAATGATCGGAGAGAGAAAAATTGTGCATGGCCAGAGAGCTTATATGTGTGCTAAAATGTGCCCCCAAAAATAAAATCTGTGCCCCTTCAGGTTTTCGAGATATTGCATTTCCTGCTGGAGTAACGTTTTGATGAATCGTATATCTCTACAACCATTGCATGTGCCCCTGTGGAATAAACATACACGAGTAGCTCTTAATGTGTGCCCCTATGTGCCCCCAATTAGATTTAAGAAAATATTTATAGTTTTCAAGTTATCGCGGTTTCATGAAAAACCGAAAAAACATCGCAGCGCCTAAATTAGACAAGGCACAAGTTCGCTGAAAACTGTATTCGGTCCTTCTTGACGCTAATAATAACCATACAAAGTTTCAAAACTGTTCATGCATGCGTTTTTTAATAATCTTGCTAAAAGTCAAAACGATGGTGTCATAACTTTGACGGCAAAATACAAGGAACCGGCTCAATCCCAGATGTGTAGGTGTAAACCAAAATCATGTGCCTTTATTCAAAAATATATGGTGAAAATATTCAGCTTAGAATGTTTCGTATTAAGTAAATATTAACAAAAAACCAAAATATGTAAGCAACGGCTGGTTATCCGACCAAATTTGAATGACTACTAAAAAGTGACGGATTCATACATATCGATAACCTTCTTTACTTTACTCACTAACCGGTTCACACGTGTTGTGCCTGAGTACACTGACTTAGAAAAGTAATAAGTAATAAAATAAAGTTGTTATTGGATGATCTGTGATTTTTTGTGATGCGAATTTACTAATTATATGTTAGACTTAGATGAAAAACTGATCTGTGATTTAAATAATAATTACTACACAACGTGCAAATAATTTCTAATATTTATAGGTAGGAACTTTGATCTGTGATTTGATGCAATAATTAAATTAAGAATTAAAATTAAGGGAATAAAAATAATAATTTCCACATCAACAAGCTGTTTCATTTATTATAGTCACAGGGTGCATTTAATATATTTTTTAATTAGCCCCCAAAACTTTTGAACGCGACTGTACGGACAACAGCTTAGGTATAATACGTCCAATAAAGAAGGTCATCGATATGTATGAATCCGTCGCTTTTTAGTAGTCATTCAAATTTGGTCGGATAACCAGCCGTTGCTTACATATTTTGGTTTTTTGTTAATATTTACTTAATACGAAACATTCTAAGCTGAATATTTTCACCATATATTTTTGAATAAAGGCACATGATTTTGGTTTACACCTACACATCTGGGATTGAGCCGGTTCCTTGTATTTTGCCGTCAAAGTTATGACACCATCGTTTTGACTTTTAGCAAGATTATTAAAAAACGCATGCATGAACAGTTTTGAAACTTTGTATGGTTATTATTAGCGTCAAGAAGGACCGAATACAGTTTTCAGCGAACTTGTGCCTTGTCTAATTTAGGCGCTGCGATGTTTTTTCGGTTTTTCATGAAACCGCGATAACTTGAAAACTATAAATATTTTCTTAAATCTAATTGGGGGCACATAGGGGCACACATTAAGAGCTACTCGTGTATGTTTATTCCACAGGGGCACATGCAATGGTTGTAGAGATATACGATTCATCAAAACGTTACTCCAGCAGGAAATGCAATATCTCGAAAACCTGAAGGGGCACAGATTTTATTTTTGGGGGCACATTTTAGCACACATATAAGCTCTCTGGCCATGCACAATTTTTCTCTCTCCGATCATTCGTTTAGAATTTTCCTGCTAGAAAAACGTTACCCCAGCAGGAATCGTTTTTTCCGTTTTTTTCCAAAACGACAGGGGGCACACATTTTTTATGTGGGGGCACATTTACAGCAGTTAGGGCACAATTTATACGTTTTACTCCTATAACCCTAGGAGACACTTTCTTGCTGGGGTAACGTACACGACTGCGATAGGCAGAAGTGATAATTAAAACCTTAAATACCTTAAAAAAATAACTCAAAGAGTTTATTTCAATTTACTCATCATGGAGTCTCATGGAGTCATGATGGAGTTGGTCAGTCTGAAAGATGAAGCCAGTTGCCCATTCCAAAGCAAAGTGGGTTCCTACTGAGAAGAAATGACAAGAATCCTTGGATTTTTGTGCATAACACGCAATAAGAACCAAAGATAGAGTTTAAAAACTGTTTCAAAACACGAATCAATTGACTAGATACTTGTTCATAAGGTGAAAGCTACTCCCAGATTGCACTAAACTGAGGGACCCAGGGATTGAGATGTCCCAGAAACAAATTCGACTGGCTACCTCTATCATAGATTCATAGGGAAAGCAATCTTGCAACAAAAACACCTGCCAATATCTACTCCAGTATACAATTATACAACAAACTTAAGTATACAATTATACAGCTACAAACAATTAATCAAAACCACAACACACTCACTCTTATGATAATAGCTAAAACTTAGATACTTACCAGCCATATTGAGAAAATTTAAAACAAACACAATAGGAGTTGGTTTGTTTATGTAAATAATAAATTAAGACTATAAAAAACAACCCGGCTTTCATCTACACTTCAGGATATTAATTCAACAAGACCGATGCTGGAATGCACTAAAAAAACCGAAAATACAGTTACAGATTCTGTTATTGGCTGTGGACACAAAGCCTCTCAATAGTCGTTGCGCCGACACTTTGACAGCTGGCTCAACCACCTGAAACAGAGAGAGCATCCGACCACGGTACGCAGTCAAGTTGCTTCCCCCAAAGTATGCGCACATGACATTTTCATTGACAGTTTGTGTTCATCTCATGTGCTGCACACTTCCACCGTGAGCGGGGTCACGGTGGAAGTGTGCAGCGCCCAGAGGCAGGTGAGCCTGAAAGTCCTAAGCTAGCCGGTTTTCCGCACCGCCAACGTAATGGTGGTGGTGTCGTCGGCGGTAAATCCCCTATGGAAAGTTAGTATGGCAATTCATCAAATTGACTAATCATAAAACTAGAAAATGCCGACTTATATTTCTCATAGAATTAATTATGTATTATATCTAAAACTCGTCATTAGTCTTCGCATGAAATTCTAGTGTAAATAATAGGTATATTTCGAAAATAATGAGCGAAAGCACCAGTCAAAACTCGACTTTGCCTAATATGAAGACGGGTGCCGAAAACTAAATTATCTTCCACGAAATGTAGATATCTCCGGTTGCAAACCATTTAATTGTGCTTGCAATTTGCAGCCCCTTAGACTGAATGGTAGCAAACTTAGATAGGATCATGATCGTTTTCATTACTTACGAGTAAGTTGTCTATAACTTGTACATCAAATATTGTGTCTGTGTAGTTGACAACTGAGAAGTTCCCTCTTCTGGAACCAATCTTTGTCAGGGGGCGCCTTGTACCGTCAGCAGCGCCAGAAATTTATGGACAAACAACTTTTTTTTGTTTTTAGCCTTTAGGTATTTAATAATCTCATATACATTAAAATCATTATACACAATATATAACGCAAACAACTATTTACATTAGGTACCAAATTAAATTACTACCTAACTAACTAAATATACAAATAAATAAAAAAAAAACAAAAGGACACTTAGGCATCAAAGAACTCGAGCCCAGAAGATTAGCCCCTTTGTCACGTTTAATGGCAATGCTAATTTTTTGGCCAAAGAACCATCGACCAGTCGGCGAGAAATTTAGAATAACTGTTAAAAGTTATAAGAATCATTAAGAAAACTAAACTATGAAATTATTTTAATGACTCTTTGGAGGTATGAGGAACAGGGTGTAAAGTTCACTCATACTCCATAGAAAAGGGAGGATCCTCCGACCAGACGGGTGTTGTGTCTGGCGGGCAATTGCCCAACGACTGATGTCGGGAAGTTTGTATGTATGCTAATTGCGCGGTAAACCCTGCTTGCGAGATGCAGGATTTGCGTGACGTCAGTATATACGCGTTGTTCGCATGTCGTTGTAGATACCGCTACAACTCAAAGGAGTGTTACAGAATCTACACCGTAAAAAAAAATAATAGGAACTCAATCAGCACTCGGCGAGAAAAGAAGAGTATTGTAAGAATGATTATAATTCTGTAAATGCATTGATCAAAAAACACATTTTGCTAAAATTTAACCATTAGGTAGTTACTATTTTTAACAATTGTTTGAGTTAACTACGGATCAAAAAACCTGCCGTAAGTGGGAGAACCCTAAGGCAGTAAGGCCTGTAAACAAATTAAACCATCTGTAAAAACATGGTGCCATAAATTCTAAGAGAAACTCCCATAAATGCCCATCATCATCTAACTCTGGACCTTTCCAACTAGATAAACCTAAGAAAGCACTAATTTCTGCAATAATAATTAATAATACACATATTGAATTATTGAATTCATTTAATTGTAACCAAAAATTTTAAATAACTGTTTTCTCGTATAAAAGTACGATCGCTCTTACCCTTTCAAATGGACACAACCCCCGTCCTATTTGCTTGAGTCAAAACCAAAGCCGACTGCTGCGAATTGCCTTTGTAGGCAGACTCCTGAAAGCATGCATACTATTTATTCTATACCCACTTCCTTTTCCTAAAAGTACTTTCATTCAAATTATATTTTTTGGGGTATTTCATTCCTCCTATATAGTTTTTAAACATTGTTTCTTATCATATCTAATAATTTTCATCAGAAATTATCTCGTAAAGTTATGTGGAGTGCGATGCGACATTACCTTCCCGTTCGAAGCCTTACGGCAGACTGACAAATTCAGGGCCCTCAATGGGGTTACTTGTCTCCCTCCCGCGAAAATGAGGTGTGAGTGTGGAAGTCTGGCTGTGTGTCTGCGACGACGGGGTAAATTTCATTCATTAATTTCAATGAATGAAACACGTGGGAATGTCTCGTAGACAGCTGTGAGGCTTTTCTCAAAGCTACACACCACACACACATACCTAGGTACACACAGGTGAGTTAAGTATGCGTGTACAATTAATTGATAGGTTGTTTTGAAAGGTGATAATAATAAATGGATGGTGAATATGGTGAAGTGGAGGTGATAATAATAATGATAGAGGTGAATACTGAGGTTACAGTTAAAAGAGATGTATGAAAGATGGACTACGGATGCGCCGACTTTTAATAAAGTTAGAAGATCTGAGTTGAGTTATTGGCACTATGATATCGCGTGAATGATATGCAGCAGACAAAGGTCGTCATCAAGATTGAACAGCAGATAATAATTTCGGATGTAAATACGTAGGGAATTTCTAATGGAATTTTCGCATTCGTGTTAGTTTTAGTTAAGGTCTTTCAAAAGTCGGCCAAACACAATTTTCGAGTAACCACGTTATTTCTCAGCTAAACTAGTTCGACCATAGCACGTTTCTGAGCTCAGACTCAATAATTTCGTTTCGTCCGAAACGTGTGACCTACCTGTTTAGTCTAGGGAATAATCGAGTTATTACTCGGTTTCATTTGATGTTGCAGAACAAGCGACCATGACGCTGATGCAGATGACGATGGTGGGTTAACGATACCAACTCACAGATTTTAAAGCATATAGGTTTTAATCAAATGTTAAAATAAATAAATTATATTGAATTGTAGGTGAAGTCGAACTACGTTTCTAATCATCAATAACAACGTCAACGTTACTTTTAAAATAATAACGTCCTTTGTATTCACGTATCACTGAATAGTTTTACCAAGTTAGGGTGTTTTTGGACTCGCAGCGACCGAACTCTTCGCTTCCGGGACAGAATTTGTTGAAGGTGCGCCTTATATCGTAATTCTGCATCGAAATACTCCAGTGTGCACATAATCCCACTATTCCGGTTTACTAATTCCTTAATGTTTTCCATCACAGAACGCAATTCCTTAAACGTTGGAATTTCTCGTGCGAAAATGTGTGCATTGAATGATTCGGCCTCGGTATAAAGACCATTGTTCCGAATCTCATAAAGGACGGAGTAGTTATTATTGACAGAAATCGCGACCTTCCGGCTTCGGTATTCTATGTCACCACATCTGCAGGAGACATTCAAAGCAGGCGCCACGTCATCGGAGGTGACCACAGTAAGCACAGGAAACATCTGCACCTCGGCGCCTTGCTCCGGCAGCCTGAACTCCAACATGCTCGTACTCTTCCCGTCCGCACACGTACATTGGATATTGTTCGAATCCTTAGCGAAAGACACTCGTAGGCATGTTGGAATGTACTTAGCCACAGGATAAAACGCGACCGGAACCCAGCTCCCATATATTTCCTCCACATCCCCAGCGTCCACGGCGACTAAAATCGCTAAGACTAATATTTTCCACATAATTAAAGACATTTGACTGATGTCTTTAATCTCCAAATTCTTACTGATTCATCCCTGCGAGTCGCAAGTCTTTATAGTAACTACTATCAAATCATGTGGCCTTTGGCTTTTCACCGATAGTCATTTGGCATTGCTATAGGTAGGTATTATTCCTTATTATGACTATTGCAGTAATCTATACTTATAATAAATCTGTAGAGAGGTCAATTCTGTACATGAAATATATTTCCAAAATAACTATCAGGGGGTGATTAGGGATCGATACTGATGCCAAAAATGCAATCAGTAAAAATTTTGTCTGTCTGTCTGTCTGTCTGTCTGTCTGTCTGTCTGTCTGTCTGTCTGTCTGTATAACCGTTATAGAAACAAAAACTACACGACGGATTTTAATGAAACTTGGTACAATTATTTTTCATACTCCTGAGCTGGTTATAGTATACTTTTCATCACGCTACAATCAATAGGAGCAGAGCAGTCAAGGGAAATGTTGGGCAAACGGGAGAAGTTACTCCATTTTTTACGCTTCCGTCGCGTGTGCAACCTTAATGGTTAAAGCTACACAGAAATCATGTATGACGGAAATGTTCTCCTTAAAATTATATAAAAAAAATCCCACGACAGCATATGTCTATCTTTTATGGTTGACTCACAATAACACGTGTAACTCCCGATAGCTTAGCAGTTCGAAGCTTTCTGATTATATTTGTCTACTCTTACATTTATAACACTCTCAGTCATTCTTAATTAAAAAAGTTAACATTATTAACTATTCCATACAAAAGAATCATAGAAATCGGTATAGAAACACCAAAGTTATACATGAAATACGCTAATAATAAGCCATCGCGCGTGAATACTGAATCACGCTCGACGCGTCTCGCGCCTATAAAATTCAAAGTCCTGACTGACTGACTGACCGACTGAGACATCAACGCACAGCCTAAACCGCTGGTCCTAGAGACATGAAATTTGGAGAGTGTATTCTTCGTGAAAAGTAGGTGTCCACTAAGAAAGGGTTTTTCGAAATTCTACCCCTGAGAGGGTGAAATGGGGAGATTTCGTTTGTATGAAAAATCTTATTCCTTGAGTTAATAAACTTGAAACTTGGCACGAATACTTATGTAAATAAATTATGAATTTTGGCATTTTTTTTTTTATAAACTACCCCCTAAAAGGGGATTGGGGGGTTTCAAAGTTTGTATGGAAGAATTTTAGCGCGCGGTCCGATATAATCGAAACTCAGTGTTTATACCTAAAATTGAAAGGAAAGAATAATGTGTATCAGGGTTTTTCGAAAATGTACCCCTGACGGCCTGAAAAGGGGTAGTCAATTTTACAGGGGAGGATTTTACAGCGTGGCTTTATTAACTCGAAAATTGGTATAAATAATCTTTGAGTCAAGTTATGAACACATCCCAAATGATTTTTCAAAATTCCACCCCTGTGGGGGGAAAAGCGGGGGATATAGTTTATATGAAAAATCTTATTAATTTAGTTAATAAACATGGAACTTGGCAACAATACTTGCCTAAGTAAGTAATAAAGGTTATCATTATAAGTTTTTCAAACTACCCCTCAAAGGGGGATATAGGGGTGTTGAAGTTTGTGTGGAAGAAATTGAATGCGCGATCCGATTAACTCGAAACTCAGTATTGATACTTTCGACAGAAAATAATTAATAATAAGTATGTAAAGTTGTCGCAAATTGACCCCTGATGGGGCAAAAAGGGGTAATTCGGTTTTTAGGGGAGGATTTGAACTTGAAACTGTATGTTACATTTTCACGCCTAAACCACTGAACTTCTGATTTGGCAAAGAGATAGATGACATCCTGGGGAAGCACATACTTTTTATCCTGGTAGCACGTTCCCGTGGGATAACTTCCGACATCCACGCGGGCGAAGCCGCGGGCAGAAGCTAGTAAGATAATATTTGGGTTTGGGTAGTTGACCTTCATTTTTATTCAGCTGCATCCGGTGTGACTGAATGTTGGGGACATTGTTGGGAAAAGGCTAGGCAAATTGGTTTTTATAGTTGACCTTCGTTTACACGAGTACCAGATGTTATCAGTGTCATTAGTATCTTGTGGACTACTTAGAATTAAGGTAATTTTTCTTTTACTTCTTTTATGTAGGTACTTACTACCTACTCACGATATTGATTATATCATAGATATATCTAAGAATATATTTCTATGGATAGAATCCATAGAACATCGAAATGTATTCGTACATTTGGTCGCCCTCTCGCCTAAACCACGATTTCAATTATTACGTGGCGTCGTTTATCCCCTAAAGACGAACGCCATAGCTTCTTTTAAAAATTATGACGTGCTGTTCAATGTTATAAAAACCAAGGTCGATATTCCGTTTGTTTTGATTCCAAAGTTCGTTTGAAGGAACTTCGCCGACCCATAGGTACCTACTCGACCCACGTCGCCATGACAACGGCCGCAGATATACCATTTTTAAATGGTTTCTACTCAAGTTTGAGTGAATTTGGAGGAATCAGTTATGTGACGAATTCAGCGTTCCTTTTAGCGGGTGCGATACTTGAAATTACATGAATAACATACCGACATTATCAAACCCATAATGCGTAGGTACCTACTGTTTGAATCAACGTGAAGTAGGTTTCCAAGTATCTTGTGTTGTAGTAAGTAGTTTGGCAGATGATTCTTCACCTCCATTATGGGAAACTCTCGACTCCAGGACGTTTATTTTAACATGCTTTAACTGCCAATGCAATGGAGGCGGAGTCCCGCGGAGTCGACCTGGAGTGGAGAGTAGGAAATTACTTGGAATAATTATGGGAAAAATCTCTATCTGTGTCCTTGAATATTATCTATTATCAACTATAGAATCCCAGTTAGACAGCACCAAATGTTTTTTTTTTATCAATTTTGAAACTTATTAGGTAGGTACTTAAGTACCTACTAAATAAAAGTTAATGTAAGCAATAAATTGAAAAGGGCATAGGTCTCAACCTTTTTTTGAAATAATAACCGGTTATGAATTAAGGGCTGATTTTTTAATCATCTGCTAACTTTATTCGAGGAATAATTTTGAACTTTTGAAAGTTATTTCATACAAAAACTGTCACGTCAATTTTAATCCTCGAATAAAAGTTATCTGGCGATGGAAAAATCAGCCCTAAATCACCAAAATTTAGTTTATGCCTTGAAAATGGCAATTTTGCTACAGGAGACGTGTTTGTTTTATATGCACGGGTACCTCAGCAGTCGACACCTCTGCGGGCATACTTCGTAGCAGACCGTTTGGTGGGGTTGCTTTGTTACGGAAGAAGTCTGGGTTTCCAATGGTTACCGCTGTGAAGTGTGACAGTGTGCGTTTGGCCGCGAAAAAGATCGAGTTATGTAATGATTGCTCGGCAGTTATATTTTCTGTTTATATGCCCACCGATTCAAGGGACAATTTAATTGAGTTTACACTGTCACAGAGTGTTTAGGTGAAATTAACGCTATAATTGAAAGTCACAATGTGGAATCAGTGTAGCTACTTGTTAGGTGATTTTTATGCGCACCCTGGTGAATTATTTGCATCAGAATTATTCATTATCATTTATGATATGTTTTTATTTATGATGTACTATCTTACTTGAATTTGAAATAAATTATTATTATTATTATTAAGTTTTTGTGCCGATCAATCTATGGTCTTGTGTTGATATGCAATTTCTACCTGTAGAAAAATTGATCTATTCCCATCCAATACCAAGAGCTAATACCATTTGGTATTGGTTTATTCCGAATTTATTTTCTATTCCCAACGAGTACCACATTTTTTTAAATAAAAAATCGAGATTTAACGCTGCAGGAGTAGCTTCCGTAATAAGGAATATGGTGACCGGAAAATCTCCAGGGCATGATAGCCTTAGCATCGAGCTGTTGAGGTACGCTAGCTAGAGTAGGTACACCTCCCGAGAGTGTTATCAATGTTTTTTAATTTATGCCTGGGCCATTCTTGTTTGCCTGAGAGATTGATGCACACGATAGTATTTAGTCCCGGTTATTAAAAATAACACAACCCAAGCAGCACATTAGCGGAAATTACAACCATAAACAAGCCATATTACGGTCAAAGGGTCTTAACTCTTACGTAGCTGTACTAACGGATAATACTATTCTTGAGACTGTATGAGAGGTGATCTCTACGCTGTTAAAGACCACAGCTAACTAATGGCTGTATAATGAAGAAAAAAACAAAAAAATGGGAGGGAATTTAGTTAGAATTATTGCTGGATAACCAATTAACGCCATTTTAATGTAAACAAGCCGATTACATATGAAAAAACCACTGATGTCTGTTAAATGTTCATGATATTTGAGAGCTATTAAAGTAAAAACACACTATTTCATTGTTACAAATAGATACACAATGGAATAAATCGAGTTAAAATCCATGAATAATTCGTACACCGTATATTTTTGTACAATATTTTTGTAAAACTATAGTACCCGGGAAATTGTATCTGTACTGATGCATTGGTATGATAAGCAGAAAAATCAGGTAAGATGGGCAAGCACACTCTCGTTACTAAATTTAATTATTTGGGTCACTGGGTCACCGATGACTTAAAGGACAGTACTGTGTTGAGAGAGAACGCAGGTCATTGTCTGTAGGTACAATGTAATATGTTGGCTCGCAGGCTTGCACGGTGCACAAAGCAAGTGAAGATGACACTGTTCAAGGCATATTGTAATAATTTTACTTACATATAGTGAAAAAATCCATATAAACCACGTTGAGGCTACCCAGACAGCGCGCCTCCAGCTCTAAAAAATTACACGGGGCAACCAAGTCCTTGCCATGTGGAGTCGCAATTGTCAAAATCGATTTTAGTTGTGTGTGTTGGAATTTTAGCGATAGTAGTTAGAAATCCCCCCGCTGTGGAGCACCAATCCCAGGTACTTCATAGTAGACTCCATGTACGATCCAGGCGGGGGCCATGATAAACCATGGCCTCCGACTTATTGAAGGCCACCTCCACCACTAACTTAAAATTTCTAGTCGGGCAATGTTGTATGTACCTTTATTCCGCAAAAAAAAAAATCACAAAAGTATCTCACTGACGTGCACGTGTTAAGCTAATGTTACTCGGATTGCGACTAAGTCAATTAGGACAACGTGGCGTAATTTATGAGGTCCAAGAGCTTACTGTAGTAATACTCGTACCATCCATGCCTACTTCAGCAATAACATTGAAAACAAAACAAACAGAGTAACAGACCGAATGCTTATTGAAGTTATTCGTGAGTGCTCGAGTACTCGCTGACATTAGTAAAGGAGAAACGTAAAACCTCCACCAATGCTACAGATCACGATCACGGGGAATCCCCTGAAAATATTTTGAAATCAAGGATCTTTCGTTTCATGTCAATTTTATTTAAAAAAATAAAAAATGCGCTGTTAGAGAAACAAAATAGCTCAAGTTATCATTATAAAATGCTAAATTGACTTCATTTATTATAATACTACATGACGTAAACAGAGGACAGTAGGTAGACAAGTCCTCAGCGACACTCAGCGTATGCGGTATGAGATAACGATAGTTCGACATAAGTACATTACTGCAGCTCTCTACGTGCAACTAATATTGCCATACTTAGACTTTTACCTAGATCGTGTGGGTAATAAGGTACCTACTTAGTGAGTACCTACTTTGATTGTACTACGTTACGTCTACTAGGAGTCATTCAATTAATTGTCAATATTTCAGGGGGTGACGTATTTATACATTTTTGATAAGTAAAATAAAAAAATGAAAAAAAATGCGATCTGCCTGGATACGGGGATAAAATAGCACGAGTCAGTAGTAAGTATTTTTTTTTTTTGTAAAAATGGCACTAAAGCTAATTCAAGGCTACGTATTCAAAAATGTAAGACACGTTACAAGCAAATTCACAGTGGTTACTATTTACTGTAGTATCAAAATACAGCACGCCAATTTGGGTTCTAGCTTTATACTATATGAAATCCAAGTTAATTATTTATTTCGTAGATGAACATATTCGTGTACAAACGAGAATACTTCACCGCTGTTGAATGGTTTGTTACTAAATTACACTTACCTACCCACAATAGTATTTACTATTGTGGGTAGGTAAGTGAAATATTAATTTGTAGGTACCCCCAAAATGTGGTCACCCTTCACACTTAATTTACAAGAAAATAGTTAAGTATTGTTTTTTCAGAATCCAAAATATATACATTGCTGAACTGTGCAGATATATTTAGCAGACATTTCTGCTAAATGTTAGTATCTCTGGCTTTAGATTCCGTTGAGATCTCAGGTGGCTACAGTCAAACATATATAATTAGAACGTCAGGATTGAGGAGCCAAAGAAAATGCGTTCATCTACAAAATTTACTGTTTTAATATTTTATTCCTATACTGCAAAAACAAACACAACACCTGCTAAATGATCATTATGTCGAATATGTTAATTGATCGCACACATTCAATAGAAATTCACCTCTTGAGTGTAGATTGAGGAGCCATACTAAAAGTATTGTATTTTCTTTCATTTTACACACTAAAATTATTGTATTTTCTTTCATTTTAGCGCTACAGAAGCTAAATTTTTAGACGGTAATATGCACAATTGCTACTAAATGATACAACATTTTCAAAAATATTCATCTATTACTTAACGAGTTCCATGTGGCTCCTCAATTCAGACGTTTAGATTGAGGAGCCACTTTTGCATTAAATATAATTAGTGATATATGTTGCTGCTAAATCTAGAATTCGTGCTGCAAAATCAGCTACATTGCTGCTAAATAATGGTGAGATCAAATTTAAAAAATCTGATGTGGCTCCTCAATCCTTACGGACATTTTTAACAGCATGTCTACCTACTATACTCTGTCTACGCTATAAGAGCACTATTCCGCTTGCCTGCTAACGCCCTCTATGTAAGGGTAGTCGAATTATTACAGACCAACCATACTCTTTGACATGGCGGGTTGATAACATTGACACTTAATTGCAATTGAAAACACAAAAAAAACTTTTCCGCTAATCCGCTTTCATTAATTATTTGTCAAAATGTCATAAATTTTACGTTGAACGACGTACGGTTTAAGTTAATTTATAACTACTGATTCTAAGACCCGCTTGTACTACAAATCACTCAATGCGTATAGCGGTAAACAACACTTGATTCGGACCATTGACAGAAACGAAACGATTTTCTGAGTACCTACGTTTATCGCTAAACGCATTTAGTGATGTGTAGTGCAAGCGGACCTGAATGTCGTTTTTTAGTTTTACATAGAACGTTAGAATTTGTAAGCCGGCGAAAAAGAGACACCTATTATATTTCCAAATTATAACGTGGCAACATTGAATGCATGTAGTTCTCTTGAGAGATGACAGGTGGCGCTTTTCACAACAAGAGGGAGCATGGTTTTATCTTCCAGATATTAATCCATTAGTAGTCTCAACTCAAAAGGTGCTGTTATTAGCAACTAGGTAAAGAATTTATGCATGTTGATACTGAAATCTCCAGATCGTTGATATTTTTGTTTATACATTGCTTCAGTTTAAGAGGGAACAATCAGAGCTCGGCGACGACATTACATTCGCATAGGTAGATACTAAAATTGTTTGCAGTTTTCTACAAATACGTTATGTGGCTTCGATGTTCATCCATCATCATCATTCACTATAATGAATTGTTCTAAGCAATGCAAGAATCTACAGACAGATTGTTTCAATGGTGCACAGTCGCTGAGCCCACATAACTTGTAATAGGAATTACTAAGCATTTGAAGTACGCGTAACATAAAAGTATTCCCTGATCAGTCTAAAGCTAAGGGTATGGGCTTCATTCAATAAACATTTCCAACCAGAATGCACGTTTATTTATTCATTTCCAGAAAAAAAAACAATCACAAATTGTAAAAGCTGTTACAAAGTTCCAAATAATGTCTTTGGCGACAGTGGTATAAACATTCGAAGGGACAGTAGAAAACAACGGGTTATAAAGTTGCCAAAAATTTGTTTCGAATTTTTGTGCGAAATTAAAGGTTTACAAAAATGTTAATGGTAAGTATACAATGGGGAACAATGCAAGTGCGGTTACTGTGGCGCCAACAGGCGGTGTGTGCTTACGAGATACTACGAGGCCGACTGCGGGCACCGGCTCTCTCCCAGACATGCTTATACAATCAAGGATTATAAATAACAAACGTTTGTTCATAAAACTGAGTTTAATCTACTTGTATACTTATTTATTTAATGACTACACTTTTTAAATTGTAAAATTATACCTTCATAAATGTAATTAAAGGAATATTCTGAACTATTTTCTATACGTACATGAAATCATTGATCGAAACAATTTTTGATTCCTAATCAATTCATTATGAATGACACCATCCACATTTCATAAAATAACATTTAAGAGCTAAATAAGGAAATCATTTAACGTAAAATTAAATAACAAAAATATATGTACAATTTAGCAATAAATAATTACGAAATAATAATAGTAAATAATGGAATCTAATAAAGACGAACATACTTTTTTATAATTATTATTTTATGTAATAATCGTTCTGAACGTATATTGGAATGGAACATAATAGACAAATATATTTTTAATGAAATCTGTTGAAGGTCTGATAATAACACGCCATTGAGAATTACACATAGAATGTATTATAATTATTACTATTTCTTATTCATTGAGATCTAACATTGAATAGACACAAAACAGATTTGTTGAGTAAGCATTATATTTGTTTCACACTGCGAATATACGAAGAATGAACAACGAAATGTCTGTCCTATGTGACAAGCTTGCTAGACATCCATATTGATTGAAACTTCAGAAAAATACCAATAGACAACAAGATTTCAAAAATTCCCATACCTCTCCGACAATGGTGAGTATGTATCTGATACTAGCAAACAACTTCCATACCGCCCCGACAATGGTATCTGATACTAGCAAAAAACTCCCATATCGCTCCGACAGTGGTGAGAATGTATCTGATACTAGCAAAAACACGGCTATTACTATGATTAATCGTATAATTAAATACAGGGAACTATTATGAATATTACTCAAATGCCCTCGTCTTCTAGGAGCTCCTAATCAAAAGAAAGGAAATTTCAATTTTTACGTTTTTGAAAATGTAATGAAACCACTTCAACAGATCAAAATCGTCAGCGAGAACATTTAGCGCCAAAATATAGTCAACGATCAAAGAACTGAATATCTAACGTTAACACTTTAAATGCAATACATTTTACTTGCAATAATCGCTAATACTAAGTATATTATCGTAATACATAATTTAACATACACACTAGCATTAGAAATCATTTGATTCACAATAATCACAACAATATAATTGTGTTACGGAAAAATTACTAACGTGTCGTCTGTCCTTTAATAATTCCTAATAACAAGTCTACATTCCAACTGTTCGAACTTGTGCCGTATTTTGATTCTACACGACTTCTTGTCACCTGTCATCATTACAATATCTACTAACTATTGCAGCTTCCTCGTTAAATTACTTGCTGTAGCAGTAAGCACACGAAGCAATCCTCTAATCCTAAGCTCGCCTTTGTGAAAGCTATCCCTAGGTATTGAGCGTTGAAACAATCATCTCTGCAGTAAGTTGGCATTTTCGCCATCGACGTATGCTTACTGCTACATCACTTAGTCTGCGGCTATCAGAAAATCTTTTAGATTCCTTACCAAATATGGCAAAACAGAATACTACACATTAAACTTTTTCGAAGGCCTGGTATAACACAAGAAATATGGCCTCGTGCCGACCATTAGTACACATAGGTCAAAAGAAGCTTTTAATTTATACAGAAATAATTAAAATTAAGTCAATTTACAAGGGGTCGATATTAACTAACTATAGTAAAATAATAGTATATTCATACCCATATTCAAATAAGTTTCGTCAAGTCATCGCGCGGTGAACACGAGAAGCTCGATGTTTGCACTACGAGTTGCAGTCTACGCAGATCGTGTAGGTGGCGCTATATGGTGCAACGTTGTCGTTCAGACTAGTAACGCCCGGTGTCACCGGTAGATTGTGCAACGTGTACGTCACAAACAAAATAAAAGTTTGTAAACTAAGTTTAAAACTTTCGCGAACATGTAATTTGTCAAAAATACAATGTAAACTTACAAAATAATACGCCAGGCCTTACGAAAACTATTCTACACACTCCGTACGGTAGTTTTGTAGAATCAAAACATTTGCACGTGTCTGCAACCGACGGCGACGCGCGTCGGCGGTACGGTCTACACGACCGCTGGCAGCAATCATATGGTATCATGTCAAATTAGAGTCAGTTACGTGTGAGGGTAAGGGACAAAGGTAAAACAATCTAAGTTCAGACTTACATCAGTCTAGTTGCGACTTCAGATCGTTATATCAAGTCGCAACAACTTACAAATAATTCGCGTTTGCAGTCTTTAGATCTTCCGTTCCGTTATTAGATAAACACGAAGGGAGATAAACGAAAAGTCGAAGTTGGGTTCACTGACTCGATCGTGTTGGTTTAGCGATGGGACCGGGCGGAGGCGGCGGTCACCTTGGGGCGTGCTCCGGTGGGCTTGCGGTAGCACGAGGAGGTCGACGGTGCGTGTCTCGCCGACCGCCTGGCTCTCGCGGCCTACATATTGTAGGCTATATAGATGGCGTCAATCTGGTCGGACAGGAAACCGTCCCGCAGGTGCATGCGCTGCTTCTCTCCGCGCGAGTTGATGGGCACGACGCCGGGGTCTACCACCACCACCACGCCCACGATGAGGTGGTGCTCTTCCAGCACGGTGTTCGTCACCAGCGGCACGAGGTTCAGCGCCTCGCTGTCGTTGCCGTCAAGCTCCACCACCACCACCAGCAGGTTGGTCCACGTGAACACGGCGCTGGAAACATGCGATACAATATGTTAGTATGGGACAAATAACATTTACGTATATACAATGGATTCAATTTAAACGGACCCTTGGAAATCAAGATTAGCTGCTCATAACACTCTTGTGGAATGCAAAAATATCTGTGCGATGTTTAGTAAAAATAAACAAAAAGTTTACCATTCAGCGATCTTCTTGTGGCACCTCATCACGGAGTTCTCAATGTCAATGGGGTGGTAGCGCATGCCGCGCAGCATGATGGTCTCATCGAGCGCGCCCACCACGAACACGGCGTCGTGCGTGTCATGCGTGTCAGCACTCAAGTTGAGGCTGCCGCACGCCGACGCCAGTGACTCTGTGTCACTGTCGCGCGTGATCATCGACGTGTCATCTGACACGTGGCTCGTCGTACTAATCTCAGTTCGCCGCAAGAAGCCCAAGTATCCAGTGCGAGCGTACACTTCCCCAGTATTTCCAGTCACCAGTTGAGCGCTGAAGTGATCAGCGTAGTCACTCTCATCACCATATATGGTGAAGTATCCGCTTGCGTTGTGGGGTGACTGCACCCATATCTCTCCCAAATGGGAGTCGCCGCATTGTCCCTTAGTTTCTGGATTAGCTGTGATCACTTTCACTCCGGGCAGCAATTTGCCGGACTCCATGAGGCAGAGTGAGTGCGGACTGCCTCGCTCCACGAGGGACACGCGGTCGTTCCTCAGAGCGCGCAGGTCCACGTATACGGTGGAGGGCTCCGGACTGGAAGCGCCCTGCAGGCAGATAGCAATGTTCACGCGGCAGCCGAACGACGTGGACACGGCGCGTGGACTGAGCCCGAGCGCCGAGAACAGTTTGGAGAATGAGTTAGTCAAGTTGATACGCGGACGCTCTTCGGCGACGACCACGCACGTCCTTACGCATGCCAGGCTAATACCCTTAGCTTTAAGCTGATTGACTGAGCTGCCCAATCCTTTGGTGCATAGCTCCATGACTCCGTACGAGCAGAATGTGTCTCGCACTTTGTATTGGGAGACGGCACTCAGCCACAGGCCTGGGTTGATCTCGACCTCGGAAGGTGGGATAAGGATGGAGTGATGTCCCGAGTAGATGCTGCTGAGGCACCAGAGCGCGAAGCCGAGGCCGCAGTAGGGGTCAAGGCAGAGCGCGATGTGGCGCGAGGGGTACAGCTCGCACGCGATCTTCATGGAGCGGCACAGCGACGTGACGGCCGCGTGCGACATCTTGATGCCAGCCAGCATGCCGGTCGTGGACACGCTGAAGTCCAGGTAAGCGAGCATCTCAGCGGTAGGCGCGCGGTACAGGATGGGCAGCTTCTTCTTGGGCATGTCATCGGTATCGAGCGTCAGCGGCCATGCCTTGCTGTCGAGGACGTTGCTGGCTTCCTTGGAGCGCAGTAGCTTTATCACAGATTGGTTGGAGAGCACCAGCGTGGCCTTGCTGACGTCGACGATCATGCGCACGGTGGGGAGCGTGGTGTGCAGGTTCTGCGGGTGTGGCGGGCGGATGGTGACGGGGACCGCGCCGACGTACAGACATCCGTAGAAAGCGCAAATGAGATCAAGTCCCGGCGGGAATATGAGAGCGACGTGATCGCCAGTGTTGACGCGACCCTTCTCCAGCAGTAGGTTGCCTATCCTCTCCGCCTTCTTGTGCAGTTCAGCGCAGGTCAGGACCTTGGACACAGCACCCTTCGAGTTGAGCAACGTGAATATCACATGGTCCGAGGTGCTCATTGCGCGCCAGCGCAATATTTGAGATATGAACTGGTACTGGAATGTGAGAGAAAATACGATTTAACAATCAGTTTGGGGGGCGCCGTGTATTCTATTCTTTTACAAATTGTGATTAATAAATATTTGATTTTTTTTTTTCATTTTGAATGTTATTAGTGTAAATCATAATAAGATGCAATGAAAACCAGAATGTGCATTCATTACCTTCCTTGCGGCATCCGAATCGTCGGTGTATCCCATGTCACGGCCCTGAGCGGACGCGAGCCGGTTGCCCTGCACTAAGTTGCCCACTATCACAGAAGCAGGGCCCACATCTAAACATATCACAACACAGTTAATTAAATAAAAGCTCAACGTTTTACTGTCGAAACTCGCAAAAAATAATCGCTCGGAAACAATAAACAAAATTGTATAAAATATTTTAAAGCAAATCAAATAACACAACAATTTGCTGAGGCAGCAGACAAAGCTTAAAACTTTTCTATATTACTATTCATAAAAGGAATCGCTTTCGGCAGATAATCGCTTCATCAGCAGTAAATATTTTACTTCAATTCTTGGAAATACTTCAGCGAGGCGTGTATTTGAGCATAGCTGTAGTCCATAAATCGTTAACATAAATTTCATGAAGAGATTCTTAAGACATCATTCCTAGACCTGCATTCTACTTAGGTAGCACACTTTCAATCAAAATCTGAATCATTTTGAAGGATATTGCTAATCCATTACTTCATATGTTCGAAAAAAATATCTGCTCAACAAGGTCAATAACGAATGTTGTTGAACTGTCAAAATGAAAGTCGTTTCTATTGATAGTGTATTACGTAATCACCCCGCAGAGCTGATAACCAGTGAAAGTCTACAGCACAGCCTCTATCGCCTCTGCAACCTCGTCTGCAGCCTTTGAAGATACAACTAAGACCAGCGCACAGCCACATTATCATACAAAAATATAATTAGCAACTGCATCATTCCTGAAGTCTATTTTTTTAAACCATTCGAATTACACTTTATTTCTTTTTTCAAAAGGGATTTACATGTGACTGTAAATAAACAAAAGAAAATCGCAAATGCACAAAATAATAGAACGCGAGTCTCAACATCTAAAGCCGGCTTACCAGAATGAATCTCCCTAGGCTTGGGCAGATTGGTGACACAGGTATGGGGGCACATGAGCACGTTGGCTGGATGCAGGGTTCCTTCGAGGAAGCGACGCTTGCATTCGCTCAGGTGGATGCCACCCAGCGGAGTCTTGGGCAGATAGTTCGGCTGAACCAGAGCCAGGCAATAGATTCCAACCTGGTGGATTGAGTCCACCGCTTGAAGCACCCGGGACATCCATTGGAATGACTGAAATACGTAAAGATGAATGTTAGACTTTTCTGTCGCGAAAATAATGATAAATTATATAAATTTGTGTTTAATGGTTAAAAAAACTCGGTGTTTCCTATCCGAAATACATTTTTATTCAGTTTCAATATTTTATTTTATTATTGAAATATCTTATAACGACCATAATAAGCATTAACTTATCTTACTTTCATTTTCTCTCGGCAATTTTTATATTTATTTGTATGTTTTAGTGTCCAAGTGTTTATTAACTTGTCCTACAATACTCTTGACATATTAAAAGCAAAGTACATCTTTAGCCTACATTGTGTTGGGTTCAACAAAATAACTTAAACACTACCCGGTATTTAGACAGAACCAAACTTTGATAAAGCTAGTATGATCATCCAAACTTATAACGGAAACGTTCGTTCACATTCGGAAGTTATTATTGCCATCTCTGTCCACCCTTTCATGATAAATGAGACAACTATTCAGCCAGTCTGCGATTGCGTCAGTCGCGATCAAGACTTGGAGCAGACTGCACGCGCCCCTCTACCAAAGTTTAAAGAATCGTTACACGTACGTCGCTTAGTACGTAATATTAGAAAATCAAGTAAAATATATTAATGTTTTAGGTTAATAATAATACTTTCAAGTTAAAAACGATTTGATTCAGGGTTACTAATGATTAAATGCTCTTAATTCAGCTCCAATTTATTCATAGAAAAAGAAAGCTTCGCAACTTGGCAAGAGAAGATCAAGAAAATAAAAGATTTTTTATTGTTCTATATTGATCAGCTTTAGTCTGGCGATTGGCGAGACAGCATCCAGCAGTGCGATTCTGTAACCATCTCACCGTGAAAACTTAGGTGAAGTGAGCGTGGAGTGAGCTGTCATTCCAACTAATGCTAGGGATTGACACTATTGACAGCTCACTCTAAGCTCACTGCACCTAACTTTTCACGGTGAGATTTTTATAGAATCGATCGGCTGATCCGGATTAGCCCTTTCGTCTATAAGATTGTAAGAAATCTAGACATTCAGAGCTGGATTATTTTAATTGTATCTATGTAGGAAATAAGGGCTGATTTCTCCATCGCCAGATAACTTTATTCGAGGAATAATTTTGAAATGTTGACAGTTATTTCATACAAAAACTGTCAAACGTCAATTTTAATCCTCGAATAAAAGTTATCTGGCGATGGAGATCTCAGCCCTTAATGTATAATGTATCAGTATGTTAAAACATAAATATTTTGTATTGCCCGTAGCTCAAATTGCAAAGTCGTATCGCGTTGTATGAAAATTAAAATGCAGATCAGTATTTCACTTGCAGCGTTTCTGATTCCTCAAGAAGTCACAAAACTTGAGAAACGGAAGGTTTGGATTAGTCAACACTTTGTTTTGCCGGTTGTGGCAGCGTCACATACTTATTTTGTAGGGGTTTATTCAGAAAGGGACGTTATCATTAAGTGCGTTGTTTCGAAAATACCAACGACAGATACTGAGCAGAATACTTATCGCCACCACTCGTCACGTTTATGAGCACCCCGATAGTGCCCGCCGAGTTATATTGATTTAGCCTTATTTCTGTGATACTACTAGATCCACGGCACTGTTGATATCGATGTCGCAGCCAACTGGTTTAATTAGCCGTTAAGTTAACCGCCTAGCCTTTTAACTAAACAGCGGCCGTTCAACTAATGGCCTGAATAATATTCAATAAATTATAGATTAGGTTGGAACTGTAACCAATCACGCGCGAGCTGAATTGGTCGCAGTAACTAAGCCAGGGCACCCCGACCAAAGGAAAGAAGTGTGATCAACCGCGTGCGAGCCCAGAGAGCGAAGTGAGGCGAGCACTACTTCCAAAAGCCAGGCGGTTGACTAAACAGACTGGCTGCAAAATCGATACCAAGAACTGCCACAAAGATCATTTGATTATGTGATTGACCATGATCGAGTTTGTGTCTCTAATATTTGCATCCCTTTTGCTAGTATTAAACAAACTGTCGTCACTTTATTGAACCAAGTTTGCCCCCAACACCTTGAATTTATTGAGTGCTGCGATTAATATTGCAAGTTATTCCACTTGATTCAAAATAGAGGGATGGGGAAAATGCAGATTCATTTTCACGAAGATCGAGCGCGATAATTTATGCAATGAAGTAATAATTAAACCTTTTATGTCTGATTTTCCTCGCTCATTTTCCAATGTGAACACGAGTGTGAAACGAACAATTTTATAATGGAAAATTTTAAATAACATAAGCGGTTTATTTATCTTTTATGAGTGGAATTTTTATTTTATTTTATTGCAGTTTCGTTTTACTGAAGGAATGTGAAAATATGGGCAAGAATTGTGGTGAAATGTTTGTGTACATACGAGTTAGTAGTGCAGTTGATATTTACAGCAAATATCAGGTGTGTGCGTGCATTGTAGGTACACGTAGTCCGTGACTTGACCTCCCCGTCTGGAGCCAAATATCGGTTTGGTCTGAGGCTGTTTGTCAAGCTCAAATATTTTTGATTGTCCTATAGCTAGGATTTGGTATCGGTATCGTACTAGAATTACACGTGTCTGGCGAACGCAGCTCAGCTTCAATTAATCGGGTTTGTACCTATGTTTCCGATACTCGGAGGGAGTATTTTCAAGCACGAATAATTCTGTACCTACCGATACTTTAGATAAATTTACACTATATGTGGTTCAATATAGTATGATTAGATACAAAATAGCCGTCATGATAATGACGCTGTACCCTAATTCTGAAGTGAAAGAAGTATAAAATATAAAACCACCAAAATAGAACGCACTCGTTGAACAATAGGATAGTTGATAATAAGTAAATTATCTTATGAATTTTATATTGATCTGTTGTGAGCTAAAAAAAATATCTACGTAACTTTGTAAATGGTTTTAGGTTTATTATTATTTTTGAGAAATGATTACGTAAAATTAATGGCATTGGATAAGATCGTAATCAAAAATTCATATTTAGAGAGAAATAAACTAAAAGGAACATTATTAATCGGTTTCTCGAAAACGGTCAACTAGCTTTACTTTAAAATCAAATTCCTCTTATAAAAGCGGTCACATATAGCCTAACGCACGTTTCTTGCACACAAAAATGAACCTTATTACGAACCTGTGAAGAAAAAAATCTAATAAGAATAGAACATACACGTACCTCCTCTTCGCCACAATCCGGGCGCTGCTCAGCCACGATGCAGATCCTCTCGTCTCGCAGGACTCTCACTGAGAACACGGCGATACGGCCGCGGTAGATGAACTTCATCGGCTCGACGGCTAGCACCGTAGCTATGATGTCATCCATGTTGTGCTTGCGGCCGGTCACTGTCATCAAACCGTCGCGGGAGCCGCACACGAATACCAGACCTGGATGGGGAAACCGGAGGATATAATAAACATAACTTCCCGCCTGTACTCTCCAAAGGGTTGGGCAGAGATGTACTTATAGTAGGTACACCGACATTTCGCCCGTTATGTTTAAGTTCCATGTAACGGGGAGCAAGCCTATTGCCATCAACCAGTCGCAAATCAAGACTCCGGACTGCTACTGAGATATTCCTGATGGTAAAATCCAATAACGCTTTGCCCGACCAGCCTCATACCGAGGAGTAGCGCTTGCGATCAGTAGACCAAAAATAGGCAGTCAGTCAGAGCCATCATAAATATAAATACGGCGCGGTTGGCGCAGTGGTTAAGCGATTGACTGCTGCGCTGCGTGTCGCGGGTTCGATTCCCGCACGGAACAAATATTTGTATGACCTACAATTAGTTGTTCCGGGTCTGGCTGTTTGTGTATGTGAGTTTATATGTCTGTAAACGCACCCAAGACACAGGAGAAATTCCTAGTGTGGGGCAATGTGTTTAAAAAAAAAAAAAAAAACAAGACATCACCGAGCATCAATTATATGTGATGTCTTTTATTTACTTCTGTCTAGTAACACAATCGTACCCTAGATTGAGCTATTGAAACTTGTGCGATGAATTTAATTTGAACTTCGGTAGTGAGCTTTCTTTATTCTTAAGTTTTAAGCCAGATGAAGGTTTAAGTATTCTATATCTTTAAGTATTCATACCTATTTCGTACCATTCATTGGCATTCGTGGATTTCAGAATCCTAATTGCGTGACACACTTTTATTTACAATCCAAATGCTTTTGAAGGAAATTCCTAATCCATTGCTTTATAGGTTTGAAGAATTCGTCTGCTCAACAACATAAATAACGCAATGAATATGGCTAAACTGTCAAAATGAAAGGCATTGCGATTGCAATTTCTCAGCAGGGCTCGACAGCGAAACATGGTTACCATCTAAGTAGTTATGATTTATTACACAAGTTAGCATGCCGAATTAACAAAGAAGAAGTTGTCTTCTAACAATTGGCCTCCGACATTACCTAATGATCAGTGCGTTGGCTTGAGAAACAAAAGAAAGTTAATTAGAAGTAAAAGTTACGGAGGTAATTAGCGATCAAGAACTCGCCTTAGGTATAATCAGGCGCAGATTCCGTCAAGATGACCTGTGAGGCCAGTAGAGTGTTAGGTTCTCATTAGTTAGAATTTGTTCGTGTAGTTCGGGAGGCCTGGAGACCTGTTACAGGTGTTACAACATCAATGTATATTGTAGACATATTTCTGTACTGTACCTACTTACTAAAGTGCTAAGTTTATCAGAGAGAAAATAAACGTTATTAATATTATTAGCGCCTCGCAAAGTGAGCAGGATAATAATTTATGTTTGGTATTGTAAGATGTAGTAACGTAGTTTCGTATTCCGCATTAAGTACGCGTATAGTGGTAATCGACGTGTATGTGTATATTTTGATATTTTGATGTTGACTCGAAAGAGCATGGCAGTTGAGAATATGTCATGCTCACTTAAATGTCTCACTGATGGTGGCGCGTGTGTTGGATCATTCGGTTCCCTACAAAATGGTTGAGCTGGGTGGTGCTGATCCACGCGTCATGTTCGTGAACCGGCGCCGTCGGTTGAGACTGGTCATCTCTTAACTGCCAGGGCTTATTTTTTATTTTAAATTGTTTCTTTTTTACTTTGGTCTCACATATAGAAGCAATAAGAATAATGTACCCAGGATTTTGTAATAATATCTTGATTTAAAAGAGTGTCCGTGGAGTTTCTTGCCCGTTCTTCTCCATAGAGATCTACGTTTTGGAATGGGCGTCTAGCTTCAACTGTCTGACTAACTGACCGACTATTTAATTTTGACAATTCAAAAGTGCCTGTAAATGGTTTAATTGAAATAAATGATTTGAGTTTGAGTATGTCCACAAAGGACTCAATTTGCTTCATTATGCAGCCGAATGATAAAAGCGTCAACCAAAACAGTTTATGAACGTAAGGCAACAACGCAACTCACTTTGCTCAGCACACACGCCGCTTTTACGCTCATGTGACTACAGCCTACCTGAGGCGGCGTTGTTAACTAGCTGCAGAGCCCTTTTTTTGGTTTTTAATGTATTTCGTACACAATCCAATCAAAAAGAAATTACCAGCCGCATATGTGGTGAAAGACAAATAAATATGAAACTTTATGGCGCTTTAAACTAAAATTTGTTTGATGTTGGCACATAGCGTGAAGTTGAATTCGTGTAATTATTGTCTTATTGCTCCCAAATGCAATTTCACGTGTCCCGTAATACAAACTTTGGACGTACTACTACGATACAGTGCATCCAAATTAGAAACAAGAAGAGTAATTTATTTTAATCCGCTGTATATTGACAAAACCGCTCAGAGGCGCACCGAATACTCCACAAAAAGGCCAATTCTCGTGTGTAAAAAAGAATGCCACTGTGTTTAAGAACTTATTTCATAAAATAACGTGACGTGACAGATTGCAGCTCAAACCTAGAATGTTATGTGTCAACTTACCGCCAGGTCCTAAGAAGCCAAGGAGTCCGCTCCTCACATAATGCTCTTCTCCGATTGGTTCGCCGTCAGCATCGAGAGGGCGGACGCGGAATACGGTGTTGGTAAGACCCGGCAGACCCCAGTATCCAGACCCAGTTGCACCGGACAGCACGCAAATCTCGCCCACTTCATCTGTCTTGCAAAGGTACGCGGGGCCCTCCATTTTCACAACTACTATCACGCCTGTGTGAAAAAAAAGGGTATAAGGTTCGCATTTAGCTTGTAGGTAAATATCTAGTAATCAAAATAACAACACGGCAAAATCTCGTGATTTGTAATTACCTACATTATTATATTGTCATAGAAACAGATAACGAGAACCACAGAATCACAATATTGCGGTTTACACAATCAGCCTATAATGTTCCCACTGCTGGGACACAGGCCTCCTCTATGTGAGAGGGAGTGGGTTATAATCCACCATGCGGGCCAAGTGCGGGTTGGTGTCACATGTCTTCGAATTTGTGGTTCTAGGACATGCCGGTTTCCTCACGATGTTTTCCTTCACCGTTTTGAGAGCAGTGGTGATGAAATAATTTACACAAAGTAAAGTGTCTGTCTGGGTTCGAACTCACGATCTACAACTCGTAAGTCGGGTCCATTACCACTGGGCCACCACTGCTCTTCTTCTTATATTGCGGTTTAATTGTTCAAATTCTCTGTAGAAGTGAAGTGGAAATTAATTGAAACTAACTAGCATTCCTGATTTATTGCATTGATGAATTGATGATCTGCTGTTGCGGCAAGACATATACTATCGATGAAAAACCACTAATTAAGTCATTGCAATGTAACTCTTATCTCATTGTGACAAAGTATAAATTAGAATGATTACAACGAGCTTGATAAAAGTCTTGGCAATCGTTCTACTATCTTACCGTATTGAGATGAGAATTACATTGCAACGACTTACTAACGGTTTTACGTCGATCGTGAGTGTCCTACCTAACTGAGAGTATAACTTACATGACGGCATGACTTGTCCACAGTCTTGCAACGTGAGCGACGTAAGCGAGTTCTCAGCGTCCACGCGCACGACGCCGTAGGATAGTCCGGACATGGACAGCACGCCGCGGCCGGCCGACGCGCCGCCGCGGCCCGCACGCCTTACGCAAACCGTCAGCGACTCGCTGCTGCATGCACACGGGCAGATAGCGTCGCCACGGACCCCTAACATGAAGAGGAAAACACGACTGAAATTCTAGAACTGTCAAACGAAGTCACCTGTCAGTAGTGTCATTTCATTTAAGTTTTTACGGTAATTTTTTTACAGTAAAGATCAGCTGTTCACGTCAATTGCTGCAGGTGTAGGTTATTTATTCGAACCTCAAGACTGTTCTTTTCAGTGGTGACACTGACCAAAACAAATGGATGCAATCGATGCCACTTTCAGTTGCAGTAATAATGTAGTCCACAGCGCTGTTCACAGATTACCATTAATAAATAAAACTGTAAGGTCACTAGGAGGTAAACTGTTCATGCATGACAGTTACATATTTTTTTTTAAAGTATTTTAAAAACAACTAGAACCTCTAAAAACGTTAGTCTAAGAGCTGATATAACACAAAACTTGTTCCTACCTTTGCTCTGGAACACCGACAAGAATTGGTCGCAAGAAGACAGCGACCATGGGTTAGCGCCATCGGCGACTAGCAGCATACGCAGCGAACTGAGCAAGATCTCCTTGTGGTCGCGAGTGGCTAGCAAGCCCCAGTGCAAGTCACGGGACTTTACTATGGCGACCGATGCCCTGTTTGGTTATAAAAGTGTTTTTTACTTAGTGAAAAGTTGAAAATATTCAAGTGACACCATGAGAAGCTACGTTACAACTGGATTGGTCATATATTGAAAGCGGTCACTGGTTTTGGACACAGATAATACTCCTCAAGTTAAAAATCCGTCAAACAGTCCGGTAGAACAATTTACATGAAGTTTTCATAGAATTCATTCCACCGGAGTCGCGCCGCGCTTGTCTGCGGGAGGGCCTTTAAACAACTTTAAAGATTATTTATCGTCTGCTTTGCTTGTCACTTTTGTCACCGCGCACTGTTTTTATAAGAATTTATTCATGCAAGTTATGCCAGCGTAAATTAATGTTAATGATTGTTATAAGCGACAACTGGACGAGATCTTTCAGTAGAGAGTCTCCAGACTTCGCTGTAGTTATTATGGCGCTGTATACAATTATAATTAATTCAATAAAAGTTCGTTAGGGGCTTCTCATGGCACAAAGGTTTCCCAGTGCTTGTTATTATGTTATTGGTTAGCGCACACTGCTGAGTGCTGCATGAACACGGGCTTCACTCTACATTTTATAATTTTACTTGGTGCAAAACTTGGTTTAAAACAAATAAGCACTCGCTCAGATAAACATGAAAAGTTTTAGAAAAAACAAAAACAACTTTTCTTCTGTTATTTTTCTCCTGAAAACACTCAAAGAACTGACCTGTACTTGGTGATCATGTGCATCCAGGAAGCGGGGCTGACTTTCATGAGCGCGTACGGTATAAATATGACGTGCATTCCATTGAGCACGCTCGCGAGCACGGCGTGCCACAGCCCAGTCTCGCGCTTGAAGTCGAGCACGCACACCATGTGCTCGCCCTCGGTGTAGTTGCACGCCACCGATAGCATGCGGCTGTGGGCCAGCATTGAAGCCCTGCGAAAAAACCCGACGTGTAGCCAACATCATTTTTGGACAATTTCTTGGTAGTTTTGCTTCAGTCAATGGCAATTGTTGCCATTCAGCACAAACCACCGCACTGTTTCAGATGAATCGAGCTTGACTCGTTAATCCTAATGGAAAAAGCCCTTTTACAACTTGAAATACATCGATACCCTTGCATAGGAAGAGAATTATCGTACATTTGTTTTATTTTGTTATTTTTATCTCATTGTAAGCTTCACCGGTTGACGTCATCGCGTCAACGCCAGCTGACAACCAGCGCTGGGGCTCTGTCTGGCATAGGATCGCAACATTATGCTGAGCGATGGCCCTTTGCGTGGATGTGACGCATTATTTCCCCAACTTGTTCTTTTTTGTATGGTTTTTTCTTTGTGGAATGTTTACCGCAAATAAACGTATTTACTTTTTTATAAGAAACAAGTCGTATCGATGCATCAAAGTTGCGACAGCTAAACTTGATAGCGCAAGTTCTATGAAAAATTATTAACATTGATTACACTTTCAATATCAACAATACAGCAACAAATCTCTGTAACAGTGATTTAAATAGCAAGACATAAACAAGATCGTATTTTTTCTGCGATGTTCAACATTACAAGCTGATTAAAATTGTCACTATACAACGTTAACAATTTTGCCACTACATTTTTCTCACAAGCTCTTGTAAATAAATAACGACCGATACCGGCTCGTTTTTTGTTCTTTATTGAGTCACTTAAGTGTATCAATTTTATTTAATGAACCAATTTGCAATCACTTTGAATGAAATCATTTAATGCTTGGGAAGTGTGAGCTGCTATGATATCCGCCAATGCCATATAACAGTGTATATTGTTAACTAAACAATGAACTGTTACTGTTTTTTAACATCCAGTTACGATATATGAGTTTAAGACAATAATTAACTCATAACTCGTCTACTACGAATACGACCTTTCCCCTTGAAGCTATACAAAATGAAACGACTTAATCACTTTGTTGTCAACAACTTTGTACTGCAATTTCAAGCGAGCAACTTTGTGGAGCATTTAATTACTTTCTTTTCAACGACTTTCACAGATCAACTGTGGTTTGTTTGCGATATTTTTTGTGGTAAAACTGTCCATTCGTGTGTGATAACTTGCTTTGACGCGGCGATACGCCATCGATTATTATTGTTGTAGATATTTTTGACGCGCCCGATAAAAGGGTGCGGCACTTGTTCCGTTATAAAAGGCTTGGATTGGAAACGACAAAAAGGACGATACACAAAACATTGAATTCATACTTTTCATTTATTTTCCGGATAGTAAAATACAATGTGATCGATAAGATCAATACCAATCACATCCATATGGGACTGGATTAAGTGAATTCAGTTTAACACACAAGTCACTTAGTCTCCCCAGTTAGACGAATCGTTTCTGGCTCGACGAATCTTTAATAAAAACGTTCAAGAACGGATATTGCGTGATTGTCAATATCCACGGCACCGGTATCTGCAGTACGTGAGTCGTGAGAGCATCAAAATAAAGATTGGAAGAGCAAGAATGCGACAAAACGTTTCAGCAATAAACGTAAGTGAGACTAAGCGAACATTCAACTGCACTTAAGTGCAGAACAGTGCAGAAGCAAGTCGACGAAGCATCGCATCGTCTTCTATCTAAATCTGTCATATTATTTTTATTTTAGCAGCTTGTTTTGTGCCAAAGGAGGGTGGCCTTTCTTAAGTATACAATTTCACACTTATCTCGTCGTGCTTTGAGTGATTTGATTTGATTGAGTGTTTTTACATACTAAACATAATTATTTTTGGATATTTTTTTATTCACCTGCATATCCAGCTAAAACTTTCAGTATTCCGCTCGCAAATGGCGAGACTTTCATATGCATTTAAAACCGTTGATTAATACTTTTTAAATGTAAATGCTGAAACAGTAATATCTATTACCAGCTGGAGATATTTGTATTACATTAAATAAGATATTTTATTCAGACCAGTAACTCACTAGGCCGTCTAACAATTCGATAGGTAGAGCCAATAACAACTCCGGTGTGTCGCGTTACTTCGCAGTTCCCATTGGCTGTGGAGTGCGGTGCAGTTGATTTGTTCAATATCCTGAATACAATTACATTTCCCGAACTTCCAGAGGTTTTATTCTATACACATTGTTGTGCCTGACATACTTTATAACATACAATAGGAACTGCGCCAAGTTATTTAATCCTGGATCAATAATTGGAAACTTCAAGTGGCTGTAAATGGTTCCTATATATGCATCATTGACCTGTCTATTGAGCGTTTCATATTTAATGCAAATAACTTCAACAAATATACAAAGTTAAAATACTATTCCGTTTTGACTTGACATTGTTATCACAAAGTATGTAGAGAAATATATTTCAATTTTCAGCTTCTGTTGTCGATTGAATCAAATATGTTATTGATGAGTGGAGTTGTAGGAAACTTCTTATATATATTTGTAGTAGTTGTTCTATGCTTCCTCTGAATGTTGTAGGTATTCTTTGAATTTGTATTGCGATTCTGGCAATTATTTCTGAACATGATGTCTGTATCATGATGTGCGAGGAAGTTTTGAAGTCAAAATAAACGTATTAAATGCAGTCCGAAAAATGGTGTTTATGAATTTGAGTTAACAAACTGAGACATTAATTAAGTTACGAGCTTCGATATTATACAGTAAGTCCACAATAATATTGTTATTCAGCTAGCTTAAGACTAACGAGAGTTTTCTGTTACACGTTTTATCTTGTGCCTGACCACAAGCTCGCGTTACGTATGCTAGACAATGACTATGATGACTAACACGCACTTTCGCAACTAAGCTATTCGTCAGCCAACAACTTATTCAAATACTATGCAAATTGAAGACCTTTGAAGAAAAGTGAAGACTAACGTAACAGTCCCGTCTATACTTAAAACGGATAGTTAATGAGATACATTATTCAGGGTAATTTTAAACGGTGGTGTCCCAGATTTGTGGCACCGCAGCGTCAATCCAATTACAGATTGGTGTTAATACGAGGCAACCGCATCGTTGGGGATGAAAAAGCTTTCCCACATATGATTTTCAATTTTATTAATTTTCGGTACACTGGTGTTCTGTGTATGAAAATATTTAAGATACCTATAACCTAACGTTGTATTTTTGTGGTCTTTCAATTTGTTTGTTGCTTGTTGATATTTATTTTAGAGTAGATTATGTATGAAATTGCGGGAATCGGCTTAGTTATCCGTCAGTTTAACTATGGTATTCTGAATGCAGGTAATATTATTATGGTTTTTTGTTTTAAAACCTGTCATTTATAGAACGATTAAAAATATCAACGTTTAGTGTTATAGATTTGAGTTGGTTTGAAGTTTGTCCTGAACCCAACCTATGTACATGTGAGGAAATTAAGCCCTACGTTATCGCATAGGTATTACCGATATTAAAGCCGAGTAGGTATGTACATTGGCCTGGTATTTCGCGTAAGCCTCTATAATCTCTATAATAAAAGACGTTTAACGGAAATAGTTGACCACACGTTATCTAGACATCTCTCGTCATGACGACTAAATGGCACAGCGGGAGTTACTCGAATTCCAGAGCTCCCCCGTCTTCTATATTTCTACTATTCCGCAATTCCAGGGAATTTAAATATTTGTGCGATAAGGGATACGGTTTTCGAATTGCGGACATAATGGACGCTACTTTTTAAAATTAAACAGCGTAGATGATAGAATAGATAGATTATTTTTATTTTCACGCTAAGAAGAAGAGAATTTGCAGTATTTTACGATTAACATGTTATTAGTTTCTAATAAAATAATAATTGAGCATTATAAAGAACCCGCAGAGTAAATTTATCACAGCGCGAAAACCAGGTTTTGTTTGAAACAACGACCCAAAGCCTGCAACCATTCCGAGGAAATAAAAAAATAAATAAAAATGGAGACTCCTTTTAAGCAAGGAAATGCTTGTGTTAGGAAACAACAATCAATTAGAGCCTGGAACCAGGATGCGAAAACACGTAACTGGATGTTAATAAAGAATATTGTAATAACACGATAGAGATTTTAGTGAATACCAAAACGTGAATGGTTTCCAATGATGATTTTGATGTTCAAAAATCCACAATATCCAGGTAACAGGTGTAGGATCTGAGATACTTTTCAGTTTACGAATTTGCACGCACGGAACCTTTTATTAAAACCCAGCGATCCGAACACGTAGTGTATTTTTTTTGGATTCGCCGTGCACCTTGTGAAAAAGACACACGAGAATCGCTTTAATTGATTTTTCCGGTCCTGTCCATAGTGCCCATCCTTAAAATAGTCATCCCTTAACGGTAAACAGAAGGATATCAAATTGTGAAATGGAAATTCAGCAGTAAATAGTCACTTTTTTAACCCACGGAGCCATGTCGAGGTCAGCCTCGAATAACATCACGAAAACGTTATTTATGACAATAAGTTGGTAATGTGCTGTCTTAGGCAACCCGGGCGTCTATAATTCGACATCGAGTGGCATAGTCTTGTCTTACAGTCTAACCTTACCTGGTAACTATTACACCCATGGCAGAGCCGTCAGCTGCCGAAGTGTGCTCGATGTGAGCTGGGCTGTCTTCCGCGGGGCGGGGCGGGGGGATCCAGTCGCGCGGGGGGCGGGGCAGCTTCTCAGTCGACACCCACTGGAGGGACGGCCAGCCGCGGAACGATACTACGTCCCCTGATGATGTCTTGGGCAGTCCTGGTCAGAATGAGTCATGTTTAGTCAAACACCACGCAAGATTCTCCATAGCCCAACGGTCAGAAACAACAAGATGAAAACTTTCATCTCAAACTACAATTTAACCCATTCTGACAATTACCGCACCCGCACTTCAAACTCCAAGTAAGAGGGAAAAGGATCATCACTTTTTCTGTGTACCCATAATACTGTTTAAACATACTATTGAACTTCAGTTTGAAATTATATTCGAGCTGAGCTGGTATTGAAATGAATGCAACCTGATTTTTTTTTTTCATATATTTTAAATGGTATAGAAAGGGTCATCTAATATTAACCGCTATCTTCAATTCAGTTCGGTTTATTTTAATCAGAGAACTGCAACACTGTCGGGAAACGTGTAATATTACCAGTTCACACGAATTCGGATAGGTATCAAGGTTTACCCAGTAATGTTCATTGTGATAACAATATTTCTTGGTGGCGATATTAAGAATTTGCTCCCCATGGGAACTTACAAATCGAATTTCAAACGACGCTGCAACGTGCAAAATTATAGCACTTCATTGAATAGCGTCACATTCTGGGCAATTTGTGACGACCACCCGAATATTCAAGCCAGACAGACAAGGACGAGAACAATGCACTGGGATCGAACTACAAATGACGGCCTTTCTATGCGGTTTAGTTGGAATTGATTCAATAGCACGCAGAATAAAGCCGTTTCAATTTGTAAAAAATCTTGCAGAAATATATTAGTAGTAACTGTAACTTTCCTGAAATTTAAACAGTCACAACATGTCGCTTCAACAGAAGAGTTTAAAATTATACAACATTTCTGCAAGTGTCTGAAAAGCTTTTATTTAATCTCTGTGACAGATTCCTCGCTGCACGGACTACCTCTGTACGATCGTTTTATGAATGCTGCAGCAATTCGGGCGTAGCGAACTACGATTTAAGCGATTCCTTACTTATACTAGCGTCTAGCGAGCGGGCCGCCAGTCGCCAGCACCTTGAATTTATACGAAAGCGTTGAATTGCCTGTAAGTGGTGGTGATACTTTGTCAACACAGGATTTTTAGATTCTTTCTTTGAATTGAGAGACTAATCTTTCTGTATATGTCGGCTGCAGACCAAAACTACAAACGTAGCATAAGACAGTTTTATAAAAATGTGGTGAAAAGACTGTAAGTGGTGGTGAAACTTTTAAAATCCTGTAATGTATAAGTTTTTAAACGGGTAAGCCCCTGTTCCCACTCTACTGGGACACAGGCCTCCTCCCGGTGAGATGGGGTGGGCTGTAATCCACCATGCGGGCCCAGTGCGGGCCCAGTGCGGGCTGGTAATGACAGATGTCTTCGAATTTTTAGTTGTTTCCCTTCACCGTTTTGAGAGCAGTGGTGATGAAATAATTTACACAAAGTGAAGCGCCTGTCTGGGTTCGAACGCACGACCTATAACACATGAGTTGCGGCCGGTACCATTTGCCCACCACTGCTCCACGCCCACCACCGCTCCACAGAGTAGCTTGAACGTTCAGAATGCAGTGGCTTCCTTAGTTTTAAATACAGTATCTGTGTCGGCGAACCTAATTACTGCATTTTACGCTAATGTGATGCGAGTCATACTCCCTTTGTGTTTGTTAAGGAACCTGCACCTGCTCCGATTGAAACGTTTTGTTGTATTACTGAGCTTACATTCAATATCCCGTTGCACTGCTGCCGTCTTTATCCGTTTAAGAATCTCCGAAAATCCTACTAATCCTACTAATATTATAAATGCGAAAGTTTGTATGTATGGATGTATGGATGTTTGTTACTCTTTCACGCAAAAACTACTGAACAGATTTTGACGAAATTTAGCACACAGATAGTTTATAACCAGGATTAACATATAGGATACTTTTTATCCCGACATTCCCACGGGATCGAAACTTATGCGGGTGAAACCGCGGGGCGCAGCTAGTAATTTAATAAGTATATGTAAATAATCCAAGAGCTAAGTATATGACCGAGCTTTATGTGTGTTAGGGCTGATTTTTCAATCGACCGATAATTTTTATTCGTGGAACAAAATTTACGTCCGACTGTTTTTTTTTATAGAAGAACTGTCAAAAATTCAAAATTATTCATTCGATAAAGTTATCTGGCGTAAAATACACACGAAACTTAATGAAAAAAAAAAACTTAGAATTCCAATAAAGAAGAAAGTGTAAGTAACAGCATTTTATTAAATGAACGTAGGTAGTTGTCATTCGTTGAATATTTTGAGTAACCCAACACCCGGGTTGATGTGGAGGATCCAATACGGTATTTTAAATAGAGTTCGCAGAAGATTCTATTTAAGCTTTAGCTAAGCGCTATGCCATGTCGAAAAATATTTGGTTAGTTTTTGAACGAACTAATCCGTAAAGCTTTCGATAGGTGGCATAGTGACCTGTTGCAAATGAACCTGGATTATTGTGAGATCCGATAAAATATAATCTCCAAAATATTATTAACGCAGTTTAATTGCAAATGTTTAAATCAAATCAAAGGAGATTGGAGCAATCTGCCCTGACGCCCAATGCATACGACTTCTCTCTATAGTACGTGAGGAGCACAGAGCTCTAAATGTGAGTAATTAAGTATTATTTAAACTGGTATTTCATCAATTAATTAGTTTTCATTGATTCTGTTGTGTTTGTCGGGAAGGTTCCTCTTGAAAAGTTCCCTCCATTGGTATATATCTTATGGCTATGGGACGTCAGGGCAGAAACACATATTTTGGTGTCCATTCTCCTTTATCACGGATTTAAAATATATACTGTTATTCATGTAAACTGAACCGATTTCATTATGAGCCTGTAGGTAATCTGCTTAAATAAATTGATTTTAAAGTAATACTGTTAAACGAAACCTGTATTATTCAGTCAAATTTCAGCAACATATAAAATAACTTTACCAGACTTAATACATATTACATTTAAACATGAATTCTGAAGACAAAATATATTAAAAAGCATGGCAAACTCTTACCTTTCAAGCAATTGTCAGAAGTGAGGGCGTATTGAATGCCGCAAGAACCAAGCAGGAACCCAACTTGCTGCAAGCCAGCGTCGCGGCGAGTCAGCGGCACTTCTATTGGTACCGGTACGATGCCCGCCTGAAGGCAGCCGTAGAAGGCGCACATGAAGTTGATGGGATCGTTGTTAGGATAGACCAGCGCGACGCGGTCTCCAGGCTTAATAGAGTTGTCCCCAGTCAGAGGTCCACCACTACTGGTCTTTGAGGTGAACGTCTTGTTCAGCAGAGCATGAGCGATTTTGAGCGATCGACTAAGTAGTTTTCCTGTGTGGAAGACGTATAGATTAAAATCGGTGTAAAGTTGAAAGCGACAAAGTTATCACAGAGAATAAGTCGATAGCCGCATCTGCTTGGTGGCCCTTCGAAATTAATTCAAGGGATCAGTCGATGCGTAGTATAATATGATGGTAACAATACAACAATGAATCGACTTGCCATTGTATGCATACTATAGAAATATAAGTAACAGTACTTGCCATAATTGAGCGAGTTGCTGAGTTTTCCATTTGGGTCTAGGACCGTAGCTACGTTAGCTTTGAACGAGGCTGTCCCGTATCGCTGAAGTGCAGCTTCAAGGTTGCGTGGCAGTCCTGCTGGGACCACCAGCTGTTCCCCTACAGCGGGTGTCATGGTGCCGCCTTCTGGCTTCGGGGCATTAGGATCCTTCGGGTTGGCAGCCAGCTCGAGTTCGATGTCGTCGTCCTCGTAGAATTCCGGCAGAGGTCGGCGTTTTGGGCGCTTCAGCGTATTAAGCAGTTGTTGTATCTTTGCTGATACCTATTTAGAACAATACGTATCAGTAGAGAGAGTTTTGTGGGAATTATTTAAATATATCATAATATATTTTGAGCGCTAGCCTCGAAGTCTCGACTGATGAATATGATTGATGGGCACAAGAAATATTGATACTTTTAAATGAAAACAACTTAGTAATTGATGTTACTATGCTAAACAGTTTTATTCGAATTCGTTTTTAAAACATTCTACTTAGCGTATGTGTAGACAGATGAAACAACAATACTTTGATTTTACCGATGCCGAGATCTGTACCTTACGATATCATATTTAAAACAACTGCTTAAAAATGTACGACAGTACTAGCTAATGGAACAATATGAATATACAGTCACAATATCTATCGAGTATAGCTTCTCGATTGTCTTACGTGTAGCTTGTTGGCAATTGTGAGCGCTTTCGTGTCAAAGCCGTGTGTAAACTTGGTGTCCAGCAAAGAGAGCAGTTACCGCAATCGTGATAGGTCTGGGCCGATGATGCACGACTATACACAAAGACGCTATCGATAAGGAAATTGCTTGTCAAACACACCGCCAAGCCTTGTTGTCTATGATGCTCACTTTTGTTTAAACGCTCGGCGACATTATATAATAATAATAATAATAATAATAAATCTTTATTTTCAGACCATTGATCCATAACTCAAAAATTAAAATAAAAAATAAATTAAAATAAAATATAAAATAAAAACTACAAAATAAAACCTAAGAAATAACCCTACCTCACAAAATATATCTGAATGACGGTCTGTGTGCCGCCATCCAGTGACCTATTATTATATAGATTGCGATTGCATTCTGCGTGTACAAGTACATTTTCAAGATATTCAAGGGAATGTGTATTGGTCCAATGATACAAAGTTGGGTTTCTATTTTGGATATCAATGGAATGTACGCGTTCAGTTACTATGTGTCACTGAGTTAGCGAGGGAATTTTGTAATGAAGCAGACTATTAAGGATTACGTAATCGATGTACTTAACGAGCCACTATTTATCGGTGGTGATTTTTAAGCCGGAAATAAAACTAAAAAAAGTATTACCCATCAATCATACTCAACTACACTATGATGCCCTTCCTTTGATATGCGCATTCGAATACAAATAGTTATTATTTATTATATATGTAGTTGAACCAATTGTTATTATCTCACAATCAAACCTATCGACAGATTTTAATTGCATTCAAATTGAAGTCTGTTACGGCCCGGTCACAATGAATGATGATGATGACAATGATTGTTAATACAAGTTTCCTATTCAGATTGTTCCAGGTGACTCTTTCGTTGTAGCTTACAGTAAGATAAAACGTCTAGAGAATCTTAATAAAATAAGCTAATCTAGGAAACCAATAAAGTAATGAAATCAAAAATAGCTTTGTAATCTTTCGCTCTTCCACTGTCGGACAACTAAAGACTGTCAAGAATAAGATTTAATCGTAGTCTTTAATCCGTTTACTGAGTACGATGATACCCACAGGGAGCAGTTTACGCGATGGCACAAATGAAAGACAAAAATAAATGACAAAAGTAAATAAACAAATTAAACAAAACTCGGTCCATTACTTACGCTTACCTTCCATCGGCCGGTGCCGGTGCCGGTGTCCTCGGCCTGCGCGTAGCACTGCACGCGGTCTGCGACCAGGGCTCCCCCGCGGCGGGCGCCTGATGAAGCATGAGTCACATCAGGCTGGACGTCTGATAACAAACTCCGAGTTACTAAAGCTCGCCTATCAGCTGAGCCAGGAACAGACTTCACCACAACACAGGTAACTTCTCACTTGTAATTTATATTTTTATGGTTGGATCAAGATTTAACTACGCGGGTGGTTTGTGTGTTCCTGACTTAAGAGCCCGCACAGACAGAAAGCAGTCGAGCGATCGAGCGGTCTTTGAAGTGTTCATAAGCCACTGCTATAGTTCTTGGCTCCGTGCAGACTGTCTGCTGTCTGCATCATTATCGGGCTCTTATCCTATCCAGCCTAGGCAAAGGTTTTCGCCCCTGGATGGCTAGGGACAGTCGCAATTGCTAGTATACGCATTATGTATGTCTAGGAGACGTCGCGAGCGTATGTTGTTTTAAAAGACCTAAAATATTTGTGGCCTGACGCCAGCATCTTATATTTTGAAAGTTTTTATAATAACAGTACCTAGCTAATGTTAGCTTAAACTTCGCGACTTTTCATAAAGTCTACGCAAGCTTATGTAGGTATGTGTTCAATGGATTATGGATTGATGGGTGTGTGAAGATTTTTCATTAAGTAGATGGCTTCCTTCGTTTACGCAGAAACCTATAATGCTTTAAAAACACGTATAAACGTGTACACGTTTGCATTTAGACCTAAAATGCTAAGGGATTTTCCGACTTCATACCTTTTTCTTTAGTCCTGATTTTCCTTCGTTGATATCAGAATCTTTTACTTTTTTTGCCCATATTTCATGATTATTGTTGAAACTCCATTAAGCAAGACGGATCGTACCGCAGACGATCGAAAATAATACATAGTTTACAAATATTAACGCAATACTTTAAAGAGCGGCGTTAATGTTAGGATAGTATCAGTGGCGTAGCTCATCCTAATGCGGCCCTGTATCAAATTTTTTGGGGTCCTTTTTACCCAACTGTGAAGCTACAGAGGGTATTTTTTTTACAAAATAAAGTAAATAGCATATTGACTTAGAAGGTGAGGGGCTCGTGGCTAAGTAATAACAGCCGCACGAGTCGATTGAAGATAGCATACTGACTTAGAAGGTGAGGGGCTCGTGGCTAAGTAATAACAGCCGCACGAGTCGATTGAAGATAGCATACTGACTTAGAAGGTGAGGGGCTCGTGGCTAAGTAATAACAGCCGCACGAGTCGATTGAAGATAGCATACTGACTTAGAAGGTGAGGGGCTCGTGGCTAAGTAATAACAGCCGCACGAGTCGATTGAAGGTTAAGCTATGCTTGCCGCGGTAGTTCCGTGGATGGGCGACCATCTTAACATACCGAGACCCCTTCGTGCCTCGGAAAGCACGTTAAGCCGTTGGTCCTGGCTGTCATTCGTGGATCTTTGACAGTCGTTTCGGGTCGAGAAGCCCGAAAATCTGACACCCAGTATCCCACTGAGGGACATCGTGTTACCCAGTAACTGGGTTGTGGCGGTCATAAAAATACTGGCATTCAGCTGCATCCGAATACTGGCATTCAGCTGCATCCGATTAGATTGGAAGCCGAGACCCAATAACACTTTGCCCGACCCGGGAATCGAACCTAGCATGCTCAGCAGTAGCGCTTGCGACCACTAGACCAATGAGGCCGACACAGTTTTCTTCCATACTTCTCTATTAGTCGTCATCTCAGTACTCACCCTCTTTCTGAACATATTTTTGAAAAAAATTACAGAAATAAATATCATTTATCAACAAGAATTATAGGTTCTAGATATTATTTTAAAAATGTTTGCTTATACACTTCGCGAATCGTCGATACGGCTGATACAGCGGTTGCTACGCCCCTGGATAGTATGGATCCATCATTTTAGCCGCAGCAATGTGTCGAACTACATTTTACAATCTGATGTTTAACGCTGATTTATTAGTTCCAAATGGGTTCATGTGTGAATATTTTAATGAAAATAGATCAAACTGATGATTTCCCAGCCGAATTAATATCAGACATGAACTAATTGTGTTAGACAGCCGTATTCAGTGTGATGCGCTCATCAATTAGGCGGTGGAAGCTGTATTGATTGAATGCGCCGATGTGTGCCCTAATCGATGGCGTTAATAGAATATAGAACACAGCCGCCATGAGTACCATGACAGATGTTGACAAAAGCCGTAGTGAAGCTTAGCAGGTGCAGGGGAAGGAATGGGACATGTAATCAGCCTATAATGTTCCCATTGCTGGGAACGAGCCTCCTCTCGGTGAAACGGAGTGGGCCGCAATTCACCACGCGGGCCCAGTGCGGGTTGGTAGATGTCACATATCTTCGATTTTTTTGTTTTAGGACATGCTGGTTTCCTCACAATGTTTTCCTTCAGCGTTTTGAGAGCAGTGGTGATGAAATAATTGACACAAAGTAAAACGCCTGTCTGGGTTTGAACCTACGACCTACAACTCGTAAGCCGCGGTCGTTACCACTGGGCCACCATTGCTCGCGATCTCTCTGCTGCGATGGGAGATATGCCGTGATTTAATTATTATCGTGATAATTTTTGGTATACAGATGACCAGCAGACGCGGAATGAAAGGCATAAGCATCGTCAGGTCGATTTTCTCTCACTGTATCCGATCCTTTATCCAACTATGGGCAGCCAACATAATGAATTGGAATTATTTCGAAAAGGAAATTAGAAACTTAACCATGTGAGTATGGAGCCAAAAAGTATAAAAGAATGTACACCAGCCATTAACAGTGATGATACCACTCGTTAACGCATCTTTGTTTGATGAGACATGTTTCATTTTTGTTTGCCCGCAGGCGAGAAGCTGCATCGGGCACATAAATCGTAGGGCGAACCCTTTCTGTGAATCTGTGATTAAGGAGAATCAAGTTACAACGGCTTCTACGCACTTGTCTGTGTATGCTTTATTTGCAATCACATGCATACTTGCGATAAAACTGACCGTCTCCATGTAAATTGATTTATCGACTGTTAGACTGGCCCGGTATAGTTTACATATACCTATATTAACCATATTAGGTAAACAAAAGCGTGAGTTTATGTACGTGTAGTGTAACTACTCTATTTAAAACAGAATATAATTCCTTTGAATTCAGTTGATTAATAATTCCTAGAAATAGCTTAGTGTCAAGCATTAAATAATGAACCGTAAGTTGCGTGCATCTGACATTTAAAACTAAACTAACACCTACTTATATACCTAGTTTATTATTGGATTTCCTATGAGGTGCCAATCATAGGCTTGATCCTATTGTTATTATGTAGGTACTGTTTGATACAACAAAGAGGCGAGGATAAGGAGTAGCTAATTGCTCGTTGACACGAGGAGCATTTACCATATATTGAAGAACGATGGCGTTCTATTCTCAGTCTCAACCTGTAAAAAGTATGTCTAATCTCTCTAAATTTTTGACATTCATTGTCGCTGAGATGAGACTGCGACTAGATTGTGTACGTTTTTCCTTCTGGTGTAAACAACACAATAAACCACCGCGAAGAAAATGCTTCTCAAGAATGATCAACCTATCATTAGACACCCTATCTTTACCTTTATAGCTAGCTAGCTAGCCTTTATAGCTGGCTAGTTAACCTTATTTATTAATTAAAGCTTTATGCACAAGTGAAAAAAATTCTGAACAAAGGCGGACTTAATACCAGAGGCATTTTTTACCTGTCAACCTTAGGGTGATACAGAGACAAAACATGGCAGGTGCAACATACGGGATAAATAGCTAGGAATTAGATAAGTAATTTACCGGCTAAAAGTGTTTAAAGTACTAGTTTAACTAAACACAAAATATTTAAAGCTGGACCTGTAATAGTAAGAAGTTAAGCAATGCCGTAGTTAATGTTCACCTGTAGGTAAGTATTAAATTGAAAATAAACAATATTTTAATTTAAAAGAGCATGTTGTATCCATGGAGTGCCGGCACTTCTCCATTGGAACCTACAGTTTGGGATGGGCCGACTCCTTGAAAATTCAAAAGTACATCATTTAATTGAAATGAATGATTAAATGAGTACGTGTGGACTTTAATAAATGACATGAATCATACTGAAAATGTAACAATCAAGCAATTGGCATGTCACATTATCCTCATGATTTGCATAAAAAGGACAAGCGTAAGTACTCACAGATATGGATGAATAGAGGTATCTCAGGGGTGAAACACTAGGTATACTTTTAGCGATTCTTAACAAACACAATATATTCACAACACTAGTTTTCTTTGTAGCAGTTGTATTCACAAAAACTCAAATACAGGACGGGAATGACAATTGACAGTCACCGGTCCACTCTTTTCCTGCACTGGCGGTTTATAGCTTATTTAACGCTAATAAAACTACAGTGACGTAAGCAGGCTGCCGTGCGTGTATTATTCATAGAAAAATATTCGAACGTCTCTATTAACTCGATGAGTTTAATAAAATGTGATTCACAAGTAAGCAAACAACTAAAAAGGAGGCTTAGTCACTGGTGTCATTCATAGTATTTTTTAGAAATGTAAATAACTTGTTGCATTCAAATAAACAGGCAGCTGTCTTCATGCTCCTTATTAGATCATTAATTTAATCTTGGAATAAAAGGAAAACAAAATTCAAAATCAATACCTCTACTCTTACTACTCGTATCCTAACCTTATTAATATTAACCTTCTATAAACTAACAGAAAAGTTAAATCATATCTCCCACAACATAGACATACACTTGTCACGTGATAGTGTTAGTTAAACCCAGACCAAGATAAATTGGAACACAAGCAGTTATTAGCACGAATCTAGAAATTAGAACAAATTATGCGCCTCCACTAGACTAGTCAAACATTGTTACGATCGGGGAAGCAACGCGGCCTACTTTTGCCACCTAATCTGAAGGGCTCATAATAATCAGATAACTTGTGAATGGCGGCGACCACTAAACTAAAAACAAAAGCGCAACGTATGTTAGCTTAGCTTGATTTACTTTGCTATGGTACACTCTAGGAAAATTAGCCCAGACAAAACATTTAGCATAAAATTAGAGGTTCACACAAAGTTTGCAATGCGGCATTAAAATTCCCGTCAGGAAACTACGTATTGTGAAAACTTTTCAAAGTTCACAACAGCAGAAACAGTCAACAGCCTCGTGTTTTAGTATAATTGATGATATTGCTGTAAGTACTTACAGCTAAATCGAATTTATTTTGGTTCAGACGATGGCGGGCTAATTCGTATTGAAGATATATAGAGCACGCGTTAAAATGTGGTTTGAAAATCTATTCTGCTAATAAAGCTGAAGAATTTGTTTATTTGAACGAGCTAATCTCTGGAACTCTGGTCGGATCAGATTACTTTTTCATATATTTAATAGTCCAATTCTTGAGGAAGACTATAGACTATTTAACACCATGTTAGGACCGTTAGGAACCGAACAAAAAGAAAAAAAGTTTGAAGGAACGCTAAGCGAAAACGAAGTAATAGCGCAGGCGGGCGATGCAACGCGATGGGGTGGGTCGGAGGAATAAGGAATTTCACGCGGACGAAGTCGCGGGCAGAAGCAGTTTTGTTACAGTCAAGAGTAACAAACTTTACGAGACTCTTGTATGTATGAATGCTGCGAAAAGGCTGTAGAAAGAGACAGTATAGGAAACAGGACGTGAAATAATATCCTAAATCCACTTAGTTCGCAGGAGTGTTAACACGGCTGGGGTAGAGTCATAGAAACAAGCTTAAAAAAGCTCTTCTTGCTGATAACTTGTTTGGCCGAACCAACAAAGAAATGTGCTTAACTTTTTTGAAACTGGTTTATAAAACTGTTAGTATTGAGGCTTATTTCTAAATTATTATTGGTAGGTCGACTTTTCATCGCAATGCCTTTTATCGATAATGTAACACTCGAGCGACTTATTGAGTAAAAGAATTGGTTTGTTACCAAGGTACCTAAGTATAATGGTTTCTTTGGAAACATTACCTTTATATATCAAAGGACCAAGCATAATATTCTTCAAATGTGTATTAAGAACATTCGCAAAGCCTCGACGACCACGGCAGCGACAAAATTATTGAATTACTAGCTTATGCCTGCGAGTTCGTTCTTGTATAATTAATTGTTCCCCCGTCCCACCGCGTCGCATCGCATCGCCCGCCTGCGCTATTATTTCGTTTTCGCTTAGTATTCTTTCAGACTTTTTTCTTATAGCACGGCTCCTTAGAGTCCTAGCGTGATGTTAAATAGCCTTCCTCAAGAATTGGGCCATCAAATACAAATAGATATTTTCGAATCCAATTTGTAGTTCCAGAGATTAGCGCGTTCAAACAAACACACAAACAAAAAAACATAACTCTTCAACTTTATTATTAGTATAGATTGTACTGATTGAACCTGATTCAAAACCGTCTACTTAATAATGATTTGCACATAGCAGCCCGGAAATTATTGGGACGGCAATTAGCACTGCAAATGCTTGTTACTCAGCGCAGTCGAAGCAACGTAATGAATTTTCTAATAAGATACCTATTATGTACTGGGTATATTAAATGTGGTAAACTGAAATTCAGATACTGCAATTACAAGACCACCGAGGGGTTTGGATCTTCAATTCTGCATCACTAACATCTATAATCGAAATGTATGCACCTAAGAAAACCGAAACGTCCCGAATATTAAAATATTAATAAAGCCACCAGGGGTTAAAACATTGCTAAATTCCTCCAAAAGCTTCCTAGTAGTATTTCAAAATTGTACTTACAAGCAGGTACGTGTGTAAGCTCGGACAAATCAATCTCAGTGCGTTCACGTAATTCAGTACGGTCGCGTAACTCAGTGCGTTCGCGCATCTCGGTCCTTTCCCTGGGCACGTGCTTCTTCTCCCGAAGATGATGGGGTTGTGGCAGAGGATGGGGGTGTGCACGGGGGTGAGGGGCGGCGGGGCGGCGTGCTGGTGGTGAACCCAGCTCCGGTGGTGGGGGAAGCTCCGTGTCGCCAGCGCACGAATCTTCGTCAGATGATGAGGCTATGACAGGATAAACATACACTATAGTGAATTCAGTTGTGAAAGCTCTTTGTAAACTCTCTTCATTAGCGGTTCTGAATCTTGAATACGATCTCAAAAATTTTATGTATAGAATCTGAATCTTGAATACGATCTCAAAAATTTTATTTAACCCAATTGTCCATTATTAACAATAAAAAGACTTTCACAGATAATTAAGCAGAAAGTTGTCTTTAATTCCAGGCGTTAAATGTGTTTTCAAAGAGCGACAGGAAACCTTTTATTTGCTTCAAAGGGTCTAACCAAAAAGAATAACACGCTACGTAGCCACACAACTGACATAACAGTATAACACAGAGACACCCTGCCTTGGTGCAAAAATACACGCGACTGGGTTTGGGTGGGAATTTTTATAGCAGGACTTTTAGTATATTTTAAATGTTTTGGTTGATATTATTTTTTCGTCTGATTAATTAAACATGCTCTTCAATTGCTTTCAATTATCATTTATCATACGAGCAAACTCACATATCTCACGCAATCTTTATTAGTAAGTAGTCCATGAATATGGTCTATATCATTATTATTAATACTCAGATGAGACTCAAGATTACTCGGAGGCCCATCCTTAGTATACACTGTTTTGATACCGATATTCTACTAAGATTGTAGCATACACCTGGGAACTAGCGGGATGTTGGCTAAATTGGAAACCGATATCTTTAGTATCTACAATAGATGTTCTGGAAATCTGTCTACGCCAAGCTTGTTAAGCGGGCTTGCCTTGTAGTTCAATTACGGGGAAATATTGAAGACGTCTGAAGGTTGTGTTACAAGAGGTAACAATTACCGCGCTGCCTATGACGGTAAAGATATTCTATTTCAGTCTTCGTGGAAACTTGTTGCCAAGTATTATTTAGTATAACATCGAGCGCATAGGTATTACATTTTTTAATTAACGCTGTTACTAATATTATTATAATTAACCATTTCCTCGGACATAATGCTACACGCTACTCCGCCTACGGCACGTTGGTGTCGAGATACTTGCCGTAGTCGTCGTAGCACTTCCACAGATTAATTTATTGCGTAGGTGTGATGTAATAAAAACACTATTTCATTTTTCAACATTTCCCATTTGACGAAGCCTTTTCATGGCATTATATGTAATAAACTGATCTTGTAGGTACCAGATTCTCAATTTTTTTACTACGAAAAACATTTAGTCATGTTGACTATTGGAGAAAACCGATTTTCTTGATTTTTTTTGTCCTATACCTAGATAAATGGGAAATCTTGTCTTGTGTAAAAACATTGTGGCATTAAACTTGTAAAAACCTATAATAAGGTGAACGAAAAATAATATCATAAAGAGGTGGAAATCGGAACTAGAAAATCCGCCATGGACTGGCCGAGCACTTGATCAATATTATGGCACTTTGAACAATGCGGACTGAACCAATAAAACTGAGAAAGCGCAGAGATAAAGGACGAATCTGTTATGAGTTTGTAACACAAACGTTCCATGACGTGCCAGACCCGTTTTTCACACCCAAAAGATAAACTAAAAACAGGAGTAAAAGGACGTGAAATTTAATTACGACGCGGATCAAAAGGCAGCGCAGCGTTGGCTGGCTGTTAAATCACCTTCGTTTATCAATTGGGTGTTGTTTTTGCAATCACTGTACCGATCTTGTTCATTCAGTCGTTTTCATGAGTAATTGCCTGCTGCCGCTGCGCTCTGTGCGTCGCCTAATGAGCGGAATACTAGTTCCTTTATCGTTTAAAAAGCGAGTATTTTGTTTTTTATCAAGAAAATTAAGAATTCGAAAAGCGATTATCGTCTTAGATTAGAGATAATAAAAGTAAATATTTACTTTTATGTCTAAGCAATATAAACAACAGTAACAGCGTGATGTGCAGAATCTAGTCTCTGAGTTATTTTATTTTAAATGAATAGACATTTTGAGTTTGACAGCACTCGATTAAATTAATTGAAATTATGAACTGCATTTAAACTAGAACTGAAATTTGAATGATAGCAAAATGAATGGTTTTACATTGATATTTTCCGAACATAAAATATAATTACCGTTATATTTGCTGCGGTTCAGAGTGTTTATTTCAAATGAAGAGGACGTCTTTTTGTGTTTGACACCACTCCAACAAATTTATTGAAATTACTAATTGCATTTCATTAAAACTAGAACTGAAATTGGAATGACAGCAAAATGACTGGTTTACATTGATATTTCCCGACCATATAAATATGATAACTGTTTAAACATTATTAATTATATTTGCTGCGGTTCAGAGTGCGGGCTCGGAAAGTGACAAATGATTGCTTACTCAGTGAAACCGATTTATTTTGAGTTAAATAAGCGACAGTTTTGAGAAAATCTTGTGGCATGTAGGTAATTGACACGGTCAACGCAACTTGATCGAAACTTCAAGGTAAATCTGACGATAGTTGATACATATTTTAAATACCATTAATATTTTTATTTTGTTATTTAGCGGAGGAGACGAGCAAACATAATCACCTATTCATCTAATTACTTTCTGATTTTTATAATGATCCGCTTCTTTGAAATTATCTTTCTTTGCGCGATCATGAAAACATGAGAAATGGTACATACAATATTACATGGTTGAACATTTCACCCTCAATATTTTCTAAAACTCTAAAATAATACGAAACTGGCTGAAGAGCCCTCACATGACAGCTTAGCAGTTTAGCTCCGGTGACCGCGTTGAATTTTTCCTTGTAAACCGAAAAGCTGCGGTCTAAAGCTCTGCCCTGTTGAACTTTAGTGGTGTAGGTACCTACTGATACGCAGCACAATATACTCAGCCGGCTAGCGGTCAACAGACGTCTCGTTCTTTGTGTGCACGCGAGCGGCAAGCGTCAACGGCATAGGCAACTGCAACCGTCGACAACGTGCAGCTCGCGTATATGAGAACTGTACTCAACGACAGACGGCAGCCGCCAACGCGTCGACAAGTGTCTGCGGCTGCGTTCGACGCGTGCCGCTCGTGTGTATGCGCAATTTGCTACATTGTTATGTAGTGGGGAGTAATCACCCTCTAAACGAATAACTACTTTTGGTACATTCATTATACTTCCGCATAATTTACTGAGATAAATCAATATAAAGTGTACCACATTAGTTTCATTCTGATGAGTTCTGGTTGACTTATCTGGCGGATAACTTGATACAATATATCCGGACATTGATTAACCAGCCGTTGAACTATTAAAGCTTGAGAATAATAGGAGAGTTGGATTCGAAGATCTTATTCCTAAAAACTAGCGTAAAACGATAGGAAATGCAACTTATCTACCGCACCAATCAGAACTATAAGGTGCTAAAAATACACAACCCTAATGGGATCATATGGTTGTAGGGCGCTATCTTCCACTATCTAGAACAGACACTGATTGAACCGTTTACGATAGACTAACACCGAGTCGTCCGGAAGCCATTGATGCGCCAATCGTTCATTTAATTTTAGTACCTGTAGTTTCAGTTTTAACTTGTTTTGATAAAGATAGTAGTCGTGGTTTAAGAACGACAGCCTGGTGGTTTAATTAAGACTAATGCGTATTGTCAAACCCTGTTTTGTATGAAGGGGAAATGAGTACAACTAACTTACAAATCTAGCTCTCATACTTTAATTTATTTTTTCACGAGAATAACCTACTTACTTACCTTAGATCACCAGTTTATAAGAGTAACAGTTCAGGACTTACAGAGGTCATGTCTCTCCCTGTCAGGGCTCTTGGCCATCATGGAGGTCCTCTTCGAGGGCATCGGCAGCGAGGGCTTAGGTCTGTTCTGCATCTCTGCCAGGGCTTGTTGCACAGCCTCCTGTCTCACTTCTGTAAAACAAAACCATGTTAGAAGATTCTTTCGGAAGTTGAAGAAAATTCGGGTCAAAAGATTACGCATGCAATCTAATGTCTATTACAATACTTTCCATACCACAGTTATTTTTATAGAATGAAAACATACACTTTCGTCATTTACATTAATTTAGGAAGAAATCAGCGATTCATTTGCAACAACAAAACGTATTTCACTGATATGACAATAATTGTTTATATAATTTAACTCCATTTCGTTTCAGTTTTAACTTAACACAGTACATGTAGGTGCACCAAATAAAGACATACGTAGGTACTTCAGCCGATCGATTCTGTAAAAATCTCACCGTGAAAAGTTAGGTGAAGTGAGCTTAGAGTGAGCTGTCAATCTCTAGAAATAGTTGGAATGACAGCTCACTCCACGCTCACTTCCCCCAAGTTTTCACGGTGAGATAGTTACAGAATCCCACTGCTGGTGTCGAAATTTTTATTGTTTATATAGGAAATCCAATTACAATTTCCTATTATCGGTAACGTTTATACTGACAAAAGACTACTGATTTCAATTATTAACCACAATTAAAACTGAACTGATGTGAATAATAGGTACCCACCCTTTGCAATTAATTTATATAATAACTGTTTTCAATACTAATGAAATGCCTAAAACAATATCAATCAACCACTGGTCAAGTATTCCATGTATTTTGGTTGTAATATGATTTCAATCTAGGTAAATAAATAACTGAAGTAAGTATAAAAAAAAACAAGGCTGAAGAACAATCAAAGGCGAAATAAATAGAGTCCAATTTTCAATAACAGATTAGAGAAACAGCGATAGTTTTCACTAAATAATAATTTTATTATTCATTATTATTTAACGAAAACTATCGCTTCGTCAATGGTTTACAAACTGTCATTTAATTAATTGAAAGTATTTCTTTATAATCAGGGTAGCGAGAACGTCTAAAAAGAGCTTTTATACAGCCAATAGTGTTCCAGATTTTAATTACGAGTTGCAAGGATTCTATTTGTCACTTAAATCCTTACTCCGCCTTTGATTTTCTGCTAATGACGCCTAATCTTAAATCTCGCATCTAACGTAAACACAATATAGCACAAACATGAATTAAGCGTCTAATGTTTAACAGGCAAGCATACGTGTCAAAGTTTCCAAGTAGCTATCATCCAAACAAACTTAGCTAGAAACGAACATGATATCTGAAAATGTGTAAAAGACATTTGACAAGTAAACTTAAATATTAAACCGTCGATCATGCAACGTATGAGCATAAACCACATGCAAATGAAGGATTAGTGCAACGTATTAGACCACGAATGGATGCGATGGCGACCGTGATAACATTACACTGCCGCTGATAAAGGCAGACAGACAATAAATTGTGACAAACCAGGAGCGATTCATCGCAACCCTGTATATGTCATACACGCCCATTGAATACTAGACAAATGATTGGATCATCCATTTAACGCAGGGTAATGTGATCTAGTCAGATTTGTACAATATAGTCCATAGTTTACAATATAAAGTAATCCAAGAGATAATTAATCTTAAACACATAGAAGAAGAGGAAGAAGATAATAAGTATATATGTATATATTTACACTAATTTACAATAAACATAATCATATAAATTACAATTACAGTACATTATACAGTTTTACATAAAACATCCTAATATCGACAGTCTTTTTATGCTGACAGATCTTCTTCGATACACAATAAAAGGAACATCGACCATTTTGACCTGCAATAATGTAGTGATTACGGAACGACTCAAGGTCAAGTGCATCGAATCTGATTCTAGAATTCAATAGACAATTTCGTATGCAGAAGGTTATTGGACCTTGCAGATGTAGCAGGCTCACGCACGACCCAATCAGAGCGATAAATTGGCTTACATGCTGGACTAGTTTCTACGTTACAGATGAACCATTTAGCAGTGACCTCAGAATATACGGACTCGGAATTTCTGTGATTGCCATCGCCATCTCGGCAGGCTATTTGAACTGAATTTATTTTCGAAAAACAGGCCTTTGATTCGATTCGAAGTCTTTGTAAATAATTTAAGCTCTAAAATCTAAAAGCAGTAGCTCTTAAGAAACATTCAACAAACATCTACACACTTACAGCAGAGATCGCTGGTTATGAAGACAGTACAGTACGCCAGCACGGGTACTCGCGTAATTTCTCGTAATTTGCGTAACCTCGATGTGCATAGAAACAGTGTCAAATTAATAACACGCGTTCGCGTTTACAAGTCGTGCCAACAACACAACACTGGCCGCTTTAAGGTAAAAACGACAGCGTTTTACTAACCATGGATTCCGTTCTAACCCACAGACGAATACACAGAACTAAGAAAATCAGTCCTTATTGAAAGACATACACTCGCTCAACGTCAAGAGCAGGCCCATTTCCTAATTCACTAGATGTTATATACGCAGTATTTTCCAAGTTAATGCGAGATAAAATATGAAGTTTCAAGTTCCTGGTAAAGTGACAATTTCCTTTTAAGCTAATCTCCGAGTAAAAGAGTAGAAAAAAACCTGGAGTAGAACCGACGTCGCCAGGCTCGCTCGTGTGTCCTCAATGAGGATTGACATGTCTGAGGAGTATGCGCTTTTATTGTCTTGCAGGCCATTTATGTATCAACCAAACGAAGCAATATTTTACAATTACATTAAAGAGAGAAAGCAAATAAAAAGTGCTAAGATAATACATCACTGAGGCCTGCGTGCACGACAGCTCGCTAAATACAACTAGCGCTAAACATAACTAAAAGGTAATTGAATTTCTGTCAATCGTATGAAGTTGACGGAGCGTTTTATCTTCAGTGCTAATTGTTTTTAGTGAGGTGTCATGCAATGTAGAGAAGAGTGGATTCTGAGGAATGCACTCTCCTTGCAAATTGGTTTTCGCTCGAATACTTGAGGTCGGAACAAAGTCTCAATAATATTGGTTCTAGAACGGTTAAGATATTGTGAATAATCTCATTGTTTCTTTCTATGAAACATTTAGAATTAGAATCGATACCGGATGAATGTTGCAGTGTAGCATGAACAAGCAGTTTTACAATGATTCGTTCAAGTGGCGCCTCGTGTATGAGTGTTACACCCGCTATCGCTTGCATATCATAACTTGAGACAGCTATTAACGACATTCAAGGTCGGTCGCGACTCAAACATGCTAGTTTTTGTTTGATGCACATCCTCTCTATTATTCGCTTTCGGATAACTATATAACAATGAGATATAATAATTAATAATGAATATTCATGTGTATGTAAGTACAGTGGTTTTTACGCTTGACACGCTGTTACGTCACTGTGAAGGTTTTTGTTCGTTAATGAGTTTTAGGACGGCTTTATTTTGCGAGAGATGTAAGCCGAAATTCGATTAACGAATTTTCAGATAGTATTGATCGACGTGCCATAATAAAACACCTGCATGTGATGCCGATTATTAATTTTTGTTAACAGTTTTTGTGCTTTTTTTCGTTGTACGTTGAGTTTATTTTGTATTCCGTTCAAGTTTCTTTCTTCATTTGATTCACGTCCTTGCAAATCAAAGGAATTCTGCGTCTGTTTCACGCAAATTGTTTTAGATTCTATTTATAATGTATGTGTTTTTATTATTCTGTAAAGGCCTAGTGCTTTTCAGAGTTAGGTCTTTTTCTTTACTAAAAATGGTGTGCCAGAAATGTCAACGTCATTCATCCTCGTAATAATTCATGCATCCACGTTGTCCTGACTATCGGCTCACAGCAGATGGCGCTTAGCGTATTAAAATGTAAATTTAACTGTGTTTACAAATAGGTATCCAAATTATAAACATATCATACTCATCTGTTTATTCATATTTCTAATTTGTAGGTCACACGTTGTTTGTAGTTAATTTATGATTGTTATGAGTTGGCTATTCATGTGCTGGTAGTGCGGTGGGTTGTATTCATCGTCGGCGGGTTCAAGTCTCGTGTTTGACAAGATGGCAGTGACGTCAGAGTCGCCCACCGTGCCCGTATTGTTGGAGGCAGGGTGTGCGGTAGATGTGTGCTCTTATTGTGTGCATGTCGCAGGCACTTACAACTAACATGACAATTTGTAAAACGTTCATCTACGATCACAAACATTTTAGAAGAAACTAGTTCAAAAATATATAGGTACATATAGTCGTGGAAGTATGTAACATATTTTGTCAACGTTTCTCTGCCATTATTTACTAGGAAGAACCATAGTGTTGTATTTAAAAAGGCTATGAAATCTATAATCTGTGTAGTTGTTTACGTAATAGCAGCCTTGACGAAGCTACATTCGAGTAAATTATGATCGTTACAGTTCATTATCGGCCAGGAAATGTGTTTATGCTAATGAGCCTGTTTCCGCGGAATGGACACTTCGACAGACTGTGAAAGGAAGCATAAAAACTAGTGTAATTTTATCAGTAGGACGCAACCTACGAATTAATAAATTAAAATAATTGAAGTAATAAAGACGAAAAAATGCATATATTTTAAAAAGTTGATTGATAAATAATATAGGTATCTACTTATGGTATCCTTCGCCGAAAATTTCATTTTTTCCCACAAGACAAACAAAATTTCTTTTTCTTGAGGCATTTTTTCGAAATTCACAATTCTAAATTCAGTGCCACTCACTACACTACTGAATTACAATTTTGCAAATGTATACTGGACGTGAATAGTTATCATGATGGTTGAAGTCGATAACAGCTAGGCACTATCTAGGAATGCATTGTTACGGTTGAAGTACATACCACTGCAGCTGGTCTTTCAAGAGTAATTTATTAATGAAAGTCATGATAATATTTTAATGATAAAAATACATACATATATAATCAGTCTAGAATGTTCCCCCCACTCACACATAATCCACCACGCGGGCCCAGTGTGGGTTGATAGATTTCACGTCTTTAAATTTTTGTTATAGGACATGCCAATTTCATTACGATGTTTTCCTTTTACCGTTTTGAGAGCAGTGGTCATGAAATAATTTACACAAAGTAAACCCCTTGACAAGGTTCGAACCTACAACAAGTACGTCACGGCCGTTACCACTGGGCCACCACTTCTCAAATAAAAATGACAAAAGTACTCCTACGTAATTGTATATGTATAGTGTGTCCAAAGAGTGTTCCGGTAAACTCTAGAGTTCCGATTTGCGACGTGCGAAACATCATTTAAAACTTAGAACTTTCTTAAAAAGTCAATATTCTATCATTTGCGTGTGTCATTCGCTCATTGCTGTAATGGATGGCACGTGGTGGCAGCACGTTGGTACTGTGGTGACACCTGCCTCTCGCCTGGCCACCCACCGCACTGTGGTCACCGTTGTTTACCACTACTTAATTATAATTCCGCCATTTTTTCCGCGTCATTGCAAAACCCTTTTGGGAATAAATGTTAGCATAATGGTAGGGTATGATGGGGATTTCAAATGCAGTACGTTTTTGGTTTCCTTTTTGTGTGGTAGTTCCTGCTTTAAGTACCTACTGCGATTTTGAACCATCTGTTTCCGTGTACTTTGTAAATAGAAAGTAGTCTGGACACTCTGAAAATTCTAAATGTTTGTAACAGAAATTTTCTTATTTTGAATCTTGATTCAGTTAAATTAATTCTTAGATATAAGATTTTCACTCCGTATTTCCAACGTCAGCGCCAGTGCAAGTAAGAATGGTTGCGAGTCGTAAAAACATGTCTTTACACACTTGCCCGTCCGTCTATTGTTTGTCTATTTGTCGTTGCGTGCATCCAAACATCACTATAAAACGTAGGAATAATATTTATTGTTCGATGCTCATTCATTCGTGGACGTCACTTTCGTTTGGCTGCAGATAATCGTACCTATCAGCTAAATTCGCATATGTGTCGTTGAAAGTTGTATCGTTGTAAAATCTACTTAATAATAAATAATAATAATAATAAATCCCTGGACATTTCACACAGCACCATTTGTCCCAAGCTAAGCAACCTAATGCTTGTGTTATGGTAACAAGATGGCTGATAAACTACTTATATACAATTTTTTTTTTTGTAAATACATACATATTATAGATAGAAAAACACCCAGACTCGGAACAAATACATGTAGGTCATACAAATATTTGTTCCGTGCGGGAATTGAACCCGCGACACGCAGCGCAGCAGTCAATCGCTTAACCACTGCGCCAACTGTGCCGTCAATAGTAACGTATTAAAGCCGTTTATTCAGGGTGAAGGTTTCGGAAGGAAGTGGCATGTTTCTTTGTTCCACTGTTTGCTCCAGATGTTAAAGTCGTTGGTTATGTCGGAGGTCGCCAAAGACCGACAACTGACCTGAAGATAGTGGGGGATTACAACAAAGGGCCACTACGAGTCGACTAAAAGCCTAAGCGCTTCTTACTAAAAACAGCACCTTGCTGTGGAAGTGGTCTTCTGTGGACACAGATAACACAAACAAAATTGTATGTCAAATTCAACTTTGGAAACCATGGAAAATGTTTGTAATGACTCTTCATCGCTACAAAATAATCTGGGAAAATTTACGACAAACAATTAATTAATTAAGAAGACGATTTGTAAACAATAGCTATTGGTCACATTGGGTGAGGCTATACATAACCATGATCATTTGACCAGCTACGGCAGTCACCTTGTGTATAAGATGATATAGGCATGTTCATCCATTAATCTAACTTAAGACGTAACGTGCAACCAATATCGCTGAGGGATCTTTAGATCTCCCCACGATCTTTTAGTTCTTTACGTTGACTTCCTATACATTGAAAGAAACTGGCGAGAGTCTTCAAAGTTCACCTTTGAAATAGTTAGAATTGCGCGAAAATCCGTAAACTTTGTCACAAGCAAAGCGCATTAAATGAACACCTTACTCTTGGGTATACTATAGAAAGTACTCGTACAATATCAAAAGGAGACTCAGAAGACGTAACCATGGTTACTTGCAAGCTACGGTTTATTCCAGACAGGTAAAATATTAAAGTTGCTTGTTCAGAGAAACTAGGGCATGAATGTATGTGCATCTGCAAAATTTGGTCACATTACAAATATCACTACTGCACGTAGCTACGGCACAGATTGCTATTTCATCTCGAAACGTGCGCTGCATGATATTATAGACAATTTGTTTTAGCAGGCGTCAAAATCTAGTTCGTAGTTAGTGTTGACTTGTACTGTGAATACGGTGTCCGTCTGAATGAACGGTCACTAGGCGTATAAGAATTGCTTCCCTATTGCTTCCTATTCTCTAACAATTCTATTTGCTTCCTATTCTCGAACAATACAACCCAATACTTTCTAGATTCATTTATAATATTGAACAAAGATGTTAGCCACGTCTAGACAGAAGCGACGTCTAATCTCATTATGACGACTTTAAGTTTGAATTTACTCCTACTACGTTTTTTCTACACATCTTCGGAGAGAAAACTTTGTAATATCATACTTCGAACCTACTGCTGGTTGATTCCGTTTATTTGCAGTACGTAAATAATTGGTTCTCTGTCGAAGATTCCTGGTATCGTAGATTTCTATGAAATTTTTCTGAATACTATTCGATTTCAGGAGAAACGAAGGCACTCGGATCAATTAACTTAATAGATGTGAGACTCAAAGCATCAAAGCTATAATTTTTGTTGCCGAACAGAATACCAATAGATGAATGGGGCAATTTTGTGTATTTCCTTATAAAATAGTGTAGTTAATACCAGCGTTTATTTAGTGTAAGTGGTAACTACACGCGGTTAACTGCTAGCTATTCATTACAGTAAATGGTTTTCACATTGAAATACTCTTGTTGTGCCAGTAGAGGCCATCACTATAATTGGTGTCTATCAATCAACTATTTTTGGTGACGGTGATCTATGGATACAGTACTAAAGCGTAAACTAATCCTCGTCTACTTGCAAGGCTAGCCGTTAGGTTATATAGGTTTATAGACCAGTTTAACCCGATTCCTACCTAAAAATTAAAGTGATTACGCATCGAACGACACTGCATTTGGGTGAGTGACATAACGCTGCTACATTATATCAGTCAGGCTTATGTGAATCAGACAAACGTCGATCATTGTAAAAACACTTCTCATATTATGGATCATGGGACTATCGCTTATATTTAAATCTTGGAGGAAAAAATGAGGTTAAAACACAAAGAAATTAATCGTTTCCTTTGTAAATGTTTTCTATAATTTCTTTACAGGACACTGAGAACCACGAATACACTGTAATCGAGTTGACCATGATTAACACAGACAGCACAAATAATGGTCTGTCACGTTACATGCCAAATGTCCCATGTCCTGTCTATTGAAGTATTGAATGAAATTGGAATTGCAACAGAAAGGGGGTAACATACAAAAGGGCTGGGACTAGATCTTAAGACCACAAATGGTACCTTTCTCTTTGCTAGACGTATGCACAGTTCGGACAAGTTTTGACATAAAATAATATATCCAAAATCCACTATCTTTTAAAGGGGTGTCGAGAATTCAAATTAGTAAGTTCGCAAAGACCGTGACCTGGTTTTAAAATATTTTTATTTATTGAAAGAAGCCGGTGTAAACATCTCGGGCATTCAGGGGAGAAAAGAACGGTCTTCTTTGTCTGGCATGAAAAGCTTGTGACCTTCGCTTCATAAAAAGTGTTATTTACTCGAACTTGATATAAAATGTTCGGATTCGGACTGGTTGGTTTTTGCTAAAGTAGGTATTTCTGTTACTTTCTTCAAATGAATGTCTTACTTTTTACGTACCGTAAAAAACATGTGTGCCAAAAAACCTGTCAATTAATTAAGTTAAAAGGGACATTATGGATACTTACTTTTTTAACAAACCAACTGTGAGCTATTAAAATTAGAAAACCAATTTCATGACATGTTTATTGAAGCATGTATGTCATCAATGCAAACTCAGTTCGGATGAGACGCGCAAAAACGGAATATTATTTCACAGTGCTAAGCAAATATATATTTTTAAATATTGTGTCCAAATGTACCTAGAACATCAAAGTGATAGTAAATAAATTTAACTGATGCGAAAAATACACAGCGGCTCTGCGAGCAACGAAGTGCCGATATTTTAATTTTAAATATCACTCCAATAAACAAGCACGTGCATTACATCGCAATTAAACGCATGAAAACGGAACATGGTTCATCGGGCAAAGTTTAACTCCAATGTGATAACTTGCTAAAACCGTTAAGGCTTTTGAATTTGCACCCTGTAAACCAACTATGTCCGTCAATAGCACACCAACGTAGCATAGGTACCTACCAAAGTCAATACCGTGTGTCCATAGAACATCCTCAAGGGATGACAAATATATGTACAGTAAAATGATGGGAGTAATATCTGGCTGTGAATTAATCGAGCGAAATACCTGGCTGGGCAGCATGGATATTGCTTGAAATAACTGGAATCAGTACAGCACCTACAGGCGACGTAGAGATAAAGATAGATATTTAGTTTGTTGCAGTACAAATTAGCTAGCGTTGGACAGATTACTAAGTTATGGACAGCCTTCAAGTTACTAATAAAGAAGTTGGCGTAATCGAATCTATGGCCGGTCCAAAATTATTCAAAACAGCTGAAGCTAAGTTTTAGTCGGACTGAGCTACAATCTAAATTAATTGTATCTTAATGAATTTTTGATAAAGATAAGTATTCAATAAGATACACAGTATCGACACTGGCCTGCAAAACCAAGTAAGTACTACACTTTTAGAATTTCATTTTTATCTAAGCTATAGTAAACTATACATTACTAGAAACCATCTGACGAGACCTTGTACTGGGTCTTCTCAGATGGTGTCCAGTCTCTTCGTACCTTCGCTTCACCTTCTGGACCGTTCGTAACGTCACACCCACCATTCTTGCAGTACCACGCATACCTACTGATGCCCAGTTCCAGAAAAGTCATGATACTAGCACATTCTTCAGGTGAAAGATGCATGATAAATAAAATTTATGTGCTGTTGTCTAACTTAGCTTTTGTAACAAGACTCATCGATCAAGAAAAAATTTGAAAACAAAAACAGAAACAAAAAAATTAATGGTAAAATTGTAATTCGAAAAGGATTAATTTTGTTTTTAAAGCTCGTTTCAGCCATTTCTTAAAAGAAGGCTCTCGACTATGAAGTTTTTACATACAATATTAAACTCTTTTTCGAGTCCTTTTTATATCGAAAGTATATCTTGTGTACTTAAAAAGTTATTCCAATTTTAAAAGTGTGATACTTAGTTTTGCAGGCCAGTGAATAATATATAAACGACTCGACCGATATGGCTATTTCTTTTTTGTTGTGTTTCAGTGTTCGTAATTGTCGAGACAAGGATTGTATGATTTTTTTTTTCTAAAATCCACCTGTAAAGCCCCGGGTAACGCCGGGCACAAAGAGTCAGTACACTATAAAAGGAGACGTTTCATTATTGTATGGAGCTTTGGCTAGGACGCGTACATTTCAGAAAATCTGTGAAATATATCTACAAACATATAATAGGCAATGATTTACAGAATTGAACAAAATTAAAATTGAACATGTTTGACATTTGTTGTGAGTAAAATGGAGACATATTGAGTCAATGGCAGATGACAATGACGTTAATGTCATTATAACCTAAACGAGATATTTTATGTTTTTGCTTCATGGTTAAGCTCTACTAACTACAACTACGTAATAATATGGGAAGTCGTAGAGAAAAATCGCAAAATAACACTGAAAGCCACGAAACGAACACGCAAACGCAATGCACGAGAAACTCAAAACTCAAACTCAAATCATTTATTTCAATTAAACCATTTACATTACAGGCACTTTTGAATTGTCAAAATTAAATAGTCGGTCAGTTAGTCAGAAAGTTGAAGCTAGTCGCCCATTCCAAAAACGAAGATCTCTATGGAGAAGAACGGGCAAGAAACTCCACGGACAGTCTTTTAAATCAAGATATTATTACAAAATCCTGGGTACATTATTCTTATTGCTTCTATATGTGAGAACAATGTAAGAAAAGAAACAATTTAAAATATAACATTAAAAATAAGCCCTGGCAGTTAAGAGATGACCAGTCTCAACCGACGGCGCCGGTTCACGAACATGACGCGTGGATCAGCACCACCCAGCTCAACCATTTTGTAGGGAACCGAATGATCCAACACACGCGCCACCATCAGTGAGACATTTAAGTGAGCATGACATATTCTCAACTGCCATGCTCTTTCAAGTCAACATCAAAATATCATAAAAAACGGATCCATGGTTCTTACATTTACAAAATTTAAAAAATGCTTCTAAATTACACAAAACTCTAGTTTGCAATTTTCTTAAGAGATAAGAAAAAAAATATATAAAAAGTTACTACAACAAGACGAGACTGATTGACAATCAGTCCCATGACATTGACAGACAGTGTATGTCAAAATAAAACGTTCGGAAGTACACTAGCTAACTAGATGATTAATCGAACTAGAATACTAACTATTATCAAAATATTATCCATTAATAACACATTAGAAATACGTGTAATAGATGAATTAATAATAAGTGATACCTTTTTGTAATTATATTTAATGTTTTTGTATTTACGGTTTCACACTTATGTCAGATCCATTCTGGTTTCAGAACGCATGTTTGCTGTCAGGACGCCGCCATATTGGCCATAACGATAACAAATGGCAATAATTGAAAAAACTTTAATTTGTTTGTACACAAAGCGTCAATCTCAAATTCACAGATTAATATGTTTCCTAAATTCAGGGTATTTTTCCCCGTTTTTTGATATATTGTACAAGTGCTAGCCAAAAATGAAACATCTCCTTTTAGCTCAAATCTGATAAACCGATTAAAACATTAGAGCACGATGAATTGCTTTCTAGCAAATGGCAAAACTAGCCAATCAGCCTTTTTTTGTTTCGCGGTGGAAATCCTCATGGATTTCCTCCATCGTAGAGGTGACGGAGGGGTATGCTGGACTCTTACCGACTAAAACCACCGCGACGTTCCAGTTCTGCCTATGGCCGGGGGTGCCTAATTGAGCACCGCGTTGCAAATATTTTAAACTGCAGCAAATCGGATTACTTGCAGGTATTCGAGTGTAAATATAATAAAATCATCTGCCGATATATCGCGCCCTGCTGACGGCGACGCCTAGAGCTACCAATAATTAAATCGAAGCCGGGGGCGTTACTAGTTACCGAATGTGAGTATCACGGAGTATGAAGTAAATAGAGCAAAAAGTACGGGCTTAAGAGGCAGAAAGTACCGTCACTGGGCTACCGGCATTAAGTCCATAAGGTGTCCATCTGATGCTCGGCAACATATCGCATCCATTCGCTTACATACGAGTATATATGAATCACATGATCTCTCTGTTTCATTCATTTTCGCAGCGAGTGCAGGGAGCAAGGTTGGAGGACAGCGTGGGGTTGCCCTCATTGCAAGCCAATTTTGAAAATGATTGGATTGATGCACTAGGCAGGACGTAAAGGTAATTACTGGGAACGCGGAACAGGCAACGGTCAACTAATTAGGACGGGAAATTGGTTACATATACATTATAGTTGATTGAGTTTTTAACTTTTTTAAATCTGCGATATTCAATTTTGTAGGGTACCTATCTAATGAAAGAGCAATTGAATCTATTGGAATGAAGTCTAAAACATCACACTATACACACATCACACTATACAGGCAACAGACTTGGTTATTTTAGAAGTTAACATACGAGGAAAAAAATAAGATTTGGAATAAGTCCCGAATGTGGAAAGTTTAATTAGATTTTAAGAACTTAGCAAGAGAACTTGCCAACAATGCAGTAAATAGCAGAGAGACGCTCGAACGATATGGATTCTCTATTTCCGTTGAACCTTACTAAACCCCAAATAAATAGATAACATTAGTGACGAGTAGTAAAGTCCACTTAGACAACGAATTAGGTAACAGAGCTACCTAGGTTCCTAAATTAAGAAGTTCTCTATGCCCGCGTACAGTCGAAACTCTTTAGTCTCAAAGGACCACAACGAGGGCTTACGAACGAACAGTAGAATGAATAATACACACGAATAGGTTGCAGACTTGCAGGAATTCCTTTGTTGAAGTCTAATAACGTTTGGGTATGTCCAACGTCATAAATGGACATTTATTAAGTCTTATTATTTTTCTTTTGCCTAGCTTTATAGTACTCTTTTTGGGTATTTATTTCGTATCTGTCCTGAATCTTTTTAAGATTGTTTTACCTTTTCTATGCAATGAAAGAACGCCTACTCTTAAATAACAATAAAAAAACAGAAGCAAAATACATTCTAGAAAAACTTGCAAGGAAGGAATTGGGTGAGGTCGTTTCCCAGCAATGGGAAAGAGTTGGCTTATTTAAAAAAATATGCCCTGCTTTTGACACATTTTAAGGGCAGTTCGTTTGCGATTTATCGTGTATTTCCAAATTCGGCAGTATTTAGCGCAGTTGCAATAATGAAGTAATATTAACGCCCATTTCAAAATTCATGCGTGTGAAATAAATGTGGCGTAACCGTGTGACGTATTAGGCACACTTAACTGTCACGTCAATCAGTGTTAGGATTAGACGCCAGTTAAATAATATAATCAGAGTACGTACTCGTATGTACGTACATATACGCACTTTATCTGATGCTGTTATGTAACAATTTTCATCTTACTATTATAATCTTCTTACTATAATCCCAAAAGCTCCCAAACATGAAATTCACGAACGTAAAACTTCCCCGACTTCCCTAAAGCAGAACAAATGAGAAAGCTGAACAACAACAGCATGAATGCAGAGGTACCAATTATCTGGTAGGCACGTAAAAATACAACGAAGCAGTGCATGTGTTCCGCAACTGCATTTCGTTAGCCGGGTGTTGCGGACTCCTGAATAATGGATGAAAGTTATGAGCACCCACAATGGAGAAAGATATAACTTCGCGTTTACTGCATTGAACTGTAATCCGGCTCGGATTTCAAACTATCTTCGCTAAAAGCTAAAACGTCGTATATAAAAGCTGTCAACGATGTTACGTCTATGTATTGACCAAACGCGTCGCAGCCCAAAATTTTGGTGGCGGTCACCAAGTAGTAATTTAAGTTAGTAGGTAAGGCAAGTAAATCATGCAGACTCTCGACAGCTTGAATGATTCGGGGGGGGGTCATGACCCCCCTCTCGGACCGCGCCTGGTATTGACTTAACATTATAAATTTTAAAGTTCTACTTCATTTTTTCAAGTATTGTTACACCAACCGGCTAATTTCCAATATAGATTTGGCGTTTTAACTTTGTCACTTCACGTGCTTAAAAACGAACTAATTGTGATTAGTCATCCGTAATGGCTCCTGATCGGCACGGCTTTCACCACCATCGGATTCGATTATGTATTAATTATAACCGTAGATCTCATCCCTGCCTCTGGGCTGGATTGAGGTCAAGAGTGAGCCCATTGTCAAAAAAAAAATTGCATGTGAATTTTCGTTGAAATAAATTTTGCAATTGGCGCCGTTCGCTGCGCAAATGAATCTATATTCTATGTTTAGAAACCGATTTTCAGCACTAGTCAAATATTTGAATCTGACATTTAAAGCGTAGTACAAACTTTATAACTAGCTGTAAGTTTTGACATCCATGTTTGCTCGTTAAATCTTGTAGATGAAGTATGCTTCAGGAGATACTGACTAACACATCTTTTGCATACAACATTCGAAACTCAATACTTTGCGTTTCATAGTTTAAGTTTCCAATAAAAAAACGTAAATAATCAAAATCTTCAACGACCATCATTAACTAACCAAACGATAAAGAAGAGATTAAGATAAGACCTTAGTCGAGTTGAAACTGGTCTAAGTTGTTCCCGGTTATGTTATGAATCTGAGAGTTTCGTCAATTTTGTTCTAAACTAGCAATGTTATTATTATTATTACTATTAGCGGGTAATTACAAAATGAACTTCGTAATACGAACGGTAGCAATAATGGCGGGAATTTGATAAATGCCCAATAGTCACTTATCACTTACCACTAATCAACTGGTTTGAACTAAAAGTGTATTGACTGCCAATTATTTCAACAGTTACGTGGATCCTAAAACATACCAATTGAAATGATCAGTTCCAAGAAAGCGTTTACAGAAGTCATGAGCCGTGCGAATAACAGTCAACGGCTATGACATAGTGATTTAAAATTGTAATATACAAGAACAGAATAGAATACTCTTTATTAATTATTACGTACACCAGAAAAATTACAGATAAATATAGAAATTTTACATACGGTGACACAATGGGCGGTCTTACCACTAAAAGTGATATTTTAAGGACAACCTTTGGATTGGTCCACACTAGCTCAAGACAGATAGGAGTCGGAAGAGGAAGGGAGGCTTTTACCCTGCAGTGGAACAACATAGGCCAAAAATAAATAATAATAAATCTTTAATTAATCCTTTGGATGTATATAAGTAGTTTATCAGCCATCTTGTTACCATAACACAAGCATTAGGTTGCTTAGCTTGGGACTAATGGTGCTGTGTGAAATGTCCAGGGATATTATTATTATTATTATATAAAGGAAGAATAATCAAGGAGAAAATACTGCAGGTAAACACCTAGTAGTTGTAATTTAATAAAAATGTCAGACGAAATAGAAAGACTATAAGCAACTACATTAACGAAAGCGCAAAACATCGGTCCAAAACCGTTGTTCAAATATCATGTCATGACTGAAATTAGAGCATGATACAATATAGGTACCTATCTTAACGTGGCCTTCTACAAAACTAGGGCATCAAACATAGTAATTAGGTCTGCGTACAAAAATTGGAGCATATTATACCTATATCTGGCTCCATCCACTCTACAAAAATAAACCATGAAAAGCTCTGATTAGCTCGAGCTGAGCTGTGAAAGTTTATACCATTATTGACTTCAACATAATAACATTATTGATCTAGTTTGTCAATGTTACTGATGTGTGCGATCTTCAAACTCAAGTGTCATAATTATTCTCAACTAAGTTGGCGATTTTCTTTTCTCAATAAGGCACCTAAAGTATATTCAATAAAATTGCGACTTTTGCAAGAGCTTATCAGCCAACTTATACGAGTAGGTAGGTATTCTCCAGACAGACGACGTACAGCGAAAGCTTTCTTATTCCTTGACGGAGCGAGTGAATGAATCATGGTAGGCGTGGTGGTTACGTCAATACCGTTCCACCTACGGAGGTACAGAGCTGCAACATATTTCAAAGTTAGTATTGTGACTAGAAATGTAACATAAAGTGTGTCTATTTTTACCCCCAGCCGTATGACTACAGACGGATTTAAAAATTCATGCCGCCTCGGTATCAATGCACTTGTGGGTTTTGGTTTTAGCTAATAGTTTCGGTCGATTTCGATCGGGAATGATCTGAATTTACTGGCCATAATCGGATTTTAAGTCTCGGCTTAAAATCCACACCTTCCTCGACTCGACAGCTATTGAAATTGCTTTTTCATTTAATTATGGACCGGGCTCATATTTCCGTCACTGCGTGTAGATTTTGGTAAGTATTCTTATTAAAATCATCTAGTAATCGTGTTTTAGTCAATCTAAATTACTATACTAAAGAGAAAAGATTTGATGTTTATATGTGTTTTGTTACACTTTCACGCTAAAACGGCTGAACGGATTTGGATAAGGACATACGCTATTCATCCTGCATTGCATACGACGCGACGTCGCGATCAACAGCTATTATTAATATACTAACTGGGTGTACCTACTACGAATAATAAATTATTCAAAGTAGGTACGTAGTAGTATCCTATATAATTATGTATTATTTTGTGTCAGAAGATGAAGCACAATAAATCCTTAAAATTATGTTACTACTTAAAATGCTAGCAAGTACAGACGCCAGCAGGTCAAGCTACCCGAAAGTGTCAAATTTTCCCATTCAACCTTATACCTCATACTTTAGCGATAAACTTGAAAATCTATCACAGAAACTTGACAGATTGTAGTAGCTTGATGTGCTGGCGTCTGTACATTCAAGGCAACATGATGCCGTGGCCAGGGGCAACGCGCGACGCGGGCTTCGCTGGGACGAGTCAATAGAGGCATGTCGCAATGACTAATGATTCTTCACATTTATAAGAAAATATATACCAATTAATTTGTGACTGTAAAAGCATTAATCGTTTATCGTGGTTTATGCCATATTGAGGTTTTGTCCCTATTTACAAGTTTGTTTATTACCGAATGGGATCAGAATTAAACCCATCCGAGACATAATAATGCCACAATATTATGAGAAAGGTAGGTACAGTTATATTCGAATACGTATGTGTTTAGGAAGCTATAAAAGCATAAAATAAAGTAGTAAATTAACCTTAGAGGTGATTTTAAATGCAATGCTGTTGATTCTTTTACCCATAGAAATAAATTAACTGGAGGCACGACGCAAGAATGCATAACGATGACAAACTTCGACACAGTGTTGAAGTCAGTGGAAGTCCCGTTTTAGGTAGGTAAACGCGAACGGAAAAATATAAATGACGTAATTGTATTATTGTCTTGCGCGATCTTTTCATGTTAACTTTATAACAATGGTGCAATAAATTTCATTTAAGTGGTAATTTTTTTTTTTTCTATGAATAACATACAATTCCGTACTGGGTCGAACTAGGTTCTTAAAAACTTGATCCTCTCGCTTAAAACTGGTCTTCCGTATTTTTGCATCCAAATCAATATACGTATGTAAATAGAAAGCCAGTCAGTGGACCAGTCGCACCGGTTATGAGACCACGTATTTGCAACACGATTTTATTAGCCGGTGCCAATTCCGGTACTTGGGACCGTAAAGTATGTACCTACTAAATAACTAGGTATGCATTTATTACTTATTACATAAAATATAGCCACAACGAGGCAATTATGAAGTAATAGCTCAAGAGGTGTTAAGTACAATAGTTGTTTAGTCAGCGTCGCGCCTTCAGACGTCAAGAAACACATCTTAATTCTTAAAATAAATATGAAGAAAAAACAAATAAAAGAAATATAATAAAAATATATAAAAGAAGAAAGAAATTAACAGAACGAAACAAACTACTAGAATCTATCCAAACCAATAAAAAGAAATACTTCTAACAAGACTGAATGCAATTGTTGATTGAACCCTAAACCAACCCAATTAAAAAAAATACATCAAGTATGACATCACACCGATAGGGTTGCCAACTATGATTTAAAATATGCCTCAGTGGTTTATTTATATTTGAAATGTAGAGATTATTTCCATGCACCTCGATTTTTTTTTAAATATGAACCACAGTCCGATTACGAACTGCCTATTCTAAAAAATCTGTAGCCGTTGTTTTTTTTTTTTTTTGGTATTGCCACTAGGTACGTCTACCAAACTGTAGGTTGCAGCCGACCCGTTTAAAAAAGAAACAATTTACTAATCACAATATCTATTACCTCATTTCAATGAACATGCAATATAACACGGCTCCAAGGTGTCAAGCAATTTGTTTTCCACATGAGTCATTTTAAAAACCAAAAAGGTTGGCAGCCCTACACAACACCAATGACCGACGCGTCTACGAACAGAGCGTAAGGTTCTTTATAATGTAGTGACTCACCCGAATGGTAGCGGCTCTCGTTCCGCGTTAGCCGCCTGTTGGTCCTTCCAGGCGGCGAACGGAGCGCCGCGGCCGATCTCACTGCGACCCGATAAAGAACCACACGTACACGTAACAACACACACACAAACGCGCCACACGCTTACTTACACAGACGCCACAGATAATACCTTTTATTTTGAATTCGGAATCAAAAGCGCGCCAATATTTGACATTTCAACCTGAACCGCTTGTTGTTGAAAACAGATAAGTAGCTAAACTCGCTCCGTTCGATTCCGAAATCAAAATAAACAAGTTTAATCACCATCTTAATTTGTTTAAACTAAGTATAATTTTAACCATTAGCAAAACGTCTAAACACCTAAATGGTGTTTAAAGTTGCTTTTATGTTAATGTCTCGGTATTATTTCCCCGGTAATGTCCACACTCAGATATCACATTCTTGATATGTATTACGTACTAAGTGACTACAATATTCTTGTATAAATTCATTTTATTTACAGTACAAACATCACGCACAAACAACCACATTTTAGTGTTAGGTACTATTCAACACTTTTAGGCTTTGACACGCATAAAAAGAAAAAAATAAAATATTGGATTAAAATCCCATCGTTTTGAAAAATCTGAAAAATGACATTGAGAAATAGGTGTAAATGGATAGACAGAAAATAGTTGGAATTGAGTTCTCGCGCGATCAATCATTTCATTGTTTAAGTTTGTTTTGCGGTAAGGATGTAATACAACAATAAGTAAGTAGTACCTATGACCTATTTCGCTATTTAGCATGGGGTATTTGTTCAACTTACACGCACGCTAAGGAAAACTAATTTATATAATACTTAAGGTTAACACACAACAACAAGAGCTTATAAAAGTAAAATCAGACCCCCCAGTTTCTTATAATATTTATCGATCTCAAAGTCTGGTAAACAATCCAAAATAGTGTAAGTTAGTTAATGCATTAAATAAGCACAATAAAATTAATTCTGAATGAATGAATTGATAAGTTGATTGAACGATTCCGGAATAAAGAAGACAAAATAATTTTGAAAAAATAAACGTTAAATGTCAGCAAAGAGAAAACTCTACAAAGGTCTGCAGCCCAAAATGCGATTATCAGGCTGTCAACTAAAAAAAAAAATTTTTTTTAAATCGTTTTCTTTTTTTTAGTATGAACTGTCATTTCTGAAAATAAATAATTGTCAAATAAATAGACGTGGATTAATTGAATTTCCGTTTAAATAATGAATAAACATTTCGAAAAACCAGAAATCGACGTAAATATTGAGCGTTTGGACTCGGACATCATTGACGAACATCTTCGTAATTCGACTGTCGTGTTGCAAGATATCCTGAAAGACAAGGAAGACTCCAATGACTGTAACGACGACGGTGAAGCGCCCTCTGACGGTGACGATAGCAACGACGACGGCCATATGTGCCAACATTGTGGGAAGATCTACAAAACAGCTAGTACATTACACGCTCACTACCTGCTCATGCACCCTGAGAATGAGGTAGAGGGGCAATGTGTGGCGTGCGATAAGAAGTATCCATCAATGCTGAGCTTGCAGAAGCATATACGATACATGCACCGATATGGCCATCGCTGTAAAGCTTGTTATAGAACGTTTGCGACTCCCGAACTGTTAGTTCTACATGGTGAGACTTGCAGTAAGACTGAGACCCCTTGTCCACAATGTGGTAAGGTATTCGATTCCCACCTCGCTTTACGAAACCACATAAAGTATAAACATCCGGAGAGAAGGAATCACTGGTGCGAGCTGTGTCGTCGCACATTCACGACTCACCGTGGCTTGATGAACCACAATGCAACGATACATCCCCCGGGAGCAACTAACTGCAGCTGTTGCGAGAAGACCTTCAACTCGGTGACTGCACTTCAAAGTCACATACTTTACAAGCACACAGAAGATGGATCTAAATGTGCACAGTGCCATAAAGTGTTTGCAAAGAAGATATGTCTACAAAAACATCTAGTAAAGAATCATCAGTATTTCATGGCGAAATGTGTAAACGATTCCGAAACTGGGACTTCCACTGAGTCAAATGTTAAATAAATGTTAATTGGTTAGCTTTTTTTTTATAAAAGATGTTACTCATTTAGTTTATTAATAAAGTTTTGTTTTAATTCTTATATACTGTTTAATTTGATAGTAACCTCATTTAACATTATTTAACCGTTTTGAAAAATAGTTTTTGCCTCAAATAACTGCAGATATATTCAGCATATATTGGAATCAGGGATAAGCACAAACCACAAGCAGACATTGTAAATGTATCAGTACAATTTAATCAAAATAAATTACAAACTCATCACCCGCCCTTTCACACACAAGCTGTAGTTATATCATTGTCAGTCCGTCGTTAACCGTAAAGTGCACGACACGGTCAACCCAACCATGACGCGTTAAAGGTCGCCTTAATTAAATATTAATATCTGCCACATTATACCCGCCAGATATATGTCGCATCATTCCACCATCCCATACTTTTCTATTTTTGTTTTTTGAACGAAAGTCTACACAGGATATTACTAGGACAGACGAAAAATTGATTTTCGAAACAGCAAACGAACGTTCACCGTCTAATCAAAAACGAAAAACTCTCGGACAGTATTATGTTCCGGACGTAAACCAAAACGCGTTTTGAATTTTCAGACCGCTGGTTTTACCGTTTCCGGAAGGGCCATTTTATTCAAAGCCTATTTTAGTTTTAAAGGAAGAAAATGTCAGTGTATGCACCAATGTGGTAAAATAAATCTCGTTGTCAAATCAGATACAGAATAATCATATCATAATTCAAAATGTCAGTAACGACTCAAATACTATAACCACACGTGTTATTAGCCAAAACACTAGGACGACATTGCTCAACCACTTTAATTCCGGATACATCATCTATCTATAAAAAGTACTAATAATAAAGCTGAAGAATTTGTTTGTTTGAACGCGCTAATCTCTGGAAATATCAGTCGGATTTGAAAATATATTCTTGCATTTGATAGACCAATTCTTGGGGAACGTTACATGACGCTAAGGAACCCTTTGGAGACGAGCAAAAAGAAAAAATGTCAGATATAATATCGAAATAAAAGCGAGGACGGAGGTGCTGCGAGTGTTCGTGGAGAGTCGGGGAACAAGAATGTCACGCGGACTAAGTCGGGGCAGCAGAAGCTAGTACATAACGAGATACAAATACAAAAAAATACAAAATACATAAATATTTATTAAGTGTCATACATAAATTATGAGTTCACTTCTTATAAATATTTTTCTAGACGGTTCGTTTTACTGGGCTCTTTTTCTGTATAGAAAAAGAAAACCAGCATAAAGGGGATGACGGAGACTTTGTTCGAACCTGAACCAGCCGCGTCGAGTCGACAAGGACTGTATTCTGAGCAGCATCATGTCTTAAAAAAGACCTCTAGGATTAACCTGAGGAAGTATTACAATGTATTTTATCTCATCTATTTATTTATTTAGGATCTCCAACAAAAAAATGCACTAAACATGGCACATAAATATGCGCAACATCAGGTATTAGATAGCAGTGGTGGTGGTAGCCCAGTGGTAGTAGCCCCAACTTACGAGTAAACCCAGGAGGGCGCTTTACTTTATGTAAATAATTTCAGCACCAGGGTCAAAACGAACCATCACCATCACCAGACCAGAACCATCTCTCAAAAGGTGAAGGAAAACATCGTAACGAAACCAGTAGGTATGTCCTAAAACAAAAAAATCGAAGACATGTGACATCTACCAACCCGCACTGGGCCCACGTGACAGTTTACAGCCCACTCCCTCTCGAAGAGACAAGGCCTGTGTCCCAGCAGTGGGAACATCATAAGCTGATTAAGTATCAGGTATTAAGATTATCATAGTGGCAATTTATATCAGAATCATAAGCCAGCGTTATGTCTGAAATTATAAATACAGTGTTTTGGAGAGCAGCTTCTGTGTCGTCAAACACGCAAAGAATGATATAGATAGTAAGCGAAACACCTAAGTTTGGTTCGAAAATAAAAGTTTTAATCAGGTTGATGTGTGGCACGCATCAACCACAACAGTAACATGTCTATCACAATATGTGTTCCGCTGTAGCCGTTAAAAACACATGCATTAACACATGCCAATGGTAGGGGACGATGACTGATGCACCGTGCATGCGACTCTCGCCATTATATCTGTCGCTGCCCAAACAATGGGCTTGTTGCTACTGAAATAGAATTGCATGACTACTAATATAGGCCATTTTACAGACAACCATTTTGAAATATTTGCAAATTCAAAACATATTCAAATTTTAGTTACGAGAACCTATTTTCGGGACAATGTAAGTTTTGTATAAAAGATTTAAGTTGTATATTAAAATACATACAAAGGAGAAGTTGCAACAGAATTCATTTTGGAGTAGTTACGGAACACACCATTGTTTATTTAATTAATAGTTCTGTCGTATCTTTCAGGGATCAGGGAGGAGGAAAGATAGAGAATTATGAGAAAATGGATAGACTCCCCTCCCTCCCACAGAGAGGAGGCCTGTGTCCGAGCAGTGGGAACATTATAGGCATTTAAAAAAAAAATGATTGTGAAAATTTAACCCGGTGGAAGAGTAAGTAAGGGTGTTTTAAGAAAACCGTTCAAATTAAGTTAAAATTAAGGCAGTAAGTACTGGCAGAGATTTACACGAGGCGGGCGATGAAAATGGGGTTCAAAATATTAAGTAAAGTTTTTATCTGCAGTAATTAAGTACAGTTTTCCCCCTGAAAAATATAACTAATTTTGAAAATGCCAAATAATTTTAGGGTTCGACCTAAAAGTTTATTTTAGTTACCTACAATGGAAAGCAATAAACTATTCCGCAGGCATTTTGGAACCAGCTCCGACTGACTTGTCAATCTGTATTAACAGCGCAGAAACGTTGCAGACAAAGTTTAAAGTTAGGCGGATCACACACTACAACGCATCACGCAACGGGGCGCGGGAAACGGAGGCCAATACCCCGCGCGAAAGCGCGTTTTTATTGAATTTGTATGTAAAAAATCACGCGCGGGGGCGCGTTATCTGCGTCTCGTCGCGTGGCGCGTTGCAGTGTGTGATCCGCCTTAGCTTAGTTCGAAATATTTTTCTACTTATAAATAAGAAATGTCCAGCAAGCCAGAAATATTACGAATTCATTGATAAACGGATTTTATCAATGTAATAAAGTATTTGCGAGCAACAAATATCGACGACTTTCCTGACTTGCAAGAAGTTTAAATGAAGACTTGTCTGGAAACGCCGCTAAGACATTCTGTGTGACGGTCTACAAAAATCGCAATTTTCTTGTATTTTGTGATAAAGTCTGTTAGAACAATCGCATGAACGGGGCACACCCGGTTCCCGGTCGATCACACATCTATTTATAGAAACTTTTTAAAACGTACGCTACTTACGTTTCCTGCAATCGTGGACTCGGTAGCCGTTGATCGAGTGTTTCTATCACGCGAAAGGGTAATAGGTATAACCGTACTTAAACCTTTAATGGCACGATATTTCAGCGGTACAAAGGGACATTTTTCTCTCTTTCAGCGTGTATAGCTTTGTTCATTATTTTTCAAAGCGGACACAGTTTTCAGCACTTTCGTAATTACCGGAATAATATTGTTTCAGTTAATTTAGTTTATATTATTTTGGAGAGGGATTTGTTGGACAAGACATGCGTGCATGTGTGCACAGACGTGTTTATTACTTATGCTTCATCATACTCAAAATTGCTGGTTATTGTTAATTAAACGCGAATTCAGCTTACTAAAAGCTAGAAAGTTTTTGTATGTGCTAGGATGGATGGCTTGGAAGAGACCTTCTCACGGAGTCATTTTCATGACAACCGTGTTCATATTGACATACTCATATTTTTTTCCGTATCCATATACGTGCATTGTATCTTTGCGGCAATATTTGACTACTTTTTTATACGAAATAATATGGAACAAGTGTTTTCCAATACCGTCAATTCATCTATACTTGTTTTCTTATTTTGTTATTGGCATTACGTATTGTTCTGTGTTTACGGAAAAATCGTCAAGCGTTTTCTTGGAACGTGAGCGGGACTTCAATCGATACAAGACGGGGCGACTAATTGGTGTCGTGTGAACAAGCCAAATTGACAGATGGAAATTGGATAAACACGGAATTGTTAGCTACCGTTTAGTTCAGCACTTTTTCCAACAGCCTGATTAGTTCCAGTGTAAGCCTCGCACGTTTTCTTTATCAATTCGATTGGCTGCAATAACATGGCAGCGAAAATCTGTTGGTTATTTGAAAAAATTAATTATAGTCGATCGACGTTTGCCTCACAATATCTTTGTTACGACACGGTACTGGCAGTAATTTGGTTAGTGCCAGCCAACCACGTGTCGCAATAGTATTACGTTGAACAAAGACCTGTTATTTGATTTTGTCGAGGCTTCCTTGATAAATAGATTTAGCAAACATAATTATTATGTCAGGACAGTTTGAGGTCCTCCACTTAAAGCACTGATTTCAACAGTACTGGACCGAATCGCACATGAGCACTTCCACCCATGCAGCGTTTTAGTAGGTCTGCATTTTTTGTAAAGAATTCAATTTGATTAAAGGAATGGTAATTGCAGTCTATTCAAAATTTTATTCTGGGGAAAGTTGTGCTTGAGTTTTAAAAATACACTTAAGAGACCAAATTAGCAGCTTCGAACTTATTTAAATCATTTGTACTAGTTGTAAAATGGGTAACTATCATAGCGGATGAGTTAACAGCCTGCCTATTAATACGGTAACAACCGGTAACTATACTTAACCATTTACGCACTGCTGCAATTGAATCCTACACGCAAATGCTTATGATACGTGACTTAAAGTAATAAACGCTGTGTCACCGAGTTGACTTTTTAAACTAGCCTTTTCTTGCGGCTTCGTTTGGTTTTATCCTTATTTGGTTGAATTCGTTTACAAAATGTTCCAAACTCCTGATACCCTTATAGCTAATGCCTCAGATAGACAACCTCCGTTGAACTTTTAAAAATCCAATTGCATATGCGTACTCCACGGTGTGTAATATTCCAACTGCCAGTGTCGCATGTCGTTACCCCGAAAGGTTCATGAATTAATTATATCCAGGATAGTAGTTACGGCGTGTATAGTTAAAGAGAGTGGGTTTCTTGGGAACGGACATATTTTATGTATCGGGACTGTCACTTACATTGTGTAACCCGCACGGGAACTCCTGGAGCACAATTCGCTGACATTTCAATATTTAAATACGTAATGCCTCTCTGAATGGAGTACAGTTTATCGTGACACTCAATGGCGACGCTGCTAAGAATAAATATTGAAATTATGTGACGTTTAGTTATATTTCAGTTTTGTTCCGTATTCGCCACCTTCCTGGATAATTAGTACTAGTATTGGGTAGAAGCAGTATTGCAGCAACCTATTGCTTTGACTATTTTGGAAAAACGAAATGGTTGCATATTATGGTACAGCCATAACTTTCTGGCAAAATAGAAAAAATAGCATTTGCGGTCAACGTTCGATAATATTCGTATAATAGGACATTTCCACGGTTCATTTTACAAAACAAAATTGTCGATACGTGTCGATTTTGTAAGTCGTTTTCAGTTGACTCATTACAGTACTCCTTGACCGAGTTTTCGTAAGAGCAAGAATGCAGCGGAGGTTAAGGCTGTACACCTATAGACAATGATTCTGAATGGTTTTGCATAACTGTAATTGAAGCATCGCGTGTTGGGGCCTTACGAAGGCTCACTGCTCTTCGAAGAGTTAGATAGTAAATAGAATGTAATTATATCTAATTGTAATGCAAGTAATTTCGTTGATGTAGAGCTACACTTTACGATGCATTAACTTAATTGTTTATTGAGTTATTTGATTTTACAATTTTATTGGAGTTGTTTTCACGTTTCAAATGGCTAAAATAACCCATCAATCAGTTACTTCTGGCACTAAAAACTAGAAAACGCATAAAGCTATCAGCTATCTATCAATCGTGCTGTCAATAATCTGGAATATTAAACTGAAAACGTGTGGGCGGCTCGCGAGAGTGCCGTCAGCTCCGTCAGCTGGACATCTGTCATATCGCCTTTTTCACACCAATTAGCAATGCTAGGAGTCTTTGAAGACAGCTATAAAATTGGCGAGAAGTAAAGATAGTAAACGTGTCATCATTACTCATTGCACCAACGTGATCAGTGGTTTAGCCTCGTTTGTGTAACTTCATCTTTACGTGTCAGCGACCCTTTTTTTTTTTAACTATAGTTGTTGCTTGGGTATCTATTATTTAAGTATAATCGATACTGGAAATATGAAATAACGTAAGGGACAAAACTAAGGTTTTCAGGAGAGCAAAAATAAGATATTTTTCTTACAAAACTGGCTATAATTTTTTAACTATATGTTTTATGTAAAAAGTGTCTAGGACAAAGTTTCTTAGATTTCTTCATTCTTTGAAGCTAAAATAGTAAAAAATCAATAAAGCCTACAGTTTCAAAGATAGCATGTCCCTTACGTTAAATAATAATGAATACGAGTGATATACGTTTACAAAATTTTAGATGTAAATAAACGGCATTGATGTATGGGACACATAAGGAAATAAACATGTAGAGTTTTTCAAAGTAAAGGTCTCTTAATGGTCTATAATGTTAATGCTGTTAACAAATATAAAAAATAGAATTTTATACATTCGTGACTTACTATGCCTATGCCATACAGTTTAAAACTACTTGCTGACTCATAGGGATAAAAAATAAACGAATAAAAGAGATCAAAACTTTTATTTGTGCTCACTAATCCTCTTTTATAAACGCAATTTAGGTACTTTCGTAAATGATGTTAAGTATAACATTATTAAATTCTGTTTTAAATCATAATAAAAATAGCTATTTTGGCTTACTAAAATGTCCCAAAAGAAAAATAAAATTCACTTAAAAAATAAACAAATCAGTTTTCTTAAGTAAATAGTAATCTATAACATAAAAAAAAAACAAATTAACTTCCTCCTTAATAGAAAGCCTACAGATAAATTGAAAAAGTCTCAAAACTTAGTCATTATCTTTGTCAGTCTCATCATCGTCGGTGTCATTGAGCCTATCTTTAATTATACTCTTATTATGAAAATTCAAATATTCATTGTGAAACTTATTTGGAATTATACCATTGTAACATAATTTTTTGAGATCTTTAAACTTTGGAACTGAAATTGGCACATCGGCGTCGAGGCAACGATGAGGGACGACCTGGGTCTCGTCCTCGACAGCCGGTGGAACTTCGTCGAGCATTTCCGACGTTTGGCCCCCAAACTGGAACGGGCCGGGGCCGCCTTAAAGCGGCTCCTGCCCAACCTGAGGGGGCCAAACGCCTCCTGCCGGAGGCTTTACGCGGGGGTCGTGCGGTCCATGGCCCTATATGGGGCCTCCTTGCCGGACTGCCGCCATGGGATCTGGAGGTGATAGTCCTCGCGCGCCTGCATGACTGGCGCGCGGATTCACTACGCCGGGGGGAAACTCTGCACCCGTGGCAAATCGGTGTGGAGCGGACGGACCTCCGGCGCGATCTCATGGCAGAATGGAAGGCGCGACTATCGCAACCCAGCGCAGGGCACGCCACGATAGTGGCGATAAGACCCCTCTTTGAGGAGTGGCTAGAGACACGGCATTCTCACGTACCGCCTGACGCAGGTCCTCTCCGGACACGGGTGTTTCGGGAGGTTCCTGCACATAATCAGGCGGGAGGAGACGCCTGGGTGTCACCACTGCCAGGATCGCCCAGAGGACACGGTGGAGCATACGGTGGAGGTCTGCCCTGCTTGGGCGGAGCCCCGCCGTGTCCTCGTAGAGGCGATCGGCAACGGCGGCGACCTCTCGCGTCCGGCCCTGGTGCAAGCCATGGTCCGGGGTGAGAGGGAGTGGGAGGCAGTCACCTCCTTCTGCGAAGCAGTCATGCTAGCGAAGGAGGTGGCGGGGAGGCTGAGGGAAAACACCTCACGCCTCAACGGCCGCGGGAGACGCTCCGGGCGTCGGGAGCCGCGTAACGACTCCCGGCCACCGTAGGCGCGGGCCTGCGGGGGCGGTAAGTAATGGGTAACTCACCGTCCGATCAGGACCAGGCCTGTGCCGGACGGCGCGTTGTGTTCCACGCGCGCCTCAAAGAGATGTCAGCAGAGGACGGGGCCCGATAGGGCCGAAGCCTGCCAGGGCGGCGGGATCTTCCGAAAGGGTTACCGCTGCCCTGGAAAAGAAAGGACTAAGGAAGGAACACGGGTGGGTTTTAGTCAGTAAGAGTCTGACACTCCCTTACGCTCCACCCAGAGCGGGAGGGGTCATTTGATGATTTCCCATCCTCAAAAAAAAAAAAAAAGGGTCAATATAATTATGATAATTTGAGTCACAATTTAATGTAAGGGACATAGTATTTGTACTTTCTCAGGGAACACTAATGTATAAGACAATAATAAAACATCTCAAATTATGGAGTAACTTATGTGACCTGTTGTAAAATGTACTCGATTTTTATTTAATGTAAATACCAAATACTGTGAGTAAAGAGACTTACATTAGTTTTTATAAAAATATTAATTTATAATGTCGTATACAGCCAGTTTCTAGAAAAAAAATGGTCTAGGCCTACGGAAAATATGTGATGTAAAGGAATTTTTTTTTAAGATATCGAGATTTTAAATATACCAATCGATAGAGCAAAAAATTCCGAATCCAACGATATATATAACTCATTTTCGACCAAATGTCCCTTACGTTATTTCATATTTCCAGTATCGATATATTAGTTTTCTAGGATAAATAAAAACTTGATTTACACGCACATGATCGTCTAAATTAATCATAATAAGTTGTATTTGAAGCATGTTGTGAGATGAGTCTTCTGGTCTTTGGATAATGCTGTTTCTTGACATAGGAACAAGTATTTATCCCAACTTGACCTATAAACTAGTCGGATTTTGTAAAGTCTGTACGATCTCTCACAAATTTTGTCTTTAACTCGAGTATAGGAGTTTGTGATAAGCACGCGATCTTTTAAACTATAAATAACTCGTTTTGTGCTGATACTGCAAAAAGAAGCAAAACAATGCATACGAATGACCAAATTACCAGCGTAATGTATGTATGAGCGACGCATTGTCATTGAAAAAATGCAACTATCAGTTACAATCCAACGCATTGTATACAACATTATAAGTAGCGCCATTGAATTATAAATAGAATGCGTAAACAAATATCTTAGGTCTATAATCACAGCGTGAATCATGCCTTAGTTACACGTAGGAACAAGCTAATTGTACGCAAACAAGGCTTGTCGTCTCGTTTTTAAATTAACTATTTTAATTTCCCGGAAAATAGCGCCGTCATACGTTTCAGAGCTATTAAATGAGTTCCGAAAACTCGTGGGACATTATCTCGTTGACGCTAAATAATATTTTTATTTCAGTACGAAATAATGTTTAAAAGTTGTGAGGTTTTGGTCTGAATTAAACCGTGGAGTATGACTGTGAGCAACGTGAGCAATCACGTGGCACGTGGTGGCGGGAAGTTGGTCGCTATGCAGAGAGAAAGGGATAACCTACAGGAGAGGGTGACATTTAGCGAGTTGCTTAATTTAAAAGCGTACAAACTTTACCGTCATACCTGGTTGTTATTCACAGTTTTTGTTGCAAAGCCGAAAATTGAACGTGAATACTTTACTTTGTAATATGTATTAGACAGTTATTATATGAAACATGCCGCGTGTGATTTAAACAATAATTGTGTTTTGTACATTACTCATCTTAAATTCAAAGACGTCAAAGGCATATTATACTTCTAGTATAAAAATACTGTATTAGTGGCAATAACGTACCTAGGAACCAGTAAGTCAACCAAGACCAAAAAGACAACTGTAACGTAACTTTTTGCCGCCTTCAGCGAGGAAATAGTTTGAACTAGCAATACAGGGCTTTGCGATACTATTGTAATAAAATGCTATTGACGATTTATTCCGCGTATAAGTAAGTAGCTATTAGGACGATCCTTACTCGATAGCATAACAATAGGCTTTATAAAAGAAAACCAATGAGACAAAGATTGAAATATGAATAGAGGCGCAAAAGAGCTTAACAGAACATAATGCTGAAGGGTAAAGAAAACTTGTCTAATGGTCTTTTTCAGAGTATTTAGCTGCCGTCAATAGGCCCAGCCATTTGTCCATAGAGAGACGGACAACAAGACAGCTCGTCGATACGTATCCAACTATCCAAGCTTACGGATCAACTACTCGTGAAATAATGGCCAATCCAGCATTCAGCTGCTTCATTAATTCAGTTTTGTTTGCATTTTTTTCTCGTCTCTTTCTGGACACAGTTCAAAGTGTTCAGAAAGAGAAACGAAAAAATAAAATGCAGAAAATAGTTATGAGCTGCCTGAATTGCATTTACAGTTTATTCCTGAAGCCTCATATGGATCATGATGAGACAATTACAGAAGCAGATGATTCAAGACTTATTTAGCTATTGAAATGAAATCCACTCAATCAATATGAACAACTAAACGACCGAGATGCAACGGAAACAGCTTTTCTTCTATTTCATTAATTCTTATCGCATTAAACAAGTTTGTAATGTAAACAAACATGAATATTTCAAGAATTATGTGGAATTAAAAAAAAAGCGTAAAAAGATGCAAAGAAAGGTTCAGTGACCCCACCGACCAAACTCAATTTAAATGCGACGGACAGACTGGAGGCAGACAGAATGGTGGTATTGAGGTAGCTGTAAGACCTTTATTATTATTAGGTACTGAAGACTACCGAATTTATCTTTAAGCAAGTACCTTGCAGTATTATTTTTGGCGATAGCCCCATTAATAAATTGAGTTTATGAGCAGATTCAGAGTAGCGTAAGACTTACCTTCTCTAGGTTGACAAGAGCACAGGCTGCCAAGCACCTGACATGTCACTTTCACAGCGCGATCTGCGTAGCAGCTGATATATTCAAATGCAGACATCACACAGCTGACCTTAGGCGTGTCACTTTGTAACAAAACAACCATCCATCAAGAAGTTAATTTCTAGATAATAAATAATAATTATTAAAAAATCAGTGAAATCTAAATATAAATCATCAGTACCTCCACGAAGGTTAACAAAAAACTGCAAGGTCGAACCCCGCGTTGTTCTATTAGTGTGCGAATCAAACTGTGTCAATTTAATTGGGAAGCGAGCCGCGCACCGATCCGCTGACCAGATGGTCAACAAAAACACACGCGTCGCGATCGTCTGTCAAAGAAGTCTAATACTGCATACAAGCTGTCTATCTACATGCGTACAATGCAAAGGTGACAGCAGGTACTCGGAATTCTCATACAGTCATTAAAACGTTGAAAGACTGACAAGCGATTCAATTCTTTTAAGCATTCATCATTGATTCACCGTCGGGTAGACACAATATCTAAGTCGGGGATTAAAAATGTATCACCCTTAACTATTATTCCGCTATCAACAAGCTGCCCAAAACAGTACATTATTCCAATTTACAATACTTTGGGTTGCAATGCGAATGCGATTTCATTTTAAATTAACGTCGGAAAAATAAACAAATTGTTCTCAACAAATATTTAAATTTCCATTGCAGAAAAGCAAAACTCAAATACACGAGTTTCAATGAATAAATACGAAAGGTGAATCATTTTCTCAAATTACACGAATATTCCGCGAAAAGGGTAAAATGAACGAGAACAGAGTGAGGGTATTGCATGAACAGCAAAAACCTATTTACAGTGAAGAGCAAACGGAAAATGGCAAACTAGCCGCCGGCTATCCGTTCTCCGAATAAAAAGTACTGTGTTGGGGAGAATAATAATAATTTATGTAATCTCAAAAAAAGAACTTTACATTCTAGTTTGAGAATGGACATGGACCTTTATGTATTCTATTCCTAGTGTGTTAATCCATAAAAATATTTGAAATTCGAAAGTATCTATGGCTGTATGTAACCTTTTTACGGCTAAAACACTGAACGCATTTTAATCAAATTTGGCGAGGAGATAGATGGCTTCCGGGAGAAGGACATAGGCTACGTAATAGAGAATACGTTTAAAAAAACTATAGAATGAGTCCAGACCATCATTTCTATGGCCAGACAGACAACGACCCAGCGTAATTTGCATCACCCGAAATCGACGAGAAATTTTATTTATGACTCTTGAATTTGCGACGAATGTAGGGGAAATTTAAATTAGGTATTGTGTCGGCGGACAGTGAACAGATTTCCTGAAAACAATACTAGTGGCGCGGTATAATAGAAAATTGAGTACATAAATAGCGTCCAAGAAAGCATACTTAACGACTTTAAAATAATAAAGACGTCTTCGTAAATTTAACGTTACGCTTCTGACTTTTCAGGATTTGATTGAGTTCTATAAAATCTACGATCATAATCTCTTTTATTACAATAAAACTCCGTTCGTAGTTGCTTTAATTTGGAAAATGAAGCGCAATAATTAAGACAGGCAGGTTATTACTATTGCAAGTTTTTATTTCTTCGTTTATTATAATACAACCAATACAAGGCACACTGCGATATTTTTGTTAAAAACAAACAATAAATAGTTTAGAGCAAAAATTCTCGGAACATGTCAAATAAATACGCGCGTAGGTTAAATGCAGTGTAACCTATGCGGACTTAAGGGAATAAAAAAGTTATGCGATGGCTTCCGTCGCCTACCTGCCGTACCTGCGAGCGTTATCACATTACCTCCACCCTCGGGACCCGAGCTAACTGTGTACAAAAGAATGGATTCAACTCAAGCAAAAACGTGTTAATTAATACTTGGTACTTACTTCAATACGTAGAATGATAAAATTTAGTGTCAACATAGTAAAGTTAAACTATTATTTAAGCTCTGAGGGGCAATTCTCGTAATTTCTAAGAACGTTCTCAGTCTGATCTCAGTCTCAATCTGTCAAGAATACGACGAATTTCGATACATTTTGACATATGTTTGTCGCCGAGATGAGACCGACTACATTTTGAACGTTTTAAATTACGAGAATTGGCCTTCAGAGTTTGGTATTTATTGTAATACATAGTTTCAAAGATTCTCTTTGTGAATTTATTCTTTGTTTGATAAAAGATCCTCTTTTATAAAACAGAACGGGTTTGAACGTATAAAATGTTAAGAGTGCCAGGAGGAATCGGACGGAGCTTTCAAACGGACCACTTTTTGCTTAGAAAAAGTTGTCCGTTTGAAAGCTCCGTCCGATTACTAATGAACGGTTTTAATTTAATGGGATCTAAACTTAAGTAGTCCCGTTTTTTAAAATCTTTTTGAAGCATCGGCGATCGAAATATTGTACAACGGGGAAGTATATTGTAGAAAAATATTGTAAACCAGAGATTTTCGATGAAAAATAAACTCAATAAATTGATGATTAAAGATTCATACACATCACATTTTACATTTGAATTCACATTGATATATATTCGTTTGATTAGTTAAATCCCTGATCAATACCAAATTGAAAGCGTACTCTTCACTGAGTTATGCATTTGTTCATTTAAAGGCTTTTGTGAACAGTTCAAAGGTTGACAATCAGCGACTGAACCAAACCAACAAAAACAAAACATTTTCCGATGCCACCATTTTATCCGGCCAACGCATTTTGGTGTTCTTTTATTCATAAAGCGAAGCGTGAATAAACGAGCAGGAAAAAGTATCGAGTCCTCTGCCTAGACCCAAATAAACATAGTTGCATAATTTGATTGTCTGCCGCAAGTCGCGACCAATCCCTGTGAGCTATACAGGGTGACAGGGACAATCGACGTGCAAACTCAAATAATCTGCACAGCTATTTCCCAGCTATGTTGGAGTCAGCTTCCAGTCTAACCGGATGCAGCTGAATACCAGTACTTAAGTATATGGAGCGGCTGCTTATCTGACTTCCACAACCCAGTTACTGGGTAATACGATACCCCTTCGTAAGACCGGTTGTCAGACTTTCGGGTTTCTGATGCCCTGTAACGACTGTCAAAGATCCACGAATGACAGCCGGGACCAACAGCTTAACGTGCTTTCCGAGGCACGAACTGGGGTTCACAATCATGAACTGAATCCATGGTAACAGGTTGCTCGTCGATGTCCCTGTCACCATAATGAATTGCGGCGATAATTAATCACCTGTGATTTGGTCTATTAGTGCAGATGCGGTCGGGGTGAACGGGTACCTAATCAGGTCAAATTCAAGTTCATTAGGTATTCAGCTGATACGATAGGGTTAAGTATTTTTTTAAATTGACAGTCGCCCCAAGACATAGCATGCATCTGTCTATTCCCGTACAGCCAGATAGATAAAAGCTTTTTTCTAATACAATAATAAGTACGAAAATTTTAAAAATCCTGGATATAATTAAATTAGCGAGATTAGAACTTTTTAGTAATCAATACAAGCAATAATGAAAATAATTTCAATGTTGTGAAGATCATAATCCACTTTTGTTGAAAAGAAAACTTGATCAGACATAATTATACCCTATGCGTGTTTTTGCAAAACGTTGGCCTTTTAACTGAGTATTTGAGAGAATGTAGAAATTATAGTTTCTACAAACTAGCTTTCTGGACTCAAATGGACACCATATACAGTGTAACGTGGATAAGTGGAGAGAGAGAGAGAGACGAGACCTAGAATTATTTATCACTTAGAGGCTTATTATTTACCCAGTTTCCATAGTTAGGTTTCATTGTCTGTTTTATTTACAGAGGCCCCTGCTAAGACAGGTCTAAATGTACCTTTTTTTTTATTTATAGAGGTGTTCATGCTGCCCAGTAACTGGGTTCTGGAGGTCAGATAAGTAGGCAGTCGCTCCATGTAAAATACTGGTATTCAGCTGCATCCGGTTAGACTGGAAGCCGACCCCAACATTGGGAAAAGGCTAGGCAGATGATGACAAGCGTTCATGTTGAAAAAAAAAATCATAAAAATGTACATTTTAAGATAAATTCTTATTAGTTGTCTTACTTATACAGGCTATTGAACTACTAAGTCCCAACTTTAGAGATAAAAAATGTAACAAATTGCTTTTTCAGTTATAAACAAATTATAGGGATATAAGGGTATATAAAATTATAGGTTTAATTATTCCCAGTAACAGAGGTATTTCAATGCAAAAGTGTCGGGAATTCATTGTAATTATCGATAGTAGAGGTATCCAGGGTCCACTTAACCAGGTTACTGTATTCCAGTTTCGTCGTTCCGAAATTCTAATTATTATAGCTACGAGCACGCTTCGCCAGGGATATAGGTACGTATTTGGAAGTATACCCGAAAATCCTGAATGTCCCGAAGTCCTTAATGAACTTTGATCCTGTGACCACTATTTAGGTTCGGTTCTTTGACTTTACCTATTCGTAAAATAAGTTTCGAATTTGTACCTACTTACATAGCAATTAATGGCTATATTTCATTGCCCTTAACCTTATTCCGGCAGTGAATAAGTCTTTAAGATAAAAATATCCTTAACGACTACCTGTATTACTGATAGCATCGAAATCAGGTTTCTATGAATAATATTAAAACTAGTTTCGTAGATCAGCATCTTGTATAAACAAACGGACCGCGTCACTAATCAACATTTATTTAACCAATTTATAGCTTTTAAACCTCAGATTAGACCGGTTATTAAACTGGAATTTTTATTTAACTATCTAACAGTAAGTAATTGCGATTAGTGCATTAATATGCAAGCTATAAGGACGCAGGAAATTAAAGAATGGTTGGTCCTTTTGTTATTATTTTTCTTCATAGTAGACCACAAAGACCACAAAGTGGTCAAACGCAAACTTGCCTTCAAATTAAATACTTAGGCTGCTAGGATGATTCCGATGCAAGGAAATCGATTACGGGAGAAGCCTCAAAATTCGTCGCCGGGCATAGGTAGAAAACTCTTGAAAAATATGGAATTCAAATATTTTAAATAGAATCAGGCAGAAACTGATCAACGAGGCGAAGGCAGGAAGCATAAAATGACAAAAATTACCAAATTAAAAAGGAGATTATTTTAGAACGATCTAGTTAAATACTATAAAGATTACCAGCAACACGTCTGAGATAAGAGTACTATCGTAGAAGCGCTAGTGCCGATGCCGCATTGATAATAACTGACCACAGGGGAGGAAGTCATGTCCCACCCTGTCGGCACACATACCGTGTATGTGTCGTATACTGACCGCAGGGTGCACGCCCGCTGCACCTAGGATTAATAACCTACCCGGCACTGTCATTGACTTCCCGTCCCATTAAATCTATACATGATAGAAACTTATGTAAAACAGCAGTTTATTTTGCCATGTGGTGTGTTTTCTAATATAAAACATTTAAAAACTTATAATAATCGAATGATTTAAATAGTAAAGTCGAATTAACTAGCTAAGAGCTTTTTAAGTTTTTAAACACAATTTAAGTTAAGCTTTCAACCATTACAATTTATTAAGTACAATTGTATTTTATTTATCAATGTAACATACAGTTCACTTCATATAGGTGTGAGAGGAATCACTACATCGTTCATAATTAAAACGTCATCAATATTACGAAGCCATTTTAAATGCTCACGTTTGTACTTCCGCTCTGATATTTTAATTACCGCTTGACTACGTTCAATTCTGCTTTCACAGTTTTACCAAAGGTTTCATCTGAAAATGATCGGTGGGCTTTTAAATGTTTCAATAAGTACAACTTTTATGACCAATTTATGATAGTATTCCATCGTAACTCATTTATTTTTTATCGCTGTGTTATTTGTTTTATTTGGGGCGTCTGAACCCAAAGGACAGACAAACAAAGGTGAAATTGAGAAAGGACATCTTAAGGAGCACCGGATGACCTTAACCTTTGTATTGGTATGACGCCTAATAAATTATATGATTTTCTATTCTGACTAGGCGTGTGATATTGCTATTTTAATGAAAATTTGCGTTGCTATGTAAATGTGAACATTTCTGTAAGTAGTGAATAAACTTTAAGGAGTACAAGCATGTCAACTAAGTTTAATCTTATTCAGCGCAGCCTCTAGTAGCATCGGCTGAACAATGTGTAAGATTGCGTAAGAGCTAATAAACTGTCCGCCAGGATACCGAAGACCGAACAAAGCGGATAAGATTGCAACGTACTGCGGACCCTAGCAACAGACGGATTAACAACAAAGGGTTGGAGGAGATTAGAGAACAAGGCAATAAAAGAAACCTTAAAAACTGTACAGCATTACGGACTAAGTACTACATTCAGAACAGTATCTAGCAATCCGTTAAGAATGTAATTCTAGTGCCCAAGTCGCCACAGTAAATTTCAGATTTTGCGAGATAAAGTAAATAGTTGCCGCTTGACTAAGGCGTAGGTACGACAACAATTTGTACCGCGGTCAGCTTAAGGAGTTGTCGTTGACCATACTATACTTGGATTATTCTAAATGGTAACACTCCCAAAATATTTCACGTAAGGATCAATTGTATCGATATTTACCTAGACACTTTCCGTTTCCTTTTTACTGGGTAGAAAGCAAAAATAATCCGACAACGAAGGTTTATTACAAAGGATTTTTTTTTTTAAAGCTACGTTATCTCAACACCCTTCAAAGCCGAGAGATACCTTACATGGAAAAATCAAAATGTAAAAAAACTCAGGCCGTGACAAAGGGATAAAAACTTAATTACGCAACTTCTTTTCTTTATCATTTGTGCTCCAAAACAGCCTCAGCTGCATTTTCTTCCATTCCCAAATTACCACGAAGACAAAAGCACGCTCGGAAAAACAATACTGTTCAAGTAACGAAAAAACAATTAAAGTTTCGAGTGGTCTTGACGCAGATAGAAAGGCGCTCCGGAGTCCCGCCTGTATAATAAAGGCCCTTGAAGACCAAGAGACAGACGAACATTGTTGACATTCGCACGAAGTGCAATTTTAGCGGGAGCGTGATGAGCTGATTTGACAGATATCGGAGAGCAATTGCTTCCAATTCCAATAAATTCGCAAAACCATTTCTCGTATTCCTTTTTTCCGCAGGACGTGTCGAAATGATTCGTAACAAGACTAAAAAGATGAAGAGATTATGCATATTTGCAACCTCTGTTATTTTGATCCAATTGGAACGATGGACCTGGATCGCTTCAGGCTGCTTGTTTTAAGTTTAATCTAGACAAAGACTAACATTAAAATTCTACGATTCTGTTTGTTGAAAATTTGAGATTGAGATGAGAAAGTTTTGAGCAGAACGGATGCAGTTTATATGCGCTGTAAGCTTCTGTTTGAAAGATGAATCGTCTTTATCGCTCACCGTATTCACGAGACATATTCCGCTAACAGTAAACCGCTATCAATTTAGACTTCTTAAAAGTAAGTGGCACTAATTAGTAGGTTTGTCGCGTAAGGTCTCTCACGTGCAGACCCATTATATCATAATAAATATTGTTACAACGCGGCGGATGTGGGTTTCCGTAGTGTAGTACTTACATGGCTACCTAAATACCTGTACGAAATTAGGTCCGGGCACCGCACGACCGATGGAATGGAAAGCGTGGTTTCACTGACTAAAACTACGCTGACCGACCAGCATTGATAACTTCTGTTAATATGGAAAGTGTTATTTTTTTAATAAGTTTATACACAGATTGGTTGTGCGGTCAGTGGTCAGTATTAATTTTCAGGGCAAGGGTTGAGTGATCAATCATTTCTGAAATTTATAAAGCAGTTTTTGTTAGCGTGTTTATCTTCCCTCGCCACTTGCTAAATATTTAGCTGTGGAAAAGGATTAGATTAGGATTGTATTTAAAAAGTTCCAAACCGGCAATAAGGGGTTTATAGGTACTCGACTCGTAACATCGATCGATAGCGATACTAATCAAATATTACCACCCTTCTAATGACCAGGAACGAACAAAATAAGTGTATTAAAGTTTCAATCGTGTCCGAAACAATTAACTTCCTCAAAGCAAAGCTATTTTTAATTTCATTCATATTTTATCAGAGGGGTCATTGAGTCCAACCAATGGTGGAAATGACTAATAAAAGAGAAACTGTATTACAAGTTGTTATGTTCCTTGCTAACGAAACTAGAAGTTCGGAAGTCAAACAGGTGTCCAACTTCCCATGGAACAGAAATATAAAGTAGTATATTCTTTTAGAACTGTACCCTAATTGCGTAACACACGATCAATCGGAATCGGTTTTATTTTGACAGTTCAACAACATTCATTGCGTTATTTACGTTGTTGAGCAGACACATGACACATTTTTTGAACATAACATATTATGAATCAATGGATTAGCAATATCCTTCAAAATGATTCAGATTGAGATTGATTGTGTGTTACGCAATTAGGGTGCCGATGTACATACAAACTTTCCTGCTAACTTTCTCTAAGAAGAAAACCTTCTGATAAGGAAATACAATTTCAGACTTATATGCAGGTCATCGTTAAAAAATCTAAATGGAAACATAAGTTTGTTGGCTCTAGTGTAGATAGACGCAAAGACATTACCATCGGTAAATTATTTGGTCTTAACCTCACATAGCTGCGTTTGGTACAAACAGCTGCTGGACCAAAAACCAGTTTAGTCTAACTAATGTACTCCGGAACGCTCAAGTGGAGCCTCATTAATGCTCGTTATCTCGAAGTTAGTCATATTACACCTTAACCTGCTGAAGTATTATTTTATATATGTACTTACATAATCAGCCTATAATCTTCCCACTGCTGGGACACAGGCCTCCTCTCTTCGAGAGGGAGTGGGCTGTGATCTCCACGCGGGCCCAGTGCGGGTCACATGTCCTCGAATTTATGGTTCTAGGATTTGCCGGTTTCCTCACGATGTTTTCCTTCGCCGTTTTGAAAGCAGTGCAGCAGTGGTGATTAAATTGTTTACACAAAGTAAAGCGTCTGTCTGGGCTCGAACCCATGACCGACAAAACTGCGCCACCACTACTCGAAACGAAACGAAATCAATAGGTTTGTTAAAGAGACATTGCACGCACTTAGGTATTCTTGGAAGGAACCAGCAGCACTGCGGTCTTTAAAAAGCTCCTATGAACATTAATTGTAATATTAAAATGAAGAAAAATACTCAAGTACTTATGAAAGCAAGCGTTGAAATGCTTCGGAGAACAGACTATGCATTAGTTATTTTCTTTGAAAGGATAAAGTAACTACTACTTAAAAAGTCGCGAAGAAAAGTTAGCACATTCTTAATTTCTTTAGATTTATTGAAGTCATGCTGCTTGAGAAAATGAGAACCAGAGGAACAAATGCTTGACCTAAATGTGAAGCGGGGAATAAAATACCGAACATTTTTAAATATAGGATGCTCCAGCTTTTATGATGGAAAAAACAAACTCGTAATCTGACTATACATTAAAATGTAGCTGACTATTGGGTCTGGGAAGTTAGATTTTACGGAGACTAACATCATTTCCTCTGATTTTACTATTTGATCTCAGCGGCTTATGATTCCTACGTCTCCTGCAATATCTGGTCGTTTAAGGCCACAGGAAAAACGTAGCGCGCCAACATTTTATGCCATCGAATTCCCTCGACTGAATAGAATAAAATGTTGAAAACGGATGTTTGAATTTTTATTTTAAAAACTACAACTGGCACTAAATTTGTCATAGTTCGCCATCACTCAAACTACGCGAGCGAGCTTTCGGACAAAAATTTTAATTGAGATTCCTGAAAAAAGATGAGCATGTGTATGGAATTTGTGTACAATGAAATATTTTAGCACGTAGTACACGCCACACGGTACACAAACATGAATGTGCAACACGATATAAACCAGTATATTAACTGTTTGGCTAGTTGTTATACAAGTTTCCAATCAAGGTCGCGCCATTGTTCCTAGTGTAACCAGCTGGGCTTTAGAAGTTATGTTTAGCTTTATGTGTTAATCGAAAACCAAGTTTTGATAATTATATTAAAAAGTAGTAGTCGACGGTAAATAGAAAGTGTAGGTACGTGTATTTTGTACTCAATATAACTTTTTCGTTATACCTACTTAGTAAAAGTGAAGAGAATGCTGCATGAAATTCGTCACAGTACTTTTACGCTTCTCGCCAACTACGAACTGACATCAAGCTCTAAGTATGATAGTCTTTTTTAGGTTAACGCTGTTCTCGGCAATAAAACCGAAGCTTTGCAATGCTTCTTGAAACTGTCACATAAACAGAACAAATAGCTATTTTGCTTACATAACATTGCCTACTGACCTGAGTTATAAAAGGTTCTTGCGAAATTACCATACTTACATTCATGTACAGAATGTAAGTTTATATAGTACCTATGCGATAAATTTAGATTGTTAGCATCCTAAATATGATGAAGGGATTGACTTAGGCATCGTAAGGGAAGCGATAACCAACGGTGTTACAGCCGCTCGTAAAATAATTTAAGGTTAGAACATAATACGAGAACATACATTTAACAGGCGGAAGATTTTCTCCGTCTCATAAAATTTTTGTTAGCTGGGTTCACTAACAACTATTGCTGTATTTTGGTCCGGCTATTTACTCTCGCGTAGCTAAAAGCTAAAAACAAATCACAAACTAAACTTCGTGCGGTCAGGGCATGTTTCAAAATCGATTAAAAAGAGTGGTCATCGAATTTCGGATAAATGTCGTCATGGTGTACAACTTTTGCTAAATTGCTGGGTTACAGCTGGAAGTTCGACCTGTTGCATATGGTCGAGCGGCCGGTTAGGAGCAGTATGGACGGAGGCGTGTCGCCGAGTCGGTGTAAATCCGCAACGGCAACGCTTCGAGCGGAGGCCGTGGTGGTGCAGATAAATTGTGCACATGTGTCCGTTGCGGAATTACTATAAGATTACAAGAAACCGCTCTTGAAATACACAGGACACTGCAAGCAAGGCTGTAGCTTGTGGCAACGAATTGAGATTATTCCAACCCATGGTTACAGGATAGTAGCACTTGACAACTATCCCAAATCATTTGTATCTCTAAAATGATGAACTTTAGGTACAACTAGCTTCATCTTTTTGACTGACCGACCCTTGACAATTCAAAAGTGTCTGTAATTGGTTTACTTGAAATAAATAGTTTGCGTTTGAGTGAGTTTGAGTTTAGGAAAAAAGCACAAGTGCCTTACGGAGTTAAGTAACCACGAAAAGATGAAAGTGTCACCTGCACATGGTTGCAATAGACTCAATATCTGTTGCACTAGATGATATCCGTTTCGTAGTAGCACGTAGTCAAAGGAAATCCCTGGAAAGTTCTCAAAGGGAACCAATATCGCAATGCAGGCTACGTTGACTCAGCCGAACAGCGAAATAAATATATCCAGGTAATATATTTAAAAAAAAAACCATTGACTGCATTTTTTTTTTGTCAGTTACACAATATGCTTCAGTCTGCTTCATATTTTAAAAGCTGTACCACGTCCACAGGTAGTTTTATTTTAATAAAATGTAAAAGCTAAGAGCATAATGTACCTAGTGATTAAAGGATCAAAGGATCCTACAGTATTATAAAATACCTGAAACAAAGTGGTACGGTTTCTCACCAACAAGGTGCGATGATCAAATTATCTAAAGTCACTTCGTCGAAAATATTTCTCCAACATTATGTCATCGTTTTAACTTACCGTTTTACGAGAAAATGTCGTCGCAACGATGAAGTGCACAAAAACTACTGAACAACAATACCAAAGTGATAAGTGCGTAAATGGTGTGCAGTAAATGCTAATTATGTGCATCTCTAACTACTTTACGAAGCTCAACTCTGTACCCCATTACCGCACTACGAATAAAATACAATTGCCTGTCCCTCGCTCGTAAAACGGGTCCATCGCCTTGTCTAAACAATTTAAAAAAGGAAAGAACTAGCACATCAATGCATTCGACAGTCATGCCACAGTGACTAAGTATAACAAGGAAAAAAAACCATTGCCTAACTAAAAAACAAACGAAAAAGAAGCTGAAAAAATATCGGGCCCAGTATACGTGACTCAATCATACAAGGTTATAAGGGACCCGTATTGGTAGCTGCCACGTGTGTGTTGTAAGTTAGTGTATTGAAATTATTAAAAAATGCCATTAGGTTTTTTGCAAATCAAGGAGTGGTAACTACTACTGTGTGTTAGTTTAAACGTTTTGGAGAAAAAAATGTAATCGTTTTTTTTTTTTTAGAAATAACACGCAACTACTGTGTGATCGGGTGTCACATTTTGTATTGACAACCTTTGAATGTTTTTTCCGTTTCTTTGACGCATAGGTACCTTTTTATTACCATACTACCTGATACTGACGTGCAAACAAAAAACGTAAGTAAATTATAATTTCGCGGGGTACCTTACCGCTTTCCCTTTCAAGTCTACGATTGAATCGGTTTCATCGCGAAATTGAATGAATGAGTTCAAAAAGGAAGTCTAGGAAAGCACTCAAGTTTCGACACTGAAATGAAATATTGGATCTTGTTGTTGGATAACCTCTTCGGATACAATTTGTTTGACGCCGAGTATCGCAAATACGGCGTGTCAGTTGTAATTTTATATTTCCTTCCTCCCGTTGGTGGTTATGAAAACTATTTTTACAAGTTGGATATGAATCGTAATTGTGCACATTTATATGACCTTGTTCCGGGAAAATAATACTGTAATAAAACGTTAGAATTTATAATAATTAAACAATTTCAAATTATTCTTTGAATCCGTTAAGCGTAGAGACCAAACTCTCTGCAACTTCGGCATTCACTCGGTTAAAGTTTAAAAGCTTTTCATTTGGTGTATAACCACAATATTCTACCTGTGGTATGAGGCGTTTTACTCACATGTACCTATATAAGTAGTTGGTTAGGTACATCACTGCGGCAGGTCGCGGTCTTTCACCTAAAACGAACTCGCCTCTTTTCCTCAATCGACTGTCACATACCTACGAAGAATATCGTCACATTCGCCTGTTGTTTTGCATTAGTTAACTACAGCGTCACGCGATTATTATTCAGAAACTATCGAATAACCCGTAAAAATCAATACCATTTCTCTCTTGTTGTGACTTGATGACCACAATTGTTTTATTACTGCAATACCGTGTTCACGTGGATCAAACGGAATCTTTTTCAACTACATCGTGACTCTATGGGTTTCATGTTAATAAAACGGAGAGAAGAGATGATATGCGAACACTTTGTTAAATGCATGATCATAATATACCTACATTCATAATTTCTACTAAAACTTACTAAAAAAATACCTACTAAATGCGGTCTCAGTGGTGATCGTTTCAATCAGCTCGAAGAAGGATGCATTTTATTCCAGTTGAGTAGAAGCAATCACAAATTAGATCTACGCAAGTTTTGGTGTCATCAAAACACCAAATTGCAATTTGTAGTTTTTATTTCGTAAACATTGATGGAGCCTGTAACGTAGAAGCGAGAGCCTCTCGTTACAAGCTCCATCAAATTTTGAAATCGAATTAGGTCGTCACCCGGGGGTATCGCGTACCACATATTATAAGTTACGTATCAATGCGCTGCTGCATATATTATCGAGTTAAAATGTAACCTGATAAAGGTTCAAAAATAGTATTTCATTTCTGCCACGCCAGTATAAGGCCTGGTATAACATATACACAAAAGCGGAGAAGAGCGGAGAGGATAGGAAATATTTTGTAGGTACGGCGAGTGAGGAGAGTTATATGGGGTTTAATTACTTGTTCGAGCCCACCTGTAACCAAGCACACCTTGGATTCGGTTATCCAGGTTAGGTAAGGCTTATAAGAAAATTCATTTGTGTCCCATAAACGCCAATAAGCTAGCCACCTCATAAAATAACAGTTATTGGCTATCCGGGTAATTTCTCTCAAGGGATAGGTACTTATAATTTCCACAAAAGAAATCTTCAACAGTAAATAGGTAAGTATGTTTCTTGATTTAGATATAAAGGAACGAGAATCTATATTTTAGGTTACATACAGGTTTACATAAATAAAAAGTAAATTACCTCAGCAATGCTCTATTATTTGACATTTTTGCATGAGCTTATCAGAAATCCAAACTTCGGAACAATGTAAGACTTGGGAATATATCGAAGTTGATAGTACAAGTTCGCTTATGTGAGCATTCCACTAGGTAGATAGTTGGCAACTTGTATTTAGCGAACTAACAAGAGTTACCGACTGCACGCAGTGTGTAAACACTTTAACTAATGTTTGCTCAAGTTCTGTGGCGGTGCTCTTGTTCCGAATAATTATTAAATACATGTCAACAGTCAACACTTCCGTGGAATGTTTGCACAAGATTTATTAATAGTGCATAACATATTCAGATTTGCAATATTGGAATGATCACCCGAAAGTGACTAAAGGTTTACAAAAAAAAAATGGTTTTGGACTGCATTTTCAGCTTTATACCTAGGTCGACTAGCTCGCAACACCAGTATGCAGCGTTGGCTTACCAATCAATCACACAAAATTTAAGCGCGAAAACCGCGTGCAGCCTAGATGGTGTGCATACAGTCATCCACCACTATCAATACAAACCTTTGCTCGTAGAACAATCATCAACAACAAAATAAACTGTTTAGTTTCGTAAGACTAGGTAAAAATATAGGTAGTGAAAAGGTTTGAGATAAGAGTGCTTAAATCGATTTCATTGGAGAAAAAATTATGGTGCTACCTAATTTTGTTTGAAAATGTTTTGTTGCCTATGTAACTGCTACAAAATGAAAGTAAATATGTGACTTTTGTAAAGCTGTGTTTTACGGAAGATCTGGTTATTTAATTATGTTTTATTGGAAGTCTGTGAAGTCAACTTTTTCACATAGGGAGTTTTTACCTTACGGAGAACACAAAGCAGGCAGTTAACTATGAAAGAAATGGCCAACGCGTTTAATTAAAATGAAAAGGGAGGCTAGATTTTCAATAAAAAACTGAGCATCATTTTATACTACCTCTACCAGTTACTGAGGCAATTAAATTTTTCCTAGTAAAAACCTTTTAGTTATTGTGCCGTTACTCATTATAAACAAAGGAAGGTGAAAATGAATTCATTAAAAACTTAATAGATATCTCACCTGAACGGAGGTTTTTCAAACACAAGCACAGTTTTTTTTTAAGCATTGCAGTGGCATCAATTCCATTGTGGTTCTTTCAGGTTTAAAAATCCAATCTAATGGTTCAATGGTTTTAGATTGAGATAATTATGTAATAGGATCAGTTGGAAACGTGCTCGGAACCAAAGGCGGTGGTAGCAAAGCTCAAGAAAGCTGACAATAATACTTTTAATAAGACCTAAATGAGTTCTTTCCATTTAATAGATCATTTCAAAAAGGTGTGATTTCAACAGAGTTAGAGTAAATAAATAATAAAGCATGTGCTCCCACAGTACATTCCTCCACTCTGCATGTTGTGAATTTTCACAATCATATCTGCAAGCGTGCAGGGACAGATGGCTCTGTGACCCTACTTAAAAATTAAGCTCTGAAGCTTTACTGACTGCACTTTGTATTCCAGCTGACATAATTATGTGACAATTTTATTTAACTCTTCAATTTTAATAAAAAGGTGGTGTGAATCCTTTAGCTCTTTGAAGCGGTAAAGGTCGGGCGGAATCGAGCGAAATTTTATTTTAAATCACTACTTGCGAATTTTGGATTTTTAAAACTTTAAGGTTATTTAATTCCACGCTCTACATGTCTAAGGGATGCAAGTTATAACTAGTCGCGTGGTATTTAGATTAATATTAATCTGACATTTATAGACCGCTATGGGTTGAAATTCTATTTTAAATAAAAATCTACTATCTAATCTTTAGATAGTAGTTTTTTATTTAGGAATCGCCATCAACTTTTAACTTTTTTTCAAATCGGAACTCGTTTAGATCGAAATAGCATTTGTTCCGTCGAAATAACCTTGATATTATACTACGGTGTGTGATGTTCAAACAGAAACCTGAAAATATTCCTTACATAATCTTTATTGGGTCCGAAAGAACTCGTTATTCAGTATTCGATGCGTCCACAAAAGAGCAAAGTGGTGTTACCCGCATTTTCAAAGCGAATGTTAAGGTTTCCGTTTCGTTCCGATAAGTAATTTTAAATGCAATTCAACTCAAATGCGGTTCTCGTACGACCTGCATATTGTGGAATATAGAAAGCTTTAGACACCCATAAAATTCTATTCAACGGTAAGAATGCTCAACAAAAAGGAAAAATGGCAGTGAAAATTTATTTTCTGCTTATATTTTACGAAAACTGTTCGTTCTGGGGCATATTAAACTGATAATTTATTCTACGCAACGGTTCTTCTTGTTGCAATGAAATTTGTTAAATGACGCAACAAAGATGCAGCAAACATTAACACTATTTTTTATTTTACACCCTTTGATGTTTACAAAATAAAAACTATATTGAGCCAACGAGTGGAAATGGGAAACTTCGACAAAACCTGACGGCATTTTCTGAACAAAATTAGAGTTTCATTCCGGAAACCATCTCAATGAAGCGAAGAGCGCTGTGGTTCGGCTTGTGTGCACTTAATACTACCAATTTTAGTTTTATATTTTTCATGTTGCTACTTTATTGTAGCCGTTGTCGAGATGTCGCCTACTGTCGTGTTTTAATAAATTTTATGGCAGGCCTCAAGAGCATTGGAGAAATATAATATCTTTTATTTGAAGACATCTTCTTATCGGTCCTGAATTGTTGGAAAAGTAGGTCTTATAATCTTCTTAGAGCTCTTTGGCTTGGCTTGGAATGGCTTTTATGAAACGTTCTTGCTTTTTACAGCCATTCTATTTTATTAAAAACTTGATTGTATGCATTGTTTTTGTAATATTATCGATTATTTTATTTGTCAATGCACAGAACTTCGAGTAGGAATAATACATTGTTATCCAAACATAATACTCGGGCAATAACAAGCGAACTCTTTACTGTATATATTAATATTCAGCTTGGAAAAAGAAAACAATGAAAATATCGAAGTTTCCTTGAAAATACATACATATAATATACTTAATTTAGTAACAAAAAAGTTCATTGACTTGTAAAATTTTCGTGTTTCGCATGTGACGTCACGGCCGCCAGCAGGTGCGTTCCACTGACACACAAACACTACAAAACGAAGACGGACCGACGTGAGAATAGAAGCCGCGTCACTTTTATTTGTCTTACTCAATCCATTAGTCACGATCAATTAACCATTTGTACGGATACAGTCCATATTCTTTATTTTGAGTGCGGCGTTTTCCAATTATTGTGCCGATTTTATGCACCATAATAGCCCTGGCAGTATACCAAAAATTCTGAAAGTATGTAAGCCGACATTATTCGATTTAGGATCTAATAAACTGCCAGAGTCGCTTTATATTGGCATTCTGATCCGTGTAAGTGTACGTCCTGTACCGTAGGTATGAATAGTTATGAAAACTATAAACAGTCGTTTTCCCGGTGTGCTATCGGGAAAACGGATCGTTTGTGCGCGCGGACATTTCCTGTGTCCGCGATGCATATCGTATTTACTCGCAGTCTCTCCTCAGTTCCTCACCATTAAAAAGTTCATTAAATAAACGTATCGTTATAGCATGGCAATCTTAAAAATGTTCGCGATCTTTTCACACAATACAACTTTGCTACCGCTGCATACGTATTTGAGTTGACTAGTAGCTATATGCTATTCCATCCACTCGAAAAAAAGATCGTTAAAAGTATCGTTGTATAGTGTACGTTATCAAAGTGACCCTGAGAGAGTTTATGTTATTTATTTGGGTCAACTATACGTCTTTCTTTTATGAAGATGCTTGTATAATTAGGGAAATTATGGAATGAATGCTTGCCTCTTGATTAAGTTTTGCATAATGCATGGACATTTTGTGTTCAATACCATAAAGTATTTATTGTCAAAGGTGATGGGCTAGCCTATGTCAGGGGTTTGTCAGTCTACCCAAAATTGCAAATTTGCAATAGCAAGAACATATTTCAATCAAAAGGACCTATTACACAAGCGTAACTAACCTTCTTAATTTAATGAAGCTTTTCTAATAAGCTATAAATGGATTAAATCCAGCAACACTAATGCAACAGATAATCGCTTCATCGATTCAACCTGCTACAGGTGAATAATCCTGTTACCTGTAAAAGCGGACTGCGGAGATAAATACGAATTGCAGTCGGCACACTGAATAGTTCGGAGGAAATATCGCGCTGAACTGATTCTAGCTTCGTCTAGGCTTATGTACAAATTGATTCTGGTACGACAAGTCTTATGCCGTATTGAGTATAGGGCTAGTCGTACCAGAATCAATTTGTGTTTACGATTAAATGCACACGACAACTTATCGCTTGCAAAATATCTCATCGGAATATTAAATAATGAATTTTCGAATGAGTATTTTTTTATGTGAATTGTGCCTGCATATTTTTTCATTTAACTTAGTTTGGTGTCTTTATTATTCTATCAGCACTAAAAAGGTTGATTATTTGGGTGCCCAGTACACATGCATCAAGCTACGTTGTCGACGGTTGTAGACCTAAAGAAAGTGTGCTCTAAGGTGAATTCAACAAGTATTTATTGAGGTTTTTGGTGTGAGCTTAGAAGCTGAATGTATTTATTTAAACTTTGAGGTAATGTCCACCAGGGCTTTCACGTTGCATTCGTATCGCTTAAGAATTTACGAACAAATAGAAATCTCGAAAGAGAGAATTTGATGCTGGACGGCGGACTTACTTTGCCGAAACAAATAATCATAGGCTAGAATATCAAATTATTTTCTGAAACGCCGATTTCAAACCTTTTATTGCATTGGAATGTCAAACCAGAAACATTTTTACCTTTTATCATTTTCAACCAGTTTTCCAATAACCAAACAATTACAATTTCGTTGGGAGCAGTCCATGGGCCGATAATACGAAAATAAAACGCGTATCGACAACTAAATGGAGATTCCAGGAGTAACGTTCGTCCGAAGTCGAGAGCCGAACAAAAAGGAACGAAACAATGGCGCACAGTTGTGGTTCTTTAGCGAGTGCTATCTATCGTATTGTGAGACCGTACCGATAAACTGTATCAACTTTCAATGAACAATACATTTCACTTATAAAGATCCAAAGGGGTTTTAACTTTTGGCGTAATTCTGGATCTCATTTATGAAGTCTTCCGGAATAGATAGAATATGCTTGAGCTTGACAAACATAAATGGTGTCTAACGTAACCGGCTGCAACGTAAACGTAACTGTGTAACTGGCTTCCAACTGGTTAGTCAAAAAGGTAAGCGCCAGGGTAGCGCGTGAAATGCTAAAGTTCAATTAGGTCAGTATCAGGTTGATGTACTCGTATGTATGATTCGTGACCGTTAAAAATATGTATTTACAGAATTATAATCATTATCATCAATAGAGCGTCAGACCTACCTAAGTAAGTCCAACCGCGCCAGTTCCCCTTAAACAATTTATATGCGCCGCTCTATATAGGCCGGGATAAGCAGCATTTTTTTTTTAATCTCAATTAAACTGAGATCCAAAAGTCAAACCATCATCATAGAAAAATACTTGATGTTAATAAAGTTTACTACAATTTTCCAAACACAAACTTTAAGAGCCCACAAGTGTACGGCTATCGTTTTCAAATTATTTTTTATCTCAAAGGAGCTTTCCACAGAAGTCTGTTCAGTAAAGAATAAAAACGCTCTACAATACAAGTTATTTAGTTTACAACTTGTGAAGTTCTTTTCAACGACTAGCTTGCCTTCGTAAGCTAACACCAACAAAGGTTGTTTTCTTCGGTTTTCTCGAGTCAGTAAAAGCCGATCAAGGGAACTTTGTTGGTCTTCAGGTGATCTACATCAATGTAAGAAAATTATTGTGGAAAGTTTTTTTTTTTTAATTCTTTAATAAGGTTGCTTTACAACTAAGTCACCCACTAAAAGCCGTTTGCACGTAAGCGCTCAACGATTTTCACGACTATATTAATGGTCGTTTCGAGTGTATTTTTGTTATGAACCGGTGGGGTTCATACGACATTTCAGAGGTTAACATGTGCATAATTACGATTTCACACCAAAACGAACATTTAAAACTTAACAACATCGCAGGCTATATTCATAAATCTGTCTTCGATCTTTGGTTCGGACAAAAAATCGCTTGGCTACGTTCAAAGAGCGCCAAGATAAGCAAGCGTCCTCATTACCCCAATCGCGACATCAAGAGATGCAACAATTTCATCAGTACAGCTTTCCTGTTACGAAACAACTCTACACGAGTACCGTAATACTTTTTTAAACCATTGGCCTATATTTGACGAATGCGTAACGTATCGTTTGCTCCCCGTTATTTGTTTTTCTTGGTTTCGTGAGATAACTGGGCGTAATTAAAACACTTGTGAAGATTTAGTGTGTTTGTGTACAGCGAACCGATCAATTACATTACTAGTGTTGTTTATTAAGAAAACTAGGCGTCTAAACTAATTTTCTGTATCGTTAAGCGGTCCGTACAATTTGTACCATTTCGCTTCGTACGACTATTGGATTTTAGTGAATGATTTGCGCTATTCCAATATATGAATTTCGCTTTTGGAATGAGGATACATTTTATATTCTGTTTTAAAATCTTGAGCGAGATGTTGCAAACACAGTTTTGATGCGCTTTTTTTTTTCAGTCTACGAAAACTAAGGACCCCTCTGCTTAAAACTCACACAAACATAATATGAACATTTTGTAAAGCTAATAGAATTATTTTTAATAGTAAAGTCGCGAGCAATCGTAGATTAAACGAATGGTGCAACAGAGCTCCCGAGGCGTTTTGTGTGTACAGTAATCTCATGTTTCTTTTTAAACCGGAATAAATCCTAGGCGAAACACCGCACGGAACTCTCATCCCTATAACAATGAGCTAATAGTCTATTATTACTTGTTTACTACTGTATATTACAAGTCGTACGTTCGTGCAGTTACCACGCAATTAAACTTTTTGAACGCTACTGAAATTTACTGCACAATTAGTGTTCGTAATGAGTGAACGCTCGCAATGTATTATTGATAATCAAATGTCGTCTATGTTCGAGAAAATTGTTGTTTGATATATATTTGTGTGTAACGCAAGTTATAATGTTTTAATTGCTCAAATTGAGGAGGTAATTTCATCCTATCATACATGTTGACATGAAGATTTTACGATATTACTGCGCGCAATTATCATATTATCCGCATACGAATTGTTGTCTGAAAAACGAAACGTATTCTGTTGTCGTTCATGAAAAACTATTGTAAAATGTTAGGTATTTAAGCGATTCCGTACATAAATTGATGTCTAACTCATTATTTAGAAAGGGCCGCGAGAACCCTTCTAGAAGATTTTTGTACTCGAGAGTATCATTAAAATGTATCCTGTCTACATCCTGTTAGTGTCAGGTGCGAGTGTATGTGCGTGTGGCAACTACCAATCGGAGGGCTCCGTTTCAGATACCTGAATGGTATCTCTTCTCATTGTGCGTGACGCGGCGGTGTGTGCGTCGGTTCCTCGTGTGCTGTCGGCTGCTGCCGCCGTCGCCTCGCGGACCCCGAGGCGGCTGAATACCAACTGCGTCCAGAACAAGCCATGGCCAATGTTGGCAAGCAATGTTTGTACATCAACGTCTAGACGCTAAATAAATATTCGTCGACTAAGGAGATAGATGGAGGAACAAGATTTATGAGACTTGCTCGTTGATTCATGAGTGGAATTAAAATTCCAGTTTTTATATCATTTTCATGATCAATTATTGAAATTGATTGCCTATTAAAGGCATGAAACCGTTGACGAATATTCATTTAACAATAAACAAGTAACACAAAAGTTAATGGTGACGATGAGCAACACAACATCGCTTGACATTAAAAAGCTCTTTTCCGCACATCTTCAGCTTACAATATTAAGATCTTATGGAAAATGCTTATGTCAATATCGGGTCAAATGTCAGTTCAAAGGCATTTTAAAACATGTTTCGCACGGCGACGGTATTATTATTAGGTATGTGCCAGAATAGTTGTTATTTCTGTCAATACCTATGCAGAATGAACTGAAAAAAATATCATATCCGAAAATCGCAACACGGAATGCTAATATTTTATATTACATTCCGAGCACAGGAATTTTGATTCAGTAAATACCAATAAAGAAATATTTATTTTGAAAATGCCTTTGAAAAGAAAAAAAAACTGATTAAAATCATAATAAAAGGTTTGTAAACAAAAAGGATCTGTAGCAATAGGTAAAATTGTAATGACAACGCGCTGAATATAATATATGTATAGCTCCTAAATCCTCGGAATTCGGAAATATTTCATACATTCGAAATTCAATACATTCCATTAAACGTTTTATTTGAAACGGCTAGCAATCAAAGAGTAGTGTTTAAAACGCGGAAAAAAGAACACGTGGGCCTAAATTGTTTCTTGAAATGAATAAAGTAAATCGTTTACTAACAGATTAAAAAAAATGGTTTTAAAATTCAACGTGTGTGCTTTTTTCATGTGTAAAGTAACTACTTTCCTAGTCCTTGTTTAGTTTTGTTTTGCCCCATCAGGTCAAGCTTCGATGAAGATTGAACTTGAGATTTGGAAACCTACAGTTTGCGATGCCAAAAATTTTAGAATCAAAATTTTTATACTTTTTCATCAAATAAATTATTTAATTGATGAAAGAAGAATTATTTAATAAATTATCGAACTACCTAGTTAATCGGTTGATTGATCCCTTGATTGAGTTCATCGAAGCAAACATTTTGAATGTAATCCACTTATTTTTAAGTTGATGAATAAATATTGGAAGAAGATATTTCGTTTTATTTTCAGTTTACATGTTACTGGTAGGTACATTGTAAATTGAATTAAAACTTTACTACTGCATCCAACGAATTCCGAAGTACGGTAGGTATGTACATTGTAAATTGTATTAAAACTTTATTACTGCATCTAATGAATTCAGAAGTACTCAAAAAGAAATCCGATGGTTGAAAAATTTCAGATGCTGTTCTAAGAATAAACCCAATACACGACTGATTACATCGGGATGCGGAATGTCGGATTAATTAAAACAAACTGCAATTGAGTTTCCTTTACTTTTTATCGAGTTACTTGTGTTAAAAATACAGCATTTTGTTTACATGCTTTCCGCACTATTAAACTAACCTAGAACCACAAAAAGTCCAATTTATGCTCAGCCACATCACAGTGGTCGTGACTTCGTGAGTAATCACAGTTATTGGGTGGAGTGTGACAAGGTTTTAACGTGCGTTCGGTGCGGGTTATCACGCGGGTTCAACGACCGGCTGTTAAGCGCCGTTTACGTTATCAGGTACCGCAATGCAGGCCCAAAAACTATGACTAAGGTAAGCCAATCGATACGGTCCTACAGTTAAAACGTATTTATGCTAGCCATTTTTCATGATTTACCGAAATAACTTAGTGAGGGCATTAAACATAATATCGGTAGATGAGACTTGGACGTGTAACGTACTAGGTAATTCGGGAATGTTATCAGATATGTTTTTGTTGGTTCGTGTCAACTAATTTATCTGTTTGATATCAGTCTAAAAATATATCCTCGAGAATTTGGAGCATTGCGAAGTAACTTTTAATTTGTTTATACTATTTTCGTATGAATGAGAATTTTATCCCTGATCATAACTATTACTAAAAAATGTAACGTTTTGAAAATATTTTTTTAGGATTGACAGAAGAACAGTTATGTAAAAGTCGCAGTGCACAATCTCAGGATCTATAAATATCTAGCACTGGAGATCTACCCACAGCGAGACAAGGATGTCAATAGAAAGAGGGGGATAGAAATCTTTACATAGTATCAAGGAGTTGGTGCAATTCAACGCACTTAATTCAGCGTTCTTTGATCTCACAGCTTTAAGTGCTGTGAAATCCAAACAGTAGTATCTTTGTCCTAAGACGTACTATGAATTGGAAACTGTAGATAATTGTTCCGCAGAACATTCTTCAAATAAGGATACATGGATATTTGGTACATTATGTTCTAAGCCATTCCTGGGATGGACTGGTGGGAAATGGGATATCTGTACAGACTAAACTCCGCCAGATCGGTTTGACCGGATGCGTGCACAAACACAATCGATCTCATCAGATTACACGATTCGCTTCAGGGATTGGTAGATCTTGAGCCGTATCAACCTCACACTGTACGTGCGGTCAAACGGATCTGCAGGTGACCAATTGTGTGGAAGCCTTGATAACTTCAGATAGAACGAATCAGACAAGTCATGGTATGAAGGCTCAAAAAAGATCAGAAAGTTTATGGAGCATGAACAGCCAATTAAATCGTTGCAACTAGTATCTGCAGTATTTATTTACCTACTGAGTTTCGCTTTATCTGGGCATCGGAAACGGTCCGTTATTAGCTTAGCCTAATTAATGATAAATATAGCTTTTCCGCTATTTTAAATCGACCATTTTGATTCGATAAAGTCAACTATCAATACTAAATTAATATTGTATTTGTTGTGTTGTCTTTTCGGGGAACTTCTCCATGAATGTTTTTGGAGCACATAGCCTTAGGTGTAATTTTAGTTTCCCGTAGTTAACGATCGTCTGTTTGTACAGATTTAACATTATGTTCGTTAAATTTTTCTGTTTACATAATGTATCACGAACTGTAGACATCGCGTACAATAGAAACAATATCTATTAAATCTCGGCTCTTCGGCCGTTACATTTCACTCGTAAAAAAAACTAGAGTGAATTCACACGCAACAAGCTACCTACATAATAGTTGTAATAAGTACTACGTATGTACCTGTCTAATGTGTTTTTTATGTGAACCAAATAATGCGTACATTTTTGAAATTCTTTTGTGATTACAGTGATACATCAGCGTAGCGGAACGTATTCAAGGTGTTTTTAATTAAAATGATGTTGTTAGGATATCTTTATCGCTTTGATACAGTAATGCAGTTGTAATCAGAAATTGTTAAACTGTTAACTTTACAATCTTTAGTTTTATTTTTTTGTGAAAGTTATAAGCAGCAGGTATTTCTCCGAAAACTGTCAAGGCGAGAAAAGGAAGAACGTCACAGTAACGTTAATAAAGGACTTTACGTGATTACGTTAAGATGGTGGCAAATTATACTCAACGAGGACTTCATTTTAACGATAATGAATTTGTTCGTATAGCGATAGTGTTTATTTTGGTCCCGCTACGCTTATCACAAGTGTTAGCAGTGCAGTGCGAAATGTCTTGACTCGCTAGTCGCCACCGGCACCGTTTAGCCGAAGCTTCGTCTGCTCCGAACGATTTCACTTCATATTAATAACTAATTTATGTACATTCCAACACTACGCCAATTACTACATCCATTAGGAACCTGATAGGGAAAGGTTTGTCATTACGTCATGCGTACTCGGCAGACAAACGACGCCTACAGTCACTTACACGGCTCTTAATATATTCAGTGCATTACCCACATATTGTTGTACAACAATATGCAGCGATGCGACAGTTAGAACACAATGAAACAACGGCGTAACAAACGAATCGTAACGCAATTACTTACATTTATTGAACGGATTCTGAATATAACAACACATTCAACAGATTTTTACGAAAACTGTGCGGAATTTCAAACGTAATTGAGCGTTTTCAATTATTGGCATGGGCGTAGTGGCATGGCACAGTCAGTAAACTAGTGTGAACGAGCTCTAATCTTGTTTGTTACAGCACGCTAAAAGGGACGCGCCACGTGGTAATCAATAGACATCTCATTTATGTTGCTGCAAAGCAAACTCGAAGTTAACCTACCACTTAATTACCCCAGAGTAAGTTTCGAATCGTCTAGTTAGTTTTAAATTAAATACCCCTCACGTTTCACCTCGGGCCAAGGTTTAGTGAGCATTTTTTGTAGGCGAAACTGCACCGCAAGCGATTAAAGCTGGTACATTTCGACAGTGTCATTATCTAGTGTTATAATAAGTGCCATTTACGAAATAGTACCGTGGTGATAAAGTGTGGTTGTGTGCGTGTGGAATACCGACTAACTAAACCATAACAACTAAAAAGGGGAAAAAGGAAAAAAAAAAATCGAAAAACAAAAATATCGCTATCGATGGCAGTTGGACAATGCTCGTTGGTTGTTTAGTTTCTTTTTTGTGTCAGCATTGAATGAAGGTCGACCTCATTATTATAATAATTTCGACCGCTGAACCGATACAAAATTATCTGACGACGGCTTTAAAATACACTGTCTGGCTAAAAGCAATTCAACCTTGACAACAAGTGTTTTGAATATGTTTTGCAATTAAGCTAGAAAGTTAACAACACAGAATGATTGTTTACGGAAAAATGAATCATTTATTTATTAGGAAGAACATACTTGTTTTAATGCTTACTTATGTTTGTACACAAGTACAGCTGCTATCAGTTTCGTGAAAGCCGTTCAAGTGTAAGTAATATTTTAAAGCCGGCAAGTGTATCAGCGGTTCATCGTACTCTCGTTCTAAATACAGGCAGTCGGGGGTCCAGATTCAAGATGGCCTCACCGTTTGACCCTCGTTGCGGAATCGGGCCGGGCCGACTCGATAATTTCGCGATTGTCCAACATGCATCGACGGCGATCAATTGACACTTGACCCCAGCGACGCTACTGTCGCGGCCTTGGACGCCTCAGTACTGTAATTATGGAACACGGACTAAAAACGTGCCAGTACTGATGGGTCTGGTAAGGTACCTTATTAGTTCAGGCATCGGTGTTAGCAGCGATATTGCGTTTTATGGTTAAGGTGAAAAAGTTGAACTTACCTTGCGGCTGCTGCTGTGGAATGTACGGTGTGAGGAGGCGCGTCCGCTTCTTCTCATAGCCCTTTTGTGTGATGTCACCTAGAACAAATAACAATACTTACATTTAATTTTAAAACATAAAGTAAGGAATAACAAGAACATTGAAGTTAAATTTTTGTAGGACACCTGTGACAGCGCAACCTAGTCAACTTGATAGTGCTCTGGGTATCTACTAAAATACCGAATAGGTACTTTGTATTTCTGGAATCAAGCCAACCTTAGAAGATTTTTTAGTATAAGTTAATTGCTGATTAAATTAGAAGGTTTATTCATGCGTATACTTCCAAATACACAAAATCTAACTACATTGAAATAAATTAATTAACCCTGTCTAAGTTCATTCACACGAATTTCCAACTACACTTCATATCTACTAGAACGAGTACATAATGTACAGTAAACCTTAATTCCTATTAAAGCGAGCTTTATGGATATTGTATTTGTGCATACCCGTGAAGGTTCATGAAACCTGACCCGCAGTTCAGTGTACTACACAGAGTCAGGAACAAAGTACCCACATAAAAACTACTAGGGCCGTACGAGCTATAAAATGTTCGACGCATAATCCAGAGGTAAAGGAAAACGTTCAATGCGTAAATAACTGCATGCGGTCGTAACAGTCGAGAGGGCAACGGTTACCGTTGTATTAGGAGATAAGCGATGGCTAGGATGTCACAGCACCGGCTTTTTACAATAATATGTTAGCAGTCGGAACTATGTACTCGTACAGCAGTGCGATTCTGTAATAATCTCACCGTGAAAACTTAGGTGAAGTGAGCGTGGAGTGAACTGTCATTCCAACTAATGCTAGGGATTGACACTATTGACAGCTCACTTCACCTAACTTTTCACGGTGAGATTTTTACAGAATCGATCCGCAGGAATCAACTTCAGATAGGTATACTGTAAGTGGTCCAGAGATACACCGTGGTACATAGCTTCAAATGCTTTCAATGAATAAACGGTAATACAAGCTGGCTTCACGTAGAATGTTATTCAATACCAAATGATAACTGGCTTTTAAATAATTATGGCCGCGCCAAAGAAATAAGTACTTAAAATGGGTGGAAAATAAATTAATTAATTATACAATGGGCAAACAATGAAAACACCAAGAAAATAATTCAATTTCTGTTAAAATCACAGGAATTTTAGTCGCGAATTGTTAAATATGTGCATTGTCGACCACTGGAAACAATGCAGGATTCCAATCCTGCATTGTTTCCAGTTGTGTAATATTATATTTCCGTGTAATATTAATTTAATATGAATTGCATTCAGCATTGAGCATTCCTCAACTGTTTAATTAATTTTGCATCCTAATTGCGTAACACTCACAATCCGAAGGATTTTGAAATTCCTAACACATTGCTTCGTAGGTTTGAAAAATTCATCTGCTCAACAACGTAAATAACGCAATGAATGTTTACAAATTGGAAAGCATTGCAATTGTTAGCGTGTTATGTAATTAATCCGTTGGCTGAACTGTCAGAATGAAATTTCCTGACCTCATGAAAAATAGTAAAATAATACCTTTGTTTAAATCGGGTAGTACATCAGACCCTACAAATTATAGACCTATTTCTGTACTACCTACTTTTAGTAAAATTTTTGAGAAATTAATTTTAGAACAAATGCAAAGATTTTTTAATAAACACAAATTATTACATAGCAAACAGTTCGGTTTTACAAGGGGTCGTTCAACTACTGATGCCGGTGTTGAACTTTTAGGACATATTTATAATGCATGGGAAGACAAATGCGATGCCTTGGGCATTTTCTGTGATTTGTCCAAGGCATTCGATTGCGTTCTTCACGAAACTTTAATCAGGAAACTCCGTCACTACGGGATCCGGAACGCTGCTCTGGATCTTCTTACTTCATACTTGAGTAAGAGGATTCAGAGCGTTGACGTTAATGGAAAAAGATCTCCCGGATCTATAGTAACAATGGGAGTCCCACAGGGCTCAATTCTTGGTCCTTTCATGTTTCTTATTTATATTAATGACTTGCCGTACCTCATAAAGGATAATCATGATATAGTGTTGTTTGCAGATGACACTTCACTTTTATTTAAACTTAAACGTCAGCAGCAGGTTACTGACGAAGTAAATAGCGCGATCTCTAAAGTAGTCCACTGGTTCAATGTTAATAATTTACTTCTAAACGAGAAAAAAACCAAATGCATTAAGTTTACGCTACCTCACGTTAGGCAGGTGAAAACTAATGTGTTGATAAAGGGCGAAGAATTGAATCCTGAAGACAGCACCGTATTCTTGGGCATAACTTTGGATGCTAAGCTTCAGTGGGGTCCGCATATAGACAAATTGTCAAAAAAGCTAAGTTCCGCAGCATTCGCTGTTAGAAAAATTCGTAATTTAACTGATATAGAGACAGCCCGTTTAGTGTACTTTAGCTATTTTCATAGTGTAATGTCGTACGGTATTCTATTGTGGGGAAATGCCGCTGATATTCAGACTATCTTTGTTTTGCAGAAGCGAGCTGTTCGATCAATTTATAAATTAAGTCCGAGACACTCGCTCAGAGACAAATTTAAAGAGATTAATGTTATGACTGTGCCTTCTCAGTATATTTATGAAAATCTTTTATATGCCCATAAAAATATAAAATTGTTTAAAAAATACAGTGATATCCATGATATAAATACTAGGAACAAACACAAATTTGTTGTACCTATAACAAGGCTCAAGAAAATAGGTGGCTCGTTCAGATGCCAATGTATACGCTTTTACAATAAAGTTCCAAGCCCCGTTCAAGATCTAAGCCTTAATAAATTCAAATCATTCATTAAACGTAAGTTGTGCCAGAAAGCCTTTTATACCGTTAAGGATTATATCGAGGACAAAAAGGCTTGGGATTAAGGTGCTTCCAATTTTTTACATATTTAATGTTTTTATTTTTATTTATATTTTTTTTCTCTCTGTCTTGTTGTTGTTGTTTTTTTTTTTTTTTTTTTGTTTTATTATATACACTTTGACATTAATGGATTTTATATATACTATGACATTTGCTTACTTTGTAAAGTATTCTATTATTTTAATTATTGTGAATGTGAAGACTATGTGGGTCATTTTATTTATATTATTTTTAATTTTTCTCTCTGTTCTGTTAGTTTTTGTCATGGTCTGGCAGTTTGAGTAATTAATGTGGCCTACCCAAATGTCCTTTCTTTGGTATTGTTCGTCGAATCGTCGAGCTCCTTAAGTTTTGAGTTGAGCTGCACGATTTCTGACAAATGCGTGCACTGGCTGGACAGGTCCTCTCAATCTGTGTGGTTCTTTCCTCAAAAGACCATCTCAGACATCGACCTGCATGGTCTTCATATGATCTGACCAAGATTATGTCTGGACTTTAAAAGAGACTGTGACCTCTGAGTTTGTTTCGGCCTTTCTTCTCAGAGTAGTCAGATAGGAAACGCCGACCTCATCTAGTTTTAAAATATGATTGACGTGTAAAAGTGTTTGTACAAACCTACTTACAAAAATAAAATCATTTATCATTTATCATTTATAAGGCATAGCGATCGATTGCCAATACGCTTATGCATAACACAGATAGTTTTACGCAATTAACCCGCAGCTAGTCTCTATCAAATGATTATTGACCTTCTTCAGCAGATAGAAGTGCCCAATTCTGCATTCATTTACTAGAATTTATAACTAACTGCAATATTGGCGCCGATTCCCCTGTTCACAAACTAAACAAATTTAAGTTCAGTGCATCTTTTTCTTTCTATTTCATGAAGAAAAGGACAGAAGAAATATTAGTTTAGTCCTGTCAAATTAGTCAGTGTATGACGTAAATTGACGTATTTTTAGTAGCCATGTTTTTAATCACGTCTAATTTGTCTATGGAGTATCTTAATTTCACACGACTAAACTAATAATCTTCTGTCATTTTCTTAATGAAATAGAAAGAAAAAGATGCACTGAACTTAAATTTAGTTTAGTTTGTGAACAAGGGAATCGGCGACAATGTCTCTCCTTTCTCTCTAAATCCATCCAAAGATCTTTAAAAGATCGCTCTTAGCGATAAGACCGCCCATTGTGTAACCCCTTGTAAAATTTCTACATTTATATCTGTAATATCTGTGGTGTACATAATAGAGAGTATTCTATTCTATAACTGAACAAGTAAAAAAGAGGTTCAAGTACCAATTAAGAAATATGTAGTCAAGTGTAATCTGGAAAATGTTACTCTGCTTTGACCTTTGTTGGGAACGCACTGCCCAGGTGACAAGGTATTGTGGTTATTGTAATTGGGCCATCCAGAAATCTCTCTTTCTGTTCTTTGATTTGATAAGGTTGCATAATAATAAAAGTAGGAAGGTACCGTCAGTGACGATGGATTGAGCCCAGTACAATGTGATATTTCCATGAAAGGAAAAAGTAGGAAGGTAAAACTACCAGGTTAGATTATACTGATACGTAAGGCGCAGAGATCAGAGATCGTCAGAGCAAAACAAGGAGTTTTAATTATTTTGTTAAGAGGAAATGCGATTACGTGGTCATTGTCCGTTCCATGATAACGTATTCCTGTTTTCTCCCTGGTACTCGTCCAAATATTTTTTACGATATCTTCTTTTTTTCGTATCGATGGTTACAATTGTTCGTTTTAAAAAAACCTTCGACCAGAATTAAAGGTCTTCGATAGTCACCTGCACTATCGAAGACCTTTAATTCTGGTCGAAGGTTTTTTTAGTCCACAGAGAGTACGACAAGAGGTGGGCCATAGTTTGCGAAGTGGCTCCACAGTCGAACTGCGGCTCATCGAAGTACTCCCTTGACCAAGTTGTGTCAGCAGCGGTCCACCTCACTTCTTGATCTGTTACAGGTGTGCCAATGTATATCTACTACTGCCGTATCCCAATGCCTTGTTTTTTATACCGTATTTATGGACCTATATATTTTTCCTAAATAATTATTAACAGACAATTCTGTGGTGTTTAGGTAAAAGGGGATAAGTCATTAATTTTGAAAAACGAGTTAGTTTTAAAATTCGATACATATTAATGTTTAGTATCGAATTTTAAAACTAACTCGTTTTTTCAAAATTAATGACTTATCCCCTTTTACCTTAACACCACAGAATTATACAGAGAAATACGTTAGTAAGGAATGAACGCCAACGACCACGTGTCCACTTAATATGAAAAACTATAAAACCGAATCCTTCAGTACCAAACATCGAACACTAAATTAGTGATCGATGGTTCCAAAGTTCTTTGTTACTCGGCCAAAGTGTAATTGGATTTCTCAGTGCAATACAGAACAGTAGCCGAGAAACAGAGCTGTTATCGAGTAAATGTACGCTTCTCACAACTATTCAATGAAGCAGACGGAAAGGATATCAATTACGGTCATGATTAATAATTCAATTTCAATAAGTAAGTGTCTACCGCCTGATGACTGTCGAGCAAAGCTGTCATCTCGTACAGAGAAGGAAATATCTAATGTATTACATAACATAATCAGCCTATAATGTTCCCAATGCTGGGACACGGGCCTATTTTTTGTGAGCAGGGGTGGACTGTAATCCAGTGTGGGTTGGTGGATGTCACGTCTTTGAATTTTTGGCTGTAGGACCAGCAGGTTTCCTCACGATATTTTCCTTCAACTACCAACACCTTACAAATGTATTAAGTGGTGTTTTTTCTATAGAGACGCTCTCGCCTGTTTTCTTTCTGGTTAATGACCATATGGCTATGATTTTTTACAGAATAATAAATGTTAGTTACTTGTATGTCCCTATGTTTTCCTTTTTGATAATACATTATCTTTATAAGCACTAGAACCCTCAAAAAATTCTCAAAATTGCCTATTTAGACCGCTGTTAACAGAGGCCTAGGGTACAAATTTGACAACTATTAATGAAAAAAGGAAAACATGGCGACACAGTATTTATCCTTCTTATCCAGTTTATGAAATATCTTTTAAATTGGTTCAATATTGGTGGAGAAAATAGGCGAGAGCCAAACCTCGAAAATGTGACTTTTTACTTAGGCTATTCAGTCAGATCTGTAGTTGTCCTTATCGCACGCTTATTGGGCGGCCAGACGCCGAGCGCTCGCAGAGCGACAGCGATAGTTTCTTCCAATACCTAATTTTCAAAAGTCTTTCCGCCCGCATTTCCTCTTAATATCAACTGATTCATATGTAAGTTATTGCCAAACAAAGTGGCAATGTCGCCAGCGTCTTGGCTACATTACCAGTCGACAGCGATGCAGATGAATTTTTCGACGCTATATTTTAGTTTTTAAATAGTTTTAGTTAATTTAGGATATAATTTTGTAATTTTAGTGTAATCTTGTAAATGAAAATATAATGCTTTATTATGTAAGTTAGATTAAGTTAATTTAAATTACATTTTTTGGTCCTCGGACACTATGTTTCGATGTCATCGACTTTACAGGCATGTTAAGTAATCCTGCTGTTAATATTAATTTACTACTATTTAACCTACCAACGTTCGTATGAAGTGACTTGCAAGTAGGGCTTCAATAAATCCTGCGAATTATTCGCACGATCGGTAATCGAAGTGTTGTGAAAAGTAACACAAGTTGTGAAAGCAGCGAGTCGGAATAATGATAATGGTTTAATTATGTACAGTCACGAGCAAAAGTATGTATACACTCGGCTTTATTCAAAAGCGATTTACTCCTTTATTTTTTAATGAAATTTTATGTAACAACGAACATAGCATTTTCGAACCCATAGGTTTATGTAATGTGTCGCATTTCAACATTGCATTCGTTATTTCACAAAAAAATCGCAATTGAAAGTTGCCAAGTGTTGACATATTGGTGCTCGTGACTGTACGCCAATTCATTTAATTTATACAATTAATACATAATGCAACATAGATCTGTGTATGCAACAGGTTCTAAATACGAAATGTGTAACAAATCTGTTGTTCGTAAAGTCGAATCAACAGAAAAGCTGTGTTCGTCCTGATTTAATTTAATGCACAATTCACCAAGCTGCTTCAGGATATGCAAATAATAATTAGTGAATTAGTGTTCGCGTATATGGAATAAGTATGCGTGAATAATTGAATAATTGCTTTCAATTCATTATATGGGAGTATAATAATATACTTGAATACGTACCTACTGAATTTGATCAAAAGAAGCTGGAAAAGTGTTTTAGATTGAAATTTAATTTAAATATCGGCGTGGAGACGTCTGCTGCCCTGGACTAATAAGTAAAAAGGACGATACAAATCAAACCAAAGAAATAAGGTTTCATTTGATTGATTGAATTTTTATTGGTTCATATATCTCGTTAGTGACTCTTGGAATGCTTGTTCCTGTGACTAAAGAGGTGCTTGAAAGGAAACTCATTAAAGTGAAGCATGAAGACGAGATTGACTTAAACTTGATATCGAGTTGGCGACTAAATGCTCCCGGCTTTAAACTTAGTTATTGGCGGTGGCGTCCAACCAGCAATTTTACTATAGAGGACTCGTGGACAATTAAAACCTAATACAATGAACTTGGCGAAGCTACGCTTGTTGTCTTGGGCCAGTGTTTATTGAAGTTAATATTAAATGAACTATGAAATTATTTTCCTTTATTGCGGATGGAAATTTGAAGTTTATACCGTTCTTACCTGCCCATTTATGCACAACCACGCGCACATTACAAGATTTGAAGAAGGCGAATGAAGCTTCTTACAGCATGCGTAGCATGACCACCATAGAAACGGGGTTTGTCGACGGAAGAATAGACAAAATCGACAGATAGAATATAATATATAAATAAAATGTTCTGTAATTTTGTCTATACTTTTTGGTCGTATTGTGGGCTGGCCGGCCAAAATGTGAGTAGTAGTCATTCGACAAGGAAAGAAGACGCAGAAGACCGTTACAAATCTACCACGGTTATGGTAAACTCTACATTGTATGTGACAAAATGTTCAGAAATAAGTTAATCTCATATATGTAGAAACAAGTAGCTAAATAAAATAAAAAGTTGTGAACACTTGACCCGTTCGCGCTTCGTGAAGCATGTGATTTGTGTCGCTTAGATGCTATGTAGGTAGGTAGAAGTCATATTAAATGATGAACATTTTAGGAAAACTTTTAAAAGTTACTATTAGTACCTATTATAGAAGTTCTTATAATGAAAATCGTAGTTCGACTAGAGGTAATAGATAATTTTATAAATAATACCAGCCTGATGTTGTCCCACTAGGGCAAAGGCACACTACATGCCCGGATTTGAACCCACAACCCAGCTAATTTTATAGAAAATAAAATTGGTAAGGGATTGTAGCATCGCCACTGGTCACAAAGTCACGTGTGAATAGTTTATCTATACATATAAGTAACTAAAAATGAACTGCTGTTCGTTGGTAAGCGCATCACTTGAGAGTGGTTGGATCGATTTGGCTATTTATTTCCCAATGCGGAAAAAAACTGGACGTCCTTTTTTCTACGGGATTTTTGTATAAATTATTAAAAAATTGACAGGACGTCTGCCGGCTCAGCTAGTTATTAATAAAAATTGGAACTTCAAATATAAATGAATATCCACTCGTTCTCAAGAACGGTTAGGCATTTATAACACGATTAATTAGCAAAAACTTCAAGCAAAAAAAAACTAGGAAGCACGACCTTCATGAAAAACATATTTCTTTGAATACGATTCGTGATAAAAACAACAATACGCACCTATAACGAATCGCATACTAAAATAGAGTAGGCACAGTAGGTACGGGGATGTCATACGACTTAAGTATATCGAATAACACGTCCTTAACTTCGTTTAATAGAAGAACAGTAATTTAATTTTTAACCGACTTCAAAAAAGGAGTGGGTTCTCAATTCGGATGTTTATATATACACAGTCTGGCCATAAATACTGTTACAATTAAAAATAAGAAAGATATTACATTTGAATTTGGAATCTGTCATTTTTATACGATTGTTCATTGAGTTTTCTAATTTTGGCGCCAATACATTGTACAATATTTTGCGATATTAAAATGGAGTGGGGTGATAAAGAGAACCGAATCGCTGTAATTGCATTACACAAAGTTGGTATGGAGCCAAATGCAATTTTTAAAACTCTCGCTTGGTATTAGTCAAATGTTTGTGTACCGGGCTAATAATAGGTACAATGAGACCTCCTCTGTTTGTGACAGAAAAGATCTGGCCGTCCACGTAGTGTTCGTACGAAAAAGGTGGTCAAAGCAGTAAGAGAAAGAATTCGAAGAAATCCTGTCCGAAAGCAAAAGATTTTATCTCGGGAGATGAAGATAGCACCCAGAACCATGTCGCGTATTTTAAAAGATGACTTAGGACTTGCAGCCTATAAAAGACGCACTGGTAATTTTTTAACTGATAATTTAAAAAAGAATAGGGTGGTAAAATCGAAACAACTACTGAAGCGGTACGCAAAGGGAGGTCACAGAAAAATTTTGTTTACGGATGAGAAAATCTTTACAATATTGAGCAACATTTTAACAAACAAAATGACCGTATTTATGCTCAAAGCTCTAAGGAAGCTTCCCAATTAGTCGACAGAGTGCAACGTGGGCATTATCCGACTTCAGTGATGGTTTGGTGGGGTGTTAGCTATGAAGGAGTGACTGAGCCATATTTTTGTGAAAAAGGTATCAAAATATCGGCACAAGTATATCAAGATACCATTCTTGAGAAGGTAGTTAAGCCCCTTAACAACACCATGTTCAATAACCAAGTATGGTCCTTCCAACAAGACTCGGCGCCGGGTCATAAAGCTCGGTCCACGCAGTCTTGGTTGGAAATGAACGTTTCGGACTTCATCAGAGCTGAAGACTGGCCGTCGTAGTCCCGATCTTAATCCGCTGGATTATGATTTATGGTCAGTTTGAGAGAGTACGGCTTGCTCTAAACGCCATGATAATTTGGAGTCCCTAAAACAATCCATACGATTGGCAGTGAAGAATTTTCCCATGGAAAGAGTGCGTGCTTCTATTGATAACTGGCCTCAACTGTATTGCAGCCAATGAAGACCACTTCGAATAAGCTTTTTATATTTTAAATTGTTTTATATTTATGTATTAAACAAACACACTGTAAAAGTAATAAATATTATTTGCTATAAAAATTTTTTTTTTCTTTGTGACAATATTTATGGCAAGACTAGGTATACAATATATATATATATATATTTATCCTCTTCGTCTCATGCATGACGTCACTGACGTGGCATTTGTTTTTAGATTTGAAATTAAAATAGGTGATCATGTTTTTAGATTTGAAATTAAAATAGGTGATCAGGGTGGTCAGGGTGGCATACGCATTTAATTAACATTCCATAATTTGATTTTTATCATTCCGTTACAATACTGCGCCAACTCGATGCAATGATTAAGAAGCATTCGCTATTGTAACCGCTCGAACTGTGAGTATTCGTACATGGAGTAACATCGATTGGTGTGATGCTCGGTATTCCACACTCACCTGCTGCAATGTTACGAATTGTATCATTACAGAAACGCACTGCATTGCTCATCGACACATTCGCTAATGAAATACTCGAATCTGAACTGTTAAATTACACGCAAATGCGGCGCAATCCGGTGAGTGATATTGTGATCGTTGTCATGGCAATAATTACAATTATGTCGGCCTGACGCATTTGAGTAAATGAAAATTGTTTATGACATCGCATTTTCAAATAAATACTTATTTCTCACACCTCCTCTCGAAGTTGAACTTTTGTATTGAATGAACTTTTTTGTTTACTTCGTTAGTGAATGATTACTGATTACATAATTATATGAGACTCATGTAGATTACCTTGTTTTGGTCATATGTTATGGGACAAAATGTTTACTTTGTTTTGGTAAAATAAATTGTATACTATGTTTTGTACCTGTACTGTGGATGCATTGTTATGGAACAGTGTTTAGAAAATTAAATGGTAGAAACTATTTAATTGTCTAAACACTGTTCTCTAATTGTCTAAGCCCTCTCTCTGTGTATAAATCTTTTTATTAGGGCTGACTGTACATTACAAATGCTGGCAAGAAATGCAAATCTGCACCACACAGCCTATATACTTTTTTATAGCATGCGTCATGACTTTTTAAACAAAAGACACACTCAGACGAGTGATGTCTAAAACTTGACTACTCAGCACACGCGCACAAGGGTTATTATTTTTTACGTAGTTATAGCCTGCACACATACTTCTCTTTTGGTGACAATTTCTATAACGTTATCCCATCCAGACCAATATAAAAAATAATAATATTCATTTATTAAAAAGCTTTGCTCCTTTTACAAGTAGGTACCGGGTTTTCAGTTTCAGTCTGTATCAAGATGCCGTTTAATGAAAGTTCGCTAAAGGTTCTGCTCTTCCGGGTTTTCAGTTTCAGTCTGTATCAAGATGCCGTTTAATGAAAGTTCGCTAAAGGTTCTGCTCTTTCACTTACAGGACAAAGCAAATGTTCTAAGATTTTTCTTTTTAGGACGAGTTTTCAGTGGGCAAAACGGTAGTTCAGGAATTTTTAGTGCAGCGTTTTATCGTAACATAATATTTGAATTTGTCTTGTATATTATTTACATTAAGTTTTTTTTTTTTCTCATAATGATTTTGTAACACTTAACAGCTTTGAACTATATAAATTCACATTTTGGAGCTGGTACCTGACGTAGTTCTACAAAAAATCTGTGTTACAGGGCACCAGGCTCCACTATTAAGCCTCATACAAATTAACAGGTAGGTAATTCTACTAAACAATTAAAAGAAAAATAAATACATTAATGAAAAGGAAATGAAAAATAACACAACAAAAGCAGTCGAAGGGTGTGTGGTGAACGTGTATTGATATTTCCCGTTCTGTTAATTCCGGTTTCCTAGCAAAAGGAAAGCAACAAACAATACTTGTAAATATAAAATGAATATACCTTCCGTCCATTCCATTATACAACAAAAATATCAATGACTTAAAAAGCAAATTACTCTCACATATTTTATCATAAACATAACTATGTTGCGATTCGCCAAAATCTCTGATATGATCGCAATATTTTGAAAAGACAGCATTTTTCTCAGAACGATTCCCTGTAGCAGCAACGGTTGAAGTTGCAACCTTTACCGTTCCATCTCAAATTTCCACCTTGTATCAATAAAGTTGAAAGCCAGTGCAATTGAATGGCAGGCCACGAGTTTAACGTAGCGAAGCGGGGGCGGCGACGTCACACCCTGAGCGAGGCCGGTATTCAGAGATCCTTTCAGTTCGGCCACCGATCGAGCCACGATTGACAACTTAAAGGGGATAAGCGACGGTTTACAAGTGACGTAAATATTGTGGCATTGTGAGTTTGTGACAAATTGGTCCATGCCTCGATTGTGTATTGAGTTGCAATATGACGTGACTTTATGGCAAATATCAATGACTGCACGCAACGGATTGCTCATGGTAGTTTGTTGGTTAAACAGAAAACCCTACCAATCTACTTTGTACTTTTAAAATAATTGTTCTCGCTCAGATAACTATAGCTGTAACAACTAGTTGTAGCGGGATCGTCCGAAAGGGTTACCGCTGCCCTGGAACAGAAAGGGCTAAGGAAGGAACACGGGTGGGTTTTAGTCAGTAAGAGTCTGACACTCCCTTCCGCTCCACCCAGAGCGGGAGGGGGTCATTTGATGATTTTGATTACCAGTCTTTTTAAATTAAATGATGGAAAATGGTTTCAAATAAAATCTATTGGGATTGAATTTTGATCCGTTTCTATTTCAGTTCTGTGCAAGTGTATTCACCTATTTCTAAAATAGTATATCGGCTTAGTAGCTAACCCCTAACTCAATACCGGCAACATTATAATTATTAGATATCGATACCACTGCAAGGGAGAATTACATCGTATGATCGTATTATTGTACGTAGTCGGCTTAACAAACGATCTTCGCATAATCAATGTAATATGGCCGTATTTGTGACCGCACTCCACCGCCAGGTGGATGTTACCTCTCGCTTATACGCGTATAACACCATTGGCTAGTGTCCTATTAATTGCTAAGATCACACGAATCAACACAGACGGTTAAATGAGAAATGATTAGTCAACAATATACTGAAGCATTCCATACCTACTTCATAAAAATCTTGTGTCTCATTCATTCACTGACGGGCAACGCACAGCCTAAACCACTGTGTCTAGTACAGCTAAAAGCATGAGATTTTGCGCAAGATTTCCTTACATCAGTGTTTTTCAACGTGTGGGTCGCGACCCTCTAGGGGGTCGGGCTCTTTATTGGGGCCGCCGTTTCTTTTAAATTATAGGAGGTTCCAAATGGAATCAAACACTTCAAAGCTTCAGTGGTTGATTGTGAGAATTCTATTTTTCTGTTTAACCAAAAATTACCCAAGGTGACAGACTTGAATTCCAAGTTAGAAGCAGCGGAGGGAAGGGGGTCGCGAAATATTTTCCGTACTAAGTGGCCCCCTTAGTACGGAAAATATTTCGCGACCGCCACGAAAAAGGCTGAAAAGCACTGCCAAGAAGGATTTTTGGAAATTCTACCCCTAAGAGGATGAAGCGGGGATGAAAGTTTGTATGAAAAATATTATTCCTTGGGTTATCTCTCCATATATGTATTATGTTATGTCTCCATAGGTAGTGTTCAAGTTGGTCAGATAGACAGTCGCTTCATGTAAAATACTGGTATTCCGCTGCATCCGGTTAGACTGGAAGCCGACCCCAACATAGTTGGGAAAAGGCTAGGCAGATGATGATGATGAGGTAGTGTTCGAGTTTGTATGGAAGAATCTTAACGCACGGTCCGATTGATTTGAAACTTGGTATTGATGATGTGAATATAAAAATAATATTGACGTCTAGGTAAATATGGGTAATCAAGTTTTAAGGGAAGGATTTTCCTGCTTGCTTCGAATAAATCGAAAATTTATGTAATCTTAGAGTCGTTACTATGGAAACGAACTAAACAATTTTACCAAAACATGAAAAATGGCACAACTACCTAATTAGGTAAACAATAAAGATAGTCATGATTAATTTTGCATATCTACCATTTTGAATGGGGTGGAGGTGGAGGTTCGAGTTCGATGAGAAAATCCCGAAATTCACGCGGACGAAGTAGCGAAGAGCTAGAGTAAAGTGAGCATTAAGGAGAGTTTTTATCCAAAAGGATCAATGGATGCAAGTTTGTGGGAACGTTCGTTAATTTTGCCGATGGACAAGCCCACCGGGCACACAGCTTGACCGCTTAGTAAAATTCTTAAATTCATTCATTCAGTAATAGACAACGCACATCCTAAACCGCTGGGTTTGGAAGCTTGAAATTTTGCACAATAGTTCCTTATATTATAGCAAAAGTGAGCACAATGGATTTCTTTGTTTTGGAAATTCTTTCTTTCCTTCACAGGTTCACTTCGGGTTAAATTAGAGATGATAGTTTCGATGGAAGTATAAATTAATTATTAATGCGAAAGTAAATCTAAGCTGCAATCTGTTTGTAACCTCACCACGACTAAATTACAAAACCAATCGTAATCTTTGACTAAGAGGTACGAGTAGCCTGGAAATTAGAAAAGATCATCTGTAGGCTTCTTTTCGTCCTGAATAGTATGATGAAACTACACGCAGACGAAGTCGCGGGCGACGCAGGTAGTCTCCAAATAATTTGCTTAAAACTCAATAGTTAGATTGGAGCTTCTATTTTCGCCTGCGGGCCAATTCCGAATGCAATATAATCGTAATAAACCTGTCAAGGCAATAGGCTGCACATTTCTGTGGCTAAAATTGGGTTATTTCGATAGTTGCTTATCAACTTGATTTCCTTTATTTATGATAGATCGATTTATCTTGATCACTGCCCACGTTAAGTGCATAACATACATTGTTTTCGACAATCTGTATGCATAATCACTAATCAGGCTTATTTTCAAAACGGAAAGTGCTGAAAATTGACGTAGTTCTTTGTAGAACAGAATCTTTTAAGCTAATTCACTAATATGTATAAAAACAAAGCAACAATAATAACGAAAATAGCTTTTCTTACTTTGAAAATGATTTGCTACGATTTCGGTGCAAATGCGACGCGTTCGCATCGGGCCGCGGTCCGCTTGTGTTAATATTATTACTCATCCCGCGCAATATAATAAAGATAAAAGATCATTGTGTCACCTAAGATGCTATTATTATACAAGCAATCAATTAACTACATTGGAAGTAAACAATTATATTTCTAACTAGCTTCTGCCCGCGGCTTCGCCCGCGTGGATGTCGGAATATTTCTCACGGGAACATGCTACCAGGATAAAAAGGATGTTCTTCGCCAGGATATCTATCTATCTCTTTCCAAAACTTTATCGAAATCCGTTCAGTGGTTTAGGCATGAAAATGTATCATATAGTATAGACAGAGTTACTTTCAAATTTATATTATTATATAGTATAGCTCTTTGCCCGCCACTTCGTCCGAGTGTATTTCGTACTTTATCTACTCTAAAAATTTCGAAGATGTATGTTTACAATCTTTACCATTTATTTATTTAATTCAGGCTAATTTGAAAGTTGATCAAAGGAATAATATTTTTGAAATGAACCTTGTCGTCCCCTTTTACCACGACAGGCTTTGTTTTTAAAAAAGTGTTTGGTACGTTTGCATTGTATGACTTAAAGATTATTTAAATACCCATTTTCGAGTCGCTTCTATTGACTCGAAAATGGGTATAAATAATATTTTAGTAAATAGAAGCAAGCAGTAAAATCTACCCCTTAAACATTATTACCTTTTTCCACCCCGGTAAGAGATGATTTTTGAAAAACCCTTAAAACACATACTTTTTATTTTTTGTTTTAAGTATTGGTACCGAGTTTCGAGTAAATTCGTCCGAGCGGTTTAAATTTTTTTCTTACCTATTAACTTTTTCACCCAGTAAAGCCTCTGTGAGTAGTTTTTTAAACTAAAAGTGACTATATTTATTAGTTACTGAGTCAAATATTGCCAAGTCTCAAGTTTATTAACCAAAGGAAAAAGATTTTTCATATTAACTGTATTGGGATTTTCGAAAAATCCTGATACATGTTATTCTTTATTTTTGGTCTTAAGTATAAACACTGAGTTTCGAGTTGACCGGACCGCGCGTTTAAATTCTTCCACACAAACTTTAACCCTATATCCCCATTGAGGGGTAGTTTTGAAACACTTATAATGATAAACTTTAATACTTACTTATAGCGAGCGAGTATTCTTGCCAATTTTCAAGTTTATTAACCTAATTAATAATATTTTTCATACCGAATGTATCCCCGCTTTTCACCCCCACAGGGGTAGAATTTTGAAAAATCGTTTGGGATGTGTTGATAACTTGACTGAAAGATTGTTTATGTCTACGAATCTTCGAGTTAATCAAGCCAAGCTGTAAAATGCTCCCCTGTAAAATGGACTACCCCTTTTCAGCCCGTTAGGGGTTGATTTTCGAATAACCCTGATACTCATTATTCTTTACTTTTGATCTTAGGTATACTGAGTTTCGAGTAAATCGGACCGCGCTCTAAAATTCTTTTCATACAAATAAATTCCCCCATTTCAACCTCTTAGGGGTGGAATTTCGAAAAACCCTTTCGTAGTGGATACCTACTCTTCTCGAAGAATACACCCTCCAAATTTCATGTCTCTAGGACCAGCGGTTTAGGCTGTGCGTTGATATATCAGTCAGTCAGTACTTTGAATTATATATTTATAGATTTTATATATTTACTTATATAGATGCTTGCGATTTAATATTGTGTATTCGTCTTAGTTACGGAGACTTGGCTCTTAGTATAAAATTTACTGATCTGGAAGTAATAGATGATCCTACTCAGATGCTTTTGATAAAAGAAATAATATAAATATTTATTAACGTTTTATGCAGGTTTACTAGGTAATCACAAAGTTAAGTTAAAAAGTAAATTACGACGACAGTACCTATTATAACAACTTCTAGTAGATGGAAACTGAAAAACATTCAAATTCGCAATCTCACCTCAGCGACAATCAATGTCAAAAATGTAGAGATATTAGAGGTATTTTCGACAGATGGAGACTGAGAACGGTCTAAAAATTACGATTATTGCCTATCTGAAGGTCAATTTTATTCTCGTAATTTAAAACGTTCAAAATCTAGTCGCAGTCTCATCACAGCGACAAACAAATGTCAAAAACTTGTCAAAATGTAGGGAAATTAGAAGTATTTTTGACAGATTGAGACTGAGATCAGACTGTGAACGGTCTTAAAATTACGAGAAATGCCCCTCTGGTGTCTCTATTAGTACCAGTATCCAATCTTTTCACGCAAGTTGTCACCTCAATGCGCCGACATTAATCGTTTCCGCTGACACGGAGACTCCCCACATCACCCTAACTATCGCACAATGTAAACAAGCTCTAAATGTTATGCAAGTGTTATCAAGTGTCTGTCTTCTTTTCAATGACAACGCATGACGTACAGGAGTAGACTTCCTGGTACCAATTGCACATATTAAATTGCAACATTATTATTCAAAACAGATCTTTTATCAGTTGCTGGGGAGGCGAATACTACGCTAAGCAAATTAGAATATCTTACCAAATATTATTCAGGCATCAACAAAATTATACAATGAGCGGATCTATCCTATGTCTATGAGCGGAGCCTATTGGTCCTTGGGTACGGAATGGAAAATAAATTTATACTTGAATAGATTTTTCCCTATAATGCGAATGGCAAAGCAATTTCTTGTGGTGCATAATAACAAGTGATTGAAATATTGCCTACGATAAGAGCAGCACTGTTAGAGCATGCATCCAGCGCTGTGTCATCGGTCTGTGAGTCAAAGGTTAAAATAGGCATTACTATTAGTCTTCGTTGGAGGAAGCCATGTTTACTTATTGTGACGACAAACAGCTGATATTATTTTTTATTATGGATCCTTCCTATTGACAGTTCGAGGTGTAAACAAAAATAAATACATAGATAAATTACCGAATTAATCAGTATTTACCTACATAAGTTCTTATATGAATAAGAGTATGATTTCATCACTGTAAAAATCGTGATTACATCATCACATTTGCAAATACTTGCCTAACCAGTGGATGTACAAATGTTAAGTTAACATGATCACGAACACGCTGCTGGAGGTGTATGAAGATTGTTTATATTGCATATAATTTATTTACATCAATCCTTATATTACTGAGAACGAATTATAAAAATAGAAACCGCAGTGGCCTTTTTATGTCAATTCACGCAGCAGGCATTGCTTCGCTCTCATTATATCGATAAGCTATCGTTCGGTTACCATTTTGTTTTCGGGACTAGAATGATATCGGTATCGGAACGATATCAATAGGATAAATGCACTCATTTGTTTCATTTCTAAAAACATAAGCGATCGATTGAATAGAAGAACGTTTTGTCTAGCTGAGAGCAGGCTTCTTGTATTCCCATTCCCAATACCATCGAGACACAACCGAACGGTATCTAAACTACAAAGCGACTGACGCTTCCAAGAACAGAACGTGACAATGCACTCATACAATTATTGTTCCACATTCATTGCGGCATTTAACGACGCCCAAAACAAACATGACGTCATCGGCACATTTCACTCTATCTATTTTGGGTACAGATAAAGAGATTAGCGACTGTATTCCCGGCCGGAAAGGGGAACGCATGAATGTTCAAAAAGTAAATTATTGTCACTATCAGTAAAGCATCGGGTATAGATAGTGACTGCCCGTCACTCCGATAAGATTGGACCGTATCTATTGTTCACGGTTTTGTGAAAACATTATATACATTATTCAATCAAGATATTTGTGTTAATACATCATGATACACACTTTTGAATGTATTAGTGATTAGCGATTAAAGAGGGACAAAAAATTGCCTATATCCCGAGCTAAACTGAAGTCTTTTATTTCTCCTAATAGGCACTACATCCTCTAAGTAGTCTAAGTTCTCTATGTCTCTGGTTCTACTACAACTACAAAAAGGCCGTCTAATATCAATTATTTGATTAAAATGTGCTCTTGCTTGGCAAACGACGAGTGGCCACCAAACATAACCAGCACGCGAGACACAAGAGGATATCACTTTGTTTATGTTTAAGTTTTTAGCAAACATTATGAATGACAATAGGTCATACGTTAAGTGTTTGCTAGACGTGTATGCCCAGGATTCACAAATTGAATAATTTATTGATTAGGGCAACTAAACAATTTAGTAAAGTTAGTCCGACTATCGAGCGACAAACAAACACTACCAAAATACAACACATTTAAACTTGCATAGACTGTCTGTTTTGTTACGGTCGTTTGTTTAAAAGAGAACAGCTCGTGGTCAATGACCTACGGCCACTTGTTGCATCGATACACTAATCGCTATTATAGTATCCATTGACTGTTAATATAATGATGTCAGTGACATAGCCTCTATTTTTTGAATATTTCAACACTCAAATATCCCAAAAAGTTTTCGAAAAAAAGTAATAATAGCATTCATAATCCGTGACCGGTTATGCTTCCAGAAAAATAAGAACCCTCGTCTTTGTATAAAAAATATACCTAATCATGACAAATGGTCTTTTCATTCAAGATTCCGGAAAGGACAAACAATGCGGATCATCTAATTACCGTCCCACGCTGATGGGTTTTCATGGCCCTCCGACAAGCTAGGTACTTGTCACTGTGAATGCACTTTGCAATCTTTGCACACAATGCGGGGTAAATGTCGTGTTACTCTGTAACCAATAGAATACTACGCAAGACTTTTTATTGTACGAATGCTTGCAATCTGATTATTAAGTAGTCTTACTTTTTCAATCGTAGTAGGTAATTTTCCGGATGTTGCCACAGAAGGATCCATATCCTGGTATTTATGCCTAATTGGTGCAGCTTTTGTGCAATGAAGGCAAAACGGTTCTTCTGCGTTTAAGCAAGAATAATATGACCATTATGGTGAAATATCTGTTGTAAATGAAACATTGACTTTCAGAAGTCTCCTGCCGGTATCCTCACGATGTTTTCCTTCGCCTTTTTGAGAGCAATAGTGATGAAATGAATTACACAAAGTGCCTGTGTGGGTCTGACCACGACCTACGCTGCAACCCTGCTCTCTTTGGTCCATTCGTGATATTTTTCTAGCCTATCTATAACTAATGAATTAAACCCCACTCTAAGCTAATTCCCCTGATAATGTAAAATATTAGTCTGGTATGAAACCGTAATAATATTCTAGATTATCAGGAGCTTAATAAAATTTTATGGCGTTGTACGAAAAGACCAACCCGGACAAAAAACCGACGATAGCCAGATGACAAGCATACAAGTGACCTATGCTGATAAACAAACATGGAACCGATAACGATTATCTTATTCGATTCAATTGAATTTGTAATCGATATGGTAACGTTTGCACTCGTAACGTTATAATATATGAGATTATCGTCGCTATTAATAAATGCGGCACTTGTATGAATGGAGTGCAGATGCGGTGGGTGCGGAACAGATGAAATACTCTCAGGACTAACGCAGATGTATTGACTTTATCGCCAATTTATGAAGTATAATGTCTTTTAATTTAAGTTAGTGATATCTTAAAGAAAGAACTAAGGAACGTGAAGCTACCAGTAAAATCAAAGCATTTGTAGTGTTAAGCTATGCCAGCAGCAGAATGCGCCGGCATGGAAGTAAATGAAGTACGTAATAAATCAACCACATATCAACGCTATTTCAAAAAGAAAGGCAGCACGCAATTTTTCATAATCATAGCATGATATTAATTAAAACAAGCTATATCTGCAGGAAATACTAGGATAAGCCACGACATGATAACATTATACTATAGCAGTTTCCAAAACATAATTAACAAACCCAAACTATACAAAACAGAAACACACACAATTTTACCACATACTACGGAAAATAAACTGTAACACTGTAAATATTTCAAGGATTATTCACGACTAATAATGTGCCAGTAAGCGAAAAGGAAGGCAGGGCAAAAAGTCCATTCTAACAAAAAACGAAATCTGGCATAAAGTCGAGGATACTTTAATGCATTCAATCCTCAAATGTTCCCCAATGGACCGCAAATAATTTTTATTGTCATGTAGAGTAGAGGAGATCTAATGATGGGTCAGTACTTTTTCTTGTTTAAAATTAAATATCTTTTAGACTTCATTCAGTTAGTCTGAGGTTTTTAATGCTTTAATGCTAAAATGAGGTTTTTAATATAAAGTGATTCGAATATAGGATATCCGCAACGATAATTTACAAGTTCTATTTGAAGACATACTGTACTATAACATGTGCCATATAACTAATTTTATTTCCATAAGATGAGCTTTAGAGGGTAGCATTTTCCGTTATTATTTGTAGCATAAAACTACACAACATTTAGCTGAATTTCATAATATCAGGCTTTCACATTTTGAAATTCACGTTGGCGTTGCTGGTAATTTAGTAAAGTTTTTACAAACAAAAATGCCTGCGATAGACAACGCGAATTGTTAGCAAACGCTTTTTTTTATTCATTTTGCAATGATATTGGTAAATTGAACGTCGGTAAAACTGACGTATAACATTTCACAATTTAATGCGTGAAACCAGTTGCAATGCGATCCTTTCGACCGATTTTTTTTACCTTTATGTACGTGTGTTTAAAGGTAAAAAAAATCGGTCGAATTAGAGTCGCTTTCCAATTAGAGTCTAAAGACAGATGTATCGAAACAGAGCTGGCAAACAAGAAGCGCGAGCCCGCACGTTAGTTGGAAGCTGTTCTTGTAGAACTAAAGCTTGCATGCCAAGTTTAAAACTTAAAGAGGTGGAATGGGGTCTGTATCGCGTAACTATGCATCAAAGAAATTCAACTTAACGTCACGCAAACATCTTTGCTTTAAAATATTAAAGCTGAAAAGTTTGTTTTTGTTTAGGCGCGCTAATTTCTGGAACTGCCAGTCGGATTTGAAAAATTCTTTTTGCATTTGGTAGGCCAACTCTTGAGGAAGGTTGTAGGCTATTTAAGATCACGCTACGATCCTTAGAGGCCGAGCAAAAAGAAAAAGCCAGAAAGAACGCTAAGCGAAAACGTCGTGCCTAATAGCGCGGGCGGGCGATGCATCGAAATATATAATTAAGATAAATTGTCATTTTATAGGGGTGGAAGGGGTATTGGAATTTGTAGAATTTGTAGTAAAATACGAAATTCACGCGAACAATGTCGCGGGGGACTTCCCCCGCGACATGGTTCGTTGTTGATTCACCATAGAACTTAATAGTACTTACTATTAAGTTCTAATGTTGAATCAACAAACTGCAGACTATCTTTGCATCTGCTTCTAGTGACAGTAACTTTAAAGGAAGCACATAGGTACTAGACTGCTACAGGTATATTTCGGCTGCAAGTTCCACAGATAGTGCGTCCGTTGCGATACAATTCTGTTCTATGCCTCCGCAGTCCGCTTAAACTCCTCTTTTGTCTGGGCAGACTGAAGCGGAAGGGTTTTGATCAAATGTGAAACGTAACTCGTTGCATATTGTGAATGGCTGTCAAAGATGGCTAATTGGCTGTCTAGAATTAGGCGTCAGACGTTAAGCCAGGTCCTAGTACACATTATAAATTATAATACATATTTATATTATGTATAGAACAAACAATTATGTATCGTTTTAGTTGTGTACCACTGTTTTCAACCTGTGTCTATAATATATTACTTTAGGATAATCACAGGCATTCCGGGATAGTGAAGCTATTTCGTTTAGACCAATGCAATATTAGAAGTCGCTATCAAGGACTTAAGCATTAGGAATTTAGCATTCAAAACAAGCTGAATATTCGATTTTAATGCAACTGTACCAGATACCATATAAATCAGGGCTAATGAAGCAAAAGTCAGCCAACCACTTCTTTTGGTAACTCGGATTTATTTCTAACCAAACGATTTTAAAGACCCTTCCTGCATGAGTGACGGCGTCCCCACTATAAATCTCATTGACTAATTGAACTTAACATTTTGTTACAGCATATTATTATCGACATTGAGGTAGACCCGGGAAAAGATGGCGGGATGAGCTTGAAGCCTACAAGACCGGATTGGTCCGCACTTACTCAAGACAGAGAGGAGTGCAAAGAGAAAGGGAGGCATTTGCCCTGCAGTGGGACAACATAGGCATAATAATAAATATTATTATCTATTAGAGGTTCATGCAGATACACGAGAAGAAAATCTACAGAAGAAAACCGTTCATAGACCAGCTTTGTCATCCTCAGATCGCTCATCGTTATTCACAGAGTTGACAACCGCCCTGTAGAAAATAAATGCGACACTCGAACACGACGGTTAACAGAAAGCATGTTTACATGATGTAAATACACTTTAAAAAATATGACGGATAAAAAAAATGTCTAAGAACAATTTACAGTACCTGGGGAGTTTTATACGACATCGAGGTTTAGAGACAGTCAACAGGTACTTATGAATGACAGGGACAACGCTCTTCAAAGTCGATCTAAAACTCCATCATGAGTCATATTTGCGGCCCGGTACTGTAGGTACGGGGACCTTTTGTCTGCCAAGCGCAACTCGCTAAATAGTTCCGCAACATAATATTGTTTTTGCCTTTGAGTCAAGAGTGAATGTATTTAGCGAAAATTTTAATGTTTTAGCGAAAATCGAGACTGTACGGCGAATAACCATTAATGTCTATGCAGTTTGCGTTGTCTGTGCTTCAGGTATATCCTTTGAGAGAACTCGATTGAAGTTGGAAAAGTTGCGTACCTTGAATATTTATTTTACGTTTTATTTCTAACTTTGTAAAAGCTTTTCAACTTTTCAAAATAGGGGATCACCGGAATAGATAACAGAGCTCAAGCTTCTTATTGGTTTAGTGTTAGACTACTAAAGACGTTAATTGTATACGCTTCAATTAAAAGGGGGATGCGCTAAGGTAGGATTTTTGCCATTTGCAGGTCTAAGTTGATTAAAATATGATTCGCGACCGTACCAAATTTGACTTTACAGAATTATAATCTTATACAACTCTTCGAGTTAGAATTGGCCTCAAATGTCATGATTTCATGAAACAGTCATTCAATAGGGTAATATGAACTTAGAGAGTTGTATTGATGATTTTTATTCTATTAATAAACGCCTTCGCATTAAGGTTGTAAGTTTACGATTAGATCAGATTCGACATTAATTGAGCTCTACAGACACCACAGTTTCTAAGATTTCTGCACATAAGTAGGATTAGTAATCTATAGAGCTTTCAAGCTTGTTCTGCGACTGTTACTAGTGTCCGACTAGTCACCGCCAACAAGACAAGTTTCAGTATCGGAATAAAACCTCGATTTAATTCACTTATCGATCAGACGTACTGGTGACAGGAAGTACACGAGACGCGAGACGCCATTATTTAAACTATTAGGTCGTTTAGTATATGTGGGACGCCTCGCAAGGAAGTTGGACGTAGGCTGAGAAATAATTAACACTAAAGTTTCAATTGTTAGCATCACGTCCCATCCAATTAAAACTCTTCTAAAGGAAACATAACACCAAGTATTTTATTTTTGATCCAACGCAGAGGATATTGGAAGCAGGATATTGCGAATATGCACAGATAAACAGAAAATGTTTGATAATGCTAAGATTTCATCAGGTGATTCAGTTCATGTACCTACCTCTACATTTTTTTTAAATGACAAATTACTTTTTAAAAACTTTCTTTTTATCAACATCATGAAAATGAATCAAACTATAATAAGAATTAAGAAATCACGAAAACATATTCACTTCGTAGGTCTTACCTACGCGGACTTGGCAAAAATATTTATGTACAAGCTTCAAGTTTCAGGTAGAAATCGATTCGAATTTCCAACTTGAACTGCAGCACCTGATCCCCACAATCCACGTTGTATTCTAATCTAAAACGGTATTGTATAGAAAATTGGAATGGCAATTCTGAGGGCATTCGAATATTCGGCTGTTACAGATAACCGACGTAGAGGCGACCGCTATGAATAGTGTCAGGCAGGCAGTAAATAGGCACACTGAGTGACAGGCGCTAGGCTAACGCAACGGCAGTGAAACGCAGAGTGAAGTGAGGGGGGCAAAATACGGGTTAGCGCGGTACTCGCCAAGTCCTCATCAATAGGCCGGACACCTGTCAGGAGGTATGGAACTACGTATGTATGGTGACGGTGCAACTCGACATCATAGCGTTTGTCGCTCGATGCAAAGCAAAGTTGTATGCAACGCTATTAGTGGTCACGTCTATTTAACCTGCTTTACACTCGTAAATAAACAGATAAGTGTTCGCGTTGGTCAAACAAACCAGCGATGCGAATGACTGATTGCATTAGAAGCTTAAATATTCGCTAGGTATACCCACGCGTTTCAAACCTGCGGCCTGCGGTATACAACCGGACCTCATGACAACTCTGCGTTATCACAAGGTTTCAACTGAGATGCAAGATATGTCTGCTAACGCATTGAATATTTTTTAAAACTAAAATCTAATAAAAAGACCATTACCTACCTATACTCTCGTCTTGACGTTCCGTCAACATCAGAATGCAAATCAGGGCTAAATGACCGGACACTTATGTAGGGCACTAGATACTTCTAGCACGGCTAGGGAGGGTGACTGCTATCGTTCAATCTGGATGAAAATGACGCGGAATTGCGACGCTTAACACCAATATACCCAGCGACAAATAAATTGATTTATTACTGAGTGAATCAGCCCGCAAGACTTGTACTTAGTTAAAGACAATCAGCTTATCTAGGCGTACTACGAAGATGTAGTAAATTGTCGAGAGAATGTGGCGGCTAGACGCTTGGGAGTACCGGAATGCACCTACAACGAAACTTTGGTAAGTTGTGTTTCTTCCTTTATTCATACTTCTAGACACTTAAGTTATTACTGGTACTTAGGAAAAATACTTCTGAACAGCTGTAACTTGAAGTTTATATTTAAAAAACGAATTTTACCGATCACGGTTTTCTCGAAAGCTTTTACCTGGACTGCTACTATGTGGATTTTGATATCACAAAGCTGTCTGTTTTTTCGAGCAAGGCTTTTATCGTGTTAGTCGCCGGCGTAAAACCCGCTAGTGGCCATTGGGCTGCCTTTGAAGCGGCAGCCGCCTCTTTTTTAAAAGCTTTTATTTAACTTGCGATGTATGTATGTAACTATGTTTGTTCGGGTGGACTCTTGCAACTCAATTTTGAAGCAGATATCTTCAGCCGATTGGGCTGATATTTTCCTCTAGTAGCAGTAGTTCGGTTGTTAGTCCGGTTGACCGAATTACTGAAACTTGCAGTTGCTATAGTTCGGTTCTAACAAAACACCGAACTACTGATGAAACTAAAATATGTATCATCCCTTTAGTTCGGCAAATAAACTTGGCATATGTAAACAAACTATATCTTAATTTTATTTTTAACACGTAAAAAGAGCGACTTTGTGTATCAATTACCTGTACCTATAGCAACAGTTCGGCAAATAAACTATATAATACTCGTATGTACAAACTATTTACATTTTAAAACTGCTAGTTTCAGTAGTTCGGTGCTTTGTTAGAACCGAACTATCGCAACTGAAAGTTTCAGTAGTTCGGTCAACCGGACTAACAACCGAACTACTGCTACTAGAGGGAAATTTTGCATGCATGTGTAAATCGGATGAGAATGCAAAATTATTATGACATGGAGCTGATCTGATGATGGAACCGGAAGGTGGCCATAGGAACTCGGTAGTTAAATGACACGACCCTATCGAGTTTGGACTCGTTTGATTCGTCTTGACGAGAACTTTGGTGCTAAATGGTGACCATAGTTTGGGCTCGTATGATTCGTCTTGACGAGTACTTTGGTGCGAGTGATGGTAACCAGGTTCTGATGATGTACAGGTAGCTTAAGCAGTAAACGCATAAAACGGAAAAGCACTGCTACGCGCTACGAACTGCGCCGTAGTCGCATCAAAAATACTTAAAGTTAAAAATAATTTCAAAGAAAAAAAAAACTAAAAACAAGCTTTTATTACTTGTTAGTAAAAAAGAACTAAAAAGTTAAAAATAATTTAAACCTGAATAGATTTTTTTTCTTTTAATTTTTTTTTCTCTGTCATTTTATTATTCCACTACACAATCCATATAGGTTTTCTGTTAATGAAATTGAGCAGGTGGGAATTTATGTAGGTATGCTGCAGAATTTTTTAAGTAAATTCAACTTGATAGTTAGAACAAACAAAAGTCTTTCATTTTCTTCAGGAGACGACAATTTAAAGCAATGATGGAAGTTCTAAAGTACTCCTTAGTCAGGCTTTCATACCTAAGGACCGTGGGAACGCCGACAGAAATCCTTTATATCTATTATTCACTGTTGTTCACAGGCAACAGTGAATAATAGAAATAAAGGACTTTCGTACACTAAATTTTTTATAATTGTAGCCTTCAGACAGTTGGCTCGAGATAATAAGCCAATAACAGCAACCCGTCTGGTCTGAATCACGACTCTCATTAAATTACTCCGCCCCGAACGACTAACACGCTGTTGATAGCAAGAAACGTCTGCTTCATTCTAAGTTACAACCTTTTTCATAACAACAATCCCTCTCTTGAAGCTAGGATAAGATTAAGTTAAACACTATCATAAAGCTACTGTTCACTAAAGTTGATCGTGAAAATCTGGATGCAACACTTACAATGCGCTTGACTTAAAAAGTTGTTTTCTCAAATATTCGTGTAAAATGGAAATAACACTTACGGTTTGCCCAGCAACCGAAGGCATCGCATTTGAATTCACCAGTACATACGTAACCACACACGTGATTTCCCTGAGGCTATTCCTACAATACGATCGGGAAAGCAATCAGCAGTCTAACATATATATTTTAATTACATCGTCTTTCATTCCATTTATTGCAAAATCGTAGTTACCAGAGGAAAACGTTTTTCCAAAATCAGGGCGCTACCACCAATTAACGTGCAACAAAGTTCCCTCAGAGCTCATGACTATTTGAAGAAGTCAGTAGTTTTCATGTTGAAATTACTACCCAGTGCCTTAATAGGGGAAAAAAAGTCCTCTAGTGCACCTAAATAAGTGGAACACTAATGGATGGTGACGCTAAAATAGTGGATATCGAATATAGAAACGACTGTCGGTCTATTTTCATAAAAATCCAATAAAACACAGCTAATACATTAGGATCGTCCGTTCTTTAATAACGTCGGGCTAAAATATATTCAACGTTCAGTATAGAAAAACAGCCCTCCTAAATGAAAATTGCGCTTTATGTCTTTACAATAGAGATCAAATTGAATGACACAAAAATACATTTATGAAATTACCGTCGAGGTGGCGCTCAATTTGCGTATGAAAACTGTCGCCTAGTTAACAAATGCCATTGCATATAAATAGTATGACTGTTATAGAAGCCTGTTGGAGTTAATTCAGCTAATGGATAGAAACGTGTATAAAAATATTAATAAATGACGTATAATTCAAGCTGTTTTTAAATTAAAATAGTGGAAAAATAATTATACTGTTTAAGTCGCTGGTTTCGGTTGCAACGCGTCGATGTACAAATGAAAACATTTACCGAGTGGAATTCGTGTTAGAATGAATAATTTATAAGTGATTCGGAATACATATCATAGAGCGATCATGATATACATACAATACATGCGCAGAATAAAGTTGTTTTATTGTCCAATTACTTGTTTGTTAGTAGCGGGTTGAAATGGTACTCGTAAGTGTTATATTCGTAGATATATGTATTTTGTGCTTATAAAGCTTGGACATTTTTCAATAATTATTTCGGAGGGGAATGAGAATAAAACCCCCAGATAAGTCATTGTTACAATGGGTACACGTGTCCTGTTTTTAGAACCAGATCTGCTCCTGTGATTAACTGTTTGAAATAAGTTGTCCTTGCCTTACTTCTTTTATTCAAAAGAAAATACCGGCGGCATCTTATTGTGTGTCTTATTGTCATCTTATGTCAAGTTCATACGAATAAAAGAATCAGTCTCAACTAAAGGGTGTATTTTTAGAGGCACAGAATTTTAAATTGATAAATGTTTTAAATATTCGTGAAGTTGGCTTTATTTGACAGAAAATTATATGGAATTAATGTTTGAATATGATTTAGGGCATGTGGCCGCCGCGGCTGCCGTGAAGATCATTTTTTTTATTGGCTTAATTACTAAAGGATAATAACATTTAACATTAATAACATTTGACGAACGACTAAATCCTATTCAATCATTTAACGGATATTAAAAACATTTTTCCGTGTTTTATTTCAAATCAAAGGTCTCCGCCTCTGAAAAAAACACCCGATATTAACTGCTCATACAAAGTCCAACTACCAATAGAAATAATCCTGTGTATTCAAAACAAGACCAGTTATCCCGAGATACTTATAACGTCTTACGTACCGGTTTTATATTCATTGTTCAATATCTGTATAAAATCTTCTCCCCATAGAGCGGCAGAAAACTTCGTTGAGTCTGTCGGTCGTCACCCATCCTAATTGAGCATTAACCCATTGACATCAAAACTGGGCAGGGGACCGACTGGTAGGCAAAAAACTTGTCTGTCTGCTGGGGGAAGCAATATTATGTAAAGGGAATTATCTTAATAAGCTCCGATCTGTGTGTATTACAGTGTGTACGACTTTGAAGCCAAAGAGAGTATTGTAATTGAGCCAATAAAATTTTGTCAGAGTAAGCTTTTCCACGTGTGTAACGCAATTCTTTCAGTATGTCCTTTGTATTTTTTTCTAAAGGCCGACCTTAATACAAGGATCATCGAAGAGAAAAAAAAAAGTTTATTTTTTATTATTGACTGCTATAATTGGCCAAAAAAAACGTGCTTGATTTAAGATTAAAAATAACCAAATAGGTACCTACACCTTTCCTTGCCGTTTCCCGACCTAGTCGACTCTGGTCAAGCAATATTCCATCTCCAATAAGTTTTAGATTAAGTTATAACATCTAAAAATGTTATTATCACAAATCTTAAACTGGATTTCAGACAGCAAACTGACAAAAAATCTAATGATAGTCGAAGCGAAAACTAATCACTCTTTAGGTTTCAATATATGTACCAGTATTAAACGGTAGCGTAGATTTAAGAGTGCCGCACTAGACTGTTATTCAAAGACTTACCACAGGCGGGATAAAAGCGGATTACCATCTATTTGTTTTTTCTTCGATGTCGGCGATGGAAGCTCTGCTCGATGCACCTCTCTTACTCATTAAAACTTCACTTTCATAAGTGCTCGATAAAACTTATGTTATTTTTACTTTTAAATAAAGCGAGGCCGTAATTGTGTAGTTAAAGGTTTAGCTTTTTAAGCGTTGCCTTTGCTCTCTTTACATTCTATTCATACATACATATAATTCACAAATAAAATATTTCTGATTTCTGAATAACAATTATATGAGAAACAGAAGTTTTTTCAATTTAAGCTGCTCATGAATATATTTTTGTATTATCTAACTGGCGTCGAAAGGACTTTTTGCAAGTCTCCGGTGAAGCAGAAAATCTCATTGAGGCTCATCTGCAGCGTGACTCCGAGAATAAATGATATTTTACTCCATTTTCTTAAAGATAGCTTTTTGCCAACTTCCTCCCTACTTAGTTCCTTTGCATGGGGAAATTACTTTTTATTACATTTCTTAGACGACTAGATCTATGAATTAGAGACGTACAGCCAAATAGATTTTCACAAGTTTACGCAACGCAATTGACACGAACGTGCCAAATGGTGGTGAAACGGAACGTGTCCAAATAACAACTATTTATTGGTGAGAGTGTACCTTCTGCACGAAGGCTGGGCTAAATCTAAGGGCAAACATTTTCAAGCGTAAACATATTTCAACAGAATGTTTGTTGCGTAGGCCGCTTTTACCTTGTGCACCCCGATGAAACTTAGTAGTAGGCTTAGAAAGAAAGAAAGAAATAAAACGTATTTATTGCGACTCGTACAGAAAGATCATAAAACTAAACTAAACACAAACACGTTCACGCTCACGCTTCGTTCAAATGTGACTTTTAATATAAGACTGTCGGATTTCGGACGCAGTGGTTCGCATGAATAGAGTAAATAAATGGCTCATTGCGGAATATTTTACCTATGAATTTAATTTATGGAACTGACGGTATCGGCGGCATCCCGGGCCCGACCGGCGCGAGTGCATCCGACATTGACATACCTGGTTCATAGTGTCGTCTGGCTTTAATGATAATAAATGTATAATTACTTTTTTACTTTGCGAAATTAATAGCAATCAACGAAAACGTAAGTCCATTCATGGTTGCACGATGATATGTATTTCGTTCAGTACTTAAAGGTTTTTCACTGACGTATGTTTCACATTTTATTGATGCATATCCAGTTTATTATTAAAATAATTATAGATAAGTAGTTGCTTTCCTGACATAGCTTAAAATAAGACGTAGAACATTATGATAGTATTCTACGAAAGCACACTGAATAGTCACGTTTTATAAACATTTTCTCATTGCACTACATTACCTAACTAGCGCTATCCCAATGTGTTTCTAGAAACCGCCGCGCGCTGGCGCTGCTATCGTCTGGAAATAATTTATTTCTTGTCTGTGCATGATATGTTATTCTAGGGTTCTTTATTCCTATGTAGGTATACAACATGCCCTGAATTAACACACACCACACCAAACTACCCAATTAGAATATTATTTTATAATAATAATACGCACATTGAATTTTTACTGTTGTGTAAAACATTGTTCATACTGATTGCGGGAGAAAATTCTGGTCACATCATAAATCTACGCACGCACACAGTTGCACAAGTATAAGGGCAGTAGGTACTTCGTCCATTTTGGTTTGTATTAACTGTATAGCGGAAGTGAAGTATAATTTAGGTAGTTTAAATTTTTGTTGGCATAAAAAAAAACGATCAAAAGACGGTGTATATTAAAAATGACAAAAATCGATTCTGAAAAACTACTTTACTAACGTATATTAAATCAGTGACGTATTGTATATATAAGGCTTTAATTAACTCCGACAGGCACACTTATAAAGGCAACCCGTTTAATTAAACGAACGCGACCGTTGCACAAATAATAGCGATTCACACTTTAGTATGATTCACAGAGCTGTCTGATATATCTTTCATATATGACGGCTACCAATCGTATGGAATGGTGATATTCGAGACGTGTGAAATAGTTTGCGTTTCAGTATTCAGGGTAGGATGTGCATGTTTATTGTTATGACCTGTTGACTTCCATATTTTTTGGTAGCCAATCAATAATATTTGGGTGAATCATGTTGTGAAATGTGAGAATTGTATACGACAGCGGCTTTATGGACTCATAGAATAAAGAAGACAAGGAGCGAATGCTTGCCAATCAGTATTTTTACAAAGAATGAAAGAAATAATTTGTACATGGAATGGTCACAACTAGTGATGACTCGAAAGCATATTCTACCACGAACAATTTTCTCTGATCGAGAATATTCAAGATTCATGGAACGTGGGGAATTTAAGAGAATTCGAAATTGAAATAATTGATAAGTAGTAGTTGATTATGATAGGCAAGAGGCAAAAAATAAATGCCAATACCAAGTTCACAAAAACAATGTCTGTTCCAAAAAAAATCGTGTTTTTCCTTTTCTATAGTGTTATTTTTTACATATTTTACTGCAGCAGATTATTTGTATATCATTCATTTTGTTTTAATGCAGAAACACTAATTTAACATTAATACCTTTCGAAATTTTGTGAGAGTTTAAGAGCTCTTATGCTAATTTTCTTGGTAATATTCTCGAGAATGTTTTCGCTAAGGAGAATTTAAGTTGTGGAGAAGATAATTTTAACGTGGACTTCGAAAAATGCTCAGATGCACGCAAAACTATTACTATGAAAATAGATCAATACAATAGACTTTCAATTTATAGATTCTCGTAAATTCTCTTTCAAAAGAATATTCTCGGGAACTTAACCGCAAAGTTCTCATAACATACATAACATAATCAGCCTATAATGTGCCCAGTGCTGATGCACTGGCCTTCTCTCTGTGAGAGAGAGTGGGCCGTAATCCACCAAGGGGCCCTGTGCTGGTTGGTAGATGTCACATGTCTTCGCAAAGTTCTCACTAGGAAAATATTCATCACCAGCCGTTGTGGCAAATTCTTCGTATCAACATGTCGTCACGTGAATAGCTGAATCGCAAATCAAATCCAAAGCTTCTGAACCTCCTACGAATATTGCATACATATTTTAAAAGGTTTATTTCATTTCTTGTGGCACATTGTACCGTGTTGCAGTACGAAACATACTTTCATTAGTTCCCAGTAATATTAAACGAATTTCAGACTACACTGTATAAACATGTCTTTAATCCCTACAACTTTTATCTCATCGATTACATTTGTTTATAAGCTTACCACATAATTATTTTGTAACACGAAACTACTGTTCGCTCAACGGTTATAAAATTCACGTCTCACAACTCGGCTTGCGCTGGCGCATGAGTTGCCAACTATTTTTATGGCTATCTCGCTATATGTACTATAGTGTGTTTGTATGCGTAATCATATTGAATGTTAAGTGTTTGCTTAGACTGTTATGATATGTGTACGTGTATTGTGTCGGCTTCGAGCGCACGCCCCGACTTAATACTTAACGCGGCAATAGCCCGACTACAAGAAGATAACCCAGTTATTAAAGAACATTTATCAGAATACAAGCAATGCAAGTGTGCCCGATAGGATTACCTATCAGCCAAAATCACGATCTTTCATTCAACATAATTGGAAGCTTAATTTTCAAAAATCCTTCCTTTGTGCTGACTTTCGTTATAATGTCGTTTAGCGACAATAAAAGCTAAACTTTAAAGCCAAAGGTAGTTAAATCAAAGAAAGGTAACTAGAAATCAATTAAAGATTTATTTACCAGATAAGGATGGAGATGGAATGGCAGTGGTGTGTATAATGTGGAGGTGGGGTGTATGGGTGACGATGTGCGATAGGTGGGTTGAGGAGGCTGAGGTGGAGTTGCAGATAGAGCTGAAGAGGTAGATCGACGCGAGGCAGGTGCCGGTGACAGGTGCCGGTGACAGGAGCAGATGAGGGGGCAGGTGCTGGTGCGTGTGCGGCACAGAGGACACCCGTAGGGGGGCCCACGCAGTAGGAGCAGGACGCAGCATGGCAGCAGGAGGAAGCAGGCACGGCGGGGATGCTGTCAGCCCGCCAGGTGAGGCGGCCCTCGGATGAGGCGCGGCCCAATAGGTACAGGAGGATCTTCGGAGTGCACCGGCGAGGCGCGCCAGCGGTCCGACTGGTATAAGAGGCGTTCACGAAGGACGGAACACACGCACGGAGGCGTAGGGAGTCCGTCAGGTACCGGAGCGGAGAGGTACGCTGGGTGTTTCCGGGATAGGTGGTCCTGGAGTATCCGGCTTTTTTGTGGTATTCGCTTTAGAGGCGAAACGGGAACTAATACTCGCATTGCATGGATTTATTATGTCAACTCGTGGAATAATATCGTGTAGAAAATATGAATTTGAGATATGATAGTGGCCATGATTAATTTTGGAGAAGTATGAATGTAAAATCAGCTAAAAAGTTACAGGCCGTTAAGGATTTAAAAGAAAAGTTGTCATGGCGACATATTAAACATCGTTGTCAGAGCTGTCATAATAAAATATTTATTAATAAATACAATAAAATCTATAGTTATTTTGTATTAAAAGTATAGTGTTTATAGGAAAAAATTATATCAATCAATGTGGGCGAAATTCCCAACCCTTGGATGTCACTTAATCGTCGTAGTCTTATGTTAAAGTTAGGGCTGTGTCTGTGTACTGATTGTGGATAAAACGTGGCCTGTCGTGAGGAATAATCAGAATAGCGCCTAAAAATAACGGAATGCTTATTCTGACCCGGAGAAATGAATGAAAATAACTGTATGTACATTATGTTACAATAAAAGGAAGTACAAAATTTTATTCTTCTAGACCCAGCGGTTTAGGCTGTGCGTTGTCTTTTAGTGAATTCAAGGTTTTTACTAAGACCATCATCACATCGTTTTTATTATTGGACCAACAAAGTTAACGATTTTTAACAAAATATAATGAGTATGATATACGTTCATGTGATTAGAATTATTATAAACCATACATCAGTAAAGATACGAGCGCTCTGTTGAACAAAAATGTTACTACAAAAATGCGATCTGCCCCCGCAGGTTTAAAACTTTTTGATGATTCGTGTGACAGAAACATGAGTACCACACCATCTCTGTACTCAACAAGCATAGGGTTGGCTTAAACGCTCAAAATGCCTTTTACGTCCAACGGAACGTTACAAACAGCGAGCAGCTAGTTCGGAAAGAGCAATCATCTTTTTCACACAGTTTAGTGATGTTACCTATTTTATTAAAGTCTGTGCCTGCAGTATGTTACAGACAATCAAATATTTATGCACTAATAGTCCTATTATATCGGTAGATTTGTCCGTAAGCAGTATTATGTTCAGTATCACGGTCAACTGAAGCTGAACAGTGTGTAATGGTGGCAATGGGCGTGTTAATCAGCTAATTAGATTGTTCTTGTTGTGGTCTAATGTAGCGATTTGTCCAGTGTAATTGAATGTGGATGGACACTGGATTGTGACTTCAAGTGAGATGCGCAATTTAATTCCATAGAAAACGTAAGACTAGACAAGCTAGAAGCTTATAAATTATAATATCTCTCTGTCTTCCGTCCCGATTTACAAGACGCAAGATCAAACTGAAAAAACCAAGATGTATTTGCACATGTTTCACCGCCCACGCGTTGCATTTGAACGATGAAATTGATTTTTTAAACATCGTACATCGAACCGCCCAGAGTCCAGACGGGATAGGAAAATTACCAATTTAGTCGCTGATGTGTAGCCAAAAATTCGCCAGCGCAGGGGTGTTTAGCTTTCGTACATGTACAGTCGACGAGAGATAAGTAACCAGGGTATCGGATATAGTTGAAGTTTAGTAAGAAACCGTTGGATATTATTTAATGAAATTTAATTTGATAAATAAACTATTTGTTTTCTATTAATGAAATTAAATTTCATTCGAAAACATCCATCAGTTTCTTGCCAAACTTCAACTATATCCGACGGCCCTGGTTACTTATCTCCTTTGGTGACCGTACGTACATAAGTCGGTTTCGATATCCTACGTGTTAACCATATGAGAATGTGTGTGCAGTTCGGCCATTTATATTATCCTGCCGTGTTCCGGAAGCGAGTGGTAGAGTGACCGCATGTCGTGTCTTGTCATTGACATCGAACGACAGGTCGCCGGACGATGGCCCCGCTAGCCGCTGACCTGTTAATTTGCAGTTCAACCGTATTTCGGCATTTAATTGCTGAATACTTAATGCTTTGATTGTGTCACTGCTGGGCTAAAATTACGAACGTGTTGTTATATTTTAGGTATTCTCCTGGAATTTTTCAGAATGAAACTTTACATGTTATCAAATTAAATACTTAGAACTATTTAGTCCAACTTCAATAGATAATATTAATTATTTCTATGGATCAAAGTCGTGATTTTGTCCCTGTTTGTCTCTCAATAAAAGTGCCAGCTAGTTTTTCAGACAGGAGCGCATGCCTCTCGACTGTCACAGGAGTACAGGATGCCATGGAGCCACTTGCTTTGCGTATCACATTCCTACGTAGATTCATACAATTCGTTCTGTCCGACAGTGCGGAATGCTTTAGGTGTCGTTCCTTTTTATTTGCGATATTGCAAAGGGTCGAAGTGATTTGTTGAACAACTCTTTTCAGTGTATCGTCTCTTTACCTATGATCTGCAGTAGCTGGATCACGTTAGCTTCTTTGTTTTACTGGAATGTCGATGGAGCCGCACGAACATAATACGTCTATGTTCCGAATTCCGGCTCACATCACAATTTTCGATGCTTCCAGTTTCCGTGACAACAGTAGATATTCGGTTGATTGCGATAGATATGGCAGGTGTAGCATTGTTAGCTAAATATTTTGAGGACAGAAATTTGTTTACATAATAACACAAACATACTCTTAAAAATAAAATAAAACATCCTTCGTTAGAGTTGCTTGCATCAGCATGAATAACACCGGTCTGGTTTTTAACCCCATATAATTCTCAAATTGGCAGAAAATGTGATAGTTTTTGCTATCACTAATAATATCACACCGATTTGAAATAATGCTGTAAAAACTGCTTTTTCTAGAATACTTAACAACAACATTTATTTTTTATTTGAGAAGCGTAATAGTGACCACAGCTCGGGCTTAGTCAGAGCGAGTCATGACGACAAAACGGGTTAGCCGGTTAGGTGATGCGTCATATCGGCGAAAAGAAAGAGGTCGTATGTGCCTGCGCACGCGTCGACTTAGCTTGTAGAACAATAGCGCAGAATAATAAGGATAAAATAATATTATGCTGAAAGGTATGAAAATGCATGGTCTTGGTTCTATTCCGCACGTCTTTATCATAACTAGTAATTAAACGTACAGAAATCGCTATTTGAAAGAGCTTCATTAATAGGAGTTTTTTTAACTTTAGCAAAAAATCCACATCTGAAAACTCACTAATATCGGGCAGCCAACGTTTCATTTACACAAGGAAGCAGAGCCCCAAAAAGGTCGTGAAAATTGTAATTTTGTATAAGACTGCAGATAAAGCAGAGTCAAAATATTTACTTATATCATCCTCCCCGATATTGTCAATGCCCAGGAAGCCACATAACGAAGTTAGCCTTAGGCGGCAGCCAAGATCCTGGTCCACAATAGACTCAAGAGGGATGTTAGCAAAATTGAATGTGGAGGTGGAGAATAACGCTTCTCGAAATCTTTATAAGTAGGAATTACCGCAATACTGTGTTCAGAAATATTAAACGTAATGTTTATGTTGCAAGATTCACTTCCCCGTTATTCATAGTATTTATTCCCTACATTTTTCGAAGTATCGAATTGTGAAAAATGTATTTTCACACCATTTTCTGTTGTGGCATTTTCCTTTAATACCTGCCAATTAAGTAAATTGCGTTTATACCTACGTGTCAGTGAATAAAAAGACGACTAATTCGATTCACCCTTTCGAAAGCCGGTCAGGAAAAACCATGTTTACTGAATATGACTGAGGGTTGTATAATTGAGCAATCAATTGTTATTACTTACCTAGAAGACATTTTGTGTGAAATCGTGCCAGTAAGAGGTAAAGGATATTTTGCTCCTTTTAATTTGACCATTATCAGCGAACTTGGCTGTCCCTAGCTGGAATCGATTGCTGGCTTCCGATATGGGTGGAAGAAGCTACAATACCTTTTAAACTTATCTGTTTGCTGAGACCAATTTCATACATAACGTAAGATAAACTAGCAAAAGCGACTGTTTTCTGCTCCTACACAAAGTAGTAAAATATTGTTAAAAAAATATATTACTGTGAACCTGTAAAATTATTTACAATAACAGTCTTAAGTTCCTGAGTAGTTAGATAAGTAGCACATGTAAATAGGTAAGAGTCACAGAGGTTGATTTTGAAACCAAATAGAAAAGGAAGAGCTTACATATATCATATTACAAGATTAAGAGTACTTAGTGGAGTAATTGTCGCGTATTACATGCTCACGCTCGTGGTCTCAATCGAATTATTTAACGTGTCGCACCCGTAACCACACCTGTCGCCGTATAATATTACCGTTTATCGCTTAATAATAATACTTTAGGTAAGACTGTGTAGCAACTCAGTGCAATCCCATGCGACGTTGCGATGTGGTTTTACTTCGGTATACAGGGTTGCCGCACATCTGGAGTAGCCCAAACTTCTTTATATGACAATCAGGAAAAAATCAAGTAGCCAGTACCAGTAATTATATTTTAGTAGAATAACAAGGAAAGTAAGATAAATACAGAAATTACTCAGTAATTGAACATGATCATTGGGAAAAGTTTGTAATTATTTCACAATAAAAAGGGTTATAAAAGTAACTGTAGCGGTGTTAGTTTTTATCCTATAGAGTAATAAATTATTTCTCGGAAGCAGGAATCCATCTTATTTGGTTTATGATCCCATATTTTACACTTAAACGTGAGTTACGTATTCAGTTAATGTTATGTTAACGCTGTTAATAGTGTTGTAAGTGCTTCTGCTTAGTGCTGAAACTTTAAAGCAATGTTCGGGTTTGCCGATGTAGCAGCTCTAGATAGATGCATACGTTTACGATGACTGAGGTTTTAGTTCATATAGTAGTGCTAGTACTAAGGTGTTATTGCGGGTCGATGAACAAACCTCTTTAGTAAATGCACTGCGGGGATAACCAAAGAGCTTGCTAATCGGTAGGCTTAAAATGTGTTTTCCATTAGTGTTGTGGATTAATCTTCTGCAGTGCGATTCTGTAACCGCATCTCACCGTGAAAACTTAGGTGAAGTGAGCGTGGAGTGAGCTGTCATTCCAATTAATGCTAGAGATTGACACTACTGACAACTCACATCAAGCTCACTTCACTTGAGTTTTCACGGGAGAAGATTACAGAATCGACCGGCTGATTTGTCTATAGAACTATCGCGAGATGAGCAGCAGGCCAAGCTCAAACCAAACAAAATAAGCAGGTTCTATTAACATTTACCTAGCAACTACGTAAGGAAACAGGATAATCCGCGCGAATTCCTTTAAATTATTTAACCAAAATTGAAAATTAATCCAAAGTTAAGAAGGATGAAAAAATAAGATACAAAAATAAAATACTTTGAGATTGTTGTCTTAATTAAAATTAAAAATCTTTGTAAATGGCGATAGTATAAATAATAAACCATTCCAAAGGATTACTGCCCTGATGTTTCCATTCTTGGAGTAAATTAAAATAAACCGAGCGCATTTATAATATTAAATTAATTAAACAATAATAATCAGTCGTGTGGCTAAAGAATTCGCAACTGCATACTCGATTAACGCTCATCAAACATAAATGAGGCAATAAAAACTAATAAACAAACATAATGTGTAACATTCGCATCGCGCAGCTGCATTATCATTTATTACATAATTATTATTATATTAGAAATAATAAAACTGCAATAAATAACATGTGATGGATTGACGACCAACGCAGGCAGAGAGCGGTCAAGCGTTCCGCGTTCTAAATTCATTTATTCATCAGAATAAGACATTTTCTTCGCGTCCTTTACTTTTATACACTAAAAAGAACGCTGACCTCTGACAGCTATTTGCATGCTCGTGCCAAACAATAATTGTTAAAAAAAACACAAAACAAACACAAAACAAAATTAAGTATGGCGTTCCAGTGTGAGGATAAATAAATAAATAAATGGAGGTTAATAAGTACGTTGAAGTTTCGAACAAGTACTCATTAGGTTAAAATGGTGTTAGGAAGGGAGCAGTATCCTTTATAATCCGAGAGTTGCCAATTAAAAAAAGCATAATCGGTCCACAATTTGACGAAAATATCGATGAACATAATATTAAACGAATTGAGAATCTCCTCTTTTTTAAAGAAGTCGGTGATTTGTGAGTGTCCAGTCACACTGAGCATAGCCGGTTGCCGAACTACCTACACCCTGCGAAAACGCGAAGTCAGTTTCGTTTCAATAAAACGTGACTTTAGCGTAGCGTCAACCAATGCCAGACGAGAAGACACACCCATAAACGGAATATGATAATGATAAATTAGTACTACATTCGTTTAGGAACATGGAACAAAAAAAAAATTTGGTTTATTTGGTTTGTCTGGTTCGAGAGCTAAACCAACCAAATTTGTTTGTTTAACTCTCTTATACCGGATTACAAACCAACATTAAATATTGGTTTGTAATCCGGTTTTCGAGAGTTACATAAGTCAATTATCGATAAAAGCGCCGCAAATGAGCAGTGCATCGGATTAATGCGGATTTCCATCGGAATTATTGACATGGATTCCCAGATATAAACCAAGAGCTGAATAATTGAATTCCTCAATAGCTAAAATAAACAAAAAATATTGAATATGGTGAAAAAGATTACAATAAATACTTACAAGAATAGTACTGATAACAAAATAATACCTATATGGGAATAAATCATACAGTACAAAGCAATAAGGTAAATAGTGTACTTATCAATTCATTCATGTACTGATATAAACATCCTGAAAATAATTGAATACCTACCTACACTTCACAATACCTAATTTGGTACCTACACTTAGCAATACCTATTTACCTTAACGAATGTAACAAACTCACGCAGGTCTAAATCATATTAGCATAACTTTTATTAAATCCAATCTGAATCATAATATTAACATAACTAAATACAGGACATAGAGAACGGCTCTATGGCCATGTTGAATAGCCCTCAGCCCTTGCTACTTTTAATTTTTCAGTTATTATTATTTTGGTTTTACTTATATTGTTATAGTGTTAATACTGTATTTTTTAATAATAAAACTAAACTAATTGATTGTAAATACGATTTTTTCATGCAAGATTTGAACAAACTTACATGCATACTTATGATAACATTAATTTTGATAAAATACCTTTCTGATAATAATTTATGTACTTAATAATAATACTACGTATGTGTGACAAAATTCATGCACACCATATTCATTTTTTTTTGTTATAATATCTATGGTTTAGCTTCAAGATTAATCCAGAACAGCCGTTCAAGCTTTGAATAAGTACACTTTAGGGGTGTCCTACAGTTGAATAACATGAACCTGATTTCAGGTTGGCATTATAGTAGTACTCTTTGTTGTTGTTTGAATAAAAGATCTCAATAGACCTGTTTTTTTCTTATGTATGTTAAGTATTTAAGGATGATGCGGCACCCTTATTTCAAAGTATCAGATGAATATTCATTTTCAAATGAGGAGATCATGATTTAATAGTAAAAATATCTTTTTCTTATAAGAATTTTAAAATCCTTAAATTGCAGCATTGTGTTACTCCTAGAGTCCTTGTCATCAGTTTGTACTACTAAAAATCTTTAAATTTTGAATGCAAAAATGGAACAGCAATAGCTACAAAGCTGTCTGTACCACAAAGTTATTATCAATTCAAGGAAGTCACAATGAAGCCTAAATCCAGTACAATCTTGATGCCCTCTCACTTCCTGCAGTTGTAAAGGATAACACTAAATTGAGTGTATAAACCTGCAGAGGATATGAGTAATTTATTCTTACTAAGTTGACCACAGTTGGGATGATTTGTTCACAAAGAAACCGACAGTGAGTAGGTCGTCGTATTGGAGCGTAAGTACGTATTCTGATAAACAGTAAGGAAAAACTAACGATCCTCATAATACAACACAAGAACTCCTGGTTTGATCTGCTTCAAAAGTTAAGAGATACTTTTAAACAAGTTTTAAGTGTATTAAAGCGGCAGAGACCACTTTTCTGAAGGGGTAAAACGCACGGCGAGTGGCCGTCAGACTTGTTCGCGGCCTAACAAAAGTAAGAACGATACAAAGTTGCGAGTAAGTAAAGCGTATTCTAAGAAGCGTCGTCGTCTCGTGCAGTGTGTTGCATTCCATAATACGCCATGTGTGACAACGTAACTATTCGAGCGTGAACGTCTAACACACATAAGTTTATCACAACATATCAAAATCAACCACTGTAAACTCATACCCATACTTTATTTACAGAAGACATCAGCTGGCTAATTGCGTCAAAAAAAGTTATTTCTAACACGAAACTACCATTAAAAATATTTAAATAAAATCCAGAAACTAACAATAAATTATTAAATAAAAGCTAATTTACTAAAAATAATAATATAAATTAACAAATTATCGATCTACGAGTAACGCAGACTTACTGCATTCTTACCTTCGGATAACTCCAAGTCTAATTCGGCTAATTTATCTCGTATGTCGTCCGGCAACTTTAATATATCAACACTTAAGTCAGCCATCATGGCAAAGCACTTTTTTCACACAAAACAAATAAAGTTAACTATTACAATTCAAGAAACCATCGTGACACATGGCCATCTTGAATTTTGAATAATTTCTGACTCCGACTCGCAAACTACTGATACTGATTGCGAACACTAGAGACCGCTAGCGAAGAGCAAGCTGGCTTGTTCTCATTTGCAACTTTGAAATGTTTGTGAACTTTGGTAGTATGCTTTATAAAAAGATATATTTATAAATTTTGGCGTTTAAATATTTATTGTGATTTATTGATGTAAGATAACAACAAATTAGAAGTAAACCAATTTAAAATGTAATTTATTTATTTTTAAATTTGAATGTTGCCATTCTAAAACTAGTGTCACTGATATTCACAGCACGTTCACAGACGGATTAAATAACGTTTCTGTCAAGTTTTTTAAGGTGGACGCTTATTTATTACAATATTAAAACATAATATGCTTATTAGAAACTTATTTATTAAATAAGTTATTAAAATTATTCCACTGTAATATGAGAAGAACAAAAAAAAATATAATATGCTTTAAGCAAAACCTGGATAAAACAATGTTCATGAATTTTTGCAGCGTTTGCGTCTGTTCCCCGATTGGAATTGACTTTTGGCACCGCGACGTAGGGCTCACGATGCCATAAAATCAACATCATAACTAATCAATGAAAAAGTTACATTGGGTTAGTTTCGTATCATCACCTCTATATTTATAATCTATTCTATACTCATAATGAAGCATTTTTGTTTGTTTGTTTGAATGCGTTATTCTATGGAACTGCCAGTCGGCTTTGAAAAAATATTTTTGCATTTGACGCTAGGACCCTAACGAGCTGATCAGAAAAAACAAAAGTCAGAAAGAATGCTAAGCGAAAAACGAAGTAATAGTACAGGCAGGCAGGGAAAAAATTGTCAAAGAGATAGATTGTATTCAGGCGAACTACATAATTTTTATCTGAAAAATACTACGAGGAAATCGATACTACTAGGTAAGGGTATTCAAGTTTGTATGGGAAACCCATCATTTCTTCAGTTAAGGATATGAAAATTCAAATTTAAGAGAAATAATCAAGAATTATGCTGAATTCAGCGTTTCTGAAAATTATCCCTTAAGGGGGTAAAATAGGGCATGATTCATTGCGTTTTTTGCGTGTTGAGCAGACAAATGTTTCGAACTTATGAAGCAATGGAATAGCAATTTGCCTCAAAATTATTCAGATTCCGATTGATTGTGTGTTACGCAATTGGGGTGCCGATCATAAGGCAACATTTTAATCATTGTTTTATTAAAATTAGGCCACTTGGTCAAAGTAATTACCTACAATGTAAAGTCAGAAAATAAGACAGCTATTATAGACAGACGCTCCGGTGTAAGACAATGTCGTGGACACCAAACAGGCAACATAGTGCCCTGTTTAGTTTCTTAACTCTTTATAGTTATCAGGAGTGCCTTCCCATAAGCTGAGGTTCAAAGTTGGTGTTCTAGTCATGTTAATGAGTAATCTTGATGCGCCAAGATTATGACGTCTAATGGCACAATGTTGTAAAAGCAATATTTTTTATCAGAAATAGCAAAACGAGAAAATGTTTTGAATTCTCGTATTACCATCATTTCGACAGATTTACCATCCCAATTTAAAAAAGTATACCATAGCATTTGTGATGAGTCTGATGACTCTAAACAAAGCTCAAACCGAACTTACACTATTAATCGCGAAAAACGTAAATTGTATCCCGTTTGCGGTTACGACGTATTTGATAGGTAACTTGGTGAGCTTAAATTCTATTCAAGAATGGTATCTGCTTACCTGCAATGGCATGATAGCGTGCTACCAGCTTAGTAACAGATAGATATTACCGTGTCTATACCTATCTGTAACAAAGAAATAGAACCTCATTCAATTCGATAAGTTTTGCGAGAATATACTCCAAGTAAGTTTTCAATTACGATTTTGTGTTAGAATACACTTGAAATTTTTGTGTTATGGCAACTTTGTGTCATTGTTGTGCTAGGTGGCGCTAGGCGTTTTCTTCTTCCGTCATTCTCATTCGCTGACTAGTTTTTCTTTTTGCGTTCGGTATGTAGGTACTTTGGTAGGCTGTTTAAATTTATTCTCGTAATGGCTGCCACGCTAAATGTCTAGCTTATTGGTTATGTCATGTACATAGAATTGGAGTTCGGATGTGCAATTCGTATAATTCAACAAGTGTGTGGAACAATGGTCGCGTGAATGCTTCTTAGTATCAATCTCCCTGGAACGTTTCCTCTTTCATGTTTCCTTTTTTGGCAATTAAGTTAAGGACTCGGCGTTTGTGTACTGTATGCAGTAAAAACACAATCTATGCCCCGTGAAAAGTGTTCGCATGGACCATATTGAGTGTAAAGTGGTTAGTCGAGAGTTAAAATGACGGATAATAGGTCTTCGTCAGCGTTGTTCAAGAGAGCGGAGCAGTTGAAGAGATGGGAAGAATCGGATACGAACAAACAGTCCCCGACGCCGCGTCGGGCTACGAGGATTCAGTTTTCATCAGGGATAGTATTTTTGGCGGCATGCACGTCTGGCGATAAAGACGAAGTACAGAGACTGTTGAAGAGAGGCGCCGACATTAACACTGCCAACGTTGATGGCCTCACTGCTCTTCATCAGGTAAGAAAGCTTTCCTACAACACTAATCCATTCATGTAAAGAGTCATCTTAAAGGTAATCACAACCCTCTCTATCCCATAAGTCACAACTTTCATCCTTATTTTGTATCACAATGCTTAAATATTGCTATGGATAGACATCATGGGCATCTCCCAAGCTGCGCATATTATTTCACCTTTTACCATATTAAACTACTCTTTTCTAATGTAGTAGAAACTCACACCTAACTAACAGTAGATGTGAGTCTTTTAACATATACATACATGTATTTACTTATTAATTTTTAAATAAAACTACTAGTATTGACTTAGAACTTGTCTACTTACATTGTTTTACTTTTCACTAGAACAGCTGCTTCTGGACTGTCATGCTTCCGAAATTCTGTTTAAATCTTACTGGTGATTTTGGACAGTCTATTAAATCTCATTAATTCAACATCGGAGAATTTTACAAGTCACTAATAAAGCCAATCATTTTACATACTTCAGAAACATAATGTAGAACAAAATAATGTCAATCAACAAGATCAGTAGTTAGGTTCTGCTCATGTGTTTTTTTCTTCTGGGTACAGTCGTTCCATTATAGACCCTATCCATTGCTTTCCATCAGGCGTGATCGAGGTCGAGAGCAGGCCCACTGAGTATGGAGTAATAATAATAATAAGAAACTCAACAGATTTAAGATTTTGAGGTGCATCTTTGTTTATCATCATCATAACATAAGGAATGATAATGAAAATGTTATTAAGATATATACTTTTTTTATGTACATTTACAAAAATCATCATTATAATATGAACAACTGGTAACAATAACGTTATTAATCTTTCAGTCTTTTAGTCTACATCTAGACCTTTGTTTCTTCTCCCAAGTTATAAAAATTAAAGAGAAAATAAAATTTAAATAAATTTCAGCAGGTTTTTGCCTGTTTTTCCAAGATTCAAAGAGTTTGTCAATAGCAAAGCAATGAATAATTTACTAAATGTATGACTATCAACTATGGGATGTAAATTTTTATTCATGTCGTATATTGACACACAGATTTCACACTTACCTACATACACGTAATTACACATGCTATCTCTTCATTTAAGTCCATAATCAGCCTATAATGTTCCCACTGCTGGGACACAGGCCTCCTCTCTGTGAGAGGGAGAGGGCCGTAATCCACCACGCGTGCCCACTCTCTTAGACAAGACGGCTTAGGTTGGTTTTTATCATGGTTTTCGTTATTTGTACTTCAAAATAGATTATGGCATAGTGTTAGTCATGGTATAATTATGAAGAACCACAAAACCTATATTAATTAACGGATATTTATTTGTTGAAGAATTTTTCAACATCGGCCAACCAGAACACTCAGATGCTCTATATTCTACAAAACATGTACTCTATTTGCATATGTATTTTAATCAGGAAGATAGATCATGTTGAGTATGATCTAGTGGTTACATGCACTACTGCTGAGAATGAGGTCCCGATTCCCAGTTCAGGTGAAGTGTTTTTGGGTGTCCTATCTGGAATTTCTCAGTAGCAGCCCGGAGTCTGGATTTTTGGCCTCTTGATAGCAATAGGCTCGCCCCCTGTTACATGGGTCTCAAATTTACCTGGCGACCCTTTGTGCAATACAGGTGTATGTTATGTGTTCTAAATAAACATTCAGCTTAATACTTAGCTGTTTTTATACTTTTTATTGACTTAATACAAATCTTAAATTCATTCATTCACTCACTGACTGACAGTGCACAGCCTAACCCCCAGGGGATTAGAAGCACGAAATTTTGCACTTGCGTTTCTTTTAGAACAAATGTAAGCACAAAGGAAATACTTGAAAAATCCTCCTCTAAAGGGGGTAAATGGTAAATGTAAAACATAAGGGCAAATAACTTTATTTATCAGACACAATATATATTGTGTTTGATACATTACATACATCATAATTAATAATATTAATATTTATTCATGATGATGTATGGAAGTTCATAAAATTTGTTGATGGCAAATCCTATCTGACATACGGCTTGTTATTAAATAAATAGCAAATATAACATACTTAATCATTCCATTCAACTATCTGGTTTATTGAAGGTGTCCAAAAGACCAGTTAGTTGCATAAAAAAAGGACATTTGGTTAGGAAAAAAGAACCATTTTTTGCTTATTCAAATTATGGTCATCATAACTAACTAGTAATATTCTCAATAAGTTGGCCCACCTGTGTGAATAATTGAAAAACAAAACATGCACATCAATAGTCAAACAATATTCAATATATGAATATAAAAATATTCTTCATTGTTGCACATCATGTCACTCAATGTATAGAAAGACCACATTTCAGTGTGAATAATAAGCAAACATGACTTTTAAAGTATATTTAAATTAAATATAATTGACCTTCTGGACTATTCAAGCAATACTGATAAATATGATGTATGTATGTGAGTCAACTTACTATACACAGTCACATTCGCTGTTATTGAAATGTGGTTTCTCCGCTGAATTAACAGATCTGTGATGTGAATCCAGCCACCGCCGAGTGTTGATCCATCTTATGCATGGCACAGCTAGTAGGATATCAGTCAAACCATGGAAATGGTTTTGTGCGCGAATTGGTTAGTTATAAGACTCCTAATTGAACTTTTATAAATAGGAAACTTTACATAAGAAGTCATTAAAATCTGTCTAGACTTTTCCCAACTATGTTTGGGTCAGCTTCCAGTCTAACTGGACACAACTGATTGTCAGTATTTTACATAGAGCAACTGTCTATCTGACCTCCACAACCCAGCTCCTAGGTAACACAATATCCCTTGGTAAGACTGGTTGTCAGACTTTTGAGCTTCTGACTACCCATAAGGACAGAAAAATACGCGCATTGACGTGGAGTTGTGGATAGCAGCCCATATTACCTATTACCTACCCTTAAGGATAGTCTAAAAAAGATAAACTATAACCCCTTATTACAAAACAAGGTTTTTCTTTCGATCGGGTTTAAACCACTGACCCAGTTATTGAATTAAGAACCCAACTGATAGAGAAATGCAGTTATATATATACAAAAATGACACCTCAGTTCGGTGCTAAGTTGTCATTTTAGTATTTAGAACTTTGCCTAAATCGAAATAAAGTTCGAAATACAAGTACTGGCTCAATAGTTTAGGCTAGAACTAAAGTTAGGTTTCGTTTTGTAATAAGACGGTAAGAGATAAGAATTGATCGACGGCTTTACGTGCTTTTATTGAATTGTTGGATTATTGTTAATTATGGGAAATGGTACTCTTGGATATGGTCCTCATATGTATCTATTTTACCTTTCAAGTAGTCCACACTCTTCCCAATGCTAGTGGAATACGTTCATGTGGCCCCCTATTACATTGCAGTTAAACATATCTGGCGAAATGTGCATGTACTATAGCTACACATCTGCCTAACAAAAAATAAAACTCTTGTACTTAAGTATTACTAAAATTCAAGTCCCAATTTTATGTCTTCAGACTTGTAAGAGACAAAATATTTTGTTTTGTTTATCATTGACTGTTGTATTATTGAGTATTTTAGGTTATGCAATAACTTTATCTGATAATAAATTCAAGGTGTTTAACTTAAAATATCTAAATATTATTCCTTTCACTGATATTTATGGAGTTACTAAAATGTTTAGGAAATGCATTATAGATTAAAAAAAAAATTGCCTCATCTATTCCTCATGCGCGTTTGTGAACAATGTTGCATTCACAATACTTAATATCATGAAATAGAAAATGAGTCAAATTATGTTTAAATAAAGTATGAATATTAGTACCTATTTCAGTGGGATTTTAATTAATTTATTAATAATAATTTGTTTTCGAGCGTCTGCCTGTAGTTAGTTCAACGTATTATAAACAGTACTGACTTGCCGGAATCTGATATTATTGATATTGATGCTAGTAGAGATTGTAATTACTGAATGTCGGAAGTACGGGATGACGTGTGTGTACTTCAGGTACGCTGCCTGTGTAACGTAATTCGGGGAATAAGTACAAACGTGATGTGATGTTTTGTTATAGTTCCTGGAATAACCCCTGCAAATAATGAATCAGCTGAAGCAAAACTAGTCTAGTAAAATAAAATTAAAAGAGAGCCTCTGGAGCTGGCACGGTGGCACCGGCAGCTGATTTAGTCGCCGGTGCTGGTTATTCATACAACTACTGGTACCGTTCCACGCTGATATTAAAATGATAATAAAAAAAAATCTCTACTTAGTAGGAATTTCATGGACGTAATCCTGATTGTTGTAGCTCCAACTAAAGTTTAATCGATATGCTTTTAATCGACTTCCGCAAATCGGTGTTTCGAATAGAACGCGGCATACCGAGTCACGTGTGTCGGTTTAGCACTCGGAATAACTTTCGATTGTTTCGACCGAACACAACGTCACCAGTACAAAATTAGAATCTGACTGTCTACAGCACTATCTCATACGTCACCGAGTACATTGCTGGCTTAAATCGAAGCGACACGTCCGTTGACATTTACCATAGTGGCGTTGTACCCTGCCGAGTTGAGATTCCCAATGTCATGATGGATTTAGTTTTGATGAATTTAAGAAGACCGCTAATGTAATTAGAAGTTGTAGGGCTATTATATTCTCATTAAAGTGTATTTATTTTATTTTATGAGCATGCATTGAGTGCTACGTACAACACATTCCATGAATAAAGCAGTGGGCTGTAACGTACCTTCGGCCCTTTGACCGGAATTAAAAGCGCTATTAAAACAATCTAAGGTCGTAGGGTAGACGCGCCCACTCACAAGATTTGGCTAATAACCCAGTCAGTGGCCGCAGGAAGGTATTAACAAGTTTTAATAGAGACAATTAATGTTCTCCCATACGAGTCTTGGAGTGGCTTGCTATTCAATGTATGACATTGTCATTTACATTTTAGACTAAAAATACTATCCCTCTGAATAATTAAGTACTTAACACATAATAGACTGGTGATTGACTAGTGGTTACTCAAGCCGAAAAAATCCTTGCGCCTATCGCGACTAAAATAACCTAGGAAATGTGGAGTTACTGATACCATACACGCTGTTGAATTTTGTAAATATTTACCGACATTATAGTCAACTGAAAGTCGCAACAATCATGTAGTTGGAACGGAAAACTTCAATATGAAAGCCATCAATACTTTGTACTTATTTTTAGCAGAAGTCTAGTGCCACGAGGTTAGTCTACTTAGTATTTACTTGCGTCAGTTTCCAACTTTGACTTCCTACTGAGGTTCGTGTAACACTGTAACGTTATACCTAGGTACCAACTTTGCAGTTTTTATAATTTTTTCCAACCGCTTGTGGATAACAGACTGTTCACTGTGGGTAATATAATAGAGAGAAAACCTTAGTATCTATTTGTTCCTTAATGAACTCTTGAGAGCCAGGGCCCTGGTCTCTAAGTTGAATAATATAATCCACAAGTATTAAGTATATGACTATGAATGCACCGCAAACAAGGAGTCGAAAATTTATATGGGCGGATGAATTACAATAATCATTTGCTGACTCTTGTCGTCGATTGTGTTAATTGCTTTAATTCTGAAGAGATTCAAGACACAGATCATTTAAGTCATTGCAATGAATTCAGAAGTGTCACTGTCAACGGTTTAGACGTGAGGTGTCGATTGCTGCGCCACAGACACCTCATTTGTCGATATAGCCCCAACATTAGACGCAATCTGGCAACATTCCGCACATTCCACAGATTCCTTACGTAAATAGACTATTTAGATCATAACCCTACTGTTGGGTGTAACTGTGGGCATAGTTCGTCGTAGGTATTCTTGAAATTGCAACGACGCGTGGTCTCTGCTGCGAATAGACAACACATTACCTCTACTAACGCGATACTGCGTTATTGTATGTGTATGGTATTTTTGAATGTAACGTGCATTTTTATCCTAGAAAGTGGTTTAAAGAACCTATAATAACTGTTTATAAAGTTCCATCGTCATAACCTACAATGCAACATCATCATCAACATCGATCAGTCTGCTAACGAGCGCTTGCAAATCGCAGTCGTCTCATTGTGCATGCGCAGCAATCTCAAGAGTTCACGTAATATACCAACGGATGGTCCGCGACAACCTACTTGCGACACGACATAAATGTCGCACGCTGATTTATGTATCCTCATATTTACCGTTGAGATTTAAATATTTTGATACTAGATTATGATGATTAATAAAAAAATAAACTTGATTAATCCGCACCTCAACGCCGCGCCGCCCTCGTATAAAGTCCTCAGATTTCCGGGATGAAAATTACGTCTAGTATGCAAGGACGCCTTCTGCCCAAGTTCTAGCTGAATCATCATCCTGTGCTGTGTAACAACGAAATGTTTCCACTCTTGCATTTATGATATCAAGTAGTTACTTAATTAGACAAATGTATTAACTTGGTTTAGACCACGCAGGCTTTTGCTATGAATCCGTTATTGACGATCCCATTTCAGTCACTCGAAAGTATCCGGTTAATGCGATCAGGTCATTTTAAGTCACTTATTTTGCTGTCTGTAATACAAGCACTTCAAAAATGTAATAACTGCGGTTCAAGTTAAACTTTTTATCTACATGGCAAAAATAAATAGGGATAAAATGACGATATTTATTTAAGCCTTTATTGCTTTCGATAAAGTCATTTAATAGCATTTTATATTATATGTTGTGAAAGCTTGCCGGCTAGGCTCAGACCGCGAACTTTTTAATAACCTTGGCGCAGTTCTTTATCCACATTATTATTTCTAAATAAGAATTAGTACGAGGGAGAAGCTTATCGATTGAAAGTTTCCTACTATTCCATATATGTGGGGATTATAGAAGAATTGTGAACATGCGCACATGTGCTGACGCTCGCTGAAAACGTATAGCGCGTGTGTACTAGCTTTAGCCTGTCATTCAGACGTATATAGGAATTATAATCTCTAGCTGGCAATGCTGCACGTGGATGGCAGTCAAACTGCGAACTACTGTTTCGTTATGTACTATTGTAGGGTAAATTACACTTGCCGAGAATAACATGACCGTGACAAATATCATAAATAATAATGCAAGTATGACAGACAGTAATGCAAGGAAGCAATCAATTATAAGTAATTTTTGCTCTATTGTTATCTAAAACACTACCTAAATAGCTACCCAATTGGTTTCTAATGTTGTCTTTTCCAATTTTATTTAAATAAATAAACAGCATGAGAATATTCATAATGTCCTCTTTGACAGAAGGTGTCGTGAAGGTGGAAGGAGAAAGAAAAATGCGCTTAACGGCATTACAGCATAAAAAAATACACCATAAAACTATAAAAACAGAAAACAAAGATTATAATGGCAAAAAGTGGTCACCTTCTGCCAATGGGTAGGGTCGGTAAGGACCAATTTGTGGAATGGTTGGTACTTTGTGTCATCTCGTTCGTTAGGCGACAAAAAGACCTCGCAGTGAAGTAGGCATTTTTTTTTCGATGTAACGACATAATTTTAGAACACGATCCAAGGAAGTTCTGATTAATAGTTCGCAAAAATACGGTTTCCAAAGTAAATATTGACAGTGAATGTTTGATGTATCCGTAAACACCAACTGTTGGTTGTCCGAATCAATATCATTCGTTTTTTTACTTGATTTGCTGCCGGGTAGGTGAACCATGATGTGTTTTATAGATCACATACTAGCATGTTAAAAAAACAATGAAGAAGTTTATTTTTAGCACAAACTAAAAGGCACATAATGTATTTTAAAAAGTTGTAGTTACCTATAGAGAATAATTCTTTTTTTCTTGCGGAAAGAGATGATAGTTACATGGATGGCACAGAGATAGACAAGGAGTAAGATAAGTTGCGATGGCGATCTGCATCTGCCACCAAGTTACCGTGATGACATCCAGGGCCTATACCATAGTTACGCCGAACTAACATCAGCCTGAACTATTCAAAATAGAATGGAAACTTTATTCGCCAAAGAGCAGCAACGCACAACAATTAAACGTATGCTTTATCCAGAAGCCATCCCGATTTTCACAAACAACGAATTTAGGTTGACGATGGCATCAAAATGAGATAAAGCAATAAAAAAGTATCATTAGTGTTTAAAACAAGTCGTAAAACCACCCAAACTGTTACTACAACTTTAACGGCATTTTAAAATCTTCTATCATGTATACCTACGTCTGTACTGCTGGCTGCTGCTGTATAATAATTACAGCCATTGTTCCATTTCAAGGAAGACATGCTTTGATACTTCCACTAACTTCATGTTGATGCTGAATAATGAATGAAAATATCACGTTACCGAGTTATATTTCAATATTTCAGACGAGTTAGTATGCTGTGACGTTTGTTTCCATAATGGTGTAATTAGTGGTCAGCGTGTATTTCAAAAAACAACACATGACAGTTTTTAAGTCAAAGGGCAGGCAATGATTCTCTCTATACCTTTAAACATATTTTCGTTTGCACATAAAAACCAGTCTCAAAACTTTTTCTTTTTTGCTAAATTCCTTCTTACGTATTTCTATTTTCAGCGAGAGTATTTTAGATCGAGTCTTCACGTCATTTAACTGTGTGTTTCTATAACGTAGAAGCATAAACACGGCCTAAATATATAATATATAGACTTTGATTCCGTTCGACATTTCCCAAAACTCCCACGTTTTTCTATTGTTAGAATAAAATATAGCTATTTGTGACGACTATGAAATCTTTTTCTAATCGGCTCATGTTCTATCTGAGATTGACATGAGGGAAAAACAATAAATCGGGTTCATTTTTATTTCCGGCCTATTGTAATAATTCTGCTTCCGCCGGAAGCGCCATTCTTATCTTAGCAAATGCTAAATTCATCGCCCTTGATTGAAGCGATTTGAAGATGAGTCGTTCTCTTAATATTAGTCGTTTTCAGTTCGTTTCTTCACTTCACTTCGTTATTGTGATGTTGCCAGCTTCATTTAGAGGAGCCAGTTATGCTCCAGGAAATAAACGATTATTTACTTGTTCCATTGTATGGTGGTTTTAGTAGGTTTCAAATGGATATCCAGCCATTCTGCCCATTGACTGTGGACTACCTAATCTCGGCAGCTGTCTAAACGCTCCTTTTCTGCGTTGTACTGTTACAAGAAGATTTGATGTAGGTACGAATTGATTCCATGATTATCCTGATCCTCCTTATTGATTGTATTGTATCCTGTATGTCTATCTGCCGCTTACGAATCCAAACGATAAAATACGGTGTTCTGTTCTCTTGTCTGACGAACCGTAGTGATAATATCCAAAGCCGCATGGAAATTTCGTTACGTACATCAGCGGAACATGAAAACGGTCTGCATATACTATTCTTAACCCGATTTTCTGGTACATGTGTTGCATCAGAGCTTGCCGTTGACGCATGGGAATACGATACTAACTGAACACGGTGCTGTACGCGTATATTAAAACATACATAGTCAAGTGTGTGGTTTAAAGGTCACTGTAAACGTGTACAAGGAGACTTTACAGACTATAAACTCACGCTCATGTTGCCTGTAGGATAAAGCCGCGGTAAACCACTGACGTCTTCTTTGAGCGAATAATGTAGATAACCAATTGTCTTGTTTCAGTCTACGTTCAGCTCGGTTAGGTCTAAGGGTCTGGTGACTTTTACCGCCATACGCGACGTTGACGTTGGCCGGACTTCAACATCCATCGATAGATTACCACTTAAACTCACATTCGAATCTCACGATAGAAGTTGATAGTGGCCAAAGTGGACCATTGTGTGCAGGAGCCATTAATTGTAGATAAGTAATGACATATTATCTTGCACTTCGCAATAAGTGCCACGATAAAACATTTCCCTGTTACAAGTTGCAGAGACGCAGCAGAAATATTGTTTGTTTATTCCAATTCTAACAGTATCACGCGGAATTGATTTAGCGATCAATTTGTGTTTTGCTAGATAAGATTGAGCGCCAAGACTAAGGAATACTTACCTATAACCGTCTCACAATTATAGCCATACATTAGAATTCCCTGAAGCGTGGGTGATGTTGCACAAAGCCCATTAAATGTACCGTCAGCTACCAAGATTCGGAATAAATCATTTTGGCTCCAATCTATCATACTGGTATTAAAACAGAACTCATAACAACTACTACTTTCCATATAGTTGCAGCTGTAGTACGTCGGTTCGACGTAGGAGTTATGGAAAACCAATAATGGCTTATCTAAACGCGTGAGCCGGAAAATCCGTCTGAGAGAAGAGAGAACTATATTAATGTTCTAGTAGCTGCATAGATAATGTTGTTTTATCAACTTTTGACTTGCCGCTCTACCCTTTTGTCTTCTCGCATAGTAACTGTGTATCTATTGTAAGGATAAACATTTTTATTGGTCAAAATCTTTCAGTACAGCTACGTTAGGTTTGTTTTTTATGTTTTACATTGTTAATTATGTTCTGGCATGTGTGTATCACGTATTTTTCGCGCTTCAATAACTGGGTCGACAGCGCTACTTCCATCTGCGACATCTTGGCACTTGATGGTTGACTGAGTAAATATGCCAAGCTTTTCAGCCTATCAGTTAGGATCGATAGACATCTATCTATCTAAAGGCGCGTATTGTTCCTTTTGAACACTGATTCTTTATTTCACAAATCACATCCGTGCACAAATGTAGAATCAGTTTTTGAATGAATATTGTTAATGAAACCTGGTATGATTTTTCAGAGAAGTACGGCAGTAGATCGTCTAATGCCGTCCAAGGCTTGCTCGTGTAACGTGAGGATATTGGTGTCAAATAAAGTTAATACAAACACGTGTTGTCCAGTTTAATATTTATGTATGTGTAAATGAGACAGAATACTGTCTCATTTACATGCTTAAGTCAGCTATATGACTTTGTTTCTTCACATACTTCAAACTAAGATCATTGCTGATGTATTGACTATTGACCCCTTTTTTTCAACTATTCCAAGGCCGTTTTCATTTTGAGATCACTGGAACCCGTAATATTTTTACTGTTTACTTCAAAACAATTTTACGAACGTTTTCCTTCGTATCTCAAAAACTACAGTAATTAGTTCACGAATAGACAGTTTGTTATTCGAATCTATTTTCCTCGTTTTCATCAGGCCAATCGTGTATGTTTTGGGTAATGTGGACTGGGTTGGCAAGAGCCCGGTTGTTAAACGGGTCAGTAAAGATGGTTTTATCCAGGTTTGGTATGCTCTCCAACAATAATTGCCATAATTTGGTTCACACGTTTATAATACAGGCGGTACTGCGGAAAGTGGTTAACGTAGTGGTCTAAGTCGATGGGAATTGACGTTCTCGATATGATTCTGTTTATCCTAGCGCGGGACAGAAGCTTTTAAGGCTACCATCAATATCTCACGGTATTTATATGGACGAGCCTTCGCTCACCGCTCAGTCGGTAACCCTAAAAGTGCATCATAATAATTGTCTGTGTTGTACATACTGTTTTGACTACTGCTAATATTTTGAACGTTTAAAAAGCCCTCGGTACATTGCGTAGTAGCGCGTGTGTTAATGAATGTTTCCGTTTTTTGTTGCTCCGTGTTCTAGATGAAAAGAAGCTAAGGTTTCGTACTCATCGTCGAAACTTTCCGACCCGTAGAGATTTAAATTGAAAAGCAAAGTGAAAATGTTCTTATCTTAAAGTAAGTAAAGTCATTAGCTAATACTTGATGAGTGTTTGGCAGCTTTGGCTGAGAGTTCAGTTTCTGTATTTGTTATATTTTTAGTTTTGACAAAACAGTATGCGTCGCGTGTAGAGTCTATTGACATTGTTTGCGTCATGACGGTTTCAGTAGCCGGTTATCAGCCAAATGGTCGGGTTAATTTTAATTTCTTTATAATGAGATGCGTAATGTGTGTTAAAAACTAGACATTGATTAGAGAGTTGCAATTAGTGCTAGATTAAACTAGTTGTTTTCTTCAAATGGGTTAGGTACGTTTGAAAACCGCTGTAAAACCGAACTTGGAACTAAGTTTCCTCACACTCTTTTTCATCAAATAAAAGCTCAATTAAGTGAAACTAATCCTTAGGATGGTTCAAGTTTAAAGGAATGGTGTCATAAGTCTGAATTCATTGAAAAACTTGTAAGCCTCCATGAATGAGGCCCATTGTGCATTACAGTCTAGTTTCCAATCCAATATAACCTCCTGTGTAATATTGTGAGGATAACTCCTATGCATTCTGATTTAACTTTAGTTCTTAGCAAAAGATGAGAGGTTAAGTCATAATAATATAAGTATCACATATGGAAGCAGCATCTTCCTTTGTGTGAAGACAATGCGATCGGTAATCCATTTACCGTTTATGTACTTGGATGTGACATTAGGAAAATACTGAGTGCCCTGATTTTTTTAATCCGAGGCGAACATTCAAAACTTGCAGTGACGAGAGTCAGTCTCAAAACGAGGTTACTACACGTAGAGCATAATTCGCAACTGTGTTATGTGACAGTCAAGATTTATTATTTAGTATCGGTTGCCGGGTTGGCAGTCGCCTCGCCCGTCATTCGGACGGGCTATCTGCGCACCGGTGGCTAAATATGACGGCTCAACTATTGTGAAGCTATACATATGCACCATTCGTTCAAATATTTCAATTAAATAGCGCTTGATTTTCCAGTGACAACTATGTTAAATAAGTTCCAGATAGCCATGATGTAGGTGTGGGCGATACTGACACATACGGTCCGCGTAAATCAATTATTGTAAGCTGAAGCTCAAATGCAATATGTCGAATAACGCATTAGACAGTCATTGTATAGTAGCAGTGTGCTTACATATTGTATAGGTTACGTGAACACGCCTTGTCGGCCGTTGCTCCGTTAGCTAACGCATTCGAACGTTGAGCCCTGACTACCTAGTCTGTAAGCCTGACTTTTTCACTAAATAGATCTGACACGATATATGGCCTGACCTATTTCTCAGGAATTTGCATAGGAATAAAATAAAAAAGGCTGTGCTGTTGTACGTATATATGTAGAGGTACCGACTGCGCTGCTGGGGAGTTTGTTGCGCCACTTCTTCTTCCCAGCGATAGCACCAGGAAGTGGTGAAGGGCGGGCGTTTTTGGGGGACTGTCTTTTGTAATTTTGACGTTCAAAAAGTGCTGATTCTCAGCCTAATTTGAATAAATGACTTTTGATTTGATTTGACTCCTTTTATACTATCCATTTCAGGCACTTATCTAATGTCGTCACAGGATCTGACCAAGATAATGGCTGGACTTTAAGAAGACTTTGACCCTTGAGTTCGCCATTTCTTCTCAGGGGTAGGCAGATAGGAAATGTCGACTCCATCTAGCTTATTTTTTTTCAAATATTACGTGTAAAAGTGATTCCGAAATCCAATTTACAGAATAAATAATTTCATTTCATTTAAATTCAATTATTTTTACATAACACTTGTTTCGCAAGTTGTTGCGAAACAAGCAAACATTTCTTTGAATTTTCTGAAACTTCTGTTGAGAAGTTTCAGAAAATTCAAAGAAATGTTTGCTTTCCTCACTGGTTTCTATAAAGATTATATAAGTAGGTATCGTTACCGCAACGTAAGTTGGCAAAAGATTTTGTATTGGGGGAAGTTCCCGCATGTAAAAATGTATGAAATTGTGCGTGCGCGAACTTCCCCCACTCCAAAATCTTTTGCCAACTTACGTGCCGGTAACTAACTTTTAAAGTTCAGCTTACAGGTTGAGTAAACAGTCTTTGTTTTTATATTTTCTTTGTCATTCTAAAGAAAGGATTTTTTTTAGTTGATAAACTTTTTCTGTCTTCGGTAAATTCAATGAAATGTTTAGTTTCGTCACTGGTTTCGAGAAAGTACATATACCAGTTGAAATGTCAGCTTACAGGTTGATTAAATGTGTTTTTTTTTGTATTTTCTTTGTCATTCTAATGAAAGGGATGTTTAAAAAACAATATTATGGCCTAAAGGGTTACGTGGACGTGGACGTTCAACTCGTTGTTTCTTGATAATGGTTTGTATAGAGTCTCTAGTCTCCACAACAATACGAGTTAGCGTTTTTTCTTCTTCTATTATTTGTAATGATTCAGAGACTTCTCGAAAACGCAGTAGTAGTGTAACCTGAGCTCAAGTTAAAAAGCCTCAGTCATTAGGTCTTGAAACCTGTGACGTCAATTTATTAATGTGTAGGATTAATATACCGATACTACCTATATTGTTTTTAAATAAGGGTGGAAGGAATCTATTGCGTGATTAGGTCTGCAAGTGACGTTTATAATTAATGAATGGTGCAGCAGTAGTGGGCGTTTCAGTACTGCGACTGTTTTGTTTATAGATGTTGCTTAGGTATTGGACTTACGGAGGGGCTTGTGGCTAAGAAATAACAGCCGAACGGTTCGATCGATCAGGTTAAGCTACGCTTGCCGCGGTTGGTCCGTGGATGGCTGATCATCTTTACATACCAAGACCCCTCCGTACCTCGGAAAGCCGTTAGTCCCGGCTGTCTTTCGCGGCTCTTTGTCAGTCGTTACGGGTAGTCAGAATCCCGAAAATATGATAACCAGTGTTACCAAGGGGTATCGTATTGCCCAGTAACTGGGTTGAGGAGGTCCGATAGGCAGTCGCTTCATGTAAAATACTAGTATTCAGCTGCATCTGGTTAGACTGGAAGTCGACCCCAACATAGTTGGGAAAAAGATAGGTAGATGACTTAGGTATTGGACGTCGCTAGCAGTGATTGCTTAGTCAGTTTATTGTAAACTGCGAAATGATTGGCCAATCATAAGATTGAGCAGAGTAGCTTATCCAATACTATAATAAGTATCAGGGGTTACACTGCAGTGGGATACTACTGAGCGATAGATTTGATAGCCAACGTCCATTTGAAAATGTTATTTTCCCAAAGACGCAGGTGCCCAGAAATTCCGGCCGCCTTCCAAATTAGCTCAGCCTCTTAGATACCTTAAACATTCGTACTTTGCAGTTGAAGCTGCATTTAACTGAGTAGACGAAAATTCAATATTTGTACTTGAATTTTTGTCTCAAGTATTTCAACCGAGGAATAAAAGCCGAAATATTATTTCAGGGATAAAGATTAAAATTTGGCAACCGAACATACCCAAAGTTGTCCTTTTGGACATGTATTGCTGCCAACGGCGAACGTAGAGCGCCAAACATCACAATAATAAATGGATTACATCTTCACTATACCAAAACGGATGTAATGACGATAATCTTCACCTCACAGTTAGATGACTTAATTCAGAAACAATGTCAACTTTATTTTTAGCCCGTCGAAAGCTTTTGACTCGTTCGGGAATTATTTATAGCAATTGGGAGATATTTTTAACTTCCTCAATTCACTGAATTTAAACACTCATCTTTCTTTGTATAAAAATATTGAACTGTCTCGAATGCCGCTAGCTGGTAACGATAGCGTCAAAGCAATGATCCTCCATACTTCAGTTTAGGGAGTTACGTCGTGGCTGCTGTTGGTCCTGCTAATATGAAATGAGATCTTATCGACACGTTCAAAGTTACAAAAGAAAGGGGCAAAAATATGACCTATTGGAAATCAAGCTCAACATCGATAAGTAAATTTTCTCTGATCTAGTACTACATATTAATAGAACTTGAAGATCCCACTCAATGATGCCTGAGCCATTACAACACCCACCAGAACGAATGCGACGGTCTATTCGGAGACGAGTCCGCCGCCTCATGACGCTTACTCGAGCCAACATCAATCTCTTCAGTTGTAGTTTATTTCAATTTTCAACACACTACCACCGCGATTTATATTTAGCTCAAAAATTATTTACAACTAAGAAATTGACGGGGTACTGTACACACTTTTTCCCGTGTCAAGATCAGACGATTCGGATATATGCAACCTTGTTATAAAAATAAGAGCTACGCTAAACGTTTGCGGGGGACGACTGGAAGCGTCGCGGAAATTGTCACACATTACATCAACGGTAAGCCTACAGAATGAGCAAACTAAAGTGGCAATAGGCCAGTTATATTTGCCTTAGAACTGCAGACGTTGGCGTATAGACGTGTACTGGAGTGGAGATCGCGAATCGGCAATGGTAGGGTAGGGCGCCATCTGGCTTAGATTTTGTCAAGATGGCTGGTAGAAGCTGTGTGAGAGTAGCCGAGGATCTAGCGGATCTCCAGCAGTGGCCTTCTATAGCCTAATAAATGACCAGCCTACAGAAGACAATTTCATGAACAATAAATCAATTCGATTTTATTTAACAGTTCAATGAGTCGCCTGTAATGCCCCAGGTCGAGGCGAGGGAGGTCATTCATGAGAATGGAAAATGTTGTCTACCCAGATTAGATTGCATGACAATAGGCAATAGTATATTGTCCAATTTGGAAAGGTCTCTGTATCAAACTGGAGCAGGGATAATTTATTTATTATTTTGCTTCAGCATTTTCAAACCCTCTTACTTAGTAACTTGAAAGGTCGTTGAATTTTCAAGTTAAGTAAACTTAAAAAAAAAGAACAAATTCTCTTCAATTTCTAGACCCAATGTAGAAGAAACAACATGCCATTGTAGCTCTCGTTGTCATTGAAATTTTAGCTTTTGGATTCTTTTAACTCTCACTATTCTGCAGACTAGTGGTTTTACAGGAAATTGCAGAAAAAACCTTCGAACATTATAGTAATCCGAGGATCGACACAAAAATAAATCTTTTTTTTTTTAATAAACTTTATAATGTTACTACGAACTTGCTGCGTATTTCAGCCGTGTAGTTTCTGCGTACGTCACAAACATATATTTGGTACGGCTAAACGTAACGATAGCGCTGCGTTCGAGACGCAAAGTCAAAGGCGAGGTGGATTCGGGGTTTCTAAAGTAGACACCTGCTTCAGAAAAACCGAATCAACGCCTGAATTACCAACATCAATATTCTTTACGATATTCCACCAGTTTTATTTCGTCGTCGTGTGCCACTTAAACCCATTCATTTGATATTTCTCGGGACCCTGGGGTTTCGGACCTTTGGAAGACGTACGAGGGGCCGAAGCCAACTCGCAGAGGCCCGTTAGATTTTTAATGAAATGAGGCACGAACCGACGATTATCACTGTTCGCACTATGCAAGTGCACCCAAGGACAACCCACGGTTGGTGTAAGACTATTGCAGGGCATGGAAACAGATAGTGGATTATGGGTTTGGGTGGCTAAAGTGAACTAAATCCGTTCATTATTGATATTAGTTTTATTTGGTGTGCTTCTGATATTCTTCGATAAAGGTGATTTCATATTTCTTGAGGACTTCTATGTTTACTCTGCATAGTTAAAAACAATTACAAATATTGAATAATATTTTTACTATAACTGCGATGGGAACCTTCGCTGTGAAAAATACTTTATAGGGTAACTTAATTGAATAATGATTGATCTTATTCCAAGGAATACTGAGACCATTATGATATTGTTCAAACTTGGATAACAACCGTTTCAAATAGAATTTTTACTGTCTAAAAACGAACGTGTGCGAGCAAATGTTCAATGTCAGTTTTGTAATGGCTAGTCTGATTGACACGCTAAGTTAGAATTTAAAGAGGAAATGTTCAAAACTGTCGTACTGTATTAGATCACGTATGTAGTTACTGTCTTCAGGAAATGAAAGTATTCCTGCTTATGTTTAAAATAACGAAATAAGTATAAATTTTTCTCTGGAATTTGGATTTACGACATTATTATTAGGCACGCAAGTCACACCAGTACTATGGTCTGGTCAGTTATCCTTGAAGAATAACGCAAAGGCTTGCAGTTGCATGAACATCATCCTCCTGCCCTTATCCTAGTTTATTTGGAGTCTTCATCTAGTGATATATATGAGCCGTGATCTCAGTATTCCTTCCTTCCTTTTCTAACCTACTATGTCTCACAGAATCCATTCATTGTTTCTTTTCTTATAGTTACCCACCTCCTCAACTCATAACTTTTCTCATAACACGTTTCACTTTGCTCACACTCAATTTTCGGTTTGAGTGTAATTGTCGACTAGGTAACTCTGTAGAACAGTTTTCTGTGGACGTAACTTTATTTTTATTTCTACTGAAGATAGTTATATTCTTGGTCTGATGGCTGTCTATCGCGTGTCTACAATCATGCGGGCTACTATTAAAATACTTTTGTCATTATTCACATGTTTTTGGTTTAGTATTATGCATATCCCTATTAACTGATTCGCGTGCAGGTAAAAAGATTAACGAAACAATACAAATTAGTAAAGATTAATCACCGGACAATTTGTAGCTTTTATCGATTTTATAGCGATAATAGAAACGGTTGCTATCCGTTCAGAGCCCTATACGCATTCATCTCTGTTTACATCATCGGTCCGAGCCGCACTGATCATTTTATCGATTGCTATATATTTTTATATTTATGTTCCGTGTGCGTACCGCATCTGGACGGGCGTGTGTGCCTGCCCTATTTATAAAGTGCGGTTAGTTACCTCAGAGCAGATATAAACTACAGACGTGCCAATGACGAAAAGTATGACTATGCGAAGTAACGATACCTGTCGAGGTTCGATCAATAAGACGTCTGCCAATGATCTTGTTATCACCAATCGATATGATCCAAGTTTTATGAATGAACAAACCCTCTCATTCTCACATATTTTTCTATACTATCAGTGGGTAAAGAGATGACAAGAAATCATTTCCAAAAAAAAATTATCTTTTTTTTCGTCTTGCTTATCTGTTTATCATTAGCATAATGATAAACAGATAGAATTAAGTCCAAGAATTTAGTTTCATATGAACCCTAACTGAACAATGTAGAATATAATTAGCATGCTTATCTAACATTTAAAGTGACTATATGAAACCAATTTTATAATCCCACTGCTGCACGAGGCACTGACTTGAACTGACCTCTCGCAAAGAACATCGTCGGGTTATATTTAATAGCGTGTCTGTGTATATTAATATTCATCAATCTCTCACACCGTATGACCGTACGTATGAAGTAGCCGGTGTAGTGTAGTGTGTCGATTACCTATTGCGTCACTTTTATAATAATTGTCTGCGATGCCGTTTGCTGTTCACACCGTTTTAACATGATTTTATCAAGGTGGAAATGGGCGAGTCTGATGCCGGATGGTCGGAGCACAGATTTGGCACGTTTACTTGCCTAGCTGATTTTTTCCTGATCACTTTAAATATTTTACATTCGTCTGACGTTATTCCGCTAACCGATCACATGACGACATTAAATTAACTAATTGGCCTCCAATGTAAATCCGTGCTGATTTTTCCTACGTCACTTTCCTATTGCGAGATCGACCCATTTCACATTACAATAACATCGTAACCTATTTAAAGTTGGTAGATATATTGCGTATAGGTCGTAAGGTAAACAGATCTAGTGGATCATTTTAAATTACAATCGAAAGGCATTATGTCCGCGACTACTTTATTTATTATAATTGTAAACAATCTGCTATCTGTTATTGCCATCAGGCCCAATGAGTTATTATTTTGGCAGCGTCTGATCGCGGATGCGTTTTGTCTTCTCTATACGTCTAACATAACACTCGGTATTTATAGTGTGCGATAGTCATCTCGTTAGATAGTCCAGGAAATTGGGTCGATGACTCGTTGCCACCGATTCTTCATGCACTATCTAGTGCTCTTGCTTATCAATTATGTTATTTAATTCGTAATAGGACTAATACAGTACTTTTTGTTTTCATTCCAGTGTTAGCGTTATGGTGGTATCGTAAACGCTCCGTCTGCTAAAAATGCCGCCGCACCAATTATTGTCCTAGTTTCTAGATCGGTAGCAGCAGTATAGATACGATATGCTGCGCTGTCATTGACCGACCCAAATTTTCAGGGGGTATGACGTTCGTAACTGAATGACATAGCGCCGCGTTATTTTAGAATTGGACGAGAAAATTTGATTTCGAGGTCACGTCAGAGACAGAGATTCGTTGATATTGGAGTTATGTTATATTACGTCATAGGTTGCGCACGCGACATTTTTTCGTTTTAAACTTTGCCAATATTGGTATTCGCGCAGAGTTTTTGGCAAAGATTTGGACTCCTGAATGTAATTGAAGTCGTTACCGCCTGTGTACTCTCAGCCATCCGATACCTAATGATGTTGGTTTATTATTCTTATCTCGAAAGAGGAATTTAATCTCGCCTGCATTTAGTACTTAAAATCAAACTCTATGGACTGTTACAAACGGGTGACTGTCGAGAATTTTTATGACAGATTATTTCTATTTTAATTCATATTTAATGGGTCCTGCCATGTGATGAATCATGCCTATATTTATAAGTATACTTACACGAAGACAGGGGACACATTGTGATGATGTCAGTATTATTAAATACGATCCTCGTCATTAATTTGGCTGACATAAATCTATTGATTTATGCCGCGAATGTAATTAAATGAATGCCTAATAAAATATTCCCAAGTGAAATATAATACTACCTCTACTATTTTATTTACCTAGCATATCTAAGCGTATAAAGCTACATACATATAAAATTAGACTGCTAAAGTTTCATACCTTTCCTTTAAAGTTTCGACAGTTCTGATTTCGAACTTTGTAGCGGACATGGCATTTATAACAATTGCCCAAAACTCCGTCAGTCTGACCTAAGCTGCCAACAAGATTGCCCTAAATTGGTAATAAGCGCATAATTGGCTCGTATGAAATACTTTTACGGCATTTTGGCTTTTAGGTTTTTGTATCAATTTGCGTTGAATGCACACTAAGGAGTAAATTTGTGTGATGTTCAATATAATTAATTGTACAACATAGTATTTCTGGTTTTGGATTTAAAGAATAAAATTAGCATTTTTATCATTTACCGTTTGATTGGAGATCCGTTTTTACAACTAAAAAAAAATCAATATTTTATTTTAACAAAAATATTGTGGAAGAAGTTTGTAACAAAATAATACATAGGAAACCTGCTTCCTCGTAATTGAGTCTATGACCTCAAATAGCTATCAGTGGGTTTTTTTATACCATGCAGGTACACCAATAGCGTAGGTACATAATGAGAAAATTATATAACACTCACTTGCTACCGTTTGTTAATATTTGATGTTACTGTAACTTTGTTTATTCTCCTTTATCCTACGATAACGGAAACCATGTTTAAGTGACTGTTCACACTTTTAAGCTAGTTTCTTTTGTATAAAATGTGGCCCACGCATCTGGCGATGAGTCCCCGACCATTGCTTGACCTAGCCCGCGCTGCTGAAGATGTAATAAATAATCCGATCCAGGCTGTACCTTGCTATCGGTTTCCTAGTGACGCTCTAAGCCGAGGTGCGTACCCCACAGGGCCATAGCGTGTAGTCGCTTAGTTTTTAAGCCCTGGCTAGATGCCTTAATTTATTGAGGCAACCACAGGCTAGCCCCGTTAAGCAGCCAACAACCTCCTAAGTTGACCTGCGAGTGCGAGATGCCATTAATAAAAAAATAAAAAACTGGCGCTGGTTGTGGCCGCGTAGTCGCTGCTCTAGCGTCATCGTCGCGTTATCGCAGTGTATACGTTCGACGAATGTCTACGCTAGATGAAAAGGGTGCCTTAGCACAACGAAAGAGGCAGTAGTTTACAAAAGCTGTTGTTGCGTCAAGATGAAAATCTCGTGATGCTTTAGTTAAACTTTTATCTGTGATCCGTTGTTCTGATGGTGATATCGACAAGATAAACACACCTTTGTTACAGCTGCTAGTATAGCAATCAAATAATGCAATCTGTTCTATTCATACCTGTTTATAGCATTTCCCTTTCAAAGCCTAGTGTTCTATAGAAATATTTCCTCATTGTCCATATCATGCCAGTCTTTCCATTGTGGTGTCGCTATAAAAGTGCTCATTAGCACAATTACATAATGAACAGCTAATTGCACTGTACGGTACGCGTCCACAACTCGAATATCGGTCACATCCGGAGTGCACATAACCATAACATACCCACATCACATCGATATCCATTATCAATTCTGTCTCACCCCTCTACAGGCGGCCGCCAGTGGTGACAAAACCAGTATAAGATGTCCTCGTATTTTATTGAACCTCCGTACTACGCTATGCCAGCCCAAGGTCCAACTGTTACCGATGACGTACGGTGGACTGTACCACGAGAGCACATCCCTCTAGCGACAAATGTATCCAAGTGCACTTAAAAATCCACTAGGTCACAGCACACCTATAAACGCTGTTTCGTAATCCAGTGATGCTGTTGAGTCCAATGTCAAACGTTTTCTATGCTACTGTGTTTCTGCACAGCAAACGTTTGAGCACAGCACTCTAACCAACGCGATTTTATACCCTGCTAAAGCGAAAGTGATCTTTATGCGGTTATTACAATACCGATTCCTGTGTTTCGTCGATGTTATTTGCTTTATTTGGAAACGATGCTGGCTGCATCGATATTGATCAAAGAAAAAAAACGTGGTTGGTTTCCGCTGCTTGTTATCAACTTTAATTGTAAGGGTCAATTGGTGGAAATTGCTTGTTGTCCTGCTCATTGGTAGTGGTCATGTAACATAATTTATTCACAATAGCAACGTAATTTATTCACAATAGCATTTTTATTGGTAACATTGTTGTACGTAGGTATACTTCCATGCGATCCAGATTGCGACCAAGCGGAGCCGTTCTTTTAATGTCTACGAAAATCGGGAACAGTAGATTTATCGGCTGTGCTGTCTCAATAACTTCTGAGATATAAATTGGACTTATTTTTTATTATGCTGAACGTAAAACGCTATAAAATGGCACAAATGCTGGGTATCTGGCAGTAATTATGCCAGCTCCCTTGTGCTAATAACTTCCATTGGCTTGCCAAGAGCCGTCATGTTTTATGAGGTATAAATGTCAAAAAGTAAACGATTGTTCTTAGTATAAAGAATATTCGGGCTGTGCGATTGAATTATCACCCTCTTTGCATATCAAAATTTATTTTGAATTAATAGTAGAAATTGCAAAAGCTATACCTAGCGTTTGTTCACTAGTAATTCCAGCTAGCGACATATTATCAACAGCATTGAATACCTTAATAACTAGGTAACCTTTGCCCTCTTTATCGTTAACCCCAAAGCTATAATTTCTTCATAAAAGCCAGTCCATCCTCGTTGGCAGAGAGCTCGTCGTTCCGGCACTGCATGCGCCAGTGAGCGCGGCACTGACCCTGCACTGGTTCCGAACTGATGCACATACAGCTTCAGTTACTGCTAACATAACGTGTTATTGTTCGGAGTCATGCTAGCTGTTGGAGGCGAAGAAAAACGTAACTTATTTCAGCTTGTTACTACAGTCGTTCCGCTTGTAAAAGTTGTAAGGAAGTTGTTAGCGCGTATAGTCGGGAGATAGGGCATCAATTCGTTTTTGCATCAAATTACCACCACGGGCATTATGATTTTGGTAATCCCTTGTGTTCAATTTTCAGAATAGAATTTACAGTGGTGTCTCCATACGAATTTTAAGTTTGCACAGTGAGGATATATAAGCGCCATCTTGTTTATTCGTACAGCTTTGCTTGCCAATGCAGCTCCGCCAGTTCCGCGACAGTATTTTTTACGGTGCTCACCGGCGGAAAAATTACCTATTACGTTTTATGCTTTGATGCGAATTTCCATCTATATACATAAGTGAAATGGTTTCAGGCGTTACTAATAGACTTTCTACTGAAATAACTTGTGCTGCCTATAAACCTATTATTAGGACTTAATTATTTTAAGCTAGTTATTGATATGGGAAACACCGGAACGGAAACCCGCAAATAGTGGGACCGTACATTTGTAAATTGGGTTTACCCATAGAAGTGTTGGGACGAGCTATCGCTTAGTGAACGATATGGTGACGGCAGTTTAATGTTATTTGACTCATGTGGATTGTAAATTCCCTTGACTCATGATGTTTACTAGATGTCATACGGGACCGGTCGATACAGAATGCTGCAATAAATTTTATTATAATTAATTCAATATTTTAAGGAGGCCTTTGCCCAGGAGTGGAACAGCGTAGGCTAACATAAGAAAAAAAAATAGTATTTGTGAAATCGGAACTTGTTCCGTATCGGATATGATTTCAATTACTACAAATGTATGCATGTTTAAAATTCATGCAAATGCATTGAAATGACTCCAACTATAATATGCTTGCGTATCATTGTTTATTCATTAAGTAAATCACTTCCCAGCCAATGTTAGTGATCTTAAGACTTGCGAGGCTGATTCTTTATGCGAATTTTTAATTTCCGTACGTCTAAGCGCAACTGCTATTGCAAAACTGTTACTTAAAATGATTTTGATTTTTACGTTTGCTAATGTAAACAATTAAACATATCATTTACTTATTTTGCTTTCCTCACATATGATGTCTTGTAAGAAGGGTGCTCACTGACCCGTAAAAGAAGTTAGAGGCAACAGATAGATATAGATATATAGTCATGGTCTTAGACGATGACCTTGAGTTGGGGACTGTGTAGCCATCTTTGACCTGTGCCTGTCATGACATACAAAAACATATTCCCCCTTATTACAAAACAAGGTTTTTCTTTCGATCAGGTTTAAACCACTGGCCCAACTGATAGAGAAATATGGTTCTTTATACAAAAATGACAGCTTAGTTCGGTGCTAAGTTGTCATTTTAGTATTAAGAATTTTGCCTAAATCGAAATAAATTTCGAAATATAACTACTGGTTCAATAGTTTAGGCTAGAACTAAAGTTAGTTTTCGTTTTGTAATAAGACGTATTGAGTTTGAACCTTCACCTTTTAATTAACTCATTATTCTTTCTCCTTATTTTATGAGAGTTAATAAGTCATCTGGATGATATTGGCTTTTATTTGCAACAATCTCATGCTGTGCGATATTTCCTTTCTTTGTTTTTAGTTTTGTAAGATGTAGTAATAATAATGTATGCGTGACATTAATCTTTCACTTTTGTGTGCGTGAGATGTGACCGATAGGTATTAAGTTATCAGTAACTTTTACAAACGAATTTATCAGGTAAAATTGGATTGTATGTAGCTTTTGAAATGTGTCTTCCAGGCTAAGAATTGAAAACCTCGGCCAGTTTTAACGAGATTTAATTATTAATGATATCAATTGTAGGAACGTCGTATTGGCGTATCGCTCTTAATTTGTAGACTTAATTTTTATTGGATTCATAAAACATCTTAACGCAAAACCTCAACATGTTTTTTTCAGGCGTGCATAGACGACAACTTGGACATGGTGGAGTTCCTTGTGACGCATGGCGCTGACGTCAATCGCGGAGACAACGAGGGATGGACTCCGCTGCACGCTACCGCATCGTGCGGCTTTGTCAGCATAGCTAGGTAAACAAAAATCTACTATTTATGCTCTTAATTTACAAATAGTAGTTTGGGCAATATTGCAAAATAAGGTGTAGTAAGCTTCCCTTACTGTTTCTTTCCACGCTGTTGCTGATTCATCAGCGATTCATTCATGTCGTAAGTGATTTTATTAGCTAGATCATCATGTACTTACACTAACAAGCATGCAATTTGAATTATTTGGAAAGCATCAATGCTTTCCAAATAATTCAAATCGCATGCTTGTTCCAAAGCATGGACAAATATCTCAACTGACTCAAGTCAGTTGAGATATTTGTCCATGTTTTGGAATTGCACCTTCGAAAAGATAAATGTAGTGTAAACTTATATGATTTGTTGTTGACTTATTTTGGTCAACCCATCAGTACGGAGTCTAAGGGGCTTGATTAAACTGGGGGCGCGCGAACAGAGAACGTCTTTCCCAGAGAAGGATAGTTCTGGTACTTTCCCGAATTATAATTTTCTATCAATCAATAATGACTTTTTTGGTTAACTCATCGGTACGGAGTCTAACAAACTTAATTAAACTGGCTGGGCGTGAAAAGAGCACGTCCTCCCCAGACAAGGATAGTTCCGGTACATTCCCAAATTATAATTTCCTATCAATGAATAATGACTTTTTTAGCCAACCCATCGGTACGGAGTCTAAGGGACTTGGTTAAACTGGCTGGGCGCGAAAAGAGAACGTCCCCCCCAGAGAAGGATAGTTCCGGTACTTTCCCGAATTATAATTTCCTATCAATCAATAATGACTTGCTTGTGCCTTCGTAATAACATATGATGAATAACGCAACATTGACGCAGCGTGCGACACACGATAGGCGACTGTAAACAAAAGGTTGAGTCACACTGACCTAATAGTCTTTGGGTTTTCTGTGGACGATGCCATTCATTGTATTTAGCTAAGAATAATAATATATTGAAGTTGATTACTTTGTAGTTATTCACCAAATATGGATTATTGGATTGGATCCGTACGTAATGAGTACCTAAGTGCCCTTCTTTAGATAGTCGTAGCTATCAAAAGGGCTACATACTGCTTAGTTCGGATAATGATCCGGAATTAGGGGGGTGTCCGGCTGAAAATCAGACTGGCCGACATAGCCGAAGAATAAGTATGCTGATGGGACCGGCCATATCAGTTAGAGAACTGATAACCACTTGGGTAGTCGTGTTCTGAAATAGAAACCGTAAATCGGGAGGCTAGATGGAGCGATGGTCTTCGCAGGGTGTCTACTAGTAGCAACTGAATATGGTGACTGAGGATAGAGTGGGATGGCCTGGGTTGATATGGGATAAATGATGAGGATAAATAACATTTATTTCTATAAATTGGTTCAAAATACACTTTTACACGTCAAAATTAAATTATGTTTTTAAAACTAGATGAGTTCGGTGTTTTCTATTTAGCTACCCTGAGAAGAAAGACGGAAATAACCTCAGAGGTCACAATCTCTTTAAAGCCCAGACATAATCTTGGTCCAGCCATATGAGGACCATGCAGGTTATTGTCTGAGATGGTCTTTTGAGGAAATAACCATACAGATTTGAGTAGACCTGCTCAGTCAGTGATGATGATGATGAATGCTAAGCTCTAGAGTTGGCCAACTAAGAATTGGAAATTGGGGGTCGCGTTCATGTTGGCACAATAGCTATGTTATATCGCATGATTTCAACCTTATTTATATTACATACCGACACATATGCTATAAGTGTCGTTATGTAATATAAATAAATAAACTGCAGTCAATTAACCCTTACAAATTGTGATCAATTGGAGTAATCGATCCATGTGGTGTGACGTGCTAACAGTCTGTTACTTAGATACTTAAATGCAATAATGAACGACTTTCAATAAACGCTGCCCGACTAACAAATTATTTATATTTATTTGTTATTTTCTCTTTGCTTGCATTGATATGCAAAATGAGGATACATTTCAATTTATTTATTCGCCACATTCTATTTGCTGCTCTCGGTGAACAGCTATTTTTCCTACCATTATTGAACACTGCATTGGTTATGTCTAAAATAGTAATATGAACTAATATATTAGTTTCTAAGCTCAGAACATTCTCGATCATGTGGGTTATTCAATCAGACGGAGTAATACACAACGCATTTTGAGAATGTTATAATATCATCTTCCAAGAAACTGTTCAGTTTTTCCTGTTAGTATTCCTAATAATCTACCTATTGTTACTGTTGCTGTATTAACAAACAATAACATTGTAATGTCACTGAGTTTTTCTTGTGAAAATTACTTTATTGAAATAATGTTGTTTATTTTAATCCTGCTATCAAAACGGTGAAGGAAAACATCATGAGGAAACCGGCATGTCCTAGAACCGAAAATTCGAAGACATATGACATCTACTAACCCGCACTAGGCCCGCGTGGTAGATTAATTAGCTCCCTCTCTCAGAGAGGAGGCCTGTGTCCCAGCAGTGGGAACATTGTTGGCTGATTATACTATACTGCTATTTTAATGCCGGCTCAAAACCAGTAACAGTATCGTTATGATTTTGTGTAAATAATGGTGATTTTGTCATGTTTTCCTTTCATAATATTATTTTGTATTGCGAGAAAGTGATCAGTCTTTGAATAAAGTGTGTATAAAATAAATTATGTGATAGATAACCACATAATTAATGGAAACTCATCAGGGGGGGTGGTGAATGACAATAAATAGTTTTTTTTTATATATAATTTATATTCACTATTTTGGTTTGCTTCTGACGGAATATGTTACGTTATTATTCACAGTTCGACTGATAGTTTACCGCTGACGCTGGTGCCCTATTTTTCAACCAGCATTCTTTATCATCATGAATCTGAATCACCAGGAAAATTATTACTTTACAATTGTTTTTTGACGTCAATATAGCAATACGTTACGGGAAAATCGTAGTTACGTAAATTGTTATGTAATTTTATTTTTAACTCTTAGATCATGTGACGAATAGATGTAACAAATAATCGCGTAATAAATGCATTTATATCAACTAATGTTAGGTGAACCTCCTAGTCCATCGAGGTCCAGAAAAATCTGTAGCAAAGATGAGCTACATCAAGTAGGTAGAGGAGAGAAGAATGCTACTACTACAACACTTTAATTTAGTGACCACCTACGACTTCATATGCGTAGTACTTATTTATATACCTACGTTTAGGCCACTTGACTTCTCGAATATTTTCATAATGTATTTGAATGATAGATTCTTGGCTCCTAATACTGGGTATTTATTGGTAGGGAAGGGATATTATTATTATTATTATTCTACAGGCCGGGCCCACCTTACCTTGCTAGCTCTGCAAACAATATCTACTCCAGCTCTTAAAAATTTCATCCTAGCATGGATCAATGTTCAAGTTTGGTATTAACAACGGGTATATTTCTGTTTCAGATACCTCTTAGAAAACGGCGCCGACGTTTCTGCTGTAAATTACGATGGAGAGCTGCCCGTGGACATCGCCGAAAGCGATGCGATGGCCGACATGCTGCAGAAAATTATCGATGACAAGGGTTAGTACTACGAAATACATCTGTTTATACTTTAAGACCTATGAACTTCAATAGCTGTAAGATCTATGATAGACTAAATGGCTGTAAGACCATATAATTAATGACATTTTTAAGTTTAAATTTCTTTGTGGCCTAAAGCTTACTGCAAGTCTTCACATAAATCACGAACTATGTGGTACTTATTGGCTAAGAAAACAGCTTTTCCTTTGTTTTTTTGTACATGTTATTAAATTAAAAATCCAGTTTATCCCCCTATTAATTTTAGAATCGCTGATCTATTTGCTAAACCTGACAATATTAGGATACCCATTTACAATAGGTTCCGTTATATGTCTGACCTATATTCTTTTGTGGCGCAGGCGTGGACTGCGATAAATATCGCAACGCTGAATTTGACACCCTGATGAGCGATGCTCGCAAATGGGCAGCTAACGGCTACGTGGAAGTGAGGGACTCAAACGGAGGCACCCCGCTGCACGTCGCGGCAGCTAAAGGATACGTGGAAGTAAGTATTATGTTTTATCAGCTCTAACGTATCCTTCAAGTTGTTCTTTTAGAGAAAGATGATTGTATACGGTCTCGTTGGTCTAGTGGTAGGTAGCTTTACTGCTGACCATGAGGACATGGGTTCGATTCCCCGGCCGGGCAATGTGTTATTAGGGGTTTCGTCAGAAATATCTCAAGCCCAGAGCCTGAATTTGTTCCCGGTTGATAGTAATAAGCACGCCCCCTGTTACATAAGACTTTAACTGGCGAGACGTGGGTGTACTATAGGTACACCTCTGCCTACATCAGCGTGATGTTATGTTATGATTGTATAGTGAAGCTAAATTTCAAGTTCTAAAGAGTAGCCTATAGCAATCCAAATAGATCCAACAAGGGCCCTCCAAATAGATCCATGTTAGATCTATTTGGATGGCCTTTGTCAAGACCCATTTTTAGGCTCCGGCGGAGTAATTGCGTAAAACACATCAAATGGCAATGTCTTTTATTTTGACAGTTCAGCCACGTTCATTGCGTTATTTAAGTTGCTGAGCAGACGCATTTTTCAAACCTTTGAAGCAATGGATGTTATTGTCGTTGATCTCGTGGTCGTAAACGCGAGTGCTGAGAGTAGCGGGCTCAAGCCTGAATTTGTATCCTCTGGGTATAGTAACACCTCTGCTTGCCCGCAATGTTATTTTATGCTTAAATCTTACCTATAAAATGTTTCCAGGTTGCTAAGATCCTGCTAGAGGATTGCGGTGCGGACCCCGACTGCTTGGATTTCGAGGGTTGGACCCCCCTGCACGCGTCCGCTCTCTGGGGACAGAAGGAGGCAACCGTCTTGCTTCTCAAGTACGGAGCCGACCCGATGATCAAGAACTATTCAGTAAGTACCGGCACACTGGCTCTACTGCCACAATACTGTTCAATACTAAGGCTTACTTACACCAAAAATCACTTAATACGTATTTAAAACCTCATTCTGTCTCTGTAATTTTCAAATGATTGTCAGAAACGGAACAATGTTTAAATTGCGATTATCACAAACGAAATTCTCTTCCAGGGCCAGACCTGCCTTGAACTGGTCGACCCAGGGATGCTGTCGTTCCTCCACGAAGCGATGCAGGCACAGCGTCGTATGAACAACAACAACAACAAGCGCAAACGTAATCCGCTGCAGCACGAACCCAAACGGGTTGACATCGAGATCACGCCGCAGCCAGAGAAAGTCGTCAACGGTAAGACAGAAGGTGCTTTCATTGATTTATTATTCAAAACGCGATGACTACTGGCAAGTTTTGTTGTGCAAGTTGACGTTTGCAAAACATCTACACAACGTATCGGCAAACTCTATTTTTTCTTTTAAAACGTTGCCCCACACTAGGAATTTCTCTTGTATCGTGGGTGCGTTTACAAACATTTAAACTCACATACACAAACAGCCAGACCCGGAACAACAACTTGTAGGTCATACAAATATTTGTTCCGTGCGGGAATCGATCCCGCGACACGTAGCGCAGCAGTCAATCGCTTAACCACTGCGCCAACCGTGCCGACTCAATGGTTGCTTTGAACTTAGACGAATCACTGTTGGTGTGCGCTGACGTTACAAGATACGAAACACGGAACTGTTTACTTCAGAGTGGCAAAATATTGGCGAGACGCGTACCTTGCTGCAAAAATAACTAACTTATAAAACTCTTTTATAGCGGGTTCAAGTAACAGTCGTCCACTTGCTCAATCAATCACTTGCAAATAGTTATCGTGCCATAGTTTTAGTTAGATCTTAGTTCTATCTGTGGCTGTTTTGTGACTTCGATAACGGTAAGGTGGCTTCAAATGTTGTTATAGTCATCACACTCACATCGCTATACGAGAATGTTCAAGCCTGTACGCAGCTTTCTGTCTCTACGTTTGGAGGTAGTAGTAGTTCTGACTGTTCTGAGTGTCAACGTCAAGCTTCGTATGATTCCTGTGAACCTCTCATCGCTTCTGAACTGTTGGTTTTATGTAAAGAGACCCTAAAACAAGGGCCTTAGTGGCCCCTTTCAGCATGTCTGGATCGTAATGTGTCATATTGGTGCAAGGAAGACCGTAATTTGAATGCTATCCATCTAATAGATTGCGGTTAAGCTATCCAGCAATTTACCTGGCACTGGTGGAACAGGGCCATAATGCTCCCAAAAAATTGTCTGATTGGTGATTTTGCACGTAGTATCAGTTTCGCAATGTAGTATGTTCAGTTTGCAGACAATAAAATTGGGACAGGTCGCTAAAATATATGTGGTTCTCACAGCCTAGAAAGAGAGATCACAGGAGAAAGGTGCTGTCCTACGAGATCGCGATTTGACGGTCCTACTAATTTGGCCCATTTAGTCGATTATTTATCAATCACTTTGAATGTCTCAAAAGCAGTGAAAGACCAAAACTTCAAAATGAAATGACTGCTACATACTAAAGTAATTCATAATTATTATAGCTAACGGTATGAGTGTTTGTTGTGCTAACTGCCACTCGCCCGATGAGCTGGCCGAGATCGCCTTTAACTTCATACAGAAGGTTTGGACAACATCAAACAACCAGAAACAATTGAAAAGTCATAATAATTCAAATAAAGAATATGTGGTTTCAAAGTGCCAGTACCTTTAAAATGTTGTTCAAACCGATCACTCATTCATTCATTACCACGACAGACAAGCCGCCAGCGCCGGAGATTTTAAAGACGGACGCCAAGCCTCCGCGCGGCCGCCCACCTTCACCCGAGACCACAGAGGAGTCCTCGCCCGAAGACGCGCCCTCGTGGCGCCGATCTGCTTCGTTCCGTAACAGGCAGCCCGACTCGCCTAGTAAGTTTTTTCATTCATTCATTCATTGACAGACCACGCACAGCCTAAACCGCTGGGTCTACAAGCATGAAATTCTGCATAAGATTTCCTTCTGTAACAAAGGTGAGCCAAGGAAAAATTTTTGAAAGTTCATCCCCTAAAAGGGTTAAATTGGACATGAAAGTTTGTATGAAAGTTCGTAATTTTTCCGATGAGAAGCCCTATCGGGTACATGGCTATTAAGTCGGGTAGGATGACTACAGTACCTAGACGTCAATATGGAAGCTTTAGAAAGAGATAGTCATACAGGTATGAGTGAGACACACGACGTTCGACAAAGCTAAACATTTCTGAACCTCAATTTGCCATATTTATCGTGGAATTTAGTATTAAGAGAAGTGCTCTTTTCTTTCGACCTGTTGCTTAGGTGCAACAACTGACTGACGACTACGATCGATCAACGTTAAACTTAAGTTAATATTTCATATGTCATACAATCGATCGATTTACAGTTAAAACTCTGCCCTGATGCCGGTAGTAATCAATCGATCAACATCGAATTAAAACAATCGATGTAGTTCGACCTCCGTATCTGATCGTCGATCGACAACTAGTTGTAGCTTTAGTAGAATCAATTTGTTTTTAAACGTGTTTTTTCTGCAAATGGTGCTGAATACGACAGTCCTTAAAACAAGGCGTTTCTAAACGCGTATCAAGTTAGTAGTAGGGTAGGGGTAGTAGGTATGTGTAGAGTGGGTCGTAGGGTGTATAGGTTCTCTTGAAAGAAAATGTGATTACATGAGACAGATCGCTAGCGGTTCTTATAGTCGTATATCTTTATATGTACAGACTGTTACAAATATCATCTTAAACAGCTTTAATTAACTCTACATTTCATACATTTTCAGGGGACAACAACAAGACGGCTAACAACGCAGTCAGTGACAGCGACACTATACTGAGGAGGACACACAGCTTTGAAAACGACAAGAGGTACCGATTCGATGCAACGAGTCACACCCTATCTCATACTTTAATAGTGCACACTGTTCTGCGAACGCGTTCCGTAAAAAGAAAAACTAGAGCTCGAATGGTGAACTTAACCCAAAGTTATTACTGCCACCAAACAGCATAGCCGTGTTCTGGGGGTATTCTCTCTAAGTCCATCAACGAAGATTAGACCAGAGTCGATAATTTTTAAAACAAAAAAAAATAATAGTAGGATGAAACCCATTAGAAAAGGAGGGGAATATTATAAAAATGAAAGGAAAAATAATTTACGGGCGATCTGAGGTCGGGAAGGGGATGGGGGTGAGCTTTTAAGGGTAAAAATCGGTTTTTCTCGATTTCCGGCAAAACTAAAAGTCCTATCGAAAAAAGTCAAATGGCAAAGTTGTAGGTAATAAAAAGATCTAAAACTTTTGTATTTACACTTTTTTCACATAACCTCAAAATTTATATGAAAAATTAAAAAAACCACGTTTTTGGTTTTTTATTTTTATCTTTTACAAAAATCTTTTTTTTTTAACGAAATTTGGTGAAAACTTACCTTTTTATGTCCCAAATACGCTGTAATTTATTTGATTAAAAATATTAACTATTTCACCTTATTTTGAATTAATATCGAAAAAGCACCCCAATTTTCAATCGAAAATTCACCCGTCAAAATATCAGCTTTTTTCAAAAAGTTGGTATGTTTTCTGTTCGTTGAAATCTCTATTTTCCGATGGTGAAAAAAAAAATATGTCACTATAGTAAATCTTCTCAGAAAATGCAAAAAATCTAAAAAAACTCGAATTCGAAAACTGATAATCTGAAAAGACAAAATCGAATTATTAATGCCTTCACTATTTTATCGTGAGTATACACCCCCATAAAAAAAAATATTAAAGAAATAAATGTCAAAATGTATAAAAAATATATTAAAAATCTATAATAAATGTATAAATATATAAAAATATGTATAGTAAATATATTTTTAATAACTAACTTTTGGCCGATTTTCATATATATTTTATACATTTCAAATATATTTCAGATATATTCAAAATATTTTTTTTTTATATTTTTAGCTATGTTTTTTATGTCTTTTAAGATATATTTTGAATGTATCTAAAATATATGAAATATACATGAAAATCGGCCAAAAGTTAGTTATTAAAAATATATTTACTATACATATTTTTATATATTTATACATTTATTATAGATTTTTAATATATTTTTTATACATTTTGACATTTATTCCTTTAATATTTTTTTTTCAGGGGGTGTATACTCACGATAAAATAGTGAAGGCATTAATAATTCGATTTTGTCTTTTCAGATTATCAGTTTTCGAATTCGAGTGGTTTCGATTTTTTGCATTTTCTGAGAAGATTTACTATAGTAACATATATTTTTTTTTTCACCATCGGAAAATAGAGATTTCAACGAACAGAAAACATACCAACTTTTTGAAAAAAGCTGATATTTTGACGGGTGAATTTTCGATTGAAAATTAGGGTGCTTTTTCGATATTAATTCAAAATAAGGTGAAATAATAAATATTTTTAATCAAATAAATTACAGCGTATTTGGGACATAAAAAGGTAAGTTTTCACCAAATTTCGTAAAAAAAAAAGATTTTTGTAAAAGATAAAAATAAAAAACCAAAAACTTGGTTTTTTTAATTTATCATATAAATTTTGAGGTTATGTGAAAAAAGTGTTAATACAAAAGTTTTAGATCTTTTTATTACCTACAACTTTGCCATTTGACTTTTTTCGATAGGACTTTTAGTTTTGCCGGAAATCGAGAAAAACCGATTTTTACCCTTAAAAGCTCACCCCCATCCCCTTCCCGACCTCAGATCGCCCGTAAATTATTTTTCCTTTCATTTTTATAATATTCCCCTCCTTTTCTAATGGGTTTCATCCTACTATTATTTTTTTTCACTTTTTATTATTTTTAAAGGCTTCTACCCTGGTCTAGATGGTGAGGTGTCAAATCAAATTGTTCGGATGGGCTTATCGGGTGTAGGGAAAACTGTCAAATCTTATTGTCATTCATTATTAGTTCAAGCCCCAAACTAATTTCTACAGATTTCCGTATTTCTTGATTAGGTTTGAAAGGTATGAGTGCAATCACGGGCTCATGAGCCATTTGAGCTTTGTCTATACAGTGCTACCTGTGGTATTGCAGATGTCTATAGACGGCAGTAACTACTTTATAACACCGGCTTATTTGCTATCCGCTAACATGATAAACTGGGATAAATAGGCAAGTATCCTGTTATGCTCACAAAAAGGTCTTTTTAGTCAATGATGTTAGACGGTAAAACTGTCCGTTTTATCATTAGCCACATCAAACCCTATAATTGATCCTGATCTAAAATAAAGATCAAACAATTCGATTTTAAATCAACATTTCAGTAGTAAAGACAGACTGATTTATCAAATTAATTATATTTTAAAAATCTTTAACAGAATACTATAAATATATGTAGGATGCCGCAAATGGCAGACGGCCAGGTTTTATTTTTATTGAGCGTCTACACCAACTGAACTGTTGTGCAATGTTAAAAGTATCGCTGTATATACAAAATTAATTGGATGTCGTTAAAATTTGGCATGACAACTAAAATATCAATTAAAATATAAACATTCTTAGAGAATTGTGAGCCCGGAGTTTATATATCTTTGAACGATTTTGACTAGATGGGCAGTCGACCTGGTGACGGTCGCGGAGTGCCGTTGGATGCAAGCGACTCAAAACAGTTTGATATGGAAATCTTTGAGGGGGGCCTATGTCCAATACTGGACATCGTACGCTGATGCGATGAAAATGTTTAATAGTATCCTAATTAATTGAAACTTCTCATACATTCATACAATTATTTGCATAGGATTTGTTATTACATTAAAAAGTAAGGATATTAAAATAACTGTAACTCATTCTTCATCTACTTAGGTACATCTGTTTGAAATGTAGTTTTAAATGTTAGAGAAATTAGTAAGCACTTTAATTTTTTGTTGCTACACGACATTTTCTTACCAATTATTTTGCTCACAATTCTTTAGAAATGTTAAAAGCTTTTATAAAGTCATGTTCAAGGGTTTATGATTAGTGCTGGCATACAAATTGGCGTTTATTCTTGTAATGTGATGTTTTGGGCTACTTACTCGTTTTCGACAAAGATTCGTGATGTTGCAACTGGTATAGCCAACACAAAATGTGGTAAGTAATTTTAATTTTCCAGCGATAGCGCGAATGTTCGTCGAATTTCGATAATTATGGCTCTGGGCTTAAAATCGGAAAGGTTCTACGGGATGGCTATTCTGGCTTTTTGCGGTATGCTGGAACTCTAGATGTTTGATTTTTACATCCAATAATTATGCTGCATAATGAAGTTACAGCTTATGTTTTGTCCCGTCCATGAATGGACGTGTTTTAATAAAACAGCTGTCCGAGGAATTTGGCGATATCAAAATGCTTATGCAAAGCTCTCTTTGTTATGCTAGCACTAACAAAAAATATAAAGGAATAGTTAAAGAATAACGTTTAACAATGTGCTAACGTATGAGTAACTGCTGAAAACAATATAATATTCATTCTAAATTGAGAAAAAACAAATACTGTTTTAAGCTCTCTTGTATATTTGAGAATTTCCATCAAAAGTGTACGTTGAAATGACGAGACTTCGGTTACATATCGATTATTTGCTATCACAAAATCAATGAACTGCAATTCATAATCATGGTTACCTTTTTGACAATACCTCCCTGTAACGATATTGTCACAGTAGAATGCTTTAATTTTCCTTATTATCATTATTTGTACTGTATGACGTCAATTTCGATGAAACGTCAACATACAGGATAAATTAAGTATCGATACTAAAAATTATGATTATTTTTGTATCCTAACGTATCGAACAAAGGGCCCGTCCAAGATACTACAATTTTAAAATTCACCATACACTTTTGTGACATCATTTACAAAATTCTCAGCCAGTGGCAGTGTCGACTGCCCAGCGAAGTCTTCAACTCTCTTTAACATTTAACATCGCATACGCTACGTACATGTCGCATGCTTGTGTGCATTGTAGCTTCTACCAACGGTACCGAGACGTGACGGCACGTATAAAGGCGTCGTCCTGTCCTTCAATACCGCCGTCGCAGCCAGCAGCGGAGAGGAAAAAATCTCAAGAGCACACTAACAATGCGACAGAGAGTACTAACGACGATGTACAAACAAGGTGCTCGTTAAATATAAGCTGGCGATCGCTGCGGTTCGTTTTGAACTATTCATTAGAAAGAGAGAAAAAAAAATGTTTAATTGTCACTTATTAATCAAAAATAAAGTCAGAAATTTTATAAAAAGCTGATAGCGTAGTACTAAAATCATTAAAAAAATACCAGTTGTCCCACTTTACCTAGGGTAAAGGCCACTTCTCATACGAAGAAGGCATGAGCATATTCACCACGCTTGGTCAATGCGGATTGGTGATTTCAGACTTATATTAATTATAAGTCCGGGTTTTCTCACGATGGTTTCCTTCACCGATGTCAGTGATGTCCAATATAAACCTAGAAAGTATCTGAATTGAAACAGTCACTATGGTTCTTGCTCGGATTTGAACTCACATCCTCGTGCATGAGAGGCGAGGCCTTAACTACGGATTATCACGACATTTTCACTAAAATTATGAATAAAAAAAAATATACAAAGGCTTAATATAATTAAAAGAGTTATACTTTATTCACCGAGTATTTGTGCATTCTTCTTGAACTTAAAATTAAGTCGGAATTTGTTTTCATGTTGGCGTTATTGAATTTAATACATTATAGTGCTTTTGTAAAGTTGTCAGTCTTTATTATTTGTACTGCGAAGCAGCATTGTTGTGAACTAGTTTGAAGAGTATGGGTGTCGGTGTAATTTCAGGCATATGTGACTCTTAGCTCTGTCTCTGGGATGACAACGCATAATTATCTTGTTTAATTGAATACATGAATTGTTTTTATGTTAATTCAGAAAGTTTTTATAATACTTAAATTCTTATGAACGAACCGCAATGATCGTTACCATTCATGAAAACTTGAATATTTAATATTCATCAAAATAACTGTTATTTATGTCTCGCTATGTACGCTTTTTACTGTTGTTCTATTTGTGTATTTGTTTATATGTTGCTATTTATATTATTTGTATATATTTTATTTTTATTTTATACACACCAACAACTTTTTCAGTTGCAATCTGTAAAACTGTCAGAACTTGTCCCATTTCTTTATAAATACAGTTTTCTATAAAACTACGTCGTCACTGCTAGTTATTGGATATTTCTCCATTCATTCAACAAAACCAAAAAGTTTTTCAACAATGCATGTGAAATGATTTTTTTATGAACAGAATTTAAATACACACAAAAACAAATTATATAGCTATATCATAATCAGTGCGCGAATTTTGGCGTGCAATTACAGTGATTTAATTTGATAATATAGACCTCTTCAATCGATATTACAACATACCAGTACATATTATCAAACTCCATATTCTCGGGACATGGGATCATATGGCTTTAATCCATATTCTGATCTAACGTCATTAATTGTACGCCAAAATTCGCGCACTGATCATAATATACAGTAGCTAATCACTTTTCTTGATGTCATAGTCAGTGTATTCAATTACGTGCTTAGAATAAATCCAACGGAGAGACGGGAGAGGGAGGTGAACACGTGGAGTGGCCCTACAACCACCACGCCAAGCGCCAGCCCCACTAATACCACCACAACCACCACAGTCAGAAGGTATTGTAGAGTTGTATTCGTACTTTGATAGTCACGTGCGGGAGAAATCTTTTTTTAAGAGAATTTGACCTTATGGTGGGTACACAATACATACAATTATGTGAAGCGTAATATGAAATGTAACACGTTGAAAAAAATTCGCCTAGTTGTTGTGTTACATTTTATGTTGCATTTGTATAAATGTATTAGGGTATTACGGCACGGTCTACCATCACCACCAACCATAATGGTAACGTGTACGCATACGTAGAGCAACGCAGAGCAGAGGATTTTCTGATCACAGGGAATAATGAACTTTGTTTTTAGTGTTATAAATTCCGAATTTGATCAAACATAGGCGCAGACAACAAACAAGTGCGCTTGTACAGGTTATTTTGGTCAGATAGTAGGAAGGTTCTTTTGATGCCCTGCGCTTCTGCCAGTTGTTACTGAATCTTACTATCCATTCTCTTTACAATTAGTTTAACACTTAGTTAATTTTGTTAAATATGTTTTGTGTACTATTGTGTACTATTATAATTCTTATGTATTTCAAGTAATTATTAAAAAAGTATGTTCATAAGTAGATAGTCTGCACTACTGCAGTGTGCCTGTGTTAGGTACTTCGTGTTTGTCCTAGAATAACTTTAGAAAACCGATATACAGAACTACTAGATAAAATAATAGGGAATGTCTGAATTTAAAGTTTGTATTAAAAATACCTTCAAATGTCGTCTGTCTAAACATGGCCGATTATATAAAAGGATTTGTAGCAGCATTGATGCTGATGAAAATAAGCATCTTAACCTTCACATAACTTGTGTTACATTTTCAATACAAAGTAAGGTATTGTATTACTACAGTTCCCCGGAGAGCGTAGAGTCGAACAGTAGCAATTCGACACCCAGCTCTGCCACGCCGACCAAATTGTCGCCCGGGAACATATTCAAGAACTTCTTCAAGTAACCGTGATGTTATATACAATGCTTGGACACGGGAATTGTGAACTTAATGCGTTTAAGTAACGTTGATTTTTCGTTATGCAAATGGATGTCTACGCAGAAAGTTATAATGCCGAATGCAACGTAACTTTGTACTGAGTCAATCATTTAAATTATATATTGGCACTCAAGAAGTCTTGCAATGTCAACGATGATCAGTTTGGAAAAAAAAAATTAATTAAACCGCCGAAAAAACTGAAAAGCAAAAAATAATAACCCTTTTTATTTAACCTTAATAACTAAGTTCTTAAACTAATGTTAGTATACCTAAGTAATTTTGAGTCGGCGCGGCGCCAAACAATCAATAAACAAAGATCACTAAATTGCCTTAAATTTAAACGGCGCCGACTCAAAAATATTTAGGTATAAGTACATTAGTTTAAGAACTTAGTTATTAAGGTTAAATAAAAAGGGTTATTATTTTTTGCTTTTCAGTTTTTTCGGCGGTTTAATTTTTTTGTTAAAAAGTATTTATTATATATTTTTTTGTGGCTATAATCTACTAATTGTTTGCCAAAGGGCAGGCATATGTGGCACTGAGTAGAGTAATAATACACAACTCAGCATTCAAATCTGTGAGTGAACAATAAATCACCCCTATTTTCCCACCCTTAGGGTTGGATTTTTTTTTCAAATTTATATGGGACCAACTTTGTGGTATACCCTTTCCAATAAAAAAAGAATTATCAAAATCGGACTACTCTGTAAAAAGTTATGCGTGGTCATACATAAAAAAAATATATACGCGTCGACTTAAGAACCTCCTCCGTTTTTATTCGTTGGTTAAAAAAGCAATTGATCTCTTTTCATTACCGTTAAAATAAAGACAGTTCTCGTGTTCAAGCAAACTCGGTTTTATTTGTGTGTTAGTTATCATTTGCGCTTCGTCTTTTTGTGCTCAGACGATTTTATTTGCGTTTTATTGATAATATGATTTCAATGATATCAAGCATGTCAAGTTTGATATTTATATTTTAGACGTGTTGCATGTCTAACAGAGTCTTTGTTTATAGAATTTGCAATCATTCTTTTTTCTGCTTTATTTTGTGTCTGTTAAGTCCTATGTGAGGAGCAAATACTAACACAGTTTTTCTAACAGGTCGTTTGTACCCCCGGTTCGGGATGAGGAGAGTGAAACTCAAAGAAAAGCTCACGCGAAGCGCGTGCGTGAGACACGGCGTTCCACCCAAGGCGTTACCTTGGACGAGATCAAGTCTGCAGAACAACTCGTCAAAAAGAAAGCCGGTAATGGGACCACAGAAAGCCCGTCCCCCGGCAGCTTGAAGAAAGATGAACCCGCACCTGCTGCTGTCGTAGCGCCCACACCAGACAACGGCGCGGTGCGTACCCAACACAAAATATTAGAAGGTCAATTCCCGTAGACAAACGACGTTCAAAATCTAGTCGCCATCTCATCTCAATGTCAAACACTTGGAAAATGGTATAAAAATTCTAAAATTTTCCTTCATTAAAAAAAAAAACCTCTGTGCCTTTGTATTTTTGAGAGATTAAGACTGAGACTAGAATGCGAACGTTCTTAAAAAGACTGGAATTGCCTCTCTGAACTACGAACTAACCCATTAGTTACAGAGTTATACTCGGTAGTAGAGGGATAAAAGGACGGGTAGAAAAATACTAAAACAATTTTGTTTTCTGAAAAGAATTTGCTTACCAAAGTGACTAATCGGAAAGGGGAAGGCTATTAACTATTGGAAAAAGTATATAACACCAAATTATTTTACTGTGTAAATTTTTATTGGACAAAGTTTCAAAATAGACCTAATGTAGACTAGTGTTATTTGAATTGGGTGATTTGAGGGTTAGTTAGATTAATATACAACATGTGTTGGCCGTGTAACGAGTAGGTAATTAAAAAAAAAACTGCAACTCTTGTACTTTTACACTTGAGAAGAGAGGTAAAGTCCCAGAATTTGTTTATTAGACTATGCACAGACAATTACAGTGGTCTTGCAATACCTGTACATACGTTGAGTTTGTATTTTTTGACTTATCTTTTTATAATTTTACACCTCCACTCATTGGTCCAATGTTTGCTTTTTTATTTTCATGTCGTTTTTTGTTAATTCGACCATCCGGTACATTGTCATGATGTTCATAGATCATCCCATAAACGGAATTGAAAACAAATAATACAAATAATGGTTTAATGTAACTTAATTATTTGAGATGAACAAGATGATTTATAAAGCAAAATCTGTTTTTGTTACTGAAAAGTAAAACATGGAATCCCATTTATTTCTCTTGACGATTTTTAAATTGATTTGTAGATTCTCATAATCTAGAAATCAATAAATTTTCCTAATGTCTAAAAGTTGGGGTGTACCTAGTATTATATTACAAACTAATGGACCTAACAGACTATCCTTCCAGAACAGCGCCACTTACCGGGTCCAATTGCCAATCTAGGCCACCCAGGAACCCACTCACACACAAAAAAAATATCATCAAAGTCGGTCCAGCTTTTTAGGAGGAGTTCAGTGACATCCACACGTACAGAAGAATATAAAATAAAATATAAATAAGAAACGAAAACCAAATACATTTTTGATTACTACTCAAAATTATTTGCGAATTCGTTTAATGAATCCATGTTAAACCTATCAAGCCTCGACTGAGAAATTAATTTTCTCTTGGGAGTCGGGTCTCTAAAGTTTCTCATCTGAAGGCGACCGCAACTGCAATCCCCAGCGGCAACGCCACCCAATCGCAATAACCGCAGTGACACGACTGGTTGCTATGTAACTCTATGAAAACGCTTCCGTAGAGCGACTTGGATCTTTTGGCGCCTGAATGACATGACACAAGGTTTTTGCTTAATATTTATGAAATTGTCACGAAAATGTATTGAAAAAAAAAACGAGATGGCGGCGTTAGTTCCGATTTTGGCCACACGCCAAAAGATCCTGGTACCTGTCACCGTTTTCATAGACTTACATAGAAACTAGTGGTGCCGCTGCAATTTTTCATCGCCATTGGGCGGGCTCGCCCTTGGCGTCGCCTTCTGAATAGTACCATAAAGGTTAACTGACTTGTGAGGTGTGTATAGGCGCGTGCGTCAGTTCCGGGCGGCGACGTGGCGGTGTCGCTAGCGCTGGCGTGCGCGTCCGCGACGGCGACGGCTACCATCGCCGCCAACAGCGAGCGCCGCCCCTCATGGCGGCTCAGGCTCGACCCCACTAACAAGGTGGCTATAGCACCGCGATGGTCGAATGAAGTTGTCGATAGCAAACAATAGCATCATCGGTTTTTGACAACCGTTTTGTAGTTTATTTACAGTTTTCATGTCATTCATTGTTTTATAAAATGTGATGTCATAATCAAACACCTTGTTTTATTTAAGGTGCATTTGCATCATAAAAGTGCATTTTTTCTATTTATTTGGCCAAATTGAACTCGCACTTAGATAAAAAAAATCGAATAGCCGATCGTAATTTATCTGTCTGTATATTGTTGACATTTTTGACCGATTCCTAAAAGATCAAGGTTAATAGAACATAACAAACGTTAGTTAGTTAAATTATCGTAGAGCATTTATTGTCTGTCGACAACCTCGTTCGACTCAGTCGCTGAACGGGACGCGCATGGTGTGAAATAAATTCTCTTTCGCAAATCGGTGTTAAAATTCTGATTTTGGGACTTTAGTCACTATGTGTAGAAATTAAAGACTAATCTGCTGTGTATGGCTTTTTGCGGTAAACTAAAAGTGTTACCGAATAGGTAAAGCTTGTAGTTCCGTTTTTAGAGGGTATAAGCCAGAATAAAATGCAACAGTATTTCAAAAATATAAATTTTTAACCCTCCGACCGCCACGCTCGTACCACAAATTGCCACCTTACACCAAAATATAAATTCGAAAATGTTTATTTGTTATTTTCCCCAAAGTTGAATTACAGTGCCACGTTTACTTTTAGGAACGTATATTAAGAAAAAGAGCAATACTTGATTTGTGATGATTATATTCCATCATTCATTTATCTATAATTTTACTTTCATCTTTTTTTTATTTCACGACACTAAAAGTCTTCGCGCCCAAACGTCCGTGGCGGTAAAAAGGTTAAATTGACATAACAACATAGCATACGACATCGTTGTCATCATTACGTGTTTAGTGTCATTCTCTCCCAACATCAGAATTCGCGTATTCTTAGCATTTCTGTCAATTGTTTCTTGCACCACATTCTTAGCGTGCCATGTGTGAAACTTCCTGCACAAACTACATCTTACACAGACACTCGACTTATTTCCTAGACATGTGACGTCGCACGGTGTGTTTGACGTCTGTTGTGCCTACACGAAATTATACGATTAAATAAATCACTTCTGACGTATTTCGCGCCTTCGCGCTTGCTTATTTAGACCTAAACTTATCTCTCAATTTTGTACAGTCAACCGCACATCAGTGGTAAAATTTGCACTATGAAAACCGCCCTTACTACTACGACATAACGGTGCTATCACTGTCAAATTGATAACACTGATGTGCGGTTACCTGTACAAAACCTTAGGGTGACTGCGACGGACATAGTAGGTCGAGTATCTGTAAAGCACATCTTTTGTTCTTGTCTTCTGCTCCGTGATGTTTCCTCACTCTTTCTTGTCTGTTTGCATGTACCACTGCACCGGTATGAAAATATTGTTAGAACCCTTACCGCTTTAACTTGAAAGTAAGATACTATATAACTTTTTATTTGTAGGTGAATGAATTAAACTACACTGGCCTGCAAAACTAAGTACCACACTTACTGAACAATAGTAGTTAGAGATTTAAAATAAAAAAAAAACGTTCTATAGCAAATTTTATCAGCTTTCTTTGAAACTAGTAAACTATTCATTACTAACATTTTGAACTAAAAAAAAAGATTAAAAATAGCCATTTTTAGCTTAGTGTCAAAAAACGCAATTAACATTTATAAGTATGTTTTACATGTTAATTAATTTTTAATAACTGGTATTGCCTCCTCGGACTCTGACTACAGCTTCGAGCCGGTTTGGCATACTGAACACGAAGTTTCAGAGGCGATGTTGAGGAATATTCTCCCATTCTTCAATCAGGGCCTGTTTAGTGCCCTGAGCGTGGTAGGTGCTGGTCTGCGGCTTCTGACTAGCTTCTCTAGCTCATCCCAGGCGTGCTCAATCGGGTTGAGATCAGGACTTCTTGATGGCCAAGCCATCACGCTGATACCAACCTCCTGAATATACTCTTGCTCGACCTGAGCTGTGTGTGGCTGGGCATTATCATGCATTAGCATCGATCTAATACCCATATTTGCTAATTACGGCCCTGCATACTCGTTGAGAATCTCTTGGGCATATCTTTGCCCAGCCAGAGTGCCATTTTCTATGGCCACTAACTCTTGCGACCGTCTGAAGATATGCGAGCCCATACATGTACTCTGCCTCCACCATTCTGGACTGTTTCAGAGAAGCGGTCTTAAAGGTATCGCTCACCAGGCCGCCTGTAGACACTTCGCCTTCCATCAGAAGTGTAAAGTGCGAATCGAGACTCATCTGTGAACAAAATTCTTGTCCACTCATCTTCATCCCACTGTATGTGCTCACGGACGTATCGCAGTCTCGCTACTCGATGCTTTGTCGCGAGTTTGGGGCCACTCGCTGGTCTTCGGGGTTTTAGATTTTCTTCAGCAAGTCTTCTTCTCACTGTACTATCACTAATGTAGTCCCTTCGGGTCTGAAGAAGCTGTTGCTGGACTTCAACTGCATTAAAAAACGTGCGTGTGTGTGGAAACAATATAACGGCCTTTTCGGGCACTAGTACTCCTGGGTCCGCCATTACGAGGTCTCCTCAGATGGTTTCCAGTCTCTTCGTGCCTTCACTTCACCTTCTGGACAGTTCGTAACGTCACACCCACCATTCTTGCAGTACGACGCATACTGATGCCTAGTTCCAGAAAAGTCATGATCCTAGCACATTATTAAGGTGAAAGAGGTATGATAAATAAAATTTATGTGCTGTTGTCTAATTTAGCGCTTTGTAACAAGACTCGTCGATCAAGAAAAAAAATGTAAACAGAAACAAAAAAATGAATGGTAAAATTGTAATTCGAAAAGGATTATTTTTGTTTTTAAAGCTCTTTTCAGCCATTTCTTAAAATAAAGTTCTCGACTATGAAGTTTTTACATACAAAATTAAACTCTTTTTCGAGTCCTTTTTATTTCGAAAGTATATCTTGTGTACTTAAAAAGTTATTCCATTTTTAAAAGTGTGATACTTAGTTTTGCAGGTGAGTGTATTTTATGGATTTTAAATAATTGAATAATCCAAAATACGTTTCATTCGTTGTGACTTTAGGCTAGAATTTCAATAGATAATTTATGTAATAAAATTCTTGCAAATTAATGGAGAACCTGTTGTCTAGTTATATTATAATACACGTAGTTTATTTACTTTGCATGCTTTATTAACGGTGAAGGAAAACACCGTGAGAAAACCGGCATGTCCCAGAACCAAAAATTCGAAGACATGTGACATCTACTAACCCGCACTGGGCCCGCGAGGTGAATTATAGCCCACTCTTGAAGAGAGGAGGCCTGTGTCCCGGCAATGGGAGCATCATAGGCGGATTATGCTATGCTTTATTAATATCACTAAATAAATGCTATGTGCTTGTAGAAATACAAATTAGCGGATTCATTAACAAGATATAGAGTATTTTTATTTTAGATAGAACTACGCACTCTATTGAGAATAACGATTATAAACTCTCGGAGTCCTAAATCGAGCTACCATGTGACGTATATAACATAAAAATAATTATGAGTCAAAAAAGTATTTATTGAGTTTTGATGGCAAAAACATTTGAGGCCTTAAACATCAAAATAATGTTGAGTCAATAAAAAAATTATACAGTATTGCTACTGGCCATAATGTTGGTGCTGTCATGTCATGTTCGAGTAAGGGCTGATTTTTTTTCAATCATCTCTTAACGTTATTCGTGGTGTTTTGACTGTCAAAATTTCAACATTATACCACGAATAAAAGTTATCTGGCGATGGAAAAATCAACCCTTAGTTATAGATTGATATACATTGTTAAAGTTATAGACTTCTATACAAAAAGTGCAGGGTGTGGTTCGATTTAGGAGTCGGGAATGTGGTTGCACACACGCAGGATTAGTACACCACATAAACCAGTTGTTAAAGTTCGCATTTAAATTTTAAGATGCCATAAAAATATACTAAAATAAAAGACTACGTACATGTTTTCTTTAACGACGCAGCTTATAATCTCAGTACACTATTTTAGAGGAGGATTAAATCAAATTCAAAAGCTGTCTGTATGTTTGCTTTACGCACGTTGTTCTTGTTCTGGATACAGATTGGTGAAACGTAACATGAAATGTAACACAAGTGCAAGTGAGCTATCCAAATGCAACAATGTCTTATGCAATGCAACCTTATGCCCTTGTTTCAACGTGTGTAACGTTTCACCAATCCGTAGCCGGTATTATATTGGGATGAGATGCATGAATGTCTGAGTGCTACGTAACGTGCAATTTTGGAAAATAATTGTTTTTACAATGTTTTGTACACATTTTGTATCCTTGCTCGGTTGACTTAATACTGATTGGCAGCCAATAATTTACGAAGCGTTTACATTACAATCAACGTAAGCAGATCCAATAATTGTCTCATGAATACTAGTGAGGGAGAGCAGTTTGCCACGTCTTTTATAATTCCTCTTTCTGAATAAGTGGAACCTTCCTGTAAAACACATAAAAGGACAGATTCCTGAGAGATTTTAGTTGAAATTATGAGCTTAACTTCTACGTTTCTATATTTGCTTAGCTCCCATTGTAAACGTTGAACTCCCAAACAAACATCCTCTTCGTAAACTAATAAGTGGTAATGTTGTAACAGTTTGAGCTAGAGGACGCTGGGCGAGCATCGCCGCGGCCGGCCACTACGGCAGCCGAGGCGACTGTGACGCTGCCGTTCCGCCGCCCTCCCACCGGATCCAACGCCAATACCACCTTCATATCAGCGAAAGACGACAATCGGACAGGTAATATCACCTTACGACAACGTTGATCACTTTTGGACGTTCTCACACTAAACTCGTCTCATGTAAGTAATACGTCACATTTTTGACGTCCCCATTTGCATGGGGTATAATATGTCAATCTTTTAAGTATGGTAAGTCAGCCGTACATGTACCTACAGGCGATTGACGAGATGTATTTAAAGTTTGAACTTGCGGTTGACGTTGACGACGCAACTTATTTATTTATTATTAGGTATATGTACTTAAAACCTATTTATAGCAATTTACAAGCATGCCTCAAAAATCCTGTGTTAATCAGGCTAAGACAATTTTTGTATCTCTTCCCCAGAACCCGCTGCCGAGGAAGAGAAAGAGCGCGAGAGCAGTACAGAAAGCAAATCTTCAAACAACGCGTCCCCGGCGAGCACGCAAGCCGCGCTCAACGTCATACAGCGCCGGCGCAGGCCCAAGCGACGCTCCACCGGCGTTGGACACGTCGATATGGACGTAAGAAATTTTTACTACTACACTATATTTTTAAGAATGCCCATGCCCGTTTTCACTACCACTGTGCGACAGCTAAAGATAATGCGTTGACATTAAAAAGTTACGTTGCGCTAAAAAGCATAATTAAAAGGCGGTGATTCAACTTACGACACCGATTCTTCTTTGCTGTATGTTTGTACGACACTTCCAGGTTGCCTAGCAACAGAATTCTAACAACATTGACAGAAACCGAACTTAGAATAATACTGACAAGTGTCAAAAAATACGGTCAAAGGCTGTTTTCGTAACTTACTAGTTGTCTACTGAGCAACAAATGTTGAAACGGGAGTGGTTGCTTGGTCACTGTTCAGGTTTTTTATTACCTAACAAGACTTTACTTTGCATGACATTAGTGAAAACGGGCATGAGACTAAGTATGGAACGGCCTCTCCCTGAAAGGAGTTGCCTGACACTAACAATGTCTTGTGGTAGGATGATACGCGGCCGTATGTAATATAATAATAACATAATGCGGCCGTTGTAAAAAAATGCTTAGAGACTGTATAGTAGATAATACGCTTTGTCTATAATAATAATCATTAAAATGCCTGACCACCGGCCTGGACCTTATTCCTGACGCCGATGGGTCACTATTTTTTATATTATTAAATGTTTTTTTTTACATTTTTTATAAAAATGTAAATAATATGTATGAAAATGTAATAAAGGATCATTAATATCATAATATCCTCACAAACCCCCCCTAACCAACCAATGCCTCCCCGTCCCTCCAGCACGCGCACTTCTGCTAACTGTTTGTTTATTTACCGTTTTAATAACTTTTACTATGCTTTTATCTCTAGTAATTATTATCATTTTATTCCTTGTTAAAATCATGTAAGCGTAGTTTACAAGTACAAGTTGGAATTTTAAAATGGCTTTATAGTAATCTAATTATGTTAATTACGGTTTTAGTTATTTGCCTTCGCCTTTGGCAGCCTGGCTCTTGTTTTTTTTTTGGCATTTACGGATACTTCGTCCGAAATTAGTCTTATATGTTTAACTTCTGATTACTAACTTCGAAAACCCGGTGTACCTGCCTTCGCCCGTTCCCCGCTTTACGGTGCGCTCCGGAGCGCGAATTTTCCAATTTGCATTGAATTAGTAAAACAGGAAATTTTGTAATACAAGTCGTTTATTCCAAAACTGCGTACAATTGATAGTGATTATTGTATCCCTGCCAGATATGAAATCTAAAATAAAATAAATTGGTTTATTTTGAACCATACAATCAAATTGCAAATCCAAATCGCGAACCTTTGCAGAATATTAAACCCAATATCAAAACTAAATTAGTTATTACAAAAATATAAACCAATAGATTAATAGGAATAAGCGCCATTGTTATGTGTTTTTATTATGGAACCGGTTGGTGTGTTATTCACTATTTTTTCCAGCAGAATACATGTTTGTTTATGAATATTTTGGTTCATTATGTGTTCTGTAAACATCTAAAGCTCCGATCGAATGCGGTGGCTTGTACGTGCATACGTGTGGATCCGTCCGCATCCGACCGGCTGCCGAAGGGAGCGCGAAGGTTGCGGCACCGTCGGCATCCGGTCGGGGGCGAGCGGCTGCCTACGTTACTGCCCGAGCTAGTGGCTGCGGAGCGGGAACATCGAGCGCTCTCGAGAACGAGGAAGTCTTCTACGGACGCGCAACGCTTCGCGAGGCACCACCTTCCGCTACCGCGCGCGACCACCATGCGTTCCTTTCGGTGTAAGGTGTGACTCCGAAATTCATTTATTTTTGACCCAGTCTGCCAAGCGCTTCGATGTAAGTCGGTAGTGTCAAATTACTGTGATATTGTCCGGGGCAATGACAGGTGCAAATTGTAATCGATATTTAAATTTTCTAGATTAGTAAATTCATCGTCAATACATTCAAGTAAAACTTTATATTGAAAGTAAAATGAAGTTAGCAAAAGTCACAATGAATTTCAATTACTAACTTTTTCAACTAAAACTGTGTTACATTGGCGCCGATTCCCTTGGTCACAGACTAAACTAAATTTAAGTATAGTGCATCTTTTTCTTTCTGTTTCATTAAGAAAAGGACAGAAGATAGATATTTAATAGTTTAGTCCTCTCAAATTAGTCAGCGCCTGACGTAAATTAACGTATTTTTAGTAGCCATGCTTTTAATGACGTCTAATTTGTCTATGGAGAATCTTAATTTGACAGGACTAAAACTAATATTTATCTTCTGTCCTTTTCTTAATGAAATAGAAAGAAAAAGATGTACTGAACTTAAATTTAGTTTAGTTTGTGAACAAGGGAATCGGCGCCACTGTCAACCGTACATTGATTATATAAAAGTTTCAATATTCGCTGGTCTAAGCTTCGCGTTGACAATCAGATCTGAATCGTGAATCTCTTTGTTGATAATTTGCGAACCTGTCAGTAGTCTGGACATTACAAGCATGTTATGATCTCATTGTAGACTTAGAAACGACTTCATCATAGACAGTAGTGTCGACCATTGACTACAGTTGCGCATGCGTTGGTGATATTATACTTAAGGCCGGGCTTTTACACGATATTTTACTTCACCGTCGTATTGAGGCTTCATCTTAAACAGTAGTGTTGACCATTGACTACAGTTGCGCATGCGTTGGTGATATTACTTACATATTATTGACTTAAGTCCAGGCTTCCGCAAGATATTTTACTTCACTGTAATTTCTGACTTACGTTGAAAGAAAAGGAACTCTACTGTAACAACTAGACATTTGTCTAGAAAACACAACATAAACCCCTGAATCCATAATATGCTGTCGGACCACCACAAAGTTACATTCGCACCTTCATCAACACATTCGCATTTCATTTCATCGTATTAATATTTTCTGTATGAAACCGAATAATCACTACAAGATTAATACACAGGTAACATAAATCAGACCATTTTGGTTAAAATAACTGGAATCATCGACCCCTAAGTGGTACGATCCATTAATCAGACCGATCCAGTATTTGAATAATCAAGCATCTATAAAACATAGATCATCTTTACAACTATTTGGATCCGAATAGTACGGGAGGTGGCGTTAGTTTGAACAAGTTGCTTCATACCGGTTGAAAATCATAACAATAGTAGTTTCCCCTTAGTGCAGAAGAGATCTGAGCGTCAGCTGCTCCAGCAGTGGACGGAATCCAAAGCATGTCAAAAAAAGAAAGGAAAATGCCGGCCGTAAAATGACAAAAAAAGATAAGGAATTTCAAATCGCACCAAAACCTTATGGGACGAATTTTGAGCGATCATTGTTGAGTGTCAAGCTCCAGGTGTGCTGCTGTTGGTCATGACTTGGTAATAAAACTACTACGATATTACAATGACTGTATTTTTGTACGCTGATTACAAAATATATATGGAGACGACCGATTGTGTGCACACGCTCAAGTTGTCGGCGAATGAGTGGCAGGAGTGGGGAAGCTCGCGATCGTGGTGTATGTGGCCCGATGAGACGTCAGGAACAATCATCTTACACCCAATAAAAATTGTGCGCTGCTTGGAATTGGGAGGAATATATTATATCAGGTGCGTAAATGAACATGATTTTTCGATCAGGGTTAAATTTGAAACTATGGATGTAGGGCAACGTGAAAGGAAACATGATCTCGATTTGGCAGGAAAATAGAACTCCATTTTTGTATTATTGAGAAAGCTTCTGCCTGAGCTGTTTATGTAGAAAAATCAGGTTCAATCGGGAATTTATGCTGTTTGGTGGCACAAATGCTGTGAACATATACAACATGTGCCAGAGAGGTGTGGTACAGACCATCAAGCTGAACAATTTTCTACATCTCACAACAAAATCAAATCATTTGCAATATGCAGGTATGCGTATGCCTGCATATTTCTGTCCTTGTTCTATACGATGTGTCTCAGCCATTCGTATTAACAGGCAGACTTAATCAAGATCATTGTAGTATGCATCGTAAAGAATAGGACAGGATACACCTCGGACATAAGCTACTTATTTTTCTTGCAACTGTTATGGATAAGGTGTCGGACAGTATGCTTGACTCTATTGACACAGTATGTAAAGCTTCACGATGCAGTGTGGGTTTTGCCCTGGGCTATGCACTGAAAGTGCTATCTCAATGAAATGAAATAAATTATTTGCTATGAACGTAGGTACAAAAGTACAGTACATTCTACCGCGAGGCATGCAATTTTTTTTTATAGTAGAATTACTCATGAAATAATCTTAAAAAATCAAATATTTAACGAGTATCAAATTATAAAATAGTCAATAAAAATATAAACCATTCAATTTGTAATTTCATTCAGTGGTAAACAATGTCAATAATAAGTTAATAACTAGTCAAAAATGCAATGGCATTTGAAAATTAAAATCGCAAGGAAAATCATTGTATTATATTCATATTGATTGGTCATTCAAAAATTCATCAATTGTATAATAACATTTTTCAAGTAGCAATGTATTTTAATTTCCTTTTAAATATTTGTAGTGTGCAATTTTTTAAATCATCAGTGATTTTATTGTATATCTCCGGTCCCATATGCATAATATTCTTTTTCAGCAGTGCTGCTTTAAATTTGCCTGTATGTAAAATATTTTTATATTGAGATCTTATTAATGTTGGCCTTGTTGTTGTTGGATAAATATTTGAACCAAATAATTTTTTATTACTTTTCACAAACAGTCCCATTTCCAAAATATAGAGCGATGGAAAGGTTAGTAAGTTAAGGGATTTCGACATAGGAACGCAGTTAAGTGTCAAGCATACTGACAAATAGTTTACGCAGCAGTACATGGACTGGTCTATAATGCGAAAAAATTTAAATATATGGTTTCTGGGGTCGCTGGTAAGTCTCGGGAAATTACACAATTTACCATTAACGGTACGACAGCATGCGAAGTCACGAAATTTAACTTGGCTATTTTCTTACTGACGACTTACTGACCACCGGTGATATTGCAGGGAGCGTAGGACTCTGGTGGTCAGGGGCACGGAGCAAACACAAAGTTTTTCGTATTTGCTCCGTGGTCAGAGGTAATATGTTGGCACGATCATTTTCTCGGTGTACTGACCAAGTAAAAATTACACTTTTTAAACCTTTAGGTGCGATTGGTCCAATGTTCAAAAAAATGTCCAATTCGCAGTTGATCCAATTCGCAGTTGGTCCAATTCGTAGTTGGTCCAATTCGCGGTTAATTTTTCTTTTGATTACGTTGACCTACCTACTACCCATAGTTTGTACCATCGATCATGAATCATGTTCATTTACGCAAGTGACATTATATTCTCCCCAATTCCATGAAGCTGACTTTACTTTTTTTGGGTTTTACATGATCCCAAAAATCGTCACATAGGGAAAACCCTATGTGACGATTTGAACGAGCGGTATGAAATTAATTTTATCATCAACTTGTACACGCTGTAACTTTGGATGTCCCTTGTGGACTCTGATTTATACAGGGTGTCCCTGAAAGTATGGATCAAATCGAATAGGAGTGTAGGCAAGGTCATTCCCAAACTCTTATACCCTGAGAATGTTGGTACAATTTTTTACGGTTCAAAAGTTATGACCTTTTTTTGTTTTTTTCAATCACTTCGCATAGTGCTCAATGAAAAAAAACATAAAAAAAACTATTATTTTAATTTTTTTTCAGAACGTTGTATAGTTTTTTTTATGATTTTTTTCATTGAGCACTATGCGAAGTGATTGAAAAAAACATAAATTAAAAAGTTTGGAAATGACCTTGCGCACGCCCTTGTTCGATTTGATCCATACTTCCAGGGACACCCTGTATATCTCTTATAATTATTTAATATCACATAACTCCTAGCAATTAAATTTATTTGGTATAAATTTGACCGCACAAATCGAGCAGTACCTCCCGTACTAGAAGTCGGGCAATAATAATAACGTAATATATCTGTTACGAAATTGATGACAACGGCCGTAGTTCGTATTTACGATCCATGGCTTTGTAAAATGTCACGCGCATACTACGGCCCAGTTGTTAGATGACTCACAGGACAAACTGTTATTGTGTGAGCTTATTGATAGTTTATGTTCACGACCACCATTAATACTTCGTTTTACGACATTCCACTTTATTCATAAACGTTGCTTAAAGTTAAGCAGTGATTAGCGACTGTTTAACCGTACATTTTTGACGTTTAAGCGTTACTTAACTTTAGTCATCGTTTATGAATAAACCCCATTGTCACAACTCTCCATCTTCTTCTTCAAACACAAAACTACTACGTGTTCGACGGCATGTACCATCGACCAGTATCACGGCATGTCGACAGTTGTCAGTGTCTGCTTTGCGTGTTACAAAAGATCGCATCATTTGTTGTTACGTGTTGTTTCGTCCATCTAGTTGTTAAGTTGTATAACAGTGTAATACTCTCTTCATTTAGATGCCCGGATCAAGGTAACAATTTCATATATTTCAGGTATTTAACACAACATCACCAGGCGTTAATCCCGAAGGGTTGGGGACAAAGGAGGGTTGGATAGAGGTGTACCTATAGTGGATATGGTACAGTGCAGGTTTCACAGGGCATTTCAAATTGATATGTGTGTACAAAAAGTATAATCAAAATTTATGCTCAGGTTTGCTGACGTGGCCAGCACATTAGGATGGCATCCCCGACCGCATTGCTCGAAGGTTTTCTCAAAGATATGAAAGGCCCAGAAATTAAAACAATTGGTATTCTACCCCTAAAGATCGTCTAAGCGAATTGCTTGCACCTCGAGCTCAGTCTCAGTTTATCTGTTCTCAGGATATCGTAAATGACCGCGGCGGAGGCGGTGAAAGCTGTGACGCGGATAGCGAGGCACCGACGGTAAGTTACATTAATTAACTTATTTAATACAATACATCCTTTTGTCCGGAGGCCACTTCGATACTAGGGGAACTTTTACTTTTACTTTATAATTTGGTATCACGTGGCGTTTTCATACTGCATTTGTTTTTATCCGTATGAACAATGGGATGTTAACGTGTGATCCCATCTTTTTACCATAAAATATCGTTCAGGACAGCGCCGTGTGAATGTCCGCTATGTGTTTATATGCTTATGTAATTATCCAAGACATGATCTGTTTATGTACAGAGTTCTACTCAAACCCGTATGGCATTTATTTGCTTGCTTTAGCATAATTTTATATTATTATAAGTCGGGTAATGCCCACAAAAAACTGTTGTATGAGTTTCTAAGATTTGGTTGAAAGTTGACTTTTTAGCTGTTTTCATCGAAACATTATTTACTGAGTAGTTTATTAGCTAGTTATGTTTAACTCGTGTGGGCGGGGATCGCTCGAAATCTCATGTTATTTATAGTGAAGTTTTGTTGATACCAGAAAGCAAATAAAATAATTCATACTTTTCGTCTTCGGTTACCACGCTTACCACTCAACCCGCGACTATTGTATCACTGGCCTGTGCCCCTATACCATTGAGAAAATTATTTATATCGGAATGGTAATTACAAGTTAAGGCACGTAATCTCACATCAAAATAGATGGATATTCGCCATACATCAAACCCACGTGAACAACTAAAATAGTCATGTAGATATGAACACGCTCATCATGCATAATGCGTCATGAGATACTTCAAAACAGCTTCCTTTGGACACGTACAGCAATTTAATTTAATGAATCCTGTTAGTCACCAGTTATTCACTTTGTTTCATTTCCTTGGACTAATCTCATCTTGTTATGATACGAAATGTTTAGTGGTGCAGTTCCATATTGTTTATGGAACACATTACAAACGATTACGCTGCATATTTTAAGAACGAGGCAAATCTTTTTAGTGAGTCCAGAAAGGGTTATGACAACATCTGACTCCCCCCTTTGTACTGGCAAATGCAATAAGAAGCCCTGACTTTATCGCCTTGTGTTTTATGAAATAGAAAGCTGGCCAAATCATGAATGAGTTTTAAGCTGGCTAATGACACCATGCGCTTTTAAAACTGGGCCTAGTATGTAGTAAATATAAAAATATTCATGTTTTGTTTGTCGGTCAATGACTGGTGACAACCTGTCAACGTGAAAAACGTAGACACATTTAACTTTTAGCACTTTTTTACTTTCAAACAATGTTTGTATTATTCATGTCGGCTATTTATCCATCAGTCTTGATGCTGCATACATCCGAACCCTCTTTGCACTCGTTGGCAGATCAAGGCCAGCGAATTACATCCATTGGCGTCTTTACTCCCTAGTTTAATCAAGTTAGTATGTGAGACGAGCAATGAATGCGTTTTAATTCAATGACCGGAGTTCGCTGCCAACGCCTGAAGGGGGCGTATGAAATTATGACTTTGTTGTTTGCTATATATCATACAGTCACACTGCCCTAAGCTTGTTTTTTATTGATATAAGAATTTAAATAATATTATATTTTCAGTGTTTTGGGGAGATTTATTATTTTAGTCTGAAATTGAAAAATTGGGCAGTTTGGAATAACAGAAAGAAAATTTATAGTTAAATTTTTCAAGACAACAGCAAATACATGACGCGTCAATTTTCAATTGCATTTAGGTTCGTAGTAGTTTATCTACACAATCAATCTAATATCAAAATGTCAAAACGATTTTCTGTTAACACGGACCTTGGCGACCAACGACTTGTTTCGTAATCTCCTAATCCTTACTAATTACGTGAGAGTACACGATTATCGTGTATTGTTGTTTATTGGGTCATTTGACCGCGTGACTGTTGAGACACCTGTTGATGACGGATTTAGGAGAGGAGGGCTAAAATGACGCTATAAATCTGTCTGTGAAACGCAACAATAAAAAGATGAAAGAGTTAGGTTTAAGACTATATTTAACAAGGCTAATTTTACAGTTTATGAAAGGTTATGGCGATTGTTCAATACACAACCACAAAATCACCTAAAACGATTATGATTTATAATGTAACACGAAAAGTGAAACAAATAAGAAAGGTCACAATTTATATTGTATTGAAGGCAGTGACCGTCGGGCTGTTGCGTGTCGTGTTGCAGCGAAGTCTTAAAATACTAATGTTATATATTGAACTATTAAAACATGACAGTAATAATGATCACGTATTAGTTAGGTATTTAGGTCGTGATTAAAATGACACTACTACAAATGATCTGCCATTCAATGTAATTAATTATTTGGTTACGCTTCTTTTGAAGTTCAAAATCCTAGTCTTATTTCATGAGTATTAAAATACTTCTACTCGACTCGGGGCTGAAAACTTTCGCACACAACATTTTTTACCCTTGAAAACAGAAGCCCAGGCAACAATTTTAAGGCCATGAAAGTAGTTATATGCACTAAATATTTTCATGCTTGCAATTATCACATCATTGTGTCATTAGGCCGCGAGACTCTCCGTGACACTCATTATAGTTTACTGACACCTGTTACTTTTGTATTTAGCTGAAAGAGTTTTAAAATGCTGCGTTGAGTGAGGAGTTCTTGAGAACGATATACATAGAACAGTCGATCTCTCAATGGGACGTAAATTTCGACGTCATTCTGTTCTTTGCGTGCGGCGGAAGTTTTCTGAAATAAATCATGAGTCAATTGTAAGCTTCTGACTAATAGATTCACTCGGGAACTGTATGAAGCATGTAACACAACATTTGTAACTACGCAACAGAGTAAGCTTTATTAATTTGTGCTGCATAATGCGGTACCAAGAATTAGCCCACCCACGACTTTATATAAAAATTCAAGAAAATATTTGTAATTTAAATAATTGAAAGGAAGCATGGCAGTAATTTTTTAAATAAATTGCCTTTGAAATTCTTAAAAGTTGCACAAAATACGCAACCGTCATATTTATTTCAATATTGCTTGGAATACACTGCTACAGCGTCATTTTAGCAGCGTTCACCTCGCTGGCTGACGTCACCGAACAATAGGTGCGGGGTATTTCTGGATGTTATATCGTAACTCGTATTCGTCAAATGCTATGAACTCAGCTGGTCCATATGATTTATATCGATCGTTTAAATTCGAGTGAAACTATTTTTAGGGGCTTTTATTTCTTGCAAGCTATTCGACATCTTGTACAAGTAGGTTTTCCCGTTGCTATGTGAAGCTTAACATATTATCTGATCATAACAGTTGTTCGGTAGTTTCCTTTGATCCATAGCAGATAGACCACGTGAGATACAAAAATAAATACTACTTACTATACTTTTCAAGAAGCACAAACTTCTCAAGTATAAAAGCTTTTCTCTGTACCGGTTCTTTGATCAGGGAATTATTTTAAATAGAGTGGTACGTAAATTATCACTGATGTTTATCCCACCCATATTTCAAAAATTAAGTTCTGAAAGTGTTTCTTATAAAATACACTATATATGTAGGACTTTCGTACTAGTCCATACATAGAAAATTACATGGGACATCACTTTCGGGCTCTCTTGGTATTAAATCGTTCTCTGGCAAAAATGTTGAACTTAGTTTAACAGTTTCAGTCAGTGAAAATTGCCAACATTTACGAAATCAATGATCTCAAACGCAAATAAAGATGGTTTTAGTTCCAATTCTGTAGTTTCTGATCATCAATCGTCTGGTTATGTGACAATGATGCTAATAAACTACATCGCACGTCTGCTGATTTCCGTGTTTTGACATTACGACAAAATAATTAACAACGTAATTTCAATTTTGACACGTCGATTTCTTTCGTAGAATTTCTCGAGAAAATATTTCATGTAAAAGTCACTGCAACTAATCAGAAATTTATTTCGATATTATTTTTATTCTGTTACTCGGCTGATGTAAAATTGTCCATGGTCTTGTAGGCTTCCATGCTAGTGGATCATTGAAATAGGTGTTCAAAGGGGCAATTCCCGTAATTTTAATCTGTCTGATCTCGGTCAATCTGTCAAAAAACCTCTAATTTCGCTACATTTTTTTCAACTTTGTACATTGATTGTAGCTGAGATGAAATTCTACTAGATTTTGAACGTTTTTAATTAAGGGAATTGGCCTTTTGATCATACTCGACTAGACTGTTTATTCTTCATTCATAAAATATTTAAGAAACTATACATACTTGCTGAATGGTTAACAGTTTTATCTTGCCAGAAGATGTTCCTGTAAAACACGTGCCGACTCGATAAAGGAAGACAAAGTGTGAGCACGTACAATTTTGTTAATTGGCTAGCTTCTGCCCGCGACTTCGTCCGCGTGATATTTCATGTTCCCCGACCCACCGCGTCGCATCACTATTACTTCGTTTCTTAGCGTTCTTTTTGCTCAGTCCCTAAGAGACCTAGCGTTATGTTAAATATATATAAAGCCTAGCCTTCCTCAAGAACTGGGATATCAAATGCAAAAAGAAATTTCCAAATTCGAGTGGTAGGTCTAGAGATTAGCGCGTTCAAATAAACAAACAAACTCTTCAGCTTTATTATTAGTATAGAAGATAACCCTGTTCAAAAACGTAATGCACTTATGTTTGCATAAAACCTAATGGTATTCCAGTATGTTTTGGCACGATAGTAAGAATTCCATTTGTATAGACCGATTATCACTCTCGATATGCTTGTCACAAGAGAAGTATTTGATAACTCTATCGTGCTGTTCCATTATGCAGTAGATAGAAACGTGGCTGGTGAAAATTAATAGGCATTGCAATTGTAGATAAAATTTGAATTACATGTTGGTAGTTCTGTTGTTGTTTTGTAGGCATACTAGGCATGCCTCTCTACTTACGTGACTGTCAGTTGTTATCTGAAAACCAAAAATGGGCTTTTCTCATGAGAAGCTTTTGTTACATAAGGTGTACTGCAGTTCGACGTAAACAATGTTACACGTTTAGCTCAGATGTAAAACATTTTAGATACTGCAAAGTTTCGGTGATTTATTGCTGAAAATACATAACTTTGATATGCGATCCTCGGGGTATTTTTACGAAAAATGAAGGCGTTGGCAGTATATAATTACACAAATTGAACATAGACCTATATATTCAGTTGTAAACAAAGTTCTCAACGCTGATCTCAATTCTCATTTCAACGTTCTCAGTACCCAGTTTTTCACTTTTATTTGAACTGAAATTCACACAAAAACTTCTACATTTCAATCAACGTAAGATATAGTGTTGCTTTCACAGTCAGATAAAACATTTTTGATTATTTTAAAATGAGTCAAGTTTTGGCACTTCTCCGACCCAATTTAATTGAGTAGAAGCGTAGTAGAGCTCTAAAAATTTGCAAAATATGGTATAATAATAAGTTTTGTATGGAATATTATGCGTGTTTATATTGTGGACACCTATTTAGCAAAGTATAATTAGGATAGAAGCAGTAGAGAGCGACCCGGACTTGGTAGGGCTTAGGAGCGGACAGTGACACAACAAAACTCTTAAAAATATATCTTTTAATAAAATTATTAAGAGTAACCTCGACTGGTAATCAAACTTCTACTGCGTGTTCGTAGTCAGTTTTCTTATGACGGAAGTGTAACCATGTCAATGTTATGTGTGAAAATCATATCTATATTATTTTCTGTAATATTTCATTTCTGTTCTTAAAAAAGTTATTGGTTATTAACATGCACAGAAAATGTTGTAAGGTCTGCTATTTTAAACAGTTCTACAGAATTTATACGCCCAATGTTTCTCAACCTGTAGAAAATGTCTAATTAAAATCTGACTTTATCGATATTTGGGGAGTTCATGAGATTTGGTCACAGTAAACTGTTGGGGATCGCAAGCTCTGAATGTAGGGGCATCTACGATGATAAACTTTTTAGAAAGGTCGGTTCTCGGCCTCAGTGCGCTTCCCCGAAATGATTCACACGCTAAAGTTATGAGTGACACCGCGTTATTTACGGGCTCATGTGCAAGGTCGGTGAAATACGACCATTTTAAAAGGGACTCTATTTTGGCAACTCATGTCCCGACGTCACCGACTCTAAACATGTGTTCTCTGCAAAATTAATCTGTTCCGGTGAAAGGTTCGTGCGTCAAGGGATGTTAATGGTCGGTTTCTCCTTGGAAAATTTATGGCTCGGTGAATTTCCATGTCAGTAGACTAAGTCGTTTCACAATATGCTTTAGCTGTCATTTAGCCATTTTCCTGATAGTAAAATGTTATGTTCGTCTTAAAATGTAGCACGGACGAGGTGCTAATATTATTTTTGACGTCTCTTTTGGAATAACTATTTGCGCATGAGTGGGGATTGCCCCAATAGTAGAACAAGATATATCACGTGTTTTTTTGTGTTTCCGTTCATATGTATTTAAATTATGGTCGTGGTCAACTTTCTTCCCATTGCACTCCAATGACAAACCTAAGATATTAGTTACAAAATCAGCTCAAGTAAAATAAGGGAGTAAGTGGCACTGCCACATTGCCATCTGCTGAAGACTTTTATGGCAAAATCATTACTATTTGAAATTAAAATTACCTACGATCATACAAAGAGAGAGATCAATGGTCCTACGTCGCATTTCAAATTTGAGAACACGCGATAAAAAAATTCTTGTTGAAGATAACAGACAGCTTGTCACATCTTAGTCACACAGTCTTCGAGTGATAGATTGCGATGCCGATTTTTTAAAAAGGAGATCCTTCTTATTGATATCTTCAAGTAATCTACGATAACTGTGCTTACTTTGGCGTCATCCCACCGTTTTAATTCAGTATCAACGGAGACATGGCCCTGTATATCTAGTTAGTAGAGAAAGTTACTAAAGTGTACTTGTTTATGTTATCGAATTTCGTATTACCGAAGAAAACCTACGCGTGTATGGTATACCAAGTGTGGAATAAAAAGCGTAGTGTTGTACTTACATACATAGTTTACGAATACGAATACTCGATCTAATCAATAGGTCCCGCGTCATACATACAAATCGACAGATTCGGAAGAAGTGTAAAATTCTATGCAGACGATGTGCTTCTGGATGACCGACCAACTGTTTGGATGTGGTCTTTGTGCAGTTGACAAAACTTTGTTGAATCTAATGAAGAAGATGGAACTGCATGCTGACTGTACAATCAGTCGACAGTTACAATGAAGCTACGCGAAAAAATAAAAACCACGTCCAAACTTCAATTTTGCACTTCAAAACGCCGTCTGCTGTTGACATTTAACATATCCAATCTCAATTAGGTATACTAGATTTGCCAATTAAACCTTGGATCATAAGGTCTCAATGACTTTGATTGTCTTTCAGTGCCAAATATGTCAACCGCTAAGTGAAGTCTTAAGTGAACCATATATCGTGCGTGCATTCATCACCTTTTTTGTTGTTGACTTGAGGCACTGCTTTACAAAAACCATTACTGATATAGTAACCGGCATGAGTCGTGAGCACAAACTGACACCTGCGCAGTAGTTCATTTTTCGGTCTCTTTGGCGGAATGAAGAAGGCGGGGGGCACCGAGGCTGCACGCGATTGGTTCGTCTGTCGATGCTCGTCGTCTATTGGACTCTCACGTGTCATTCGGCTACTGTACACTTTCGTGCAATTTTAGTGACTTACGTGTTTAATTTTGAAATAGTTTATTTTTGAAAATTCGTATTTGTTAAGTCAAAGTAACGGTTAAATTTGTTTCTTCACTATTTTAGCAGTTACTTGAATGAAGAAAACATTTGCCGTAGTATCAGTAAAGGTCAAGTAAAAGTTAATACTTTGACTGATTGTGTTGATGAAGAAACTGGCCGTAAGTCACAAAGGCCTACAACATTACTGTATCAAAGTAAAATTTCAAGTACCACTAATATTTTAATTAGAGTTTGCGTAAGTACCTATCAATAATTTGAGCAAAAGCGGTACTAAATAAATTTGGCCGAAAGTGTACATGCGCGAGCTTGCCCCCCCTACTGCCCATCTGAGCTCACGACTCGTGCCGGTGATTATACATCTGATCTATTTAATACAAGATGTGTACAACCGCGTCCATTAACGTTTTCGGCATTCAGGAAGTTAATTTGAAGTACGAAAAAAGTTATATATCAATGTATGTCTCGCGCTCCACAATAAATATCCAGGTTTTTTGTGGTCAACGTGGCAAGAACTGGCGTAATTCCAACATCGCTATGGACGACACATAAATTGTGTTTGAGTGGTCACTACTCAACTACGTTTGTGATTCTGTAAACATTGTTTATTTATCTACCTATGAACTGTTTTCACGTGTTTTGCCAGTAATTAAGGTTTAAGAAGAGTTAATTTTAGTTTGTTTTAGACGCGAATAACTTGGTTCTTTTGGGCATTTTCTGGTAAAAAAAAAAAACAACTCAAATAGGAACAGACGACCAAATCGAAAGCTCTCAGAACAAAAAGAATTATAGTTATGTGAACAGACTGTCCCATTTTATTAGCTTGACTTCTAAACTGAGTAAATGTTATGGTTTAAAGTGTGAATAAAATTCAACACTAAGGAAGTAAACAATGAACCGAATTGGATTCCTTGAAACACTAAAAGGAATGAAATGTTTAATGAACAAATCATTAAACGTACTGAAATGTTAGTGTAACAATTCACTGCAGGGTAGAATTTGCTAACGTTAATACTTGCTAGTCAACTGTCTAAGATTGGAACTTGACATGCTAGATATGCGAACATTCAATTCATGCGTCTTGGAAGTCCGCTTGTTATCCTAGTTTGCATTAACTTGTTTACGTGCCAAATGCCAATTTATCCCCGGTTTTGTAACTCAATGTTTTCGTAGTTTAAAACATAGGTGGTAGTAGGATTGAAGGAAGTTCTGACACTATCTACTGATAGCATATGCGTGTTTATCGTAAAGTCTAGGCAAAGTCGAGGCAAGTTTAGTCATTTTGTAGACCCATTGATTTTGTAAACGACATATTCGATTATGTAAATCAGTAGTCATCTCCTGTAGTCAGCATCATCTTGAAATTTTGATTCCTTAGACATTTTAATCATGAAAATCCGCCGGTTAGTGGAAGTATTAATCAATATTTTGTAAGCTATAAATCTGGTATTTATCATCGTGGTTATACTTACGTTATTGAACGTTGATCTGGAGCCTTATTATTTTTAGCGTATCCGTCCGTGACGCGGCTCCCCAGCACACATGGCCGATGACGTCGCCAACCCGTCCACAATATAAACGCCTCTAATATTATTACGATATGTAATATCAACTGCTGTTCGTAGGCGGCTTTAACATCATAGCAATGTGACGCATATATTTTATCATGTTAATTCCACGGGAAATATTAATCATAAAATACTTTTCCTGATTGTTTTACTGAAAAATACATTCTATTTTTGATAATCAAAAACAGGAAGTGGGCCAAAAACAGACGCTCGTAAATACAAAAAATAAAAACTTGGTACACGTGAAACACCCTTGACCCGCTAGTTTGCATCGGAAACTCCAAGATTTAGGTACGGCGTCATTGCTATAACGTTTTCATTAGCCAAGTGCTAAAACGCTAATTTTATGGTTCATGAACAATTTATAACTACTTTGTCAATGTCCATAATGTAGGACAGACATCGTGTCGTATGCGTAGCGTCTATCGCCCACGTGAGACGTGGAGTTAACGGCCGAGTTTCCCCGAGACAATTTCGAAATAAATGTTAGAGTAAATGACGAAATTTTGAAAAACGATTTGGCCCTGTCGACATGACTTCACCGTGGGAAATAGAATTAGGCCACCGTCTCAATGAATTCACCACATAATTGCAGGATTTCTAAGAATAAGTTCTCCTTGTAATCTTGAGGATATCTTACGTTTCGGTGATAAAAAATATACGATTTGGAACGCGTTGCGGTTGATGATTATAGGCGAGTGGTTCAAAATTTCAGTGAAATGTTTAGGTAGTTCCCAACAAGATAGTATTTGGGTCATCATTCGGAATCCGAGACGCGTAAACTTGAAAATAGAATTTAAATATAGCGTATAATACGAAGACAAGAAACTGATGCGTATTTCATAAATTAGCACTTCGATTGCACGATGCGATAGCTTTCAGGAACGCCCGAGTATACAGTTTACGATGCACTCGCTTCTCTACATCTGCAGGGCTTATTTGTGTTTGGTGTAACATACTTACAATGTTTATATGAGGTGCGAGCTTATTTTTAGCACGTGTGTTGTGTACCTGTACGATCAGGGCGGAGGCGCGAGTCGGTCGCGGATGGCCTTCGATCAGCGCACTAATTATGAAGTAAACTGTCGACTGATTGATGAGGCGTCGCTGATAATAATAGAGGGCTGTAATCTCTATTTGCGTAGCGACGTCCTTGCGGTGCGGCGGGTTCGGGCTACGCGCCACCGGCCGGCGCTCCCTGCGCTACGCCGTTATATGTACAGGTGATGGTCTGTGTCTGTCTCACGTGTCCCGTGAATATCGCCCTCTCGTCTGAACATGTCAGTGCGTCACTTGCGTCAAACACGCGCGATCCTGCCGCCCGCGACGTGGGCGCACACAATATTTTCACATCGCGTAGAATAAAACTCGGGAAACGGTCAGTGTGTTTACGTAGTGCGCGGCGTTCGCCCGCCGACTGTTTGACTAGTCGCTCCCAGTGTAATGTGCAAAAATGAGTCGTAAACAAGATAGGTACACTTCGAGGCCGCGAAGCCTTACTTCGCATTACAGCTCGTCTCCCAGCATGCTGGGTACGATGCTCGGTAGTCAATACAGTCCTTACTCTAACAATTATTCCAACTACAGTTCTAGCGCGTATAGAAACTACAATCCTTACAGTGCGGGTCTAGGGCGGCCGTCGTCTAATCTCGGTATATACGGCGGTACGAGTTCGGGGTATGGGGGCGTGTACTTAGGTGGTTCTTCTTTGGGATCGTTAAATTTGATGACACCAGTGTTGAAAAAGTTGGACAAAAGGTTGTTGGCGAGTAAGAAAGACTTTAAGCCTAAGCCTGTGCCGTTGGCGAAGGTTCAGGAGCCTACAGAGGCGCCGGCGGATGTGCCGGTGGTGCTGGCTGCGGCGGAGGTGCCTGAAGTACCGCCAGTGAGGCCGGAGCGCAAGTCCCGCGCGAACAAAGCCGGGAACTTGGACAAGGAGCGGTCGCGCTCGCTCAGCTCCTTAGAGACGGCGGGCGCGTTTGGCTCCCGCTCCCTCAGCTTAAATTCCCTCGCTTCGGATGGATACTGTGTACGTAATAACCTGCAGCTCATAAAGTTTTGATAGTCAAACACTTCTTAGAACGGTCCCTAAAACATTCAAAGAACTGCTTTGTTTGTTTACGTGCTGCTTTGTTGAATATCGAATCGAAAATATATCTTAACTGAGGTGTTTGTGAAGCTAAAAACCTTAAAATTCACCTAGATTTGTTGATAGCCTCCTTCTAGTTTCTCACAGCCAAGGCATATGTCCTTGTAGTGATGACGTACAAAGAACCTGTTAGTTACTGCTAGTAGTTTATTGTGGTTTTAAAGACCTCATAACAATTTTAACAGTCCATAAAAATTTACAGTTTACGAATATCAAGTGCTGAGAAGAATATAACGACGGATTGTTCATATGATGGATGAAGTTTAGAAACTTTTTATGAACTTATTTCCATGTTGAGAATTACTGCAACGGTACGGGGCGGTAGTGATAGGTTTAAGGAGAGTTTTTAATGTTGAGTAACAACTGGGTTCGTAGGCAAAAGCTATCTAAAATATTTTATAAAAACTTACATATTAAGCATTTTTATATTTCCGGATTCAATTTCTAAGAAAACTTTCACATTTCAAATAAGAACACCGAACTTGTCTATGTAAATAACATTTCTTATAAATGCCCATGTTTGTTTCGGAAACTATGCGATAAATACCTTATTGTTTTTTCAAACCGTGTTGTGGAAAGTATCTGAATTCACATGAACGCTATCAAGAACAATCGCGCGGTTCATACAGCTTTGGTGTTAGCTCATCATTTCTATTTATAGGAGTTTCGTTTTTAGTAATTATTTTTTACCGATAAAACTGAGCTTGTCTTCTTTTATTAGATATAGAAGTTGTTGTATTCGTTTGAACTTTAAATATCGTTATACCAAGTTATACCAAGCAATTTTAGAAAACATTGACTTTAATCCTAATTGCACCTTTTACTGATAGTTAACATACTATTAAAATATGTTTATGAAATTACTAATAGACCTTATATTGTAACGGGCTGGTGTTCGCAACTTCACGTCCAAGCGCGTGTTTTACGATTTCATGTCAAGTTTGCTTTTGGGTACCCATTTCTAGTTTAGCTTTCATAAACTCCATTAAAGATTTACACTCCGATCCATTAAAGATTACTGTAAGTATTAACTTCCTTCCATAATTCACTGATGAATCTTCTCTTTATAATGGTTACACAGTGGAAATGCAAAAGATTATGTAGCTAAAAGTTTACAGAGCAACTAAATGCACTACCAATCAATTTTTGAAACGTCATTCATCAGTCTACTTAATACTAACATAATTTCCCTGTATCATTCCAGTCTGGCAGCGAACGCACAGAGGAGGGCGAGGAAAAGAACTACAAGGCGCTTTATGAGGAGTCACAGAGCGATGTGCAGCGCCTCCGTGCCTTGCTCAACACCTCCGAGCAACAGCTGCGCGAGGCACACGCCACCATCACCAGTCTCTCACAAGTGGTACGATCACATTCAGTAGTTATGTGTGGTATGGGTTGCGCTATGCGAGCACATACTTTTCTGTCTATTTCTTTCTTTTGTTTCTATTTGTTATTTAACTCGATAGCTGCCACTTTGCCTGACGCTAGAGCAGGTATAACCTTCAACAGATTTTTTCAGCAATGTATGTATTAAAATGTCAGTGACTATGACCGTAAAGACAATACGACTTGCAAATGCATTGTTGCAAAATTCTCAATGAATTAGAATCAAATGTTTGACAGCAGATGTTTTAGCTATGCAAAAGCTGGCTGTTAAATGTCCTCCAGTATTCATAATGCAGTTTTTTGTGTATTTGTAAAAACATTTCGTAATGTTTTGCTGTGTGTGTCTTCAGCAAGTATGTAATATACAGTGTGCATGCGTTTTTCATTGATTCTCTGCTGTGCCATCAACAGCACCTTCCTTCGGCATCACTTGTCTTGTAGATATACCCTGTTTAATTCGTGCCTATTGTGGCATTGTTTAAAATAAGTTATTCTTCGTATCCGCTATGGTCCCGTAAAAAGCGTAGTGTATTACGTCAGGGACATACCTTGATGAGTATTCTCATCCAATCTATTGTTTTGCTCTAAGAATCCCAAGAATGGTTTCAGCTTCAGTCTGTGTCAGTAATGTCGTATGTTTATTACACAATAAAGACCACTATCAACTATTATTTAGTACCTAACAAGGAACGATAACTTTAATTGTGTATTACACATACGGTATCTTAAACTAAATAATATGTGCTTACAATTGCAATGTTTAAAATATAGCGAACATTTGTGTACCCATGCCTTTGCAAACGTTAAACAGGTTTGTTTTGTGTGTGCGATTTGTTGATAAATGTATTATTTTTGGCGTGTACCGAACCACTTGCCTCGCATATATTTTTGTTTGACTTATCATGGAAATCATCCCGACAAAATCTTAAACATTATTTTTCATTCTCGCTCGCGTAGTTTATTGAATCAGGTGATGATAATCATATATCCGAACATGTTGTTGACTAAAAATTGCTTCCCAGTCCAAATTGAATTTATTTATTACTTTACACTGCAAACCTTAATACTCTCGATTGGCTATAACATTGAACACTGCGAACCCAGAAATTGACACATTGATCTATTAGTATTTCAAACGTGAGTTTCATCTTCACCGTGACTACGTGTTTTTGTAACGTAATAGCTCGACTATTTTCGATAGTTTGACTAATTCCCGCCTACGGCACAACACTAATTATTAGTATAGACAGCTGACAGATTGGCGCGAGTTCCCAACCTTACCATTTATATTTATGTGCGCATATGCTATGCTGTTTTACTACATTTGTAAAGCGAAAGTACGTATTGTGTTTAATTATTGGTGTTGCTTTCGATTTATGATTTGTTTACTGTTGATTAATTGTACTTTATGTTCATTTATGCTTGTGTCCTTTATGTAGATGCTATCTAACCGAGTAGGTGTTTAAAAGTATATATTTCCTTAATTACAGAACTCGTCGTCCGAGACGGACAAAAGAGAAAAAAGGGCTATGGAGCGGAAACTTTCAGAGATGGAGGAAGAATTAAAGGTAACTTTCGAATAATTCTTAAACATACTCGTGGCAGACACATACACAACACATTATATATATCTGCAAACATTAGTTGATATAAAAATCTAGCATAACCGTTAGCTTATCAAGTTTGAATCTAAACCAAAATGGCGGACGTCAAGATAGCTGCTGCCGCCAGAAAAGAAAAGAGTTAATAATAAAATTGACATGTTGGTGTTCGTTTTATAGCAATTGCAAAAACTAAAAGCCGAGAACGAAAGGCTGAGGGCTGAGAATCGTGCCCTTACGCGGGTCGTGAGCAAATTGACCAACTCTGCCGCCAAATAGGTAAATGTGTATATAATTGAGCGCTCAGCTCAGTGGCGACACCGTGCGGCTTGCGCCGGAACTAAACCGATTGTCGCTCTCGCTTACACGTTGATATATTCACATTTCTCACACACAAACACTGTTGATATTTTCGCTAGGCAATCTCACACGTCCTCCTTTTACCACAGCAAATGAACTTCAAGTGGCATCGCATGAATTTTACAAATTTTAGCGACATGAAGCGATTTATTTAAATACATACGCTTTGACACGCTTTTTAACTTTTATACAGAGCGGTAAATTGAGAACATGTGTGATCTAACTTGCATATGAGTGACATTTTCGATTTACTTACTTTTTTATCAATCTTTACACAATGTTTGGCTTTTTAACTAAACTGAGGTATACTGAGTGCAGTATGCTAGTGTTATTGAACAAAGTTGTATTTTGTGTAAAATAAACTTACATTACCTACAAAATTTTTCAAAGAGCAAGTTTTGATAATAATATTTGTAATTTGAACCTCCAAAAAGACCTTTTGGACGAGAGTGAATGATAATGAATGATAGGTAAAACATAGATCGCCCTTTTCTGAACAATTAAAATATAAATAAAGAAAGTACTTCCACCACTTGTTACCCTGAAGAGGGTAACGCATTAAAGCTAATTCGTTTTCCCCTATTCTAAGGCATTAAATGCTTGAGGAGTACCCAATACATTGCTGTGTAACAGCTGCATTAATAGCAGCTTTGAAGCAGAAATTGATACAGGGGTTATTCAAAAAAGTATTTATCCAACCACACCATCTATCCCACTCATGACACAGGCGTGTGAGCGAGGCGACACGATGGCCAGAGCACAGTCACGCAGCGTCGCGGTATTTGTCGAGCCCCCGCCCCACTATGATTAACAGTGTGTTATGGCGAGCATGCTTTGGTACATGTCTAACTTGCGTGCGGAAGTTGTAGCGCGTGTATTGCGTCCATGTTACGTGCGCATGACGTCATCTGCGCACACGTAGCGTAATAGATAAGGTGCAACCAAGCTGCCGTCCATCGATATAGAACAGATGAATTTGTAACGACTTACTCAGTTGATGACACCGCTTTTTCTTGTTGATCGATTTTTGTTTTAAGTTTTTTTCATTAACCGATTTTTTCGGGACGGTTATTGTATGTCATTTTGTGTGGTGTATTTTCAACGACTTTTTACACACTGCTATGTAACAGGTCGCTTGACTATGATAGATCATAGAATGGTTTTTTTCATAAATCATAAAACCACAAGTACATTCAACTATTTAATAAGAAAATTATGCAGGCAGCCAACTACTACTTCGTTTGAAACTATCCTGTGATACCCACGTTTTTGTTATTACTCGTCTGAGTGTAATGGTCAAATGATTACGTACGCAATTACAAAGTGCGTACAGCAAAGATGTTTATTTTGCACCTACATATTAAACCCTTCTTTGACAAAAGACTGAATTGATTTGACCAGTGCGTGTCTTCGATCGACTGCAGTTTAGATCACCTTTTCACAAACCTTTACGTAAACTGCCCAGCGGTGAATATCGTCACCGGCATGTGTCGTCTACGTAATGGTAATGTTTCGTGTGCGTACCGTTTGCGTTGCGTGTGTGTAATGTATGTATTATATACACGAGCTTTCATCCATTGTGATTTTATCAGAAGTTCTTCTACTTATTAGTGATAATGTTTTATTCAATAATTAAAAACCCAAAATTATTATACGTGAAAATGAAACCTATGTGTGGTGATCCAAGGCTTCATTTACAAGATACTTTTTGCTATCAGGCTGTCAATTTCTTCTTTAGATAATGTTTGAACAGGTTTATTATTTCGTTACAGTTAATAATGAATCGGCGACGGCATTATCCATTTGGCCCATTGACCCATGAACCATTTGGTACCATCAGATAATAACAAAGTTACATAATTTCAACTGAAAAGTTTTTTATTAATGATAAATTATGTGACGTAGTAGGGAAGAATTAAGTCTGTCCATCTTTTCTCAATGTAGACAATCTTAATTCAATAATAGTTATTGAATGGCATTATCAAAAATGTTGAAAGTCTGACTAAAACACAATGTTCAAACCCGTTGGCTAGCGTGTGTTGCATGACCTGTGATGCAAAGAATATAAATTACCTGTATTGTGTTCATAAAAAACATCAATGAAACATTTGCAGTAATTCCACATTGTCATGCACTGGGTTTAGTTAAAATATTAGAATCTACCACCAACCAAAAGTTTTTAATCCCTTCATTTTCATAAAATTCAGGTTTGCCGTTTAATATACCGAGGGGCATTTTAAAACAAATTAGCGAGGTATTTAATTAACAGCAGCACGTAAATAAGCCTTCAGTTTGAGTATACTAGGCTGCCATAAATAGGTGCAGCACATGACATCAAAGGCTTTATAACTATAAGGTTTGAACGAATCTAACATCCACAGCGTTGTGCACTTGTAAATATGTGATATAGCTTTTAGTATTACTGGTATGGAGTTACTGTATAGCCACGAGCATAAATATGTTACTATTGACAGTTCGGCAATAATATCTGATTTCATGATTAATTTATTAATATCTGTTCTCAAAAAGAAAACATACATCTGTGATCACCTGTGGACCGCAATACAAGTAGCGGCACAAATTTGTGACATCTTACCTACTTTCCACAGATGATCACACATATTTGTTGTCTTCTTGAAAACAGATATTTATGAATGAATCATAAAGTCAAGATATTTTTGCCGAACTGTCCGTATTTATGCTCGGGACTACGCTTCAAGCCCCATGCTCGATGACATGACATAATGCGTTTTGAAAAAATATCAAGTGAATGTAACGCCACAGATCTGTTTGAATTTGTATATTCATTCTACCATCGCAGGGAGGTTTACAAGTCACTGACAAAGACTGACCTTCATTTAACATTTTAGTAGTTTTTTTTTTAACTTTTTATCTGACCATACCAGAAAGAAAGTAATGTCTTTATATTATGACAGCTATTTTTAACCAGGCGACAAAAACACGGGATAAAATTGCTGTTTTGTCAGTGTGCCTAAAATACAGTTCAAGGATTTATATAAATTATGTATGGAATTCCCGTTAATTTATTTTTAATACATAATGTATGGGGCTTGATTCAAACTCTGTATATTTGAATGATAAAATATTGACCTATTTTCGTATACGCGATGCGTAACATACACACTATACCTTTCTTCTCAAAAATATATTGGGCTGGTATATAAACTTGTGTTTTGACAATATTCTTAGGTTTTAGGTATCAGAATGATTTCATTTTACATACGCATCGTGTGTACTCCATTACATAAAAGTTCAATTTGTAACTGTTCCCCTTCCTAAGAGAAATGTTCGTATTGTTTTTTTTTTACCAAAATTGTGACTAAGTAAATGTGCAGCTAGTACAGCTGTGTCGCTCCCATTGGTTTGCTCTATGTCATTGTATCATAGGATTTGTTGTGAGACTCCCATGTTGTACCCCCGTTGTATCTGTGCGTTCTGTTTGGCAACCTAGTCTGCGTATTCATTCAGAAACTGTATGAGAAGCTTTAAAAAGTTTGTCCAACTTTAATACCTAAAAATATTGTTAAAAAATATTTCAACTCATATAATATAATGAATGAAAACGCATCACACCTCCATCAGTATTTATTACACATTGTATTGACATACCACTTATAACATCTACAGTATCAACATACGCTCCAAGCTGAAAACCAGCGGCTGAAGGACGAGAACGGGGCCCTCATCCGGGTGATCAGCAAACTGTCCAAGTGAACGGCACCTCGCGCCGCGCGTCTGGCGTCTCCTACAATCATATAGTAACATAACATAGCATAGCTCGCCAACTACGTCCTTTACCGACGTGCTCTTTAGTCTGTTATTTCAAAGGTTTATCCATATATATTTCGTGTTATTTATTTAATGTTGATAGGCACTTGAACTAAACAGTAACATGTTTAGTAATCTTTTTAGTTTGGGAGTATTTTATGTAATATCGCCCAAATTGTTCTGAAACAAATGTGTATAGTCGATCCGCCAAACTTTGTTGCTGCTATCTAAAATGATATTTATGAATGTAAGTTATTATAAAGTGACATGATTTATTTATCCCTCTAATTATGAAATATTTTTCAGCCAGTATAAATTATTAATGATCTTTTCGCCATTTAAATTTAATGTATTTAGTCTAAAGTAAATTTTAGGCCAACCCCAAGTATTCTATAAAAACGGATTCATCATCTGTGTAGCCTTTTCCCAATTATGTTGGGGTCAGCTTACAGTCTTACCAGATGCAGCTGAATAACGGATTATCGGGCAATATATTCACAATCTGACGAAAATGACTGCAGTACAAAATCTGTATATTATGCTTCTTTATAGCAGTCCTTTATTTATATTTTCTGTACTTTTATGTATTTGACTATTTGTTCCTGTCATAAGGTTTGAATACCGTTCCATACGTTTTTGACTATAGTGAGGTTCCAGAAAACCGCTTTTCATAATTGACATTGCTGCATTTGCTGTTGTTCTAAATAACATTAGTAAGAGGTACAGTAAAATTTAAATAACATAGATCTGCATAATTCTCTAATAATATCAATATTAGAGGATTCTTATCTATGGTTCAAAAGTTTGCCGACAAAGCATTATTAATCAACTAGTTAAATATTGGAAATCGATTGCCTAGTTAAGCTGATCCTGAGAACCTACTATTGTTCTTTTTTTACCAAAAGTGAGTGCATCTTTTTTTTGTAATGCTGACAGGTATTTGGGTTATACCTACTTATATGCATCTATATAATGAAGTTACTTGATTGAAAGGCATGATTTTGGACGTACATAATAGTTATATTACACCAAATCATTGACCAACATAAAGTAATTGTTTTAATTTAATTCAATTGGCTTTTATTATAAAACCATAATAATTTGTCCAACAGCAATAGACTAATGTGGCTTCCTGAATCACATTTATGAGTATCATAAGATGGTTCTTATGATACAACCCATGAGCGCTGTGATTCTGTAAAGGTTGGGAAGAATCAAATCACAATTCCCCTCAGGATATCACTTCCGTAGATTCACTCACTTTTAGTATTAAAAATCCTCTCATAATGTTTGACATATATTTTATTTGCCTTATTATTTATATCGTCAAATGTTTTTGTTTTTGTGTCGACAGCTATAAGTGAAAAAAGGTTAATTTTGTAAACGAAAATATATAGTAAACAGCCTTTGGCGCGTCAGTGCTGCCTGAATGTATAGACAAAACACTAGCATGTAATGAATTGGCTTCTTCTGGGCAAGCTCGTTCCACCGTAGATCTCATCCCTGCCTCTGGGCTGGATTGAGGTCAAGAGTGAGCCCAGTGTCAATAAAAAAAAAATTAAAGCGCGTGTCTTGGCGAGAAATAAATCACCTGGCGCCTATGCCCCTGGGCCCTTATATACAATACAACTAAACTATCATCACAATATTTATATCAATCTTATAATCCTGGTAATCTGCCTTCACTTTAGTCGTCAACATGAATTTCTCTACATTGACCTACATTCAGATTGTTTTAGTTAAATTGACTTGAGATGTGTGTTGTATTGAATGTGTTTTTATATTTAAATATATAACGCACCTGTTCATTTTTTTTGAGAAAGTATTATGTACTTATTGAACGTCATTCGTACTTAGTGACGTAGCGGAGTCATCAGTATCAACTTGGACGCATGGACTGTGTATGCGTGTAATGTTTCATTTTAATAGTTATGTTTCGTTCCAGAACATTGTACGGCCTACCGTTGAATTATTAGATGTGCTGTTTTTTGAACTGCAGGATTAAGGTTGAACCAATATAAATAAAATAATAAAAAAACATTACAAAACTGTACGACAGTAGAAATTGTTTCGTATTCTTCGAAATTATATTGTTATCAGTGTTTATAAACTGAACCTGCTATTAAAATGAGACGTGACATTAAAATACCACATTTCTCGAGGTGTATTTCTTGTCGATAACTTTTGACATATTCCTAAATAAGTGTAAAGTAGATTAGTTTTTACTATGATTTTTTTTTTGTAGAGGGCTTGATTCACCCGACATAAATGTTATATATAGCTATGTATGTCGCCTAGATATTGTATTGAAGAAACATCTCCTCATTGAGATATACCTCAAAATTGATAAAAAAAAACAATATCTCCGCGACATATGTATCTCGAATTACTAATATATTAATGTATAGTTTTTTTCTAGGCAATAGTCTATAGCCGATTGGATTGATTTGTGATATATCGATTTTGTACGACAATCATAGAAACTTTTTTTGTATTAGCGAAATAGACTGTTGATTACCTATAAAATATGAATTTATCGGGGCCATAAAGTGATTTTTTATAATATGTGTTGCCTCTACTGAATAAGGCCTAGCTCCTCTACGGACCAAAACTATATCGTGCGTTCTAATGACTAGTGAACATCTTGTCATTGATGAGTTTCTCAAATATCTAGGTCTGATAACTTAACTCACGACTCCACGCCACGGACTCGAACACTGACACAAAGTGACTCGGCCTATGAAATGTGTGTTATACATCTATTCAACGTATTAAGTCACTAGTGATGCCTACATAATACTATCGAGTTCATTGGCCCCAGTAGGGCACTAAAATGCTAGTCTAAATTAGCGGAGAATATTTCCCCGCGTTAGATGCGGTCCAAACGGCCTCGTAACTACGAATCAAACACGTTTGTCTGCATTAAATCTTTGCCATGTTCCCAGCAGTTGTTTGTAATTATGTAGTACCGTTAACAGTTATTGATAATATTATTTGAGGCTTTCATATCTATCCAGTCAAAGATTGTGGTCGATGTGCCGGCTCTGGCCTACTTACACCGGCCTCGCCGCCCATTTGTTTGACAATAAATACGTAACTAGGTTTGGAAGACCTCGTATGTTTATGTAGCTGTTTATTATCTCAGTTTTTTTGCCGAGCTGTAATAAAATTAACGTTAATTATTATTAAAAAGAACGTTTATGTAAGCTTGTTAAAAGTAATGTCGTGAACATTGATAAAGATTAAAGGGACTTTTATAAGTTTGTTAAAGTGGTAAAATGATATTCGTATAAACTATATTCTGTATAAAATTTTGTAAACCTACATTTTCTTTTACATAGTGATCCTGAAAATTTTTGTTCATTTAAGTTTTTATTTATTTGAAAAGAAAGTTAAAATAAACAGTTCTTCATTATATTTTTGTTTTGTTTTGGTTTGTCATCTTTTTTCTTTTTCCATACATCTCTTGTGACATTTTTCTTTTTATTCACCCTTTTTATATTCGCATCGCTTTGTACGACAGAGTGAACCGGGAGACCGATCGGAGCTGAATGTATGATGATTGATAAAAGTAAATTATGCTAATTCCCACTAGATTTAGAACATATTGACTCGCCGTCCTTATAAAATTATACGTTTTTATTTAGGGCTCTAGTCTGGTTAAATACATTGTCAATAACAAAGCTACTTTCGAAGGTTGCTATTCCGCTTGTCCAACCGTTCTTTGATAACGAATTGTTTATAACAGTATAAAAAACTTATAAAAATTACTGCCACTAAAATGACTGACGCGTGTGCCTTCGTACACGAAATTCATTTATTTAGATTTAAAATAAACTAATCTGGTCTATAGGTCTCGAAGATTGACAGGCCCACCCCGTAACTAAGAACTGTCGCAGGCACTAGCATGTACGGCATTTGGGGGTGACATGTCGCGAGCGCTCAGTCATTCATCTAATGAAAGTGATTAGACATTTATTACTAGAAAATGAACAAACAATGAAAATACTGTTTGTCTTTATTCATTTTTATCCTAATATCTTTATATCTAACTAAACGAATAATAAAGCTAAAGAGTTTCTTTGTTTGTTCGTTTAAAGGCGCTAATCTCTGGACCAACCAGGCGGATTTAAAAAGTATTTTTGAAATTGATAGCCCATCCACCCATATTTAACATATTATCACGATAGAGGTCGAGCAAATAAAAAACGTCAGAAAGAACGCTAAGCGAAAACGAAGTAATAGCGTGGGCTGGCGATGCGATGCGACGGGGTGGGTCGGGGACCAAGACATTTCACGCGTTCAGAAGCTAGTGTGTATATATAGGAAATCAACTGCCTTAAAGACACAGGTGGCTTACTATATTTTCTCTTTAGATATCTAAGGTGCTTTTATAAAGTCGTTGGCTAATATTAAGGGCTGGGCGAAAAATGACAATACTCGACACTACAATGCAATTTAAAATCTCATGTTCTTCTTTTTCGAAAACAAACGCGGTGAGAGCGTATTTAAAAAAAAAATTACAGGTCCGACCTCGATGATGATGCATGATTTTGTGCGCGAGCCGATTTACAATCCTTTAAAAATTGCAGACCTGAAAGAAAAACGGATCTATGCACAAACAAAGTTCGGGTGATATGTACGTAAACCTTAGTCTAATTATTTGTAATTAGATAAATATGTTAATTAAAATACTAGGGGCCTTTTTATAGTCAAGCGCGCATACACTACTGCGATTGTCTGTTGCTAAATTATTCAACCAATCATTGCAGTTTACGCGCGCTTGACGATTTGTTTCATTAGTTTTGCGATAATATTCGCTCCCGAAACTAGCCATTGACGTTTTGCTTATCAGTAGGAATTCTACTTAAAATTTTCTGATTTTATTTTTAGAAATAGTATACGCCTGCCGTTTGCGGAACGGTCTTCAATTTTATTTTTACCCTTTTTTGTTAATGGATATAAAATTCTATGACAGAAAAATTATGTGTGTAACGTATGGGCAGTTTCGCGAATAGATAAACAAATGGCCTTGTTCTTTTGGCTATAATCTTTTATGTACGTAATAAGAATCCTGTCCTGAACTTAGTTGTAACTAAGTATGTGTATAGATAATAATTCATTCTGATATTTTTAGATTCCATTTAACAAAATATTTTTGAAGTCGTATCCTCAATGTTTTCTCGATTTTTCCATTTATCCGGGTACGCGTTTTGTGAATATATTTACCTATCTTGAATATATCTGTCCATATATAAAGTTCAACCGTGTTAAATACCTATATAATATTCAAAGAAAACTATTTAATAAATGTATTATCTGAGTACCTATTACCTACGTACTGTTACCAATAAAATACAATATCATAGACTTAATTAAACCTATTTTAGGTTCTCGAAGGTAAGGATTGATAATGTATAAGACATTTTGTATTGAATATGGGTTATAATATATGAAAGGGGTTGACTACCGAGATGACGACTAATAGAGAAATATGGAACAAAAAGACGCGTTCCGCCGAACAGAAATAAATTGGGATACGGGCAGGCGAATGATGAGGATAGCCTGTATATTCGCAAGTACCTATATTTGGGTATTTGCGAAATACCATTACATCTCCCAGTATCTTTGCCATAATCATTTTGTTATTATTAATGTCAATACAGAAACATAGACTCAAGTCATTATTATAAGTCTGAAATCGCCAATCCGCCTTGACCAGGCATGATGATCAATACTCTGAGGTACCTATTTGCCCTGCAGAGAAATAATAAAAGGCTAGTATTAATATTTTGTTTCTCCGTTTTTTTGTACATATCAATTAGGTATGTACATTGTTTGATATTTCTATAACAACAAAAACATTATAATGCCAATACAAGATGACTTATGCACGATTCCTAATATTTGTAGTTTTGTTTATGAGAGATCTTGATTGATATATAATTTATTATATATATTATATTGTTTAGAACTGTTAACAGTTAGATTAGTTAACGTAAGCATTTTTATTAACAATTAAGTGTAAGCAGGTACCTATGCATGATAAAAGAAACATTAACACTAATCTGGATACTAACTAATTACACCTAGTATTCATTTCATGACATTAATGTTTTAGTCAAATATACCTAGATAGTAATAGTTTTTATCAAATCAATGTTAGAGAAAATACTACTCCGATGTTCTACATTCTCATGTGTAAAGGAAATATTTTGATTGTACCTAACTTATGTGTTAATTAAATATCTAAGTATTTACATGTTTCTTGTTCAGATTTGTGTATTTTTGTTGCATTGTGAGTAATTTACCTTACAATACTAATGATACAAATGTAATTGTTCGAAACTTGTTTAATTTTAGTTAGATTATTATCTTTTTGCAGAACTATCTGCGCGGTGACTTACCTATATATGTATATAACGTTTCAAGTACTAATATATAATATTATTTGTAGACTATTACAATTATTATAAAAAAATCACAGTTAATAATTAAGGTGGTACCTATCAGTTAAAAAATAGGAATTAACGACGATAATATATTATGTTTTGTAAATAACCATTACCTACTAAATGAAAATTATATGATGATATTTATAAACATATTATAACTACTATGTTATATAGCTATCGTTCTTCTCGATGTCTTGTCAATTTTATACAAATAAAGGAGTATCTAAATAAAACGCTGAAGAAGTTTACTTAAATAGGTACTCATTTCGACTCGTGCGATTATTATAAGCAAGTAAGTTAGCGTACAGACGCCAGCACATCAAGCTACTACAAGCTGTCAAACTATAATATATTTTCAACTTTATCGCTTAAGCATTAGTATAAAGTTTTTAAATTAAAGTTTGACAGTTCCGGGTACCCGAAACTGTACAATTTTCCCAATCAACCTTGAACCTTAATGCTTTTGCGATAAAGATGAAAGTCTATTAAAGAAATTTGACACATTGTAGTAGCTTGATTTGCTGGCGTCTGTACATTATTTTTATAGATAAAAAAGCGTCATCATCTGCGAAGCCGATCACTCGCCGCCCGACGCCCGCCGTGATCTTGCCGTGTGATCTCCGTAGTCTTAGGCCCGTACCTATTACAGAACCGCACTCAAGACAAAACTAGTTATTTGGTTGGTTGAAATTAGTTTTGAGTAACGCTTGAGTCTTGAGTGAGGTTTTGTAATACAGGACATAGATTATAAATAGTTTTTATCAATAGCTGCCTCTTTCAAGGCGACGGTCGATAGTGTATTTCTTTAACGTTATTGTCAAACGTTTCGCGAGGTCATTTGACCCCTTCAGGACAAAACCACATTTTCGTGGTCCTTGGTGGATACCTTACGGTGCCAACGAAACCGAGGGGGTGTTGACCCAATCACAACCTCAGAACCCCTTCAGGGTGAGGAAGTCAATTGACATCGGGAGCTAAAAGCTTTGGGACATCTCCTAGTCGAGTCTAGTCTCTGAGTTCCTTTACAGCTACTTACTTAGTTTCCGTTGGGTGTCTCTACACCCTTCGCACCAGAATGGTCAGAGCCCCGTTTGCACAATAAGACTGGCGACGGGCTTACAAGCTTAGGCTTTTTGTACTCACCTCCCTGTCTGCACCCGATATGGAGGGTAACACATCCCCGGGCCCATCCACCCGGGGAGTTAGGTTTATCTATAATATAAAAATGAATCGCTGAATGTGTTGCTAAGCGCAAATCTCGAGAACATCTGAACCGATTTCGCTAATTATTTTTTTAGAATATTCCTTGAAGTACGAGGATGGTTCTTACGGAAAAAAATGTAAGAAAGTTGCTTCACGCGGACGAAGTCGCGGGCAAAAGCTAGTATTTAGATATAATTATAGTAATTTCCCTCCCCAATGATGTCAGACGCTATAATCATAGCGTTCGTCAAAGAGGTCTTCATAAGGGACCCCGATATTATTGCCAAATATGGCAAGTTATTAGCTGAAATTCAGCAAGTCCCTACCCCGTCCCTGTCTGTCCGGCTCTGTCGCTGACTTCGGTGACGTTCTAGAGGGGGGGCCCCTCTCTCCCCGCCTTTGGCCGGCAAAGGCATTTCTCGGGCGACTTTATTAATGCCGTCTCTCGAAATCCCGGCTCTATTGTCCCTACCAAAAATAGCGTCCTGCGAATCCCCCGCGGTTATAGTTTCTGCACTCATTGTCTCTAAAGCAATGGGCCCATCGCAGCTACGTAGCGCAGCTGCAAACCTCGTGCAACCGTAGAGCATGGACACGTTGGCCCCGCTCTTTGACTCCGAGGATGCCCGTTCGGCCTCTTCCTCAGAGGAGTTAATAAATAATAAGCAGTAATAATAATAAGCAGGAGTTAATAATAGCCCTAGAGTTAGGCCTCCTGCTTCGGACTCTGTTCATTCAGGAAAAGTCCAAATGGACAGAATTACCCATTAAGCTATACAGACTCCTCCCCATTCCTCTCATAATGCTAATGACATATACGTGTTGGTATCCGATCCTTAAGCCAGGCAAATCCAAGTCTGAGCCCACGAGTTACCGCCCCATCAGTCTACTCAATGTCCTAGGCAAAATCTACGAGAGGCATAATTATAAGCGTCTCAAAGACAATGCCGAAGCAAAGAGCCTCATCCCCAACGAGCAGTCTGGTTTCCAAACCCAACACTCGTGTATCCAACACGTCCATCGCATCGTAGAGCACTTAAGTGCTGTTTTCCAGCGTAACTCGATTATTCTTCGAAATTGCAAAAGCATTATAATCAAGTATGGCATAACGGCTTATTATAAGCTTTACCAACTCGGAGTGCCGGACTGTCTCGTGCTCATCTTACTATCGTATCGAGGGTTCACTTGCCTCCCCTTGTCCCATACGTGCAGGTGTCACTAAGGGCTCACCTCATCTTTACGCTGTTCACCAGTGCTATTCCCAAGTGTAAAAAGGCTCAGTCTTATTCGCCAACGCCACGGCCATATTTTATTCTCCATAGCTATTCAGAACCACTCGATACGCTTCCGTACCGTATCGAACATCAATCAATGTTATTGTAGGAGTCCTCTAAACGCTGTTCACAAGTTCAAACTCCGAAAATTTTGTCAGTTTAAGGAAGGCTGATTTTTCCAACGCCAGAAATTTTTTTCGAGGAATAATTTTGAAATTAAAATATAATAATAAAAGTTAAACTTTTATTCGAGGAATAAAATTGACGTTTGACTGTTTTGGTATGAAATAACTGTCAAAATTTTAAAATTATTCCTCGAATAAAGTTATAAGAGAATTTTTATTCGTGGAATAAAATTGACGTCTGCCAGTTTTTGTATGGAAATACTGTAAAAAATTCATAATTATTCCTCCGATAAAGTTATTTGGCCTTGGAATAATCAGCCCTTATTTTATTCCTCGAATAAAAGTTATCTGGCGATGGAAAAATCAGCCCTTAGGGCTAATTTCTCAATCGACAGATAATTTTGTATGGACTAACTGTCAAAAATTCAAAATATACCTCGAATAAAAAAAGCGTTGCTTAGGGCGGGTTGTTTTCTATGTTTTACGTCCATTCAACGCACGCGTCATCATCTTCCTAGTAGCCTTTTCCCAACTATGTTGGGGTTGGCTTCCAGTCTAACCGGATTCAGCTTAATACCAGAATTTTAATGGAGCGACTGCCTATCTGACCTCCACTACCCAGTTACTGGGTAATATGATACCCCTTGGTAAGATTGGTGGTCAGACTTTTGGGCTTCTCACTACCCGTAACTACTGTCAAAGATCCACGAATGATAGCCGGGACCATGCTTTTCGAGGCACGGAGAGGTCTCGGTATGTATAGATGGTCACCCATCCACATACCAACAGCGGCAAGCGTAGCTTAACCTGATCGATCGACCTGTGCGGCTGTCATTAATTAGCACGGGCCAATTAACGCACGCGTAAATGTCAAAAATAGCACTAAATTGGGCTCATGAGCAGTTCACTGGATTCGCAACTTACCTGGTTCTCGATTTACCAGATTCTCAACACACTGCATTCTCTACTCACCAGATTCTCAATTCACCAAATGTTGTACAGTTAGCTAACAAATCGTCAAACCAAACAAAGCGTTGTTTCAGATTACAATTACTAAACTACGATCTTGCCGTACGTCAAATAAGAACGAGCAATGGTTATTTTTTGACGTACGTATGTTACGTAACCAACCATTTGAAACAACCGGCCCTTAACTTGGAAGATCAACCCGTGCGGCTGTTATTATTAAGCCACGAGCCCCTTTAATCTATGGAGATTAAAAAGCACTTGTTTGAATGATTGTAAAAATATCTCAATTAATTATTTACCGACATACTTAAAAGATAGATAAAGCCTAAGGTACCTACAGTTTTTGCGAAGTTTAAATAAAACAATACACGAGTCCACATTCAGAACATTTATTTAACGAATCTGTCTAAATAAAAAAAAAATTGTACATATAAAATATAACAAAAATATTACTGTATAATATGATGAACACTTAATATTTAATCACAATATTATTAGTTTATAATGTCGTTGCTTGTGTAGGTATTATGTAAGTACCACTTAAAAATAGATTTTTTTTTATAAGCCATGGGCCTTGGCAGTGGCAATCCTAGAATGAGACCAGCAAGTGATGTATTGTATCGAGATCAATATTATCAAGAAATAGTTAAAGGATGGTTTAAGGTATGGGAGGTACAGACGCCAGCGCATCAAGCTACTACAATATGTCAAATTTCTGCATTCAACCTTATCGCTAAAGCAATTAGGTTCAAGGTTGATTGGGAAAATTTTACAGTTTCGGATAGCTTGATGTGCTGGCGTCTATACGTCATCTAGACCTTTGTACAGGCCATGGGCTTATTGTCTTCGTCCAATTATTATCTGCTGTAGGTATTGAGCGTTTCTTTACTTTAATAGTCCAATATTTAGTATTAGTTTTTTGTGAAAGTATAAAAAAGTACATGTTATGACAAGGTTCCTATCTAGTTGTTCGTATAAAAAGCATACAATATAATTTATATAACTTCTCTAATTCATCGTGTAGTCCACACATTTTATTTTAGGTAAGTTAATGTCGAATAATTTATAGTTCGTAGCAGGTAATATCGATTTTTACAGGCATTGGGTAGGTATCTACGTATTATTTAATATTAATACTAACTTAAATAATATTTACAAAATAATAAATGAAAACATAAAGCGATATGGAATAGGCATGTGTTAGGTTAGTACTCCACCATTCAACACCACGGTTATCCTTAAATAATTCTGAATTTAAAGTACATACCTACTTAGGCATCCCGATAAAGAAACTAAATAATCCGAAAGGAACAATAAGAACATAAACTAAGTGATATTCCTTAATTTAACGCGTTTACAAAGCTTATTAGCAGAATTATTTTGGCATCAAATTCTAATCATTCGATATACAACAATAAATACATTTTATATCTAAATACATAAAGTAGGTATTCGTAATACTCTTTGTTCGTATTGTAGGGTTTTTGTGTAATAATTATGAACAAAAAGTACACACGATTTAAGACTGCAATTCTTATGTGCTTCTCGAAAGGTTCAGTAAAACTGGTTTCTGGAAACCGTTCGTACGATAGACTAGACTTTTTCTGGGTATTAGGTGTGTAGGAAATCTGTCTTGACTATTATGCTAAGTTAGGCTTAGCATTTGTGTAGTTCTAATGTATCCTGAGAACAAGACTCTTAAATTATAAACGAGTTTTTGGAGGTAAATGAGAATCGCAGTCTTAAATTAAATATTCCACACGAATCCAACACATTTACATCTTTGGTACAATACCTAGTAAGGGTTGGTGATTAACTAGCAAATGGGATTCATAATTAACCCTAAAACTATCGTATCGTTTGAACACTCGAGTCAATGGTAACCACTGGAAAGGGAAAATTTACAGGTAACATTTACACTGAGGAACACCAATTTAGCGTCGGATTTGGTTACCTAAAAAGTTTTTCGAGCCACTACGAGTCAATCACCGGTCAGCGCACGGCGACTCCGTTGATCGTGACGACGGCGTTCGGGCCTGTCGGCTCGGGCTCGTACGCGTCCGACTCGCTGCGCCGTCCATAGGCCACGTTGTCGGTGATCCTCTCACTGTAGGGTGAGTCATATACGTTATCTGACACGTGGTCATAGATATGTCGTCCATTCGTGTCGTGGAGAGTCGCGTAGCTCATGACTGCAGCGTTTTGGTCTTCCTTGCGTTCGGCGCCTTCTATGTTCTCCGTGTTCTTAACTGGGGTGGCTTTTCGACTAGGGAATTAGATTGACATTTTAATAAGAAATCTAGGAAATGACTATACACGTAACAATTTAAAATAAAGGTGTTTATTTATAAACGATGATGAAAGTTAAGTAACGGTCAAACGTCAAAAATGTGCCTATGGTTGAACAGGCGCTAATCACTACTTAACTTTAAGCAATGTTTATGAATAAAGGGGAAACTTTTTAAAATTACTCACAGCCTTAAATAAATAACTCCAAGCAGCATCAGTAAGAACAGGACTACGCCGCATCCAACGCCGACGCTGAGCGGCAACGTTCCGTTCTCAGCAGCCTCGTTGGAGACTATCTCACAGCTGGGCTCTTCACCGGACCATTTGCCATCGTCCATGCACTTGCGGAGGAATGGCCCAACACGTTGGAACTGTGGCAAGCAGTGGTACTCGATCGAACTGCCGAACAGTGTGGAGCTGTTCGAGATGATGATGCGACCATTCTCGATCGTGCCCGGAGATTTGCAGTCGATTGCTGAGGGGAAAGTAGATATGTAGAAGGTATTGGTAATAAAAAAGTACTAACCTTCAACAGATCTTTATTGTCGGATGGACATTTATTTTGCGGCTACTATACAAGATTTTCTGACAGTTAAAAAGCCCTGCTCTAAGATCACGTAAAACAAATACTTACGTATACAGACTGGTGGTGCCCCATTCCACACTCCCTTCGGTTTGCAGGTCCTGGTCTGGTTTCCTTGCAGCCCGTACCCTCGCTCGCAGCGGTAGTGAGCTTCTCCTCCGATGCTTAGTGTCGAAGTGGCTACTAATAATCCTACGCTTCCCTTGATCTGGATCGACGGGTCTGTGCACGTAATTTCTGTAGGAAGTACAAAAAAGTTAAACCCCGTCACGGCTCTTACATAGAAAAGGCCTAAGTTCTAGCAGCAGGAAAATAATGGGTGTGCACATAAAACATGACTGATTTCTTTTACGGTAACCCCGTCGAAGTTCATAAATAATTCCTAATAATGTGACCTTAGGACAGTGTCCGAAATCGGTCTGATAACATCTTGTCGAAGGATGCTGTTGGCTTTACTTTAACTACGTCATACTTTATATAAAAAGCTCACCTTTGCACACTGGCGCCTCCGAGCTCCACGTGCCGTTATCCTGGCATAGTCTTCTGGACACGCCATCCAACTGCCAGTGTTCATGACACTCATACAGCACAGCCGCGCCGTAGTACGTCGCGTTCGTCGCCAGCGTAACTACGCCATTCTGGATTGGACCTGGGTTACCGCAGTCCACGTCTGGGGAGAAAGGTAGAGAGGATTTTAGAAAAGGCATTTAGTGTACCTATCCAGTTCTTTCTGGACACTCAAAATCACTACCTCTGCGTCTAATAACGAGTTGTGCGTTTCTTGTGACTATCAGTGTTTCACCGACACATTCCATTGCTGGGACCCCTCCGGCCTCTCCCAAGGAATGCCACACCGACTGGCCTTGCACTGCCCGCATCCAGTGGATTTCTGCATTGGGTTTCGGATTACTGGTCGGATTTGTATACAATGACACTCCGAACTCAACTTACATTGACACCTTGGCGTGACTCCGCTCCACTGTCCATTATCCTCGCAGGTTGAGATGCTCTCTCCAACAACCTTGTACCCTCGTTCACAGCGATACTTGACCAGGGCACCGATTCGGTAGCTGTTGCCGACACTGGTGGTGACGGCGGTTCTGATCAGCGTGCGTCCGTGGTTGCGGTCGTTGCCAGTCACTGATACGATGCTGTTCTCCGGTACAACAGGGTCGGAGCAGCGGATTTCTGGAAATATCATTCACACAATGGTGTAAGTTTTTGCGTAGAAGAAAATGGTGTAATTGTTTTAAATAGGCTGAGGAGTATTTACAAATCTTAATCCAATCCAAGTAATTCGTACATAAAATCCGTATTGAAAGGCAGTCTGTTCAATACGTTTTTCCCATAGATAAGGTCTTAATAAATACTGTCTAGCTCTTTACCTTCACATCTGGGCGAAGAATCGCTCCATTGGAAGTCTTCAGTGCAAGTCCTCCTGACGGGGCCAACGAGCCTGAAGTTTGTGGTGCACGAGTACTGAATCACACTGCCCAGGTGAGTGGTTCCGTTCAGTAGTTCCGCCGCACCGTACGTTAGAGATGGAAGCTTGCCACAGTCCACATCTGAAAGAGGTGAAAGATGTTTTAATGAAGTTCATCTTTAGGAATCCGGAGTAGTTATTGGCTTAACTCAAGTGGACATCATCGGGCTTTTGACTAGCTCAGTGACTGATTCATCAAACTTGATCAGCACGAACATTTATTATGGTTATGGGCTCTGGGTGATTCTCACATGCGTTACTTAATGTCATTCGTGACTTTTTATGATTACCTAGTTCTTTTAAACTAGAGCTTTTATTGTAGGCAGAAATACTTACATTCACATTTGGGCGAGTCCCCGGACCACTCTCCATCTGGCTGGCACATGAGGCTGGCCTCGCCAACCAGCTTGTGCCCCTTTTCACAGTGGAAGTCGATGGTGGAGTGAACGTTGTAGTCGTAGGCTTCCATGTAGCCGCCTGCAGGGACTTCGGGGTCGGCGCAGGATATCACTGTAAGAGAGAATTAACGATAGTGTAATGTTTCAATCATATTTCTCGCAATGTAAGATAGGAGTGCTAATCCGAATGAATGATAACAACACGGTTGGCGCAGTGGCTGAGCGATCTACTGCTGCGCTGCGTGTCGCGCGTTCGATTCCCGCACGGAATAAATATTTGTATTGCTTACAGGTAGTTGTTCCGGTTCTGGCTGTTTGTGTACCTATGTGAGTTTAAATTACTGTAAACGCACCCACGATACAGGAGTAATTCCTAGTGTGAGGCAAAGTAAAACAAAACCCTAGGAATTTGTTAGGTTAAGTTATAATTATGATCAAATTAGGGTTTCCTGCAACATCGCTAGTTTGCATAATACTAATTGGACCTAACCGTTCAGATTTTCGTATCAATCTAGGACACTGACCCTTCGCTTCGCCTAAACTAATGAGGGGTCTGATTGTGTCACTAATTTTATTAATAAAATTACAATAATTGTCGCATCACTGCGCTACGTGCTATCTATAGTTTGTCCAATCCTATCCACCTGACATTGTTGGCTAGGTTGTTATTCCGGTGGAACAGCTTAGTTTAACCCAATTAAGTATCTGTTGTCCTACACTGTATAACGAGACTGAGATATTGATTTTGTTTAAAATTAAGTTCGGTCTGATTAGGTACATCCAATTCTGGCTTATCGTGTGAAAGCTTTAAATGAAGACTGGCCTAAAATGTTGTCGAATCTTTCTGGGTTGCAAGCTTGTTGTTTATTTTCGATAATAGTTGTCACTTAGTACCGAACTGTCCAGGTATCTTAGTTGGATTTATAGGAGTGTAATTAATGAGTTTTCGCGAAGGTGCTATTCTGGGAGGGGCCTACAGGAAGTGATTCGTTATTTCTGGTATCTACTTATTTCCTGTCAATGTTTACTGGAGTAAAATAACGATTATATATAGAAGATAAGTATCTCAATAATACAATAGACAACGGAAACTGTTAGCTGATATTAATAAGGAGGTAACATCCTTAGTTCCTTTCTTCTAATAATATACATTTCTTGAGGATGTGAAAGTTTCTGGATAATTGTCATAAGTATTTTTTATCCTGGAAGTTAGGCACCGTCAGCAGCAAACTCAAACTCAAATCATTTATTTCAATTAAACCATTTACAGGCACTTATGAATTGTCAAAATTAAATAGTCGGTCAGTTAGTCAGAAAGTTGAAGCTAGCCCATTCCAAAAACGTAGATCTCTATGGAGAAGAACGGGCAAGAAACTCCACGGACACTCTTTTAAATCAAGATATTAATACAAAATCCTGGGTACATTATTCTTATTGCTTCTATTTGTGAGAACAATGTAAAAAAGAAACAATTTAAAATATAACATTAAAAATAAGCCCTGGCAGTTAAGAGATGACCAGTCTGAACCAACAAACAAGTTCACGAACATGACGCGTGGATCAGCACCACCCAGCTCAACCATTTTGTAAGGAACCGAATGATCCAACACACGCGCCACCATCAGTGAGACATTTAAGTGAGCATGACATATTCTCAACTGCCTGCTCTTTCAAGTCAACATCAAAATATCATAAAAAAACGGATCCATGGTTCTTACATTTACAAAATTTAAAAAATGCTTCTAATTTAAACAAAACTATAGTTTGCAATTTTCTTAAGAGATAAGAGAAAAAAATATATATATAAAGTTACTACCAATCAGGAAGAGGTATTTAATATTGAAGTATTCAAAATTAATCTTGATTGAACAAAATAACATTAAGGTCGTAATGTCAGAAACACTAAAAAAAGAAACAAAAATAAAAAGGGGAAGCATCTCCTCCAAAATATTGAAATTGTGATCAACTGGTGGGCCCAAGTGCCTGTGGAGCAGGACCAGCATTAAGCCAAGCATTTTTATCTACGATATACTCATCCAACTTATAATATGCTTGTCTATATGGTGTGCGTTTAATGCATGTTTTAAATTTCTTCTCATTTAGTTGAAGAATATCGAGTGGTATTTTATTATAACATTTTACACAGTACCCCATAAAAGAAGTTTTTACTTTAGACAATCTAAAGCGCGGTTGATCTAGTTTGTTCCTATTCCTAGTGTTAAAATTATGCCTGTCACTTATCTTATTAAAAAGATGTAAATTTTTCCGAACGTACATAATGTTTTCGTATATATATTGACAAGGAACCGTCATGATGTTAATTTTTTTAAACAGCTTACTTAGAGATTCGCGTCTGCTGAGATTGTAGATGGCTCTGACAGCCCTCTTTTACAGAATGAAGATAGAATCAATATCTGCAGCTCGTCCCCACAGTAAAATACCGTAAGACATGATGCTATGGAAGTAACTAAAATAGACCAGTCTCGCGGTATCCACGTCTGTTAATTGACGGATTTTCCAAACAGCGTAAGTGGCGAACTTAGCCGCCCTGCAAGTGATGTTAGGTGAGGACCCCACTGCAACTTTGAGTCAAGCGTGATCCCCAAGAAAACCGTATTTTCGACGAATTCAAGTATCTCCCTATTCAATACAACGTGACATAAACTACTTCTAACATTCGGTAAAGCGAATCTAATGCATTTAGTTTTTTTCTCATTTAATACTAAATTATTTACAGTAAACCAATTATGGACCATAAGCATAGAGTTATTTACGTCGTCAAGCTCTTGTACACGTCTGTCTACTTTAAAAATCAGTGATGTGTCATCAGCAAATAACACCATTTGTGGTCGGGTTTTTGTAAATGAGGTAAATCATTTATATATACTAAAAATAGGAACGGCCCCAATATTGAGCCCTGCGGTACACCCATTTTGACTTTTAACCCCAATGAATTCACACCGTTTATTTGAACTCGTTGAAATATATCATTTAAATATGATTTTATTAAGTTAAGAGCTAGTTTACCCAGTCCGTAATGCTCAAGTTTCAAGAGCAGTAAACCAAATATTGAATTTAAATTGAAACAGATTTAAATAATATTAATTTTAAGCTATTAGATTAAGTATGGAAGTTTGTCGTTCTTGCCTATGGGAATGGGGATCCCATCGGGCACACGACTTGAAAACTACTAAACTAAACTACTCTCGTTGACTTACATTCACACGATGGTATATCATGGGACCATTTTCCGTCTCTGTTACACGTGAGGGTCTCGGCACCGGCCAGCCAGTAGTCAGCCTCACAGTTGAACCGAGCGATGGAACCGTAGGTCGTGGTGCCGTTGAGCAGGATGAAGGAGCCCTTGTGCACCTGTGCAGGAGTGCCGCAGTCCACGTACTTGCAAGATGGCGGAGTGCCCGACCAAGACCCGCCGAGAGTACAGGTTACGCTCTGAAAGTAAGTATAAAATCCGGTTCATCGAAAATTCTTTTTTTAACAACTGCATGACATAACATCGCGCCTGTTTTCCCTGAAGGATTAGGCAGGGGTGCGCTAATAGTACACCCACACTTCGCCAGTTATGTTTTAGTCTCATGTAATAGGGGCGAGCTGGGCACATATCCGGACTCTGGGCTACTACAGAGAAATTGATGACACGGTTGGCGCAGTGGTTAAGCGATTGACTGCTGCGCTGCGTGTCGCAGGTTCGATTCCCGCACCGAACAAATATTTGTAGTCACATTTACGAGTGCTATATCAAGGGTAATGTTGTTGTAACCTTCAGCGTTACTTTTAAGGTTAGAGATAATGAGAGAGATGTCATTATGTTCCGTCAAGGAAAAAACTCGTTGTGTATTATATTAATTGTGGTGTTAATACATGTGTTTTATCCAAATAGCCTCGGTATTACAGTAACGGGCTGTCGCGTCACCAGTCCTGGGTCCTGGCGAATGTTCGGATCGTACCGACACATGACCGAACCGAATATTATTGAAAAATGCGAAAAAAGTTCGGATCGGCTCAGTTGGGTCGGGACCATAGTCAATATTCGAAAGAGTGTAGGAGTGTAGGATCGGGACCGAAACACCAAATAGTAACTTCGTAGCAGGAAACAGCCGAATATTCGGCCGATACTACTTCGGAGTAGGCCCCCTGACTCTTTGTATATTTTAGTTACTGAGACCAAAACTACAACTATGCTACAAACATAGTAAGTAATTAAGGATACAGGGAAATAAAGGGGTTAATAAAAATGTGACTGCTATTTTAGTATAGGTATTGTGGTGTCTTACGACTTAATAATTGTGCGTCATGACGTCATTTTGTAATAATAATAATGATAATCATGCGAGAGTAAAACTATGACTATATATGATATTAAGAGAATAATTATTGTAGGCAATGTTCTATGAATACCCACGCATTCCTAGGTTACAACATTCAATTCATGACGTTAAAATAATTCCCAAACGAGTGTCACACTCGCTGTCGAAATGCAATCAATGTTATCTTCTTTAATATAAAAATGAATCGCTGAATGTGTTGCTAAGCGCAAATCTCGAGAACAGCTGAACCGGTTTCGCTAATTCTTTTTTTTTTATATTCCTTGAAGTACGAGGATGGTTCTTACGGAAAAAAAAATGTAAGAAAGTTGCTTCACGCGGATGAAGTCGCGGGCAAAAGCTAGTAATAAATAAATGCCAATCAATTTAGTTCTGGAATCGGGAATAAATAGTTCTACTATTCGAGAACTAAATTGATTGACATTCCTACTTAATGAAACCTGCTGCAAATGGTACTGACTCATATCTAGGTGAAGTTTGGTATTTTCCGGGGAAATGAGAGGGCCTATTGAGGCTCCGGGCATTCCGGGATTTTGATCCATAGATTTATGTTAGCATAACTCGACATAATGTATGGATCAACTGATTTTTTTTCACGATTTCAAGGTTGGTTCCGTAGTAATAGTTGTTCATAATGATGAGTACAATGACCCCTTTTAAGGATTGAAACGATCAAAACTTAACGAGTTTATTCATTGAATGACACTACGAAATGCTCGTAATAATTTAATCCAGGAGATGTAATTCAAATGTTTTCTTTCAATAGGGTCGTTGAAATATGCAGAAATAAAAGGTATTTTATGAAGAACTACATAGTTAATTAATTCCTCGGACACGCACGTGCTACTGGGACAAAAAGTAGCCTATATGTTCTTCCCCAGGATCCCATCTATCTCCTTGCCTTGCTATTATCGAAATCCGTCCAGCGGTTTAGGCGTGAAAAGGTCACATACAGACAGAGTTACTTTCGAATTAGTAATATTAGTATGGATATAGAAAGGGTCAATGCCTCAGGAGCAGGTAGTAGAGGCAATGACAGTGTTATTTTAAATATTAATATTACAAATGTGAAAGTTTGTACTAATGTTTAGATGTATTTTGCCACACAGATCGCCTGGAGTAACACATAGGATACTTTTTACCCCAGTAAAAGTAATCCACGTGGGCGAAGACTCTATAAAAAAAGTGTATTTTGGGGCGGAATTAAATCCGACTATAGCGCAGAGACACAATCAGTTGCGGCAACATAGCATCATTGCGCCATCGAGTCGAAAGCAGCTTTGAAACAAAGAGAATAGAATAGAAAATAATTTATCACTCACCGGTGGTCCAAACAGTATGAATCCATTCTGGCAGGTGTAAGTGGCCAAAGATCCAGCTTTGTGACCGTCAACAGCAACAATAGCTCCAGTAACTGGCGGTGGTTCAGGACACCAGTCGAACAGACATTTGGGAGCTTCTCCACTCCAGATGCCTTCGTCTGCGCACATTCGTATTGGTTCTCCAACCAGGGTATAGTTTTCTCGGCAGGAGTATACTGCTTTTGCTCCGTGTGTTGTCCTGTCGTCGACTAGAGACACTTCTCCGTCCTGGATTGGTGTCAGTCCACCGCAGTTGACGTCTGTAAAGTATATTTAGGGTTAGACAACTTTGCCAGTAGAACTCAGGATAGTATCGAGGTAACAATGAAAATTAATTACATTATACAGTAGGTCTTTGTAAATCGATAGGTATGAGTGTCACGAAAATTTTCGCAAAATTGCGGGGTTATTCATTACCACACTAACAATAGATGCCTTTCGTATTGACAGTTCAGCAACATTCATTGCGTCATTTACGTCTGTTGTTGAGCAGACAAATTTTTCCACATCAAAATTATTCAAATTGTGAGTGATAGTGTGTTAAGCCATTAGGATACTGATCTGCCACCAATAACCTAATTCGGATGAAATATTTTGTGGCTGAGTAGTCAACTAAGTCTTCATGTCGACCTATAAACAGTGTGATGTATCCACCATCCACAATGTGATGTATCTACAGTAGTTTAATCGAGTAACGGTGTCGGCGATCACCCTCGATTACCATCAGATAAAAACAGTCGTCGATGATCTCGCTGCACCTAGTGCCATACTATGTCATGGCAGATATGCCACCTTGAATTTGTTCGACGAACATAGAACCAGAACAAAAACAAGAGCATTAATTTCTTGATATTTTAGTATGGATGGGTCAACGAAAGATTAATACTCTTTCTATAATTTGGTAGAGTGGGGATAAAATGAGCAATGTTCCTAAATCGTCCTTTATATAAGCCACGTTTAGTTGCACATTTTCATATTATACCTGTAATTATTACAACTTTAGTACCTGCCGGTCGATTCTGTAAAAATCTCACCGTGAAAACTCAAGTGAAGTGAGCTTGATGTGAGTTGACAGTAGTGTTAATCCCTAGCATTATTTGGAATGACAGCTCACTCCACGCTCACTTCACCTAAGTTTTCACGGCGAGATGGTTACAGAATCGCACTGCTGTAAGTAGGAGTTCATATAAAAAGAAAGAAAAACAAAATCAACTTACATTTACAGCTCGGAGCACTCCCTGACCAGAAGCCATCTTTCTTGCACTCTCTGCTCTTGTCTCCCAGAAGCATGTGCCCTTCTGGACACCGGTATCCGATGGAAGCTCCAACCTGGTAGTTGTTGCCTTCGATTGTCGTGTTGAGCAGTTTGTCTGGACTTCCACAAGAGGGAGGCACTGGAGAAGATAGATTTGATATTATGGTCTGTATGATGAACTAAATAAAGCCTAGTTAAAGCTAGGTTAGGTTTCAGGACAGTCGCATATTGAGCCTAGTTTAATCCTACAATGGTCTTGGCTTCTCTATCTATTAGGTATAGTAAGAAATATCCCTACAGATGACATGTAATAAAAAAACTTATCTACTTAAAACAATCGCAAATGAATATACCCGTAGTAACGGTCGATACAACACAGTATTAGTTAGTTAGTTATAACAATATGGATTAACAATCCTAACTTTAACTTAATATACGAAAGTGAGATTGTTTGTTTCTTACGCTTTCACGCTAAAACGGCTGAACGGATTTGGCGCACAAATAGACATACCTACTTTTTAAACTGGGTCGCAGACGGAGTCGAGGGCAACAGATAGTACTATAATAAACATATTTAATTTTATGAATCATTTCATTCTACGTTATTGTTCCACAACCGCACACAGAGCACACAGAGCTCCCTAGCGGCAGTAACGCGAACTGAGCCTGATTGAACCGAACGCTGCGCGGCTGCGGCTACTTTGAAAATAAAATGATTATTATTTTCTCTTTCTACAAAGGTACTTATGTCAAGGCTCTTTCATAAGAGTTCAATGAACCGTTTGTGCCTTAACGATGCAGCTTTAAAATAGCATAGTACCAAAAACAAGAATACGAAGATAGTTTGTTAATTATGTAGCCAATATGAGTGGTACACCTCTGCACCAGCCTTCGGGGAACACACGTAATGTTATTGTACGCTAAAATCGCATAAATCTACTATTCCTTTTAGAGGTAGGCTGTACACAACATGTTTTCCACTAAGGTCCACTAAACTGTCCATCCATGCTGGTTTGCATATTGTACAATCCCAAAAACCTTTAATCTAAAATACAGTTCTATTTCTACTCGTATGTCCCACGTTTGCGAATCAAACATAATTCCAGTAAAGAGGGACACAATGGCTACACGAGCTTGTACGAAACTCCGTGTCCGCTCCTAAAATGAGAAAATATTTTACTTGCAGGTTTTATCATACGGCGTGTGCTAACTTTACAACTCGTGTGTAACCTTTACATTGGGTTGAATATGGCAACTCAATCTGCGTCCCTGCAAAAAGTTCTAACGTGTCAAAGGAATCAAATTGCATTTTTTACAATGACGAAATTTCCATGGCGAAGGTCACACGTGTTTTCCCCGCTCGTGTAGCCCCGCTGCTTGCATTCAAAATTTGAAATTCAAGTTTACCCAACTGAACACCAGAATATAAATTTTAACGACGTGGTAAAGTCGTCCTTTTCATGATTTAACGACGAAACCTTGAACTTACAAATACGAAGGAGGGAAGGCATGACCGCGCAATTTCGCTTTACAAACAGGTGTCTTTCTTAAGACGGAACCTGTAGGTACAGAAATAATTGTGTTGCAAGTACGAGTACACTTGTACAGTTTAGATACCCACGAGGTGACACGTTAAGAATCAAGCAACGCTAAGACATCGCATTAACTACAGCGGAGCTGACTCAAATCAGATCGCTATTGCAGTTGTATTGGTCATCATTGGTAACAAATGTAGAAGTAAATCTAGCAGATGGAACTATCTTATAGAAGTAATACTGCTTAGGTGCGCTATACACTTGTAAGGGACAACATGATTCGGCACGGGCGTGTGTTGGTGAAAAAGCCTCTCGGCTTAGACCGAATTATGCCGAGGCAACATGATTCAGCGATGGTAGAAGCCGAACGGAGTTTGATCGATGGAATCAAGAGCCGAATGAAAGCTGAATATGTCTAGAATCGTTTCGGGTCGGCTTTGTTGTTCAACAAATACTGCTGAATAGAATGTGCCGACCTGAACCAGTGTGTAGGACCCCTTACGCAAGTTAACCCCTCAGACTTTCGACCAGATAGGACTTGCATCCGCGTTACATATATACGCACAGGATAAGTATAGGCAATTTGAATTAATATTGCAATAGGTAACATATTTTGTATGCAAATTACATGTAATACACATTGCGTGGTGCAAGAACATTTTAGACGCATTCGCTTATATGAATATTAATTGTTAGTAATTACTTTACTTCCTCGTTGATCTAGTGGTGGCCAGCGCGAATGCCACGCGTGGAGTCATCGGTTCGGGCAAAATAATGCTGGTTTTGACCATAGATTACATTTCTATGGTTTTGATTTGACACACATCGTTACGTACAGTGACGAGCACCAATATGTCAACACTTGACAACTTTCAATTGCGATTTTTTCGTGAAATAACGAATGCAACGTTGAAATATGACACATTACATAAACCTATAGGTTCGAATATGCTATGTTCGTAAAAACATAAAATTTAATTAAAAAATAAAGGAGTAAATCGTTTTTGAATTAAGCCGAGTGTATACATACTTTTGCTCGTGACTGTACATGGGAATATGATTTATGACGATAGGATTTGTAACATGACTGTCCAACTATGTATGTATAGTTGTATTTTACACATTTGCCTATACTTTCGTCGAATGTGTCGGAATTGTGCAAATAGTTTACTTCGAATCTTGACAAATAATAGTAACCTAATCTTCTTGGGCCCGAGACTGACGAAACAAGGGTGAACAGGGGGTTACATGCTAGCTAGACACAGTAAAGGCAGGCAAGGGTTTCAGCATGTGCTAGACGAAGCTCGCAACGTCTAGTTAGTCTATTGTCCAACGAAATTGGTTTCCAGTTGCGAAGCGATTTTGGGCTTTGCGCGGAACATTGTAAGGCCGCCTAGTTTACGAGTATGTTACGAAAAAAAGCGATGCCAAGCAAAGCGCCGTGCAGGGCTTCGACCTCCCTTGATTATTCCAGGGAAGTAGTGAACTCCCTTAACCAATCATGGAAAATAAACTGGAATAAGAAAAATGAAACCGTTTTATTTTCTGCACGTTTAAAATAGGTCATCGCTGAGCACTTGGAGAACTCCTAGGAAAACATCCTTTCTATTATTAGATTTCGCAGCAATCTAAATTTTATCTTTGAGGCGGAGTTATGAATAAAATTTTCCTGGCGGAAACGGAACATTGCCGGAAATGCCCAAGCCTGCAAGTTCACAACTTGAGAAACAAAAATAGAACTTCAATATCCTTATATTATTTTAATTTGGCGCGCGGCACTGCGGGTTTTCTAAATTATCGACAAAGTAAGTTACAGATTCTAACCGCTCGTGCTTCCGGACACATTAGGAGCAGCAATGTCTGTAGGCTACATTATTTATCAGTTATCTATTTCAGGTAGCCTACGAGCGGAGATGCTAAAATATACATCCGGCGCGACCTAAAGTCACCCCGCTCCACCCTCTTGTCTAGCAAATATTTTTACCACGCCATAACCTATTTTATGCCCACGATTCGATACCAGAGAAGCCTTATACGATGATACTTATTCGCATGAACTAAAATTAAAATTCGCAACGTACCTTCGCGTAGCACATTCGCTTGCAACCATTAGAAAGGGATATGTACCTATGTATGACACTCACGGTACTGGCAGATCCAGTGTAGATAGTCCAGGTTACAGCCCACGTCGTTCCACAGCCACGCTCGGCCGCCGTCGAGGACTACGCAGTTCTGTTCACCATTGTAGTTGTTCGGCTGGTCCTTGCCCCATGTTGGCTTTTGCACCTGATCGCCTGTAGGATTTGAAATAATAGGTTTGTATGTTACTTACTTACTGACTATGGAAATATTGGCAAGTAAATAAAAATATCTAAAGTGAAAATATGGATTCTTTGCATTGTATATTGTCGGCTAAGGGGTGCAAATAAACGAGGAAACATTCCACGTGTGTGTTATTTAAATATTGGTGTTTAGTAATTATTATTATTAAGTAAATAAAACTCCGTTTCACTGAGTTTGTTTGTTAGTTAGCTAGGAAAGTCGTAGCCAGATAGTTATTATTTTGTTGTAAAAGTGAGGCAAACTTCGTATCTTATGTAAAAATCGGGTGACTTTTCGATAGCCAGTTTTTTGGAATACCAAAAAACGCATAAAAAAAATTATCAGCCCTTTCGATCCTTCCTTTTAAGCTTTTACCTTCAAAGCTAAAACTAATAATATCAAGTGCAACCGTTTCTTACCATCAACCCATTTCCAGGTTCTGGAGGTAAGTCCTGGTTCCTTCTGGGCGCCGATCCATACCAGTTGCGTCTTCAGCTGAGGTTTCCTCCGCTCCAACTCTTGAATCAAGAAACTCAATGTTGCTCCCTGATGAAGAAAGAGAAAACTATAATTACCTATTTGTAACAGGAGATAATGTTTTTAGAGAAGTTATGTATAGAATATTCTGAATATTCCGAAAATACTTGGCAATAAGAACATATTTATTGTATCAATATCGACATTGGCAATCTGCTATAAAAATATTCCAATTTATAGAAATAGACATAGAATTATGAGCTGTTATGTCTCCACCTCAATAATTATTAGCAGACAGTACATGAAAATAGACTCGTCAAACGTTTGCAAAACGCTCAATGAAGAGACTGATTGCGGAATACCTAAATTATTTTCAGTTCCGAAATAAACAGGCAGAGGTTTTTCTATTTATGAGGTTTCAATCCTTCCTACGCAACAGTTAGCCAAACTTTTGCAGAAACCCTGCAAAAATCTTTCAATTGTAAAGGGCTCTTGCGCACTTTCTCATGATTTTCGTCGATACTTTTGACTTGGGTAGAATCAGACGGAACTTTCCATTGTCACAAACAGTTATACAAAAGACCTTGCGTTGTTCAAGCCATTGAAAGCAAAAAATGGTTAATAGTCTAAAATAACTGTGCCTAACGACTTTTGACACACGCATCTACTAATATACCATTCATGATGAATCTGATGCGTGCTGGAAAATAACACTACCTTGGTATTCTTCCTTTGTGGTATTGGCATGAATATGCATTCATTTCTCTCGACCGCAACCTACAAAGTGCTTCATAATTTGACAGCTTTTACCTTGACGTTTCACTGCTTTTTTCTGCAGTTGTGACATTTTGACAAAATTTTAATAAACCTACCAACTTCCTATATTCAAAGGCCTATTCATAGGTCGCTGCGATTAACGGTCGTGTGGGTGCAAATATTCCCTATGCTTAAAGGAAAACAACAGTGGCTGTTCGATCGGGATGAACCTGAAATGAAAGCGCCTGATGCACGAAGCTATTGTTTGTACCACGCTAGTCGTCACATCGCAATTTGCGTTTGATTGGAACTTAAAACATAAGTGTATGTCTAATTCATGACGTCTAATGTTCCTCTTGATGCAGGATTTGTATCCACATACAGGGTGCCTGCCAGCCTGTATATGGGTAGAAATCCTGTATCGAAGCGCAGCCTGTCACCATAGATCCAGTACATGATTTTGAAGGTAAAAAATTTTAACGCAGTTGTTGGCGTTGGCGTTGAAATTAAAAAATAAATTATTAATTATTTTGACCGTGTGGGTGTTGCACTTTTCTATCAAGCAGCCGACTTTTTCTTGATTACCGACGAAATATTTCTACGCTAGGTTTAGAATCATGTGCTGAATTCATAGTTACAGTTTGCGCTTCGATGTCCCTGCCGCACCTTGCATAACTTTGTTTTTTTTTTTAAACGTTGCCCCACACTGAGAATTTCTCCTGTGTCGTGGGTGCGTTTACAGACATATAAACTCACATACACATGCACATCACATAACCACTGCGCCAACCGTGTCGTCAATCGTCAGTTGGTTGAATCTCTTAGATTTTTAAAATGTTGTTCAGGTATTTTAAAGACATTCATCGAGACTATCACAATTCAAGACTATCAAAAAGTCTGCAAGAAGTTTTTTTTACTAATTACGGAGTACTATCAACTAATATAGACATTCTGTAGTGCCTACTGTTGTGCTCAACCAATCCAATCATGAGATCCACTCGATCATGAGCTCATTGTCTACGTTTCGACGGTAATACCCCCTTTGACGGCTTGATCTACACTAATGCTCAAGCATAATGTGTCTCAGCTGTCATGGGTAAAGATTATGGTGGTTGAACATGGACTAAACCTTAGTCAGCCATTGTCATGAAAATCTCTATCTGATTAGAGATTTACAATAAAGGCGAACGCATCAATATTGATGACAATATTATATATCACTGATTTCCCTTGTGACGGACTGGTATCTATTATGATGTGAGTGCATTGTTGGTACATTATGCGGTAATGTGGTATTGAGTTCGAAGTTGACTATGTAACGGGTATACGTGTAGAAAGTGCATTCATATGGCAATGTGTATGCCGTATATTATGTAACTTTTCATGCTATTTTACTACTGTTGTTTTGAATTTCGCATCTGGATGCCTTCCGTGGTACCTACCTGTCATAGCTCATGGGCTTAAAAAGTAGATACCTAGAGGTTTCTAAAAAAATTTAATACTAAGATAACGTTGGCACCAACCCTACGGTAATCCAAATGCCCATTTTTTTAAAATCCTTAAATTGGCTCGCATTGTATTACATGGGACTTAAATATTAGCAGTAGTGCCCCTTGTGTAAATTATTTTATCACCACCGTTCTCAAAACAGTGAAAAAAACCATCGTGATGAAACCGAAGACAGGTGATATCCTCCAACCCGTACCTACCCTACAACGAGTAGGCCTATGTCCCAGCTGTGGGAACATTATGGGCTGGTTATGCTACTAACAGTGACACCTCTGCCTATTTCAACTAGAAAAACAAGCATGGTATTATGTTACTATTTAAAGTTCGTACCTGGAACCCATGTATCAGATCACCTCCTTGCGCTTGGCATTGCTTCCTGGCGTCATCGAAGGACATTCCCTTGGCAACGTTGAACTCGTAGCAGTTCCTGGAGAACGCGGCTAGTTCGATTTCTGCGGGAGCACCGGACGGGGCACAGCGGTCGTTGGAAAATTCTGGTGAAAAAGAACAAAGGTGGTAAGACGTGATTGGAGATTAATACATAGACTATTTGATTTGTGGCTGCTAAATAAGAATCAATTGAGGTTCAGGCTGTGGTGCACTTACATTTCGCTAGTTTCGTTTAAGTCCCATGTCCCAGGCAGCAAGCCTATTGTTATCAGCCGGGGACAAATCCGAACTCCGAGCTGTTACTCAGAAATTCCTGATGGAAAACACCAACAACACTTTGCCGACCTAGGAATTGAACCTCGTGCTAGGCAGATTGCAATTGCGATTATTAGACAAACGAGGCAGTATCCATAAAATAAAGAGATGTATTTAATAGACTATTTGGCGGCTTGTAAATAAGAATCCATGGCGTATCCTAGCCATCCCATTATTTCAACAGCTTATTATCAACGCCATAATTATTAACACACTAATCAACCCTCTCTCATGACGAGTCGGTAGCGGTCTCTCAGGACCAATAAACGCATTCGGATGATGTCAAGCAGGATAAGTTATTAATTAAATATTCCCTGAAAAGCACCTGCTTTTCAAGGAATATTTAATTAATTTTAATTGCAGTTCGAAATCAGTGCTTATCTGAGAAGTGCATAAAAATGAATTAATTTGGTTGTTACATTTGGAGTCTTGGAATCCTAAATGCTTCATTTGTCTAATGGTCGCAAGCACGACCTAGCCCTTCGCTTCTGTTTTCTCTCGAAGGTATGATGTTATATTGTAGAATTCTGCCAACCACCTCAGGACCATCCTTTACAACGGTACAAGAATCCTTAGGCGTGTGGCGAAATTCGGAACTAACGCCGCCATCTTGTTTTTTCCATACATTTCCAAAACAATTGCGCAAATGTTTCCCAACAGTGCCCTCCTGTCAACGTCATTCGAGCGCCACAACATCCTTGTACAGCTGTAATTTACGATGTTGTCAACATACCTTCAGTAGTGAACACCTCTACTTCACAGAGAGACAAGGAGCCTTCCACTCCTACCAGTTGCAGAAACACGTGCTGGCCGACCAGAGGACGAGCGCACGTGAACGTCTTCGTTATTCCCTCGTCTGAAACAAAGTAAGCAGATTTTTTATTATTCTAAGAAAAACGGGAAAGGCCTGTTTCACCGTGTTACTGGCTAACTTATTGTAATATAAAGCAAATAGATTAAAAGAAATTACATATTTAAGCAATCAAAATATTGTTGTCTATGCACTTTCGTCATTTTATAGGTAGTTCATAGTTCCCTTTGCTGAAAAAATTGTGAGAGCGAGAAACAATAAATTCTTTGAAGGCGGCTTTGACTACCTCATCGGAATTGAATATTTTTCCTTGCAAGAAATTTCCAAATTCCGAAAAAAGTGGTAATCTGTTGGAGCAAGGTCCGGGGAGCATGATGGATGTCAGAGACATTCCAAATGCAGCCTCTAATTTAGCGACCGTCTATTATCAAGAACGATGTCAAAGATGAATCAAATGGCGCGAAAACAAATGAATCACTACATTCGAAACACAAATCCACAATCCTAAAGAAATTTGGAACTCCTAACCAAAAGTGGCCAGTTCGACAAAACGCCAATTTCATATGTATGGACCTAATAAATCAAAGTGCGATATCAGAACACTTCCTTAGTACAGCTGCCAATTGTATCAAAGCACTGCTCCGCAGCATCAATTGGCAGAATTGGACTTTCAACAACCTCAGAAAGAAGTTAATTTAAACAGCCTGTTTATGTATCTTTATTTATAGAGCCATCTCTTCCTACTAGACAATTGCCAGTGATTACTGCGTACGCGCCTGTCGCATGTTGCGCTCGCTGGTATCTGGTGAGAGGAGAAATGCACGCTATGGGCGTCTATCACACTGTTTTGTAACTAAACATAACATATTATCAGGCCTGTATTCGCAGGGTTAGGTTAGGTTTTGTAACTACTTACGTAGTTAAAAATATAAGATCATAAAGAAGTATTAAATATAAAGTGGTAGGTAGTATTTAAGTACTATTTTAATCTCACAAAGCGGCGCGCGCTTTACTTGAAGTAACCAAGCGTGCACACACGCAATAAAAGGTGCGTGAACACACACACGCAATTCCGATCTTGCCATTGTCTCAGACGGTACCGAGAGCTCCTTCGCTTACACAGACATCCACAGCGTATTTATACACTTGGTAACCACAAGTAAAGCGCGTCTCGCTATGTGCGATAATAATACTACTTACACATAATTGGTGAATACCTCTGCCCAATCCTTCGGGAATTACAGGTGTGATGTTATGTAACTTACTATACAAAACATTGCTTTAATAGTGGTCATATAACTGTATTGTACCTGTTTTGGTACTTTTGGGAGGCACGTTTATCGTTAGGTAAATTGAACATAAATGATTGAACAGTCTGATTTAAAAGCTATCGGTATTTTAGTTTGGTTTTACAGTTGATAATAGTAGCAAATAATTATATGTTAAGACGATGCACCTAGAATAAAATTGCTCTACCACAAAAGGTAAAAAGAATTACACATTCTTTTTACCTTTTGTGGTAGAGCAATTTTAAGTTTTTCAGTTTGCATACACACGAGTTTTTAACACGATACCGTAGAGTAACGTTGGACAGCTTAGGGTTTCTTAACTTCGTTACAAATTATTTTCATACATGCTGACTTATTCGTGTAGGAACAGACCTGTAGAAGTTGTTTTTCCTTTGGCGGGATTAACATTTTTAAGCTAAACAAGACCTGCACTCGGAATTAGAGGTCTAGCATTGCTTTTAATGGAGGGATTAAAATGTTAACACAACTTCTTCCTAGCACTTCTCGAATACTTCAATTAATTAATATCGAAGTTGCAACGTCACCCTCTCTGATCAGCCGATCGATTCTGTCTGTGCGCTGTCAATAGTGTCAATCCCTAGAATTAGTTGGAATGACAGTTCACTCCACGCTCACTTCACCTAAGTTTTCACGGTGAGATGGTTACAGAATCGCACTGCTGAAGCCTTAGTTTCAATCAAAACGCCATAAACCTACATAAAGAACAAAAAAACCTGTTAGTTTAATGACTTCATTAACACCGTTGTCTCTGCTTCTAACAATGGTAGCAATTACACAATTTTCATATTTGTTTCCGACGCGGTCTTAATTACCCAACATCTGCTACGGTGTGACAGACAGCCATAACTAACTCTTCACAAACACTTATTGTCTGTGGGAATCTTCATTGTCGTTAATAGAAACCGTACTATGATTTAGAAAGCGTAAGTCACTTTCGCGTTTTATTCCACTGGGATTTTTTACATTGCTCCGCTGTTATAACTCTGTGACTCAATCGTTTGAAACAGTGAGGTAATGGATTGGGTGTTAAGCGTGTGATCGTATGCTAGAGATTTTAAATCAGGTAATTATAAATGGTGGTTTTTTGAGCAATTGGAGTTTACAGCATTTTTGATGTAATTATTGGTTCTCTCTTTACTTTCGCTAGTTAAATCTCTAAACTTACTGGGAAAATATTCGTTTGCCGGTACTTAAGGGAGATTTATAGTTTTTACGAAATGAGGCGCTATGTATTCCTCGTAAATTGGAACAAGCAGCAGAGTTGATAGTTGATACTTCCAGTACCTGGTAGCTGTTACGTGCTTCGGTATAAATGAATTCCATGTAAATGAAATTGGAAACGGCTAACTTTAAACTTGTCCATATTTTACGATTCCAAGTAAACACTGGAAAAGCGACCGTTCGAAAAGATAAAATGGACTGCCTCATTGGTGCAGTGGTCGCAAGCGCTACTGCTGAGCTAAGAGGTCCTGGGTTCGATTCCCAGGTCGGGCAAAGTGTTATTGGGTGTTTCTATCTGTCATGTCTTAGGCAGCCCGGAGCCTGGTTAAAGGCAATAGGCTCGCTCCCTATTATATGGGAGTTACACATATTTTTTTAAATGTGGGTGTACTAAAGGCCCAACTCTAACCTCTCACCTCTAACCCATAACCTAGTTGTTAAAAAAGTATTTTTGTTGATGAACCGGATTTTATAGGTATCTACTTTCAGAGCGTAACTTGTATACAGGGTTAATTTTCAAAGACCAGCCAAATTTAAGGGTGTGGTACAGACCATCCAACTGAACAACTTTCTCTATGTGACCAATATCGTAATCGCGAAAAATTTATCAACTGCCCCATAGAAACCTTCAATACTTACTCGACCTAAACGTATGGGACGGCTGAGTTTTTATTCGCGATTACGATGTTGGTCCCATGGAGACTGGCCAATTGTGTGTGTACTATAAATAGGTACACTTCTGTCCCACTTTTCGGGATATAAAAAGACTTGACAGTATTTAAAAAAAAATGCAAGTTCCAATTAAGACAAAATGTTTAATTAAAATATGGGTTAACTGGTTAAGCCAAGTGGTTTAGCAACAGAAGTCTGTTTGACCGACCTAATCTATTCTAATTACTCGTATTCATCAAAACATGAATTCTCAAAACGGTGAAGGAAAACATCGTGAAATCGTCATGTCCTAGTACCAACAATTCGGAGACATGTGACATCTACCAAGCCGCGATGGGCCCGCGTGGTAGATTACAGCCCCCTCTCGAAAGGAGGAGGACTGTGCCCCAGCATTGGGAATATTACATGCTGATTATGCTATCAAAACAAAAGAACGAGGAAAGTTTCACAGCAATCAAGCTAGTCGGTCTAGCATTAAAACATAAAACAAACAAGCAGACAAACTTTCCTTAGATTAAGCAACTTTTACCCACGTCTTGTGGCATCTACAGTACATTAAGTAAACTAGTTCTTAACAGCAACAACGCCATGTATTACAAAGTTTTTTTTTTTCATTATATAATAAGCTATACATTAAAAGTGTGTAGTCCCCACAGTCGATGTTAAAAACAATACGCAGTGAAGTGAAAACTACAGCTTATGTAATGAATAAACAATGTTGTTAATTTTACATAATTATTTTAATGTGCGTGGAAGTTATGTGCAGAAAGCGGGCGCGGTTGCTTACGCGGGTTGCGACTGTGACGTGGGAAAAATATTTGAAAAGCCAGATATAAAACAAATGAAGAAAAAAAGATATATAAATCGGAAACAAATGAGTTCTTTTTAAGAAAAGAAGTGTTGGTAACTAACATCAAAAGGCGACTTTAAAAAAAATTGCGAAATTAATGTGATTTCACGCACGATTCCACCATCAGAATCAATACCCTTTGCTGAGCGGGCCTCTCTTTTAATAGCCTTACGTATTACATAAAAAAAACTCGTGAGGTAATAAATAGAAATTACAAAACTAATCTCTATTTATGAGCAGTTACGGAATCAATTATATAGGGCCATTGGTGTTTATCAGAAATCCATATCGTTGGTTATTAAAAATCAACCCACAAATCTAGTTAAGATATAATTTCTTTATGGGAAGACTCAATAACATCGGCGGGTTCGAACCCAGGACCCCACGCTACGCCGTGATGCCGTCTACAAAAGTGTTATTTTGTTATTGATCAAAGGTAGGAGAAGGTAGAAATTTTGCCAGACTCATGTTGCATTTCCTAGTTCGTCAGATAAACTCTCAATATTCAGGTATAACGAAAGATTTCCTTAACGTAATGTGTCAAGATATCGCACCATCATCATTATCATCACTCGCAGCCTTGTTCCACCCAGTGCTGAGTATAGTAGGTCTCTTTTGTGCCATGCTTCCCGGGTACTTGCGAGTCTCATCTCACCATAAGCACTGCCGAATGTATAACCGGTTAACCTCGTGGGGAATTTAAACGGTGGATCAGACAGTATTTTCTATTCAGAATCGCTCTCGGTTGCGTTCCCGCTCCTCTTCTCAATAAAACCTCCACCTCGCGTCACACATGCTGGCTAATTAGTCCAAGAACTATTGCGAACGGCCATTATTATCGCTCAACAAATCAACTGTCCATTCAAGAATGTAGCCACGAGAATGTTATGAAACAAAACGCACATTTGATTTCCGAAAAACATAAAATTAATTATTGTTGACCCTCAATTTTATGATACACCAAATACCGCAATGAATACCACGTTTTAATAATATTTATATACATGCATTCATAGTTATTTTCGTCCGCATTTTTAACTGAGTAGAATTTAAAAATATGAGGATGGAAAACTTTGTTAACACTTTAAAATACGTTCCTTCCTTCTGTCCTTGCATATTGGTGAGTGTTTCTATATTTTTTCTGCTGTTCGGACATCCTTTATGGTGGGGAGTCACAGAGCTCTTCCTTATGTTCTTGTTACATATAAACTGACGACTTCTTCCCATGGAGGTAGGCAGAAACTATAGAATGCCACCTGCTATGATCCTTACGTACTCCTGGTGCTTCCTTTACGTTCATAACATCATTGTCTAGTTTTAGTATACGGGAAACCATAATACAATTGCATATTTGGGGCGGAGACCTCGTGGCCTATCCTTCGGCTTAGCTTAGGCACCAGTCTCCCACAATATTTTTCTTTAAGCCCATGACTGGACAATAATGTTTTTTTGTTATTATTTTATAAGGATATTGTGGTGAGAAAATAAATTAATATTATTATGTCGTTTATTTATTTAAAGGTCTTATTTTATTACATGTTTAAATATTAGTATAAAAAAAAATAACATTTAAAAATATAAAAAAATAGTGATCCACCGGTGGCGGGAGCAGGGTCCAAGCTACCGGTGGTTAGGGCTCCAGAGACAGAAACCTCCTCACAATGCGAGCCGTATCGAGGAGTACTGCCTTCTGAATCAGGCCCTTGATCCAACCGCCTAACGAGAGCCTCGATAGATGTTGATCGAGGCTTTCGGCCATCAGGCCATTGGCCGATACGACAATCGGCACAATGATAGTCGAGCTCACATTCCACATGTCAACAACCTCGTGTGCTAAGTCAAGATATTTGATTTGTTTATCTTTCTCAGCTTTCACGAGGTTCCCGTCATGTGGAATGGTAACATCGACAATCATTGCGCGGCGCACTAATCGATCTATCACCACTATATCAGGTTTGTTGGCGACAACAGTCCTGTCAGTGATGATAGACCGATCCCAGTACAACGTGACATGGTCATTTTCGAGAACTGGGTCGGGCACATACTTGTAATATGGTACCTCAGAGTCGACAAGTTTATATTTCAAAGCAAGTTGCTGGTGAATAATCCTGGCGACTTGGTTATGCCTGTGCAAGTACTCGCTGTTAGCCAGACGAGAACAACCAGAGATAATATGTCTGATGGACTCACCCGGACGGTGGCATGCCCGACACACGTCAACCGTCCCGTCCTTCATAATATATCTCCGGTAGTTATTCGTCAAGATAACTTCGTCCATAATTGCACAGACAAAACCTTCAGTTTCCCCGAAGAGGTCACCAAAACGTAGCCAGGATACGGACGCTAAGAAATCTACATCGGGCTCATGAAGAGCCCGATAGAAGCGCCCGTGAAGTTCCTTGCTTTGCCATACCTTCTTGCGGTCATCGGTAGTAAGTACTACAGGTTTGCGCCAGTTCTCTTTCGCCATGGAGAGCGGGGTGAGTCCCTTGTCCACTGCGACCACATCACGGTGCATACCCACTTCGGTTTTTAGAAAATATTCCCTGAGACTGCACACCTCGCGGTTGTGGAGGGTCTTCGCATTTAAAAAGCCTCGACCCCCACATTTTCGCGGGATATACAGTCTCATCACCGATGATCGTGGGTGATGCATCCGGTTTGCGGTCAGCAGTGTACGGACCCTTCTATCCAGGGCATCGAGTTCAGTCTGAGTCCATTTGAGTATGCCGAAAGAGTACATCAAAACCGGCATGACCCAACCATTGAAGGCGCGCACCTTATTTCCGCCCGAAAGAAGACTAATTAATACCTTCTTCAGGCGACAAAAGAAGCGCTCCTTCAATGATTGCTTCATGTCAGCATCGTTGATGCCTAACGCTTCCGACATACCCAAATACTTATAGCTTTCGGATGAGGAAAGGGATCTAAGGTGTATGGAATCCGAAAGTGGAATTCCCTCGGATTCCATAATCTCCCCCCCCTTTACATGCATGACTGCACATTTCTCCACACCAAATTCCATCCTGATGGCACTACTGAAAGTTTCAGTTACCTTCAGTAGCTCCATCAGATGCAATTTGTTGGAGGCAAAGAGTTTCAAATCATCCATGTAGAGGAGGTGAGATATGACCTGACCACCTCTCCTCAACCGGTAGCCTAGACCTGAGTCCTCCAGCAGTGTGCTTAGAGGATTCAGGGCTAAGCAGAACCAAAGTGGACTCAAACTGTCGCCCTGAAATATTCCCCGCTTAATCCATACAGGCTCATCATTCCCCTGGATCTGTCGACACCCTGGATAGCGAAGGACCGTCTTCCATTGCCCCATACACGACTCAAGGAAGGTGCGTAGAGTTGCATCTATCTTGTACAACTCCAGCACCCTCATGAGCCATGTATGTGGTACCGAGTCGTAGGCCTTCTTATAATCTATCCAACATGTCGACATATCCTTGCGGGATCGGCGAACCTGTTGGCTAATGGCCATGTCTATGAGGAGAAGCTCCTTAGTACCGCGGGACCCATTCCTACATCCATTTTGAGAGGCAGACATAATCGAGTTACTGTCAATGTGCAAGTTAATTTTCGCTCTCAAAATGGATGTAAGAAGTTTGTAAACCGTCGACAAACATGTGATCGGTCTATAATTCTTGGGTTCCGCGGGACTACCTGACTTATGGAGCAGGTGGGTAACGCCAGTTGTTAGAAACTGTGGTAGCGACCCAGACTCTAAGGATGACTGGAACTGAGATGCCAGGCAAGTGTGTGAACTAATTAGCCATTTTAACCAAAAGTTATGCAGTCCGTCCGGTCCCGGTGATTTCCAATTCGGTAACGGACGGACTGCTCTGGCTACGTCTAATGGCGTAATTACGATTTTTTCCATTTCTGGTATAGTTCCACACACTCGCTCGATATTCCGCATCCAGCCACCCTCAGCGTGACAGACGGGCACCGACCAGATGCTGCGCCAGAATGCACTCGTGGTGGCATCATCCGGGCGGCACACGTCCGTCACGTTTTGTTCAGGTCGCTCCCAAGCTCTGTATACCCACCTCTCATCGCTCTGGAACATGCGATTCTGCGTGTACCGATCAACCCGCCGCTTATACCGCCGAATACGACTCGCCCATGCACAAACTTTCTGCTTCAGGAAGTCGATGCGCTCTGTGACATTGGACATGTATTCCCGAGGGCTGATTCCAGTCCCCGAAAATGCCTGTCTCACAAAGCGCATCACTCGTGGTCGTGTATTGCCCTCCCTGAAGCAGTATAGTTTGCCGATGAGTACCCTGGCCCCATCGATACGACGCTCGATCCTGCATTGCCAGGCAGGTACGGCTGGTTTTGGTCGAGTAGCTGCGTCACAATTGGGAAACTTGACGTTAGCTAAACGACATGCCGCCACAGCCGCGCAATACAGGATTGAGTGTGTATCAACGAGATCCTCGCTGCTCTCGAAGAAATTCTTGAGCTGCGAGTCCAAGGCACACACCAGCGCCCTATTTTTTTTGTGCATAGGTAGCCGTGGTATTCGGGGTCTAAGTTCGGTTGGAGTAGACCTATACTCGCGAAACGCATCCTCCAGTGCGCTCCTCAGTCGGACGTTGCACTGGCTACTTACTGTGTCAACCCTATCATCATCTTCTTCAACATGATTGGACCGCGGCAGGATGGCATCAGTAGTTGACGTTTGTGCCGCGGTTTGTGCCAGAGTCGAGACGATTTGGTTGCTCAGTACCTCTGAGCGCAGCCTATCAAGTGCGATGTTGTCCAACCTGTGATTGCGTTGGATGACCCGCACCTGATCCGACAGTCGTTGGGCCGAGACGTTGACGGTTGGTTCTAGTTCCTGGAACAGAGACAGCAACCTATCACGGTACGCAGTGAGGTTAGTTCCCCCCTCTGTAGACCCGTAGTATGCGCGCATGACGTTCTCGTTCATAGACTGAGTCCATCTCATGCGCTGCACACAACCACCGGCAGCGGGGACCCGGCTCGGGGCCGGATGGCCCCTAAGTCCCAAGCTCCTCGGTGGCCGGCCTCTCCCCTGCCGACGTACAGGTGTTGGCGACGTCGGCGGGGAAAAATAGTCGTCGCTCGAGCTCGACGCAACTGCTACGGCCGGTGTCACAGCACTCTCGATGGGGCTGGATTCCGGCAGCGGCGGGGCGGGGCTGAGCGACGACTCCGGAGGTGGTAGGCGTGCGCGGCGAGCTGCTAATCTCGTCAACATCTTCTTCAATCCGTTTTTGTCGTCATTTTTCACGTTTTTATCTATGAGGTGACATCTGTCATGTCACCTCCGGTTCGCCAGTTTTTGATGCTGTAAGTCTATGTTGTTCATTGTATAATTATTTAAAATTAATAATTTTGGTTTTCCTGATAATATGGTTTCATGTATCGAATATAAAAACTGCTTCTAAAAATTATCTATTATAAAATTGTGAAGAGACAACAAAAGAGACGTTGACGTTGACGTTGGTGTTGCTAGCTTATTATTATTATTATTATAAATCAGGTTATACACGCACGTTGGTTGGGAGTACTACCTATGTACCTGACCTTTCTAAAGAACTTCATCAATAAGGTCAATGTCCCCCTAGGGCTTCCTCCCGGCGTTACCATCCACAATCTGCTTTATATGTACTATTTGATAGTCGCCTTTTATTCATCCTCCCAATATGACCAAACTATCTAAGCATATTCTTTTAATTTTTTGTTACTACATCTTCTTTTAAACCGCATACATTGTCACATAATTTCTCAGCATAGTCATAGTCACACATGCTTTGCAAGGAACGCATTTCCAAGTTTTGTTAAAACTACCTACATAACAGGTATCTAGGTATTATTAGAAATGGATTTGATGGCCAAAAACGAAAACTAATACAATGATTGTTACGAGTAGATTTTCGATAATCAAACCTTCTGATATTGTATGCGAGAAAAAATAATTCTTTTTTCAGAATTTTCTCAGTTATTATGCTTTTAGTTGTTGTAACTATGGATATTCTCTGAATGCGTAAGTGATTGCCGAAAGCGGATATTTTGCCGAAAATTGCCGAAAACCCAAACCTCCTTATTACAAAACAAGGTTTTTCTTTCGATCAGGCTTAAACCACTGACCCAGTTATTGAATTAAGAACCCAACTGTTATAGAAATGGAGTTCTTTATACAAAAATTACAGCTTAGTTCGGTGCTAAGTTGTCATTTTAGTATTAAGAACTTTGCCTAAATCGAAATAAAGTTCGAAATATAAGTACTGGCTCAATAGTTTAGGCTAGAACTAAAGTTAGGTTTCGTTTTGTAATAAGACGGAAAGTAGATATTTCGGCTGAAAATTGCTGAAAACCAAAATCGAAATTCATTCGGACTCTACCGATGTCCGATAGGTTACTTAGCCTGGTACTCGTAAGTGCAGCCGTCGACCCTTGTGGACGGCGGCCGTCGACGAGGGTCTACGACTGCAGTTGCCCCTGCCTTGTGCATGCATAATATTTTATCAAACTGATAATTTTACAGACAACTGTTACGAGTATCACTGACCATCATTAGTGATAACAGTAGTTTTTAAAATTATCAGTTTCAAAAACAATTGTGAGGACAGAAGAACATGATGATATAATAAGGCTACTTTGTTCAACAATGAAAAACATTAGATTAAATATCCTGTATCATGCCCACCATGCAGCTAATTGATAAGAGTACAAATTCCGAGCACACGAGGTGGGTCGTAGGAAGCTAAAGTAAATTAAAATAATTGCATTACGTTTTAATAAGCGGATTATTGAGAAGGAAACAAGGCAAGCCTAGATACAACTTGGATCTTTAACCAGGGCCGCCTACTGGGTATTATTCCTACTAATATTATAAACGCGAAAGTTTATATGGATGGATGGATGTTTGTTACTCTTTCACGCCAAAACTACTGAACGGATTTGGATGAAATTTGGCACACCGATAGTTTCCAACATACATCCTATGGATTAATGCATAGGACTTTTTATCCAGATATTCAAACGGGATCTAAACTTATGTGGGTGAAACCGCGGCGCGCAGCTAGTAATATATATAAGGTTTAGTTAGATGAACCGTCGATATGAAAAACTAAGAAGAGAAATAATACTGCCTCTTCTTCGTTCTTCGTTATCGACGGTTCCAACAAAAGTTCCATCTTCTTATTGGTAACTGTTAACGTGCATCATCCCACTTCTGGGCAAATGCCTCTCCCCCTGACATTTCAGATTTATTTATTTATTTTTAGCTCTTACTATCTGTACAGATCTTAGACCTGATTTGATAGTGTGGCTATCCAGTATTATTACCTAATATTATTTCTAACGGCTATTTATACAGGATATAATTGAATAGGTGGGACAAAAAACATATTTGAAGCCGACATATTTGAAGAACTTTGAGAGAACTTAGATAAAACTTATTAAGCGTATATAAAATGCGATGCGGGAAAACGATTTCTTGCCATTGACTTATAGCTTAGCTGTGCCACACTTCTTTTATCTGTTCTGTGTGTGCCACAAATATAGAAATGCAGGTATATTAATTCAAAGAGATTACGAATTGAGTATTATATTCCCTTACAAACTGCGCTCGCAGCAGATTTTAATTAAAAGCTGTTGAATTGGTAAAGAATGCATGTTTGTTTGACCCAATTTCCATTCAAATACAGAAACATGTAGGTCATAGGAATTTATTGAAATAAATTCTTCATTCTTATTAGTGCACATTGCAGAGGTTCAGTCAGATTCTAGGCTATACTGGTTTTTAGGGCAAGTGCTGACGTAACAAAATGCATCTCATTAACCTACCTACGACTCTTAGGTTCTCACTTTCGAACCCAGTCAGGTGCGCGCTTAACGCATGCAATTTGCCGTTGGTTTCCATACGACATTTTTACAAATCCGACAAATTAAAAACCAATATTCTATTTTACCGCACATTTAACTTTATACCCAGTTTCGGAATTGAGAACTGGTAAAACGCTCCTTTAGCATTATTTAACGTAAGTAATAAGATAGCATAACATGGACAGGTCCACTCAATCTGTTTGGAACATAGATTTACATTTCTATGGTGTGGAAGAACCACACAGATTGTGTGGACCTTTCAACCTATCCTGTCAAGTGTCCAGTCTGTTGTCTTCAAAAGACCATTTCAGACACCAATCTACATGGTCTTCGCATGTTCTGACCAAGATAATGTCCGGACTTTAAAACAGTGACCAGTGATCAGTGACCTCTGAGTTGGTTTCGGCCTTTCTTCTCAGAGTAGTCAGATAGGAAACGCCGACCTCATCTAGTTTTTAAAAATACGATTGACGTGTAAAAGTGTTTGTACAAACCTGCTTACAGAAATAAAATCATTTATCATTTCATGGCGGCTGTGCAACAGACTCAAAAGCATTCCTCTGACTTTGACTTTGAACTTGCTGCAAGTTTACTACCGTGCAGTGGTACAGTTACCTACTTTGCAAGTTTACTACCAATCGTTGACATTGGAAGTCAATTCCTTTGACTTTGAGCTTCCTTTTGCATAGGGACAATATAAGGTAGAAACTCGTTTCGCGCTGGACGTGCCCTTTCTAAGAAATGTATACTCACATTTTCTCATTGATTGCAGTGATTTATTTATTCGCAGCAAAATAAATATAGTGTAGCTGCATTTACAGTTCTACAACGAACTAAACTTTGTTTGTTTGTGTGGAAGACGAGATGGTTATACTCTCTATGATATTTAGGCCAGCTTAGACCACAGACCACTTAACGCTCAACGAATTTAAAACAACGTTCTGTTTCTGTCAATATTGTTTGAAGATTACAGAGGTAGAATTATGTTTTAAATACAGGGTGGCAGGGACATCGACGCGCAAACTGTAACCATGACTTCAGCACATGAGTTTAGACTCCATAGCGAATTTTTTCGTCGGTTATCGAAAAAAAAATCTTCTGTTTCATAGAAAAGTGCAATACAAAATGGTACGAACAGCATTTTTTTTTTTTAATAACCGACGAAAAATTTCGACGCTATCGGGTCTAAACGCATATGCTGACGACGCACGCAACGCAACGCAACGCATGTGCGGTGTCCCGCAGGGAGCGGCCCCAGAACCGATCCCTGCGGGACACCGCACGACATCTCTCGGCGGTTCCAGTTCCCGTCGCGACCGAGGTAGATGACGGCTCTGTCCATCAAATACGCCCCGACTACTCGACGGAGGTAAGTCGGCAGTTCGGCACCCGGTGATACCGGAGTGCCTCCCCAATGCAGCTCCAGGGCAGGGTGTTAAACGCGTTGGCGATGTCGAGTGACACCGCCACGACGACCCCACCCCGGGACACCGCGTCCCCCGTCGTGAGGGCTCTCACGCGCATGATGGCGTCCACCGTCGAGCGCCCCTTGCGGAAGCCTAACTGGCTATCCGCAAGATCCGGCCCCGTCCTCACCAGGTGCCCGACGAGGCGGCCCGCAATCACTCTCTCAAAGAGCTTGCCAACCGGACGGAGAGTCCGCAGGGCGCCCTGGCTTCTGAATGAGGACCAGCTTCCCCATCTTCCAACGGAGTGGAAACTGGCCTTTCTTCATACATGCGCTTAAGAGCGCCTCCAGTCGAGGCTCGAGAGCCCTCGAGGCCAGGACCCAGGCTTTACCCGGCAAGCCGTCGGGACCTGGAGCGGTATTTTTGGCCTTCAGCCTGCCTATCACCGCTCTCAGATTTACCCCGGTCACTTCAGGGATGTCGTCGTCGTCGTCCGCGTGGTCCGCTTCGTGCACCGCTACTGGCGGAGCCATAGGCGGGGGAGTATGCTCCCCCCGTGAAGGGAACAGAGCGCTCACCCGCTCCAGCCCCAGCGCCCAGCTGGTGGAGGAGGCTCCACCAGCTGAGGGCGGAGACTCTGCGTCAATTCCGCACCATTTTGTAAGGGCGCCCCCATAGATCTCTGTTCAGAGTCTCCAACATCTCCTCACGGGCCATATCCTTGGCCCGCTGAACAGCCTCTTGGAGGGCGGTCTTCGCCGCTCTGTACTCCTCGTACAGCTCCGCCTCCGTGGCTTCCGCATCCGGAGGGCGGATGCGGAGCCTGTGGTGCCTGGTGTACCGGTGTCGCGCGTCGACGCACGCCTTGCGTGACGCCTCAACCTCCTGCGACCACCAGTACACCTGACGTCGGGCGCATCCTGGCCGGGCTCGGGGCATTGCCATGTCACAAATCTGATGTCGACGTGTGTGACGTCCGCGCAGCCGACGAAATTATAGCCACTGAGCCGTTAATCCACCCAGTTATCCCTGGGCGGGACAAAGTACGGCTCAGCGACCACGGCGATGTTAATCGACCACTGCGCCATGCTCCGGAGCAACAGGTCCTGAGCGCAGGCGCAGTGGTTGATGTTCGCCTGGAGGAGGCGTAGAGGAGTCTTTACTCCTCCATTTCAGCACCCGCCCGGGCCTCTTGTGAAGGCCCTTCAGCAGTGGCAGCGACGGTGGTGGTGGCGACGGCGGTGGAGGGCCTGCCTTTCCTCCTGGCTTCGGCGGGTGGAGCGCAGGACTTGCTCTCCGCCCGCGGATCGGCCGGATCGGTCGGATTTATACTTGGTTGTTCATTATTTTAAGCCCGGTTTCTGAGTTAGCTATTTGACAGTGTTATTGGGTCCATATCCCATTTCTGAAAACTTAGTTGAGGAAGAAACCTGACATTATAGAACAAAATATTGTCGATATACTATGGATTAACGCTTTGTTTTTGTATAAATAAAAGTCCCTCGAATTGTCAGATCCTATGTTATAGCCAACTGCCGCGCGAAACAATTGGGACATTGCCGACTTCCTTTAAAAAAAATGGCGGTTTACCGCGGAAGAAGATTGCGCTTGCGGCTGCGGCGCATTGTTGATACAAGAGTGAAAAATGAGCGAGCGTACTTTAAACAGTAAGAGAAATAGCTAAAGATAACCACTGCATGGTTTCAATCAGTAGATAATCAATATACCAGTTTCCCGAGACGGGGAAACTCATAGAGACTTTTTAGAAAGGAAAAACAATTGACAGCAGCTTTTCTTTTCTAAGATCTCTGATCAGTTGATCCCCATCGACAATAAAGCGCTTGAAGACAATCGTTAAGCGGCTGTAATGACATCATTCCGCTGACCCGCTTCCACAGCGTCACACCGGTTCCCAACATCACGAGAGAGCATGTGAACTAACTGACACGATTTCAACTTTCTTATGATTGATGCCTCGCTGAGCGTGTATTTGACTGATTCAATGATTAGTTTTGCATTAATTAGTGTTGGTTTTGCTAATTATTTAGTGTATAGTCTGAAGTTAGTAAGAACAACTCGGAATTAATAAGATTTGGGGCACCAGCTAAGAACACTTATCAAAAATGAAAAACTGTTTTCGAAGTGAATCTGGGCGTATTAAACGCCTGAAAATAGATTTTACATTTATGCCACGCTCGAATTATTTGCGTTAACATATTTCCATTAATTAACGAGCTATTATCAACCTAAGTCAGTTGACCCATGATTTCAAAGTAAAATCAATTTCAATTTTTTTTCAAAGTATAAACGTGAACAAATGGTGGAAATTCAATTATACGAGAGAGTTAAGAACAGGCACAAACTGTGATCACCAATGATTGTGGGTGATGTAGTTACCTCATTTTCGCCACCAGCTCTCCCGACAACCACAAATATGACACTCTTGACCAAATATAACTATTTTTCATGGCTGCTGTTTTGGATTTTTTGTTATGGCATCAGTACCCTTTTTTTTGGATGGGAAATCATCAAATGACCCCTCCCGCTCTGGGTGGAGCGGATGGGAGTGTCAGACTCTTACTGACTAAAACCCACCCGTGTTCCTTCCTTAGCCCTTTCTGTTCCAGGGCAACGGTAACCCTTTCGGACGATCCTGCCGCCCTGGCAGGCTTCGGCCCTATCGGGCCCCGTCCTCTGCTGACATCTCTTTGAGGCGCGCGTGAACATCAGCACCCTGACACTAAAGACTAAAATTTTTTTTACGGTGTCCATCTTCAGCATCAAAATTCCCAAGAATCATAAAACTGACACCTACGACGAAAAATTAAAATAAACCGTTCTGGTTTCCATAATTTAATTTTCGTCATTAACCTCGAGAACTATGAAAACCTATGACCAAACATTTGCAATTTTTTTTACTGTGTACCTATCTAGAATCATTAATTTGACCTTACTTTCGGCAGAATCCGAATTGTTATTAAGACATAATTTTCAGTATCAAATCATATCCGATATCGACTTTGAAAGTTTTGAGATTATCTACCTTTTCGCACAAATAAGTACCACCAAAAACCAAAAAAAATACACAGATTCCCATGAAGAAAGTCGTGCAACCTTTCAATCCACTATCTTTGATTTGTGATGTGAACCGACTTTTGTCTTCAAAGCTATTATTATCGCATGCTAAACCCAAAACGAACTCGAAATTATTTGCAAAACTGCAGTAGTAGTTTGAGACAGTCGCTTCGCATCCTTCTCCTCGCAAACCCCGGAGTATGCTCTCGTTAAATATGGTCGCATTGACTGACTGCAGGTAGTTAGACTGCTGGTTGCAAAGAGTTACATATAATCCACTAGCAAAGCACACCCTACGTCCGAAGCCTCCATCCAGCAAGGTGCTGTTGGAGTTCAAGGCTAAACGAAACAAAAGTGGGCTCAGCCTATCGCTCTGAAATATTCCTCGCTCAATCCACAAATGCTCATCGTTCCCCTAGATTTACCGATTCTGGATAGCAAAGGAGCGTACTCTTCTAGCCAAAACGTGATCCTAGAAAGACACTTTAATTGCTTATTATCATAATCATTGATCACACTAGGTATAACTTTTTAGCGATAGGTGACTATAGGTAAAAATTAAATGTTATTTTCACACCTCACAAATTCTACCACACATCACCTTTTACCAGCCAACTAACCAGTCGCGAGTCAATAAGAAACCCCAAACCCAAAACTATTTTGATTGTCATTATTTAAATAACTCCATCACCAGCCGCCGTCTATTTGTTCAAAATTCCGAAACTTACAATTAATATTCAAACTAAGTCAGTTCATATTAAAACAAACCACTTGTTCATAATTATTAGTACCTACCTACTTATAAGGTAAAAAGAAAATTGGTTAGATTTTTTATTTATATTATTAATTATAATATAATCTAGGCAATTTCTATAATTTATTAACCGCTATAAAAACCAATTATAGAGAAAAAAACGTGTGCGGTCGGTGGAACCCCGTCATTAACGAAGTTCCTTACACGATACTCGCACGCACTCGTATATAATAGAAAGAGACAGTGAGGGAGAGGGAGAAAGTGGCATGGCATTATTTCATTAATTTATTATGTAGCCAATAAGTGTCTTTTTCAGCGTGAAGATTTCTACCAGTCAACTCCTCAGTCAGTCGTAAAGAAAACTCTTTCCAATAAAATTGCCTAGAATAAATCAATTCAAAGCTAGGTATTTTAGTTAATTCATCATGTACCATAAAATATGATTCCGTAAATATCTTTCATCCAATAACTCCTTCTTTCACTGGATTCGCAGAAAGTAAAACTACTAAGATCGATAGCAAAATCAATTTAAATCAACGGAAAAAAAACCAATTCCGAAATGTTAATTTATTTAAAACGTCTTCAATCTGCCAAGAAAGAGCTAAAATAAATAAGCCGACTGCTAAAAACAAATACATACATGTAGGTACTTATTTAAGTACCTATCATTATAATAGTTCTTTAAGTGACAAGATTTATCCCGGGCCGTCCGTTCGGGGCCCGTGATAAACCTCCCCTGACGGACGAGCCGCGTCGTTGCCGCCGCGATAGCTCGAAGCGCGGCAGGCGCGGCTTCGTACGGCAGCGCGCATGCGCCATGCCAATACCCGGACGTGAAATTAGGCAAACCACGTTCACTACAAAATAACCAATCATCATCATATATTTAAAAGTATAATATACTACTTTTGGGCAATTTTGCTGAAGGATACAATATTTTTGTGTAAACTAACACTAAATTAATTTGATCATAATTTATTTAAATACGAGTATGTTCGAATAGCTTTATTGTAATTTTTAATAAATATTATTAGTCAAAATTACCGGAATTTTTTAAACAAAATTTTTGCATTTAAATGCGCCTACAATGGATAATAATTTTGATTTATGTATCATACCTAGTTACATTATTATTTATAAAATGATCCCGTAATTATTTATCTTGTGTTATTCCGTACGCAAAATACGCGCATTGACGTGGAGTTGCGTAAACGAGCCCTTTATTACCCGTTAACTATTACCTGCCATAAGTTATTGATAGGTAACAGGAAGATTCGGAAAAAAGGAAAAATACCGTGATTATGAATAACATGTCGCACGACGCTCCGTTTGTCTCCGGGAGCCCGAGAGTCCTTACGTACATGCAGGACGCGCGCACACACACAAGTTTCCTGCAATCATCTGCATCTTTAGACACAAATAGAATTGTTCAACTGGTTTTTTACACGAATTTCTTTGTTTGATTAGTTAATTGTTGCGGAACCGACTCTATCGCAGTGGGAATTGCAATTGGAGCATGCGCACTGAAGATCAGATGCAGTCTGCTTACCAGTCTGATTTTTTCGGGCACATGTAGGTATTCTGTTCATATTTCGCTCGTAAAGGCTGATTTACTGTGTGTGTGGCTGTCCCTTGCCGTCTGTACGTGAAAAACGGAGACATTTGGACAGACACATAACTTGCAACTTAAAAGAAATAACTTAAAATAAATAAAGATGCAACAGTGAATAGTCAGTCATCTTTATTTGAAGACTAGCTTCGTGGAAGTCGTCACACACCATCATCTAGGTACTGAAATAACAGCCACATTTCCCGCCCGCCCTTGGTTTGCTCGGCTCCTGAGGGTCGTAGCGTAATGTTAAATAGTCTTTACCTAACCTTCCTCAAGAATTGGTTTATCAAATGCGAAAAGAGTTTTCAAATCCGACAGGTAGTTCCAGAGCGCGTAAAACAAAAAACAAACAAACTCTTGAGCTTTATTATTAGTATGTTCAGAATGGGTTTATAGGCTAGTTTCCTAAAAAAATCTAATTAGTTCGTCAGTTAGATTATCAAACAATATTGAACCCATATTTTTTCTTTTGTCAATTATATAAAAAATGATGAAGATATCGCCCGTTAAAGTTCCGCGTGACGTCACTTGCTTGCAACACTTTTGCAAACAAGTGACGTCACGACTCCCAACTCCCAAATTTTGACGCGCTTTATCTTTGTAATTTTTTGTTTGGATTGACAAAAAAAAATACGTGTCCATTATTTTTCGATAATCTAACTGATGAACTAAATATAATAATTATTTTTTTACCCAGGAAACTACCCTATTGATTGATAATTAGTGTATATTATCGAGAATGCTGCCATCGTCAATAAAAATAAATCTGAATGTATTGAATACGGGTTTATTGATTTGTTATCGCATACTGACATGTGAAAGGGTCAATGAGCCCGATCAATTTCAGACAGACATATCTCTATAGGTGTAGAGTTATTGCACAAGGGTGGTGGATACCAGCCGGATCGTGTATGAATCGAGTACTTAGACTAGGTCAGATAATATGTTCATGATTGGTTGTTGAACAAGCAACAGGCTGTAAGTCGTTTATCGTGAACTCTCTTCGAAATTACGGCGAACATGAAAAAACCAGATAATTTTTAAAACATTTGCTGTCGTTTCGTATGCAATTTTGCTTTTCACGTTCCGTTTCACGAAAGAAGTCCCGCGGCAATAAGTGGAACTTATTGTTATTATAGATAGTTAGCAACATTTCAACAATAACCCTTCCATCTCACACATCACCTTCCTCTATTTAAGACTGTGTATTTTATTAACCAGTGACTATATCACTGTGATATGATGTTGAGATAAATAAACAAATAAAGATTTATGTCTCCGTCGTAAGTATGCCTGCAGCGGGACTTTTTTCTTGAAACGGACCCTAGGTGACATACCTACATGGAAAATGAAAAGCATCCTATTAAATTATAACAAAATCATCGTCATCTGCCTAGCCTTTTCCCAACTATGTTGGGGTCGGCTTCCAGTCTAACCGGATGCAGCTGAATACCAGTATTTTACATGGATTGACTGCCTATCTGACCTCCACAACCCAGTTACTGGATAATACGAAACCCCTTGGTAAGACTGGTTGTCAGACTTTTGGGCTTCTGACGACCCGTAACGACTGTCAAAGATCCACGAATGACAGCCGGGACCAACGGCTTAACGTGCTTTCCGAGGCATGGAGGGGTCTGGGTATATGAAAATGTTCACCAATCCACGGACTAATCGCGGCAAAACAAAATAATATAATAATATTTCTATTATAAAAAAACATATTCTATAAGTTCACTTAAACATTATGTAACCGATACTGATACCAAATTTATTGTCAGACCCAAAATAAAAACATATACTAAAAAATTTGGAATCACAGGAATGTATGTAAAATGGCCCAATCTCCATGAACATTGTATAAATCTCGCACATCATAAACAGTTCACCATGACCGACTTGATAGAAGATCACTGTTAACAAATGAACTATGGATATGGATCTTGTAAACACTGAACTGCATACTCTATTTATATTGAGACGAAATCAGGCCGATGGGGCAAGACCGTGGAGCCCTTTACTAACCTCGTTTGTTTTTATATATAGTATCAATTTTGTAATGGTTGAGTAGATAAATAAATGTTTTATTTAATGTTGAACGAGTAAATTGGGATACGTTTATTGTGAGAGTTACAAAAATGCTACTGTATTAAATTAGTTAGGTATGTGTACTGCGTAACTTTTGAGTAGGTGTGATTCGATCATACATAGGATGGTGTTACTAAAATGATTTTAGTTCGTGGTTTGTATGCAAAGATTTTTTTGTGATGCGAGATTGTTTTTTTCCCTTTCCAAGACGGTAGAGCAAGTTAGTTTCTCTAACAAGAATGTTAGTCAGCTTCAGATATTTTCTTAGACAGTTAACGCCAAGTCTGCACTATTTATGTGCATAAAGTCGATAATTACTTATTTTTAAAATATAAGCTTTTATACATTTTTCTCACTAAAGGTCAGCTCTAAAATGCAATTTTCAATCTTTCTCTTATGGAATTATTTAAAAACTTAACAGATTTTTATGAATAGAAGTACAACTGGTAGAACAATTACATTCCACCAGCATTTCACAAGGGACTCATATTATTAAAATCTGACCCAGTTTCCTCTCCATTATAATAAAGTTTTTAAAACGTGCATAATAAACTAAACAACATCCATAATAAGGAATGTACCTACTATTATTGTTTTTAATAAATATTATTATTTTGTACCAGATTAAAAAAAAAAGTTTATCTATCAGCACCACACTTTCTTTGCGTAACGCAATTTCTATAATATTCTGAATCATTTTGAATGATTTTTCTTCACAGATTGAAGAGATTTTAAATAAATTAACATTTTGGAATTGATTTTGTTTTTCCCTGATTTTGTTATCAATCTTGGTAGTTTTACTTTCTGCGAATCCAGTGAAAGAAGGAGTTATTGGATAAAGGTAGTTACGGAATCATATTGTTCGATAAATGATGATTTAACTAAAAATCCTAGCTTTGATTTGATTTATTTTAGGCACTAGACAATATACAGACTGTGAAAAATTTCAACTGTCTGCCTTTTACGGTTCATGAGATACAGGCCGCTGACAGGCAGACGGATAGACAGCGGAGGCTTAGTAATAGGGTTTCATCGGCACCCTTTGCATACGGAACACTAAAAACTACAAATTGAAGAAAACGGTGGTACATCGCCAATGTATAAAATTACATCTGCGATTACAAGAAGTACAGATAAAAAATAAACTATTTCTGTACGACCATAGGAAGTCCATAGGTACTCACCGATTGTACCAGGAAACCAGGCGCACAAAGGATTCCGTTGCAAGTCGGTGCTGCTGTTGCCCACTCTAATCTCTAGATCCTGGAGCGGCTGATGACCTGGTAAAGAAGGAAAGGTTAATTAAAAAAGTACTGTGTAAGTGAGATGTTCGGAGTTCAGTAGCCCCAAACAATGCATATTTAAACCGTGAATATAAATTCCTAAAACATGTTTCTTTAACGCTGATTTCCTCGGTATTATTTGTGTGTCATAACGGCAACTTTCACGCAAATTATCTATTTAATTACCAATAACTGCAACGTTGGGTAAGTTTTACAAAACATTCGGCTCCGTTAGTTATATACCCAGAGCGGAGCAATGACCGTTGCCAATTAATTATTAAAGTAAAATGTCATTACTTCTGTCGTTCTTAATGGACGGCTGCGCACTTTTATTCATCATCTGGTATAGAAATGAAGCGCAAACTTTTTAAGTGTATCTGGTGAAAACTTTCTTTCATTTGTTCATTAGTTCACTCGTCGAATCAGCTCAGGGAAGGTAAGGATTTTGTGAAAAGGCTTCTCCTGCAGGGGGAGACTATAAAAGTCATTCGAGTAAAAACAAATACATGAAACTTAAATTACTACCTACCTGTGTAAAATCTTGGACTTATAAATATGCTCTGCACGCCAGAGAACGTATGCACATTTTTATGTTTATTTTCCGGAAATAATATGGAAATCTCATCTTATTTCCGGAATGTTATACTTTAGTACTAAGACCATTTCTAGGTTATTTTGCTGCACTAGGCTCGACATAACATTACGTAAATTAGATTTACCTCCAACTTTTCAAGCTTTGGTACGCACGACGACATATCAAGCTATGTATATATTTCCAGTATAAGCTGGCTTCTCATTGCACGAAAAGCCTATACAATGTCCGGTCAGCTAAAACTTGAAATGTATAGCTTGATGTGCTGTCGTGTGTATATATGCAACTTAGTGTAGTAGAGACATACCGCTTTATTCATACACGTTGCTTAAAGTTAAGCAGTGATTAGCGACTGTTTAACCATACATTTTTGACGTTTAAACGTTACTTAACTTTAGTCATCGTTTATGAATAAACACCTATGTGACCGCTTCACATTTCACATTGTGTTTTCGCAGTGAAAATAATTTATGGTTTATGTGGGTATATAGGATAACCTCATCAAAGTTCTACTTTGAACTAAAACTGGCGGTAGGTATGTAAATCAGGTCGACTGAATGCATTAAACACGTATTTTGGTATTTGTGGAGCCTTAACAAACTTAATAATGAACGTATGCAGTTGGCACATTGGTTTAATTCGTTCATTATTCTAGCTTAATGGCGAGGTAAGCTGTACCGCAGTGATAATGAACTTAATTGTAAGCTAACAGATTGCAGGATTGCATCCCGTCAGGGTAGGTCGTGAGCTTCGTTGTGACGCTAACGTATACCGGTGACTTGTGACAATAAAGTACATTCAACCATTCCTTAACCAGAAAACCTTTTGTTCAGCTCTAGTACCTACCTATCTGATAGATTGACTATGTATTAAGATTATGCATGATTTCAAGAATCCATAGCCCGATTCCAGCCTAGATTGGAGTTTAGATGGGTGTGAAACTGCCTTGAGCATTGTTACTCACCACAGCATCCTCTGGTGGTGACCCTGACGACTTTGACAGCATAATGCCTGAGCAGGTCAACTTGCCACCAAGGCGACGCCTCCCGCTGAGTCTCGGTGCACCGCTTGCCGTCATGCTCCGTTGTTTTCTCACCATCGTTGCCGTTGGCGGCGGCACCGCCACGGACTGTCGTAGACTGGTTTGCTGGCTTTCTGAACGCCACGTTTGTGCCTAGAATGTGAGATATTATTAACTTAATTATTGTGAGTTTAAGGTAGGAATTTGAATAAAACTATAGGAATAAAGGCCGACTTACACGATGTAAGTTGCGCTTAAGTGTAACAAATAACTTTCATCGTCTAGGCCTAAATAATGTTTAGACGGTGAAAATTTTTTTAGTGTTGTGTTGTTGTGGGCAGTGTTGTAATGGATGGTCACCGATCCACGAGCCGACCGCAGCAAGCGTAGCTTAAACAATGGACTATCATTTAGCCACGAATCATTTATCATTACTCGCTTTGGAGGCATAACTCAATCTCTATGTAATCTTTAATTAAGTTATGCCAAACGCAGCTTTTGTCAGTGTCAGTTCATCATATTTTGATTTGGTATTAGACATCTCCATTGTTATGCATTGTTTGGGGCTACTTATTGCCAGTATCGTACCGTGTAAATCAGGCTTAAGTATCGAATTATGACTTAGCATCTTTAGTCTTTTCACAAGCTCCATATTAATATTAACAAATAGGTACCGGCACAATTCACCTCGTTTATCCATATATTCGCCACAGCGCATTCGGCGCCGGGTACCCAGAAGCGTTTGAAAAGAGGCTGGTATAAAGGACCACAGTACAAATTCAGGATTTCTGACGTTATAATATAAGCTTCTTACCACAAAAAGGAGAGTCTGCAGTCCAGTCCCCCCTCAGTGTGCATTCCCTCTGATGAGCCCCGAACAGTTCATATCCGTCATCGCACTCGTATGTGGCAATCGTTCCTGGTACTATTTCCCCTGCTGGTAAGGATACCCTGGCGTTCGGAGGCACGGCAGGATGCCCACAGCGTCGGTCACCTGGAAAGAAACAGACATTTTAGTTTAGCTATTACTATAACAATGGTGGTAAAGTCGACACAGGGACTGGAGCGATCGGCGTTTGCACTACGGATTGCGGGTTTTTCCCCACGTAAGTAAGGCTTGAAGCCGAAGGGCAGTGGTGGACCAGTGGTGACGATCATGACTTACGAGTTGTAGGTCCTAGGTTCAAACCCTGACAGGCGCTTTACTTTGTGTAAGGAAAACATCGTGAGGAAACCGGCATGTCCTAGAACCAAAAAATTCGAGAACATCTACCAACCCGCACTGGGCCCGTGTGGTGGATTAAGGCCCACTCCCTCTCACAGAGTGGAGGCCTGTGTCCCAGAAGTGGGAACATTATGGGCTGATTATGCTAAGTAACCTAGTCAACCTTCGGCCGGCTACTGAGAATAATTCCTAGTCTAAAAACTAAGTAAAACTGCTCGACCTGGGAATTGAACTCTGTACATTGCCACTGTGACTAGCCCAACGATACATCGTCTAGCTAGCAGATATTATGAATTAACATGAAGGTGATGATTAATCTCATAATAATTAAAAGTGATATAAGAAATAGCACGATAATATTGTATTCACAAAGCGAAACAATATGTAAATGTATGATAAATAAGAACGTCATAAACATCAGACCAAAATAAACAATATTTTGAAGGTCTTCCTTTAAAAATCGGCATTTTATTTGATATATTTAATATGTTGATGTTACTGACGGATTAATCCAATAAAAATGCGGGTAGAAATTGCTTTAAAATCTGCATTTTGTAGGAGTAAAATCCGACTCAAAATGCGGTCCGAATAGGTAGAGCGTCGCTTTTCACGGCTGATTAAAAAGTGTCATGTTTTTAACAAGCGAAGTAGCAACTGTAGAAGACCACGAACACAAAACTGTAGTAATTAATTTAACTAATTCAGTGCAACAAAAATAAAAGACCAATCCATCAACTTGAGACTTCTCTAAGGTCACAAACCATACAAGGGTCATACAACGGCCTATAGGAAGGCCTTGCTATCGCTGTTTTCTTACTGACACGAGGCCAGACAAATGTAATAGGCATTACATGTAAGCTTAATTTTTAATAAAAACAATAAAACATTCAATTTTTAATCTTATAACTTCAGTCTAGAGTCTAGATTTAAATACGCATGTCTTACGGAACTGTAGAAATATCTAGCAGAACGCTCGTTTATACACTAATGCCATGCAAAAAGAAACGCGGAAGCCACAATCACGTATTCCATAGATTTTTACAATTCAGACTAGTTGAATTATATCGTAACATGCGTGATACATTCCTGGTAATGTTCCAGCTAATTGGAAAACATGTCTCTGTAGTGGCGCAATGTAACGCGATCTTATCGTAACGTCTTCACGGATTCGATCGTTAGGTAATGAGTGAACTGAATGCAATACTGGTAGGGGAACTTGAGAAAAACTGATAGCGTTGGAATCAATTGATCCGCTTATGGATGTTGGAAGAGCTAATTGACAGGGGGATGTTTTATGGAGCCCATATGAAACAGCGGCGTCGATACGGACAGAGCAAGTGAGGTATTGTAAAAAAAGTTGTCAGACTTATCAATGGTGATGAGATAACGACATCGATAGGTGCCTGTGATATTGGATATCTACGTCGATCACTGCTGACGGCTATTTGGTGCAAGGATACAATTAAAAGACGGGAGGGGCCGGTGGCTAAATAATAACAGCCGCAGAGGTCGATCGATCAGGTTAAGCTGCGCTTGCCGCGGTTGGTTTGTGGATGGGTAACCGTCTTTACATACCGAGACCCCTCCGTGCCTCGGAAAGCACGCTAAGCCGGTGCTACCGGCTGTCATTCGTGGATCTCTGACAGCCGTTACGGGTAGTCAGAAACCCGAAAGTCTGACAACCAGTCTTACCAAGGGACATCGTACATATTACCCAGTAACTGGGTTGTGGCGGTCAGATAGCCAGCCAGCAGGAGGCAAAATACTGGTACTCAGCTGTATCCAGATAGACTGGAAGCCGACCCCGACATATGTAGTTGGGAATAGGCTAGACAGATGATGCAATTAATAGACGAATCTTTATAACAGTTCAATGCCAGAAAATTTCCAATAGACACTTCACTATGCATTTTTTTACATCCAAAAAAAACTTTTACATTGTCTTCCAACGATCGTTGTGATTAAAGTCGTGGAACGCTGTACATATATTGCTTGCTGTATTTTTAGAATTTATTTCATTAACCTGCGTTGATTTCATTGTATGAAATTGATGTGAGAAATCGTTGAGAAAATGTTCCTAGGTAATATGACACGTGTATTACCTAGGAACATTTTGTCGTCCAAAAATAACTGTCACCTAACTTTAAAAATTGATCGTAGATTTTGACGCTATAAATATCTCTTTGACGAAAAAACTCATATTCAAGAATGTATTTTAAAACTATTTGATGTACATATCTATATATAATATATCTGGAATAAAATTGTATTTTCCTTTTGGTCCTTTCATGTAAGATGCGAACTAAAAATAGCTTTGCATGGAAATAGAATAGAGATACATATGACGCTAGATTTTTGTCAATATCCAAGTACGGGTGTAACCTTTAAAGCAGGTTATAAATGATACGTAGGTATGTCTGACACCAGACTGGTCAGTACGGTGGAGGTCGTTTGGCTTAGTATTGTTATTAATTAATAGGTACCTACCTGTTATATGCACTAACAAATAATAATAATATATATTAGACCAAGTGGTAATATGTAGCTAGACAGAGGAACACGTCAAGCAAGAATGAACGAAAACGTCCAAGTTTCTTAACATGTAATAAACTTGGACGTTTTCTATTTGGAAGCGTTTGTAAGTCTGAAAATGATTTAAATCGTATGATTAGCCTAACCGTACCGTGTTAAACGATGGTCGCGTGTCTGTTTCGTTTGGCACCTCTGACATACACAATGTGGCTGAGACTTGACTTTATTGTCATGGAAAAGCCATTATGAGCTATGACCACACCAGCAGAGCCATGACGACACGGTTGGCGCAGTGGCTGAGCGATCGACTGCTGAGCTGCGTGTCGCGGGTTCGATTCCCATACGGAACAAATATTTGTATTGCCTACAGGTATGTTTGTGTATGTGAGTTTAAATGTTTAAAATACAGGAGTAATTCATAGTGTGGGCAACGTTTTTAAAATAAAAATAAAATATTAACGCGTAAGCTCAGTGTGGACACTTTTTTGCGGTGACATAATTATCTAAAGATTTATATATCTGATCTTAGCTATGAAATAGTTTTCGCTTCAATCATCCTCTGACCTTTGTAATTTGTAAAAAGAAACGAACGCAAGGAAATTGCAATGCGTTCGTTTACGCTAGGAAATTGCAGTTCCAGTTTTCTTATTAAAGGTTCGGAGAATTCTGAGATGAACTAGAACTTGGGATATTTAGTTACCCGAGTATTGGCTTGGCTTCGTGCATCTTATTGCACGGAACTATTGTGTACCTTTAGAACAGTGCCTTAATTGGTAACTGAATCTTTGTAGATTTAGTTACCGTATTCCCTGATCTACAGATCTAAAGAACGTATATATTAAGTTAGATGGGTAGCTATACTTTCTACCCTAGAAGGGTTTTTAGGGGATTTTGGGGACTGAAACTAATTACCAAAGCTTGCACTAGGTAATTTTACCAGTTTTTTTTAATAAGTTTTCATAATCAAAAATGCGTCTATCTCATCGTTGCAAAACTGAAGTACATACCTACCAACTTTCGAATGCAAATAGTGTTGGATCACAACATGTGGAAATGTGGACAGTTGGACGTGAAATATTCTAATACCAATATGAGCACAGTAGGTATTCCGTGTATGGTCGGTGTGCAGAGATATTTATCCACTCCACCTAATAATTTACTTGGTTTGGTAGATACTTATATCGGTACACCGACTGATCACGGTTTTGTCAATCAAATGTTTCGCTTTGTGCGTATAATGAAATGAAATTGTTAGTTCTGTATAGGTTATCGGAACCACTTTAACACGTCATATAAAAAAAATCTGGATGAGGTCGGCGTTTCCTATCTGACTAATCTGAGAAGAAAGGCCGAAACCAACTCATAGATGACATAGACATTATCTTGGTCAGATCATGTGAAGACCACGTAGATTAACGTCTGAAATGGTCTTTTGAGGAAAGTACCACACCGTTTTGGGTGGACTGGTCCAGTCAGTGCAAGCATATACCTGCCATATATACCTATCAGGCGGAGCAAATTCATAAAGGGCTGCATGACCAGTATATGGGACTGGAGTGGGTTATAAATAATTGTTTTATGCAACTTTGTCGAATTTCGGGGGTTGGTACTAATTCATGTTAAGTAGAGATGGCAGTGTCGAAATTGTGGATGAGGAAACAGACATTTCACTTTAGCAAACAAGATTAGAGAAGAATCTGCCTTGAGAAATCGAAACAGAAATTGGACTGATCTGACCTAGATTGGACTTGAACCTTTTGTAATTGGAATCGGATGTCCGTTACATTCCTAATTTAAGTCCAATGTTGCCTGAACAGTGGTCGTTAATAAATAATAGATGGTTACAATAAACAATCTGGAGCGAGTAGGGCTGTAAACCTGCTTAAATACTAGGCGGAATCATGCGCAAGCCGTAAGACGCTTTGTAGGTCGCAGCTGATAATCAGCGGTGGGTAATAACTGAACGGCTAAGAACATTTTGTCCTAGTAATAAACCACTAGGCCGCATGTCAGTGACAAAACCAGTATAAGCTGGCTTCTTATTCTATTGAAACTCCGTACTGCGCTAGGCCAGCTCCAGGTGAAATGGTTACCACGGATGTGCACAGTCGACCGACTCCTATACTATCAATTTAACGACCATTGACCATAAATAATTACTGTTTAAAGAAATCTGAATAAATTGCTCTTTTGGCTCTTTTTACTTTGTTGTTATGGCATTTTTGTGCTTTGTGGAAAATGATTGCTAGCTATGATTGATCGTGCTATTACTATAGCATGATCAGCTATATCAATCAGCCAAGCGATTTTCACAGTAAAAGCTTCTCCATTTATTGTGAAAATCGCTTGGCTGCAGGCCGTTAACACGACACTTTGATCACTCTTTATGCTAGTATTTTGTGCTGATGTATGATTCCTAATTTAGCAATGGGATGTTTATGTTCGTTCTATATCCAATACATTTGAGGTTTGATAATATAAAAGATTTGCAACACCGAATGTTACTATTGAAATTCAAGTGTTTTAGTATAATGTCAAGAATTTGACAGCTGTCACCAGTCACTTGACAAGATGGAGGGGAAAACTTAACAGCGTGCTCGTGATTCCTATTATTAAAAATAAGAAAACTGTAGTAGAATGCCAATCAATTTTAAAAGGAATAAAGGATTATACCGGAAACCAATCTAAGAGGCCTAGATGCGCTGGAATCAGTGTTTCAAATTTAACAACTTTTTTGTGTTATACTGTAAAGTAATGTACTCACATTTATTTTCATTCATTCCTGCAGGTCAGAGCAAGCATTCCGTTACTGTTAGGCGCTGTTTCGATTGTCTTTCACGACACCAGGCGACGTTATTTATCCACAATCAGTACACAGACACAGCCCTCAACTTTAATACAAGGTTATGACGACTTAGTGAAATTATTTTATTTAATTTTACTAGGTTTCATTGTATTTTATCGACATATATTATATCATGACAACGCTGTTTACTACGTTGCCATGAAAACTTTTCTTTCAAATTATTGATGGCCTGTTAGTTTTTAGCTGATTATACGTTCATACTTCTTCAAAATTACACATGGCCACTAAAATATCTCAAATTCATATTTTCGACATGATATTATTCTACGAGTTCACATGATAAATTCACGCAGAGGGTCAGTCCACGTTTCACCACTAAAGTGAAAACAGATAATAGGCCTAATCCTCCAGGGCCACCTGCCTTGGGAAAACTGTACAGCGCGCCTCATCTAAAGGTTTCCGTACCAGACGGGCCATCAGCGCGCCGTCACACCTGTCGGGCTAACGGCGTCCCTTCAGAAGTCCCACCGTTCCTGTCGACCGGCCAGCGTAGCCTGTCTGCCGCCGTGGTCCTGGTCCTGCTGCGTGGGCCCGTCCACGTTACCGTCGACTCTACCTGCTTTTCTTCGGCCTCCACTCTCCACGACATTTTTTCTACTGATTTGTCTTTGCTTTCACCCTCCGTTACCCTATCTCCACCTATCACACATTCTGCACACCACTGCCAGTCCATCTCCATCTTTTTATGTAGGTAAATATATCTTTAATTGGTTTCAATTAACCTTTTTTAACATCTTAATTAAATTTTAAATTTAGGTTTGTGTTAGAGTCAGGATTTTCTTGTCGCTACACGACAATACGTGGTCCTAAACCAAATTGTCCGAAAGCCTACCCCCTAGTTACAAGAGCGCGGCTCATTACCAGGTACATAGGTACGTCTTTAGTCCGTACATTTATAGGTCACACGAGGCCACTTTCAGCCTGATGCAGTGAACTAATTTGATCAATAATATAATATAAATTAATAATTTCATTTGCACCGGTTACGTCGTGTAGGTTGTTGTGGGTTCCAATATAATCACAATCACATCACATGTATTAGAGAGTTAACTTCATTAAACATGAGAGAACTTGATAAAGTGTATTAGCTGGTAGATCCCATACCTATGTTGACTAAGTATACAATCAACGGATTCCTAAATAGATTGAATAGCATTAGCTTGAATTCTAACAGGCAAGACATTCAAAAGTCCTTTTAATGGTCTTATCGAAATAAACGATTTGCATAATTAGCGTATACTGGTGGGACACGGGCCTCCTCTCTATGAGAGGGAGTGGGCCGTAATCCACCACGTGGGTCCAGTGCGGATTACTAAATGCCACATATCTTCGAAGTTTTGCTAGGACATGCCGGTTTCTTCACGATAATTTCCTTCACCGTTTTGAGAGCAGTGGTAATGAAATAAATTATGTAAAATGAAGCACCTGTCTGGCTTCGAACCTAGGACCTACAACTCCTGAGTTGTGGCCGTTATCACTGGGTCACCACTGCTCATGATTTGACTTCGCATTAATCAGATGGAATTAACACGTAAGTAATTAATTTTGTTTATAGGTATATTTAGGTACGATTGGCAACGCTCAAACAGCGGACATAATAGACAGTTATCGTGTCATCAGTTATCACGTCACTCCGAACGTATCAATTCCGGTAAGTATGTAATTGACGTTTGAATATGTTGGCTATATTGATTGTCATGGATCAAGGTAAGCCTGAGGCCTGGCCATACAATGACGCGATAACACATTCGTACAACATACACTTGCCTTTATAACATGGCGAAAGTCAAAGTTTATGTTCTATGAATAATGGATGCCTTATGCAACTTGTGTTACTCTTTATACATAGTTGTGTTGTACAAAAATAGTTGTGTTGTGTGTAGACATGAAATACGACTACAAAAATAATATGACATGAAAGACGAAGAGGTCAAAGACATGAAAGCCGTGAAAGCATGGTACAATGGAGAAATTGATTTCTTTGTTTTGTGATCGGTGTATAATAATTATGCCTACATAATATTTATGAGATGAAATAGGTACTTAAGTATAGTTTAATTGTTATTTTTAGTAACAGGCTTGTTGTCACGTTGATCGGTATTTACCAAATCATGATGTCTTATCTAGAATTGTCGCTTTCAAGAATCGATAAGATCTCTGAGTGTCGAAAAATATGAATTTGATAAGTGATCAATGCAACGACCTCGTTGGGCTTGTTTAAAAATTGCTTAGCTGAGTGAGCTATATCGCAGCCTGTAATATAGGTCAATCTATAACTGTTCAAGCTTGACAACATAATTAGTACCTATCTATCAATTTACTATTGATTATGATTGATTCAAGAATTTTTGCTCAACACCTCAATGCACTTTCATGATTGACAACCATAATTACACAATTATCACTTCACAATTGTTGGATAAAACTGAAGATCCATCCAAGATGGCGGAACTTGCGTGTGCAGCAGCAATAATTTAGAAACGCGGCTTTACACGACCTTTCTAGGAAAGATACTTAAATATGTTCTAACGGCCATCAGGCAATTTAAAACGTAAATTATAATGGGCTTTATGTAATTGTAAAAGCAGTTTTAACTAAATTGGATGGATAGGGAGAGTACATGTCGTGGGAAATTAGTACGCAAGTAGGTTCTATTGTGAAAGTCTATGTGCTGTTTTGAAGAAGCTATTACATATAAGGACTCCGGCACACAGCCGACTCATTGAAAACAACAATAGTTGGAGTTTCGAGAAGAGTTCTAGCTGTCTGGACCTATTGAACTAAACATTTAAAGTTCGGAACTTCGGACCATCACTTAGTGATGTACCTAAACTTCTGTGGTATATAAACTTATGATGTGATGTAAACTTATGTGGGGAAATGATATTGAAAATCTCCAAGAAAAACCTTCAATTCAATTAAATGATAAATGAAGTTTGAAGAATTAAAATAATAAAAACATCTATGTTATAAAATTAGCCAGTGATCCACATTTTACAAAATGTAATTTTAACTCTGAAATTCATTTCCACAGTTAAAACATGATTCATAATCACCGGAAGTTTTAACGGCTGCTTTAGTTCAAAAATAAACTAGAACCGAGCCTCAGGTCAGTTGAGGTAATAGTGATTCAATGCTGTTTGCATGAGATGACTACAAACCTCTCTCTTATTAGCCAATTTTAAGATGAGCAACTTGAGTTTCGTAAGATGTACATAGATAGGTACATACTAAAATCGAAATATTGCATCTTTGAAATCTAATGAACCGACGGTAGGTACTGTCAAAAGAGCAAGACTATAATTTCAAAAGACCGATATTAAATTAAACGCCGTAAAAGATGATCTAATGAAAGAAATAGATATTACTAGCGGAGCCAGCAGAAGTCTTCCTACCCGGAATAGCAGCGCCACCTACCGGGTCCAATTGTGTTTTCAAACCATCCAGGAACCCGTTGAAAACACCAAATTTCATCCAAATCGATCCAACCGTTTAGGAGGAGTTAGGTGACAAACACACACACCACAACCACGTCGCTTTACTTGTGGTAAACAGGTGTACAAACACGCTGTGAATGCGTGTGTCAAGAGCTCTCGGTGACGTCCGAGACACGGGCGAATAATGTGTGTGTGTATTATGTGCTGACACTAGTCGTTTTTAGGCACAGATTCACAGCGTGTTTGTACACTTGGTTACCACAAGTAAAACACGCCCACTCCCTCTTGAAAAGAAGAGGCCTTTTGTGCCCTAGCAGTGGAAACATTATATTATGTATATGTAAGCCCCAATTCTGATGACAAGTAAAGTTGTGTTGCATATATTACTAATACATCAATATTTTCTTATCAGAATAGGAAAACTTAATTGACATTTTATGAACGAGGATCAACTTCATCGGACACAACTCCACAAAAGAATTCCTACTAGTAATGTAAAATACCGGGAACAGAACTGCCGCTCACGTTGTAACTGAACGGTGCGGGCTCACGGTGTACTGAAGATCGATAAGAATCGAATGCCCGGACAAAGCAACAGATATCTGTTGCTTTGTCCGGGCTTTCCATTCTTAGAATCCAAGAAACTGAGAAAGCGAGTATCCAGGCTAAAGTGTGCTCCATAGGAGTGACCCTTTGTGACCCGGCACTGTTAGCGGAAGATGGTATCGACAAGTAGGACATCTAACACATAACCAGTGCTGCGTGATGTTGCTTATATAATATATATGTATAGCAAATCAGAGGATATGGTAGAATATAAGTGGTAATGCTTTAATTAAATGTCAGGATAATAAGTGTAAATAGGTAACTACCTAAATACTAAAACCACTCAATTCAAAGCCAGCTGCAATTTGCTTGTTTGATCACAATCATGAATAAACTAACTAAAATCCATCTACTAATTAATCAAACTCAAATGTATCATTTTGACGTACAACATTACGAGTATTATGGCCAATTAACTTCGCAATTAATACTAAAAATACGACCGGATCCTTAGTTTAGCGTCCTCGGTACGAAGGCCTATTATATTCGTAGGTATGTAGGTCGTCTTTCTTATAATGTACAACGCTATGCGCCTACAAACTTGGGATCTAGGTAGTGACGTCATAGGGATGCGAGGCGAGGCGACACCGGTGGCGAAGCACGTTTAGAGGAAGCGGTTAACTTCACAAACGAAGGGACTCATCGACGATTCCCCAGCAGTGCGCCTGTGTGTTTGGGCAGAACTAGTGTTAGGTAACCGAGCCTTGATACGGAATTGAGTAATGTTACGCGAGTAAAATAATAAAAGCGACCAAATTGGGATGCGCATGCAAACGTGTGTTATGTAAGAACTGATGATACCGTTTCCTTGTTTTTATCAATACTCGTCACGGTACGACAGTCTTCAGTTGTACACTGTGTTTGAGTAGCGTTGTGGTTTCAGCATTGCATTTAAATGTTTCCGTGCAATCCCGAATTTGTGACTGTAGAAATATACATTTCACTAGTACAGAACAGACTACTCAGAACAGAATACTCGGTATTGCAGACATTTCCGCGTTTTCCCAGTTTTAGTGTCGAAACCTTTGTTAGGCAGGATGTTTTATTACAGTTTCCATATTTGTATGCGCCCCGTGGCCCAACATGCTACCAACTACAGGAAATTCTGGAAAAACTGACAAAATGAAATATTCATTTTTTTTTTTGCAAAAAGTTGTCAAACTTTCCGTGACGTGCCACTCTATTGATACAAAAAATATAGTCCAACTGTACGCTATGACATTCATAATTTGTATCCAATTTTCAAGCATTGTAGAGTGCAGTAAAAACTATTGAATGGTTTAAGTTACCGAATGCCAGCGGAAAGAGGTATTCATGAGCACATTATTTTTGTCAATTAAGTTTGTGTGTGTGAAGTTGTGCCGATTATTATGAACGGGCTATTTATTTAGCACAAAAATGTACAGCGGTGGACTTAATACCATCGGCATTTTGTACCAGTCAACGTTTGGATGATGCAGAGACGAACAGTGGCAGGTGCTTTTATAACTAAGTACAAATATCATTTATATACCTAATTATATATAAATATAAACACAAATAAATAAATAAGACACAATGAGAAAACATTAGCATTGTGATGATACTGCCAGCTTCTTGCGAATGTGCTCGCGAACTTTAAATCGGATGGTCACCATCCTGATTTCCTGGGGGAGCGCATTCCACAGAGAACGAAGAAGGAAGAGTGAATGAAGTTTGTTCAGTGACTAGGCCATTGAAGAAGAAGATTGAGTGAAGAACGTAGATTTCTATTGCCTATGACCCACCATGGGCGACTTTTGGCTAAGATGATAATGATAAAGAGTAGTTAAGATAACATGAAGATGTCAATAGAGGTTCGATTCACGTACGAGTATCGCAATTATATCACCAAATCTACGAACAGAATAGCACTTTCCCGTAAATGAGGCACTGCCGTTGATTTATGGAGTTAGTAGTGCTATAAGGCTCTCGGCAAAGAGAGAGAGACACACATAGGAATTCTTAAGGACATTGTCTATTTACTTCGATACGAATATGTCCAAAATGAGTGCGTTCTGTCGTTTTTCTATAACACCATCCTCAATCGCTGCATCCCATAAGTTGTTACCTTTTTTTAGCCGTATCGCCTCAGTCACGTACTTGCCGTGACGGATTGGACGACTCAAAAGGGGGTCGGCATGAGTCGAGGGTATCATTAGTTTTGCTATCGTATTGTTTGATTGTCGATTGCTAAACTATGTGATTTCTTTGTGTTTAATGGTTCTCTCTTGTTTAGGTACAATTCAATGTGTTATGGGAAGTGACTGACTAGTGAACAGTTTGGTCCTGAGATTTATTTATCTCCAGTTATTCTCGGACCAAATTGGACCTCTTCTATTCTTAAATCTTCGCTCTCTTATTATCAATTAACCGCTCGTACTACAACGTAAGCTTTTTTTATTTTTTGAGTTTTCGTTTGACCGATGTTTGTATGCCCTAATTAATTATAATAAATAATCATAGGGTTACTAACGGAAAGTTGTACTCACATAAATAATGGATACGGTACTTCACTAATTGCACTTCTACAGAGGGATGAGGTCCGACTGTGCCATAAATAGCAATTCCGATCAATTTCGGGATGCAATGGACCGCACGTGCTGGCAATTAAATCTCGTCCGATCCTGGTAATTTGGTGACGAGTGGCTGATATTCCAGTTACGTTTATCGGATAAAATATTACCTAGTTCTGATTTGCTAAACGCGACCTTGATCTTACAGTTGATGCATTCTGTGACATTTCGATATTGAACCTCTATTTTCAGATGCTTTTATGGAATAAAATTCTTACGAAGAAAATTCTAAGAAGCCCTTATGGCTTCTTAGAATTTAACGTTTAAGAACTTATTTTATAAGCTTAATTGAAGAGGTGTCAGGGCGAAAGAAATAATACTACTTGCTTTGGAGCATTTTGATGAAGTGGAATAATCGTTTTCCTGTAATTAACTTTTAGTTTAGTGGGCAGGAAATCTGTGCCTAGCTTTTAAGTTTATAGACAAGTCGGTTGGACATAGGCGCACTTCATCGTTGACATTTAAAACTTAATATCAAAGGGTTCCGGTTGCGAAACGATGTTAATGATTTAACTATCGGATGGATTAGTGAATAAATTAACAAAACCATATAACTACCGATTTAATTAGTTTTAAAGTGCAGTACTTAATAATATAACGGTAAATAATAATAATAATAACAGAAGCAATTAGTGATATTCCCCTTTATTCATAAACGTTGCTTAAAGTTAAGCAGAGATTAGCGACTGTTTAACCATACATTTTTGACGTTTAAGCGTTACTTAACTTTAGTCATCGTTTATGAATAAACCCCATTATTTCCGGCTTATATATTGACGTTGCAACGTGGAGCATTTAAATGTTTATAATGTCATTCGAGTTCAAACTTGATTAATCGGCTTGGGCGCGTGGGTGGCTGTGTATTTCCACTCTCTAGCAAACTTGCATCTGAATACTCAGATTGGATCTCGATTTTCTTTATAGTCGAGTATGCTGTATGTATCTGATAGTGTTTGCAGGGCCAACATGATCAGAGATAGCACAAGACAAGGTTTAGAAGGAAAAAGGAGTGGCCTTTACCTAGCGGTGGGACAAAAAATAGGCTAAGCTAGCTAGCTACCTAGTGGGCTGTAAATATGATACTGTACAGAATTCATGTTATAGAGATAGACGTTATTGCAGCACTTTTAAAAGGTCAAGACTTTAGTTTAAATACTTTTCTTTTGCTCACTTTCAAGGATGCCCTTTTGATTATGGTTTCCTACCTTCAAGATTTCCCAAGTTTACATGAGTTCAGTTTGTCCGTAAGGGTGTCCGTCAATGTTGTATGGATCACTATGGTAGATCCTACTTACACTAAAATAGCTGGTAAAGGCATATTGAAAGAAACGCCCCCAGAGTTTCTTTCAATATGCCTTTATCGGCTATTTTAGTGAAGATTTCCACCACGAAACCAAAAAAAAGGTAACTCTAATATGCGTTTATTATGATATAAAAAATTGAGTGTGCTATCCAATTCATTCTATTTAACAACACCTATAAATAACATTTCATTCTAAAGAATCGGTACATTTTCCATTTTGAACAAACTTCGGTTCAATTTTCCACCATCATCTTTAAACATTCTAACCAATGAGCTTCACAAAACGATCTGCAATTAATCCATATCGCCGTTTACTTTGAAGCAGAACTAGACCGGTTTCCTGCTTAAATCGGCACTAAAACTACGTAGATTGCCACAGAGCGACACGCCGACGACAACGACGCCGACGCACGACGGAGCGACGGAGCACGCATCGTCGCATCGACACATCGCATCGTTGGCATATCGGCAGTCGGCGCGGTAGGCAGCGTGGTAGAGTAGCATTAGGTTAGGTAACAGTGCATGCCTCACTTGGCTGACACGAGTTTACGTCAAGAGATGCGTTCGTGACGTGTGATTTTGAATTTTATATCTACCGGTGATACAGATTATTGGGTGAATGGGTACTAGATTTTGCTGCAGGCTAATTGCACAACGATTGACCAATCGTAGCTCTTCACTGGCTTGTGGTTGTTTTACTATATAAACATATGAACCTGGAAAAGGTATACTATATTATACTTTTACCGGCCTTATACTCTATGACACAATGGACGAAACCATCCAGTCACTCAAACACACACGATAGATTTCAATTAAATCTGTCCAGCTGTTTAGGAAGAATTTAGTGACATACAGATTTACAGAAGAATTAAATTTATGTAAGAACTGTAATAGCAATCATTACATCAGCCGTTTTTGCGCCAATCTGGAACACACAAACAGACAAACGGACAATATTCTAAAAACTATATTTTCGGTGTCAGGCAGACCTCGTACCAATTACTTTTTTTCAAAAATATAATTTTCAAGAAAAATTCAGAGGGATCCGTAATTCTAAGAGCGTTCACAGTCCGCTCTGTAAAAAAAAACCATCTAATTTCCCTACATTAGTGACAAGGTTTTGATATTGATTGTCGCTGAGCCATTAGATTTTTTAATTACAGCAATTTGAAAGTACAGCTACATAATTATTGGCATCCATTGGTATGTTTTCTAAAGACCAATTCTCGTAAGTTAAAACGTTCAAAATCTCGTCGCAGTCTCATCTCGGCCACAAACACATGTCAAAAACTTGTCAAAATGTAGGGAAATTATACGTATTTTTGACAGATTGAGACTGAGATCAGACTGTGAAAGTTCTTAAAATTACGAGAATGGGCCCCCTGATCTCTGTTTATCTGTTTACACTTTCATTAGATACTTTTGGAACAGAGCATATCCACTTCGTTGAACAATATCCATGGTTCAAGCGTGTATCTCGTCCAAAACTGATAGACATGTTTACACTTAAACGGTCGATTTTTATTCACGATGCGGCGCAAGGGCCGCCGACCGACATACCGGCTAACGGTGTGATTGTTCTAGCCGCAAATACCTATATGCGGAGACGTGTATGCCCTACTTAAAAACGTGGTGTTATTTTTAAGTGATAGCGGTTTTTTGACAGTTTGTTTTTTTATAAAGAACCAATAGCCTCAATGAACATCTCAGTAGGTGTCTCATTGTGCTGTTTCATTTAGGACTTTATAGTCTATTCCTAGTGAAAACTTTGTATTTTCACATATTATTGGCGTGAAATAATCATTCTACGATCTACACAAGTGAAGCTATCTCTTATTAGCTTCACAAATCCTTAAACGTGCGGATTTCTCTACTTTACTATTGTAATGGTTTCCTTTAACTTGGCACTAGAGTCTTGCACATGTTTAAAATGTTCTGATTACCTTCCTACTTATGAGCAATGAGTAGGTACTGATCGTATGCTGATCGAATGCTAACTTTCTCACAAAATGTATCGCGAGGAAGGGAGTCTGGGTGTTTTTCTATCTATAATATGTATGTACATATTTACAAAAAAAAAAAAAAAAATTGTATATAAGTAGTTTATCAGCCATCTTGTTACCATAACACAAGCATTAGGTTGCTTAGCTTGGGACAAATGGTGCTGTGTGAAATGTCCAGGGATATTATTATTATTTATATTATTCAGACATCGCCATATTATTTTTTCTGTCCACTCGCTACCGCCTGTAACTTGCAGCACCATCTGTGGTCAAGTATGTGTGTGCGGTAGCTAGGCGTCGCGGGCGCACGCTGGGCCAGTAAGCCACGGCATTCGTATATTAGTGTCACAACGTACTCGACGTCCAGGAACTAAAGAGTTCTAGGAAACTGTCAAACTGACCCACTAGTACTGCGCCAACTTCGAGCTCGAGCTGCTAATAAAATTAGCAGTAGCATTAGCTAGCAGTTTCCTGATTTATGAGGTCAAATGATGTTGGGCAGTTGTGGGAACTGCTGTATGAATACCTAGATAAAAATGTGTTTAGGGATTTAAAAAAAAATGGTTTATCACATAAATGCTGTCGACATCAAAATCTGACTCAATAGCTCGGAAAATAAGGTTTTTTTAGTATGAGAAATATAGAAGTTGTGGGTTGTTGTTGTAGATTTGCCATAATATCCAAAAAGGTGTGACTATCAGAAGTTTGAAGTATTAATTATTGTCCATTTGAATTTCGCAACATTTGGGAACGCAGTATTCCTCTGTCCGAGTTCCGTTGAAAACCGTCTTTGAGCCGTCTTTGCACATAACATGACTGACAGCTTATCGATTTGTACGACGCGACGGGCACTACGAAGTCTACGATTAAAAAGGTAGTGCCGTTGTATGCAAACTACATGCCCTTCAGTCTTTGTGTCTGTCCTGCAATTGACTTGCAAAACAGAAGTTTTTTTTAAGTTCAATTTTGCCTAACCTTTTCGCATCTATATTGGGGTTGGCTTGCGTTGGCGTTGGCAGTCTAACCGGATATAGCTGAATAGAAAAGTACCTATAACAATCATTATGATAGGTATTCTTTTGTATAAACTAACAAACATTACGTAAACAGATTGTGACTTTCTAGCTAACTTGTAGGACAGCGACCTATTTTTAACTAGGTGACGTCTTGCGTTAAAATCTTAATCAGCTGATGCGATCAGTAATGCATCTATATTTGTTTTGAGAGCATCTTTCTTAGCGTTATTTGGTGTTTGTTTTGTATGGTTTAGCTGTTACTGGATCCTGCCCAATAAATGCTACATACATATACAGGGTGGCAGGGACACCGACGCGCAAACTGTAACCGTGAATTCAGCACATGATGACCCCCAACTTAAAAATTTTTCATCGGTTATAAAAAAAAAACTGCTATTCAGTCCATTTTGACCGTGTACTTGCAATTTTTTTTATGAAACAGCTGCTTTTTTAGGATAACCGACAAAAAATTTCAAAGCAGAATAATAGTTGTAGTTCAGAATCATGCATGTCCTGAATCCACGGTAACAGGTTGGGCGACAATGTAGAGACATTACACATAGGATATATACTAGGATTTCGAAAACATTGTTAATATGAATAATCTTATTGTAATATTATCGGAATCGGAAAGGTCAATTACGCTGAAAACGCAATGATGCCAATTCAAAATTAGGTGAGCTTGCCATCGAAATAGAATCGACATAAATTACGGTCACTTCAGTGAAACTAGAATTCGATTTCATTACAATTTTCAATGCAATTTGTTGTGGAAAAGTCCTCTACAAATAACGGGATTAATTTGCTTCCTCTTGAAGTCTTTCCAGAGGAAGCAAATTAGTTTTGGTCCCGTTACTTCTCAGAGAGCAATTTTAAAGGTAGCACCTTCCATTACTACTTTTTTCCTAAAGATTTGCTATATAAATCCTGCAATGTACTAACTGTTCGCCAGCTTTTCATTATGCACTTAGTATCAAAACAGCACACCATGCTTGCCTACAATGCCGACAACACTAACAAGAGACGGACTGATTTAGTATGCATGTCTAATGCAACCTCAAAACAGGTATTTGTATAAAGATTTTTAACATTTATATGTCCATTCCTGTAAAATAGACATAAACCATAAACTAAATTTCTATAGCTGTAAAAAAATTATACTTAATTATTTACTAATCATCGACTAAGCACAGACAGAAGCCTTAATCATTGTCCGCAAATAAAACAGCTAACATGCTATTTTACTTTTATTTACCTAAGTTTTAGTTTAGATTTTACGTTATACCTACACATTGTTAATTTATTACATTAAGTATTTATGCACTTTCTAGCCTGAAGCACAGGTTCAACAAAGTTCAGGCAAACTAGCAACAGTGCGCTATTTTGATTTTCATTGTAAATGTATCCCTCTTTTTATAAATAAACGACTTATTTATATTTTATTTAATACACGCCAATAACAGACCTACGCAGAGGTAACATACTTACAAACAACTTTACTTAAAACCTATAAAGTATGTAAATAGGTCAGCACAAGACAAAGAAAACTTGTGTGAAATCTATTTCTAACTCTAAAGAGCGAACCAATTCCATGAACTGTTAACTACTTCGCCGTTCTGTTAGTTAAGTTCAGTTGCAGTTTCAAACTACTGTACGAAATTATCCCATCTTGGTAAAATAGTATCCTGTCCTACCCGGTCTACCTATATTTTAAATTTCTGAAACATTTCTAACATCTGAAATAAATGACACATAAAAAAATGCGTGTCTCGCACTGTATGGACGCACCTTAATTTTAGTATGGATGGACACACACGTGTATAATTCTGTAAGTATGTAGCGAGGAACTTTGAAGTCCTAGCCTAGGGTAATGAGAAGTGTAGAAACTGGGTCTGTGTCGATTTACGTCGATAGATGGCGCTGCGTGTTCTGAACTCAGTTTTCAGTCTCAAAAAATATATCGCTTGTTTGAAGGACGGGAGCGTACTAGGTCTGGAAGTTTGCACTTTCATGATATTGTTTCACTTAATATTTTGATGTTTTCATGATTAATTAAATGAGATAATACTTACAATTTGGTACCTATTCATATACCTACTCGGTTCCTGATTGATAATTAATTGAAGTTGAGAACTTGTCAAGTTCTCCTTTACCACTAGGTACTTGAGGTAATTCCTTCTATATAAGTATATATGTAGTCCGCGAAATTCAAAATTTCTTACGTTTTTGCAAAAATATTTTTAATTTCGCAATTCGTAAAGTAGATTGGACCAGCTCTCAACTTCAATTTATCAAATCAGAATCCGGGTGACAATGTAGGTAAGTACCTATGAAACATCGGGCATTGATTAGAATTAAATGTACAATTTTTCCAGGTATTCTTTGATGCTATAATATAATTAGGCTATCGGAAACATCGTCCAAAAAGTGAGAAAATTATTCCAAATTAGCATCTTTATCATTTCAAAGATTTTTGAACTCAGTCAGAATAGATAGGTATGTATGTATACCTACGTACTGTAGAGGCTGTAACCTGAACGCCAGTGCTCGTGATTTAAAACGTTCAAAATCTAGTCGCAGTCTCATCTCGGCGACAAACAAATGTCAAAAAATGTAGCAAAATTTGATGTATTTTTGACAGATTGAGACTGAGATCAGACTGTGAATGTTCTTACGAGAATTTCCCCCCTGATATGGTTGTAGCATGCAACCCCCGCGTTATAAATTGATGGCACAAATAAGAGACATATATATATTAATTTGAATTATGAATAGAGAAAAACCAGTAGTAGGCAGATTAGATGACAAGTGTATGAAGCAAGATGAAAGAAAATTCAAATTCAAATTGTTTATTGTGGTACAAAAGTAAAAATATGGTGTTACAGTTTATAAAGTGAAGTACACATCTAGTACACAGCCTTTAAGCTTACAATAAGTTAAAGACTTTTGCAACATTACAGTGAAAGAAAAATCTATTTAAGATTAAAACGCAGTACGGTTTTCTAGGAATAATATTATCAAAGCTATATGACAAGCCGTCATTTAAGTTACCCATCCTAGTACATATTGAGAGCTCGTAAACTCACAGTACCTACATACCTACTATGTACAAAGATGACACGCATATTCTTCTTGAATCATCGTCGGGTCGAGCACCTTTTAGTAACAGTTACAATTAACAATGGTATAATAGGACTATCTAATTAACTTGCAAAATATCCCACCTTCGCATTTTGAGCAAAAAGTAATGGTATCGAAGAATGTTAGTCTGTCATGTCACACCTCCTCACCTTATGTGGCTATAACGGTGATATCATTATCAATGGAGATAATGGCAATGGATGTTTATTTAAAATTAGCATTATATTATTGTTAGATAACAATAATATTATAGTTTAATGCTTTCTAATAAACTATGATAATAAAAGTAAAAAAACCTAACCTAACTAAAACTATTAACAAATTAAAATATGGCTTGAAATTTTTTTCAAGCCTCGCTGTCATCTGGCAATGTACCCAAGAGACTGGTATTGCCACGTTGTGTGGCAATGCTTAGCCTGTGGCCAAGGTAAAAGCCATTTATAATTAGGTACTAAAATGAAAAGTAATTCAATACTGATTATAATGATTAAGAGATTAACAAAGAAAATTATATCATTAAATCACGATGTCTTACCTAATACAACAACAACAGAGAATTTATCAATCATTTAGGTTTCTCACAGTACTCTGTGGGAGAGCTAAATTACTGATACTATTATAGTGCTTCTGTTGAGCTCATTAAACCTCTGGCGGTATGTATAAAGCCAGGCCCCACAGGTATTTAAAAAACTATAATAAAGAAAAGCGATTTAGATAATAAAGATCTTTATGACCTTTATTAAATTCTTTGGCTTAAGCCGAAAACACAAATCAATCAACGCATTGCGCGACGTAGGAAAGGTGAAAAAAGCAAAAGAAGGTATCTTCGAGAATATTCGAATTCTAACTTTATTTATTTCTAAATGAGCCTGCTCTTTAACGCGATCACGCATGATGGAAAGCGATGGATGAGGTCTATGATGAAACGAGCGTGTCCAGAAGTTGCCCAGAAGATGCTTGAAGATATGTGTGTGCAGTGGCGTAGCGTGGGTATCGGCTGCCCGGGGCGGAAGACAATTTTTGCCGCCGTCTTAATTAGGTATTTCAATTTAATGTATACTATACATTAAATCTAGAGAACTTTTCGGCAAGAACAGTCATCATTATTTTGCATTTAGCTAAGCTAAACAGGTTAGATTTTAAATAAAAAAGTTTATTTGTTTTACAATCACGTTTATTACCCCGCAAGTCAGTATAGACGGTGTTGCCATTCGCTACAAAATATAATTCAAAGAAAGGGGATTCCCCGAATTCGTCACAGAATAAGTAATGAAAAATTCCGTGCTCTTTTCAATCGTTCCGAATGTATAGTTGCGTTAGAAATATGAAATGGTTAAAATTTACAAAATATATTTACTGTGAAATTTTGCCGACCTCTAAAAAGAGACGTTCGGGGCGGGCCGCCCCGAACGTCTCTTGACTTCTGGTCGATGTTGATATACATCTGTTTGAGATAGAGTAGAAACTTCAATTGACAAACTTGATAGGTACTATACAATATTTACTAAAGTTTACCACCTTTTAAGAACCAATGGCGCCGATTCCCTTCTTCAGAAACTAAACCAAATTAGTCAGCCTGAAGTAATTGACGTATTTTTAGTAGTAAATTTTTAATCACGTCTAAACTTGTCTATGGAGTGTTTTAATTTGTCAGGACTAAACTAATATTTATCTTCTGTCCTTTTCTTAATGCAATAGAAAGAAAAAGATGCACTGAACTTAAATTTAGTTTAGTTTGTGTTGTGCACAAGGGAATCTGCGCCACTGTCTGCTTTTTTGAGTTTTCAAGTCAGAGCATGATCCTCTATAATCCTTTCAAGGTTTGTTGGTTTCTTTTGTACATATGTATACTACAAGGTAATACTAACATGAAACTTTTATAATAAACACATACTCGTACATGTCTGTGATGTTAGCTCTTAGAAGTCAAGGATGATTCCAAGATGGCGGCCTATTGTAATATTTTCCCACAACATAATATTATGCTGTTATAATTAACAGGATATCGTTTTATTATAATTTTTTCTCGCTTAGTAATAAAGCTACTTATACATACAGGGTGGCAGGGACATCGACGCGCAAACTGTAACCATGGATTCAGCACATGAGTTTAGACCCCATAGCGCCGACATTTTTCGTTGGTTGTCAAAAAAAAAAATCTTCTGTTTCATAGAAAAGTGCAATACCTACGCGGTCATAATGTAAGGAACCGAAATATTTTTTTTTAATAACCGACGAAAAATTTCGGCGCTATGGGGCCTAAACTCATGTGCTGAATCCATGGTTACAGTTTGCGCGTCGATGTCCCTGCCACCCTGTATATAATGTAACTTAAATGGTATTAAATTGTTTCTCAGTTGCTATGGACACTTAGCCTCCGATTTGCGAAATTACGTATTTAATTTACCTACATAATATTATTTTAAATAAAAGTATAATTTTTATCAGGCTTAGGTATTTGTTATCAGGAGCAATCTTAACGGCTCATAAATAAAATAATGCTGGTCTTAAATAAAACAGTGGATAAAATTATCATACCTACGACTTTTAACTACACATTTATTTATTGTAATACCTATGTGAAATTTTGCACAAACGTGGTGAACGAGTGTGGTTATCATCAATTATAGTATCTTTCCTGTATTAGAAGCAGCCTTTGTGACACAATAAAACAGGGTAACAGGGGACATCGACGGTTATAAAAAAAATCGACTATTTCATAGAAAAGTGCAATATCTAGGTACGCGGTCAAAACGAACGGCAGAGCAAATGTAAAAAAAAAATAAACGATGAATAATTTCAACTGCGTTGAATATTTCATCGGTAAAAATAATAATGCAGGGAATCGTCGGTTATTAAAAAAAGAATTAGCTGGTAAATACCCCGTAGGAATAGGTCTGGAATCATGTGCTGAATTCATGGTTTAGTTTGCGCGTCGATGTCCTCCCTATATAATCTATGATATTGAAATAGTAATTCCCACCTCGAATTAAATGCGTTACATAATTTGCATGCGTAAATGACTTAAAAAGGTGAGATGAAAATAAATGTCGTATGCACGTCATAGTTATGTAATTACACGTCAGAGGTCTTATCTAGCTTTTTACGAAATCTTTATAAAACAGATTTTATATAAATAATATTTATTCAGTGTATATCTCATGCATGTAGATACAGAATCTTTTTATAAAAAGAAAGTCTGCGCTTTCCGCGATGTTTTCCTGCAAACGCACGCTTACAAACACAAAGCGCAAATAATATCGATTCGAAGCCTTAACACCCTCGCAACAGAGCCATCAAAGTAACGTAACCTGTCCACTATAAATAAGTAAATACTTTTAACCATGTTGGAAAAGGTATTATACCTTACATGACTAGGTATAAGACACAATATTAAAGTCAATTACCTTCCAATAATAATAATACCAGCCTATTATTGTCCCACTGTTGGGCGAAGGCATCTTCACAAAGAAGGCATGAGCCATCACCAGGTTAGCGATTTCAGACTTAGGTATATTAATTATAAGTCCAGGTTTGCACCCGGTGTTTACTTTGACCAAGTTCAGTGATGTCCAAAATAAGCTTAGAAAGTACATACGAATTGAAAAAGTCACATTGGTACTTGAATTTGAACCTCCCACAAACTCGTACACGTTTGGCCATACAACATTCTTGAGATAACCTGTCAAGAAAATAAGTTAATTCTCACATAAGTAACCATATTACCTTAAGGTAAGTCTACTTAGGAAGGTCTACCACATAATAATACTCGTTAGTCAAATTAATTAATCATCATCTTTGGAAGCCTTGTTCCACCCATTGCTAAGTACTTTTTATAAAGAGCTCCTTCCTACTGTCCCATGTTACCCAGGTAGACACAAATGTTCAATTACAACTTACAGGAGACTTAGCTATAAAATCTTTTAATAGATTGGATGTAGGTGTTCACATCGTTTTATAAACTTCTCTTCTTGTTGCCACTTTATTGTTAACACAGGTAACCTAAATAGAATGGCGAGAACAATCTCCATCTTACAAGTTTCTTCAACGAAACAACATCTGGGTTGATGCGGTAACGAAAACAAAAGTGGACACGCGTGTCTGGCTTGTTTTAAAACATGTTCGGGAGCAAACAAGTGTCTTCGAGGAGATAAAGAATTGAGACAAGATTCCAAAAATGTTTTTATGAGTACGCCGTGCTGTAGATAGAAATGTTTCTTTTTAGATAGCAATTTATTTACAATATTCTTTCTATACAGGGTGGCAGGGACCTCAACGCGCAACCAGAAGGCCAATTCTCTTAATTTAAAACGTTCAAAATCTAGTCGTCTCGGCGACAAACAAATGTCAAAAACTTGTCAAAATGTAGGGAAATTAGAGGTATTTTTGTATTTTTGACAGATTGAGACTGAGATCAGACTTAACGTCCTTAAAATTACGAGAATTGCCCCTCTGTTACCATGTATTCAGTAGGTACACACGGCTACACGTCAAGCTATGAATTTCCAGTTTTAGCTGGCCTCTCATTGTATAGGTTTTTCGTACAATCAGAAGTCAGCTTATACTGGTTATGTATAGCTTGATGTGTAGCCGTGCGCACATGATTCTGGACCCCTGCGTTAAAATACATACATGTAATAGATTTTGACCGCGTAGGTACTGCACTTTTCTATGAAACACCAGTTTTTTTTTTATAACCGACACAAAGTTTAGAAATTTTGGGTCGAAATACATCACATAGTTTTAGGGGTCTAGGATAATGTGTTGAATTCATGATTGCAGTTTGCGCATCGATGTCCCTGTCACCCTATATTATAGAATATAAATAAATAGCTATCTATCTACAAAATAAACATCTGATAATGTCGTAGTCTAATCAGTCAGTGGGAGGATAAACTTGGATAAAATACAGATACTGTTCAATTTTAGAAAACATGTGCGAGATGGTGTTAGGATGTGAAACAGGCCGAAACAATTTTTTTATACAAACAATAGTGATTTAAATTTTTTACAGTACGTTCTTAAAAGCAATCAATTGGCCTCCCATAATAATACTTCTTGTCGTTTTCAATTTGTTTCATTACAGTGTGAACAGAATTTGGAACATAACTGGCAATTTCTGGCCATTGTTTTTTTCTAACACAATGCTGGTATTGTAAAGAATTCGGTCACCGGTCATAAATCAATCCGTCAATAGTGATCTGTTTCTAACTAAAGCAACATTGTTTATCATTGACACGGATGACGTCATCGTAGGCAGTTTAAACAAACCCCCTCTTGCGCAAGTAGGGTTACCATGCTTCTTTTGGATATTTTCGTTTTGAGATTACGATACGAGTATTATATTTTAATACGAAAAATAAGTGAAATGAAAAGAAGAAAAAACATAATGTTGGCGACTGATTGTAAAATACAACAATTATACTGAAAGCAAGAACATATCCAAAATAAACGTGATTTGACTACCACTAAACGTTCTGAACTGTTTCATAGATACGAAAATTGAGAATTTTCAGCAAAAACAATGATTAAAATTGCATAATTGAAAAATAGCAATAGATACATTATTGGTAGGTATTTTCATCGTAAACTATCTTTAGTTCTAGTTTACAAAGGTCCAAATTCATGTAATTTTGTACCTATTCTAAATATAGATTCATATGAATACAGCATAATCAGCCTTAAAAGTTCTCACTCCTGCGACACAGGCTTCTTCTCTTCGAAAGGGAGTGGGGCTGTACTTAATCTACCACGCGGGCCCAGTGCCGGTTGGTAGGTGTCACATGTCTTCAAATTTTTGGTTCTAGGACATACCGGTTTCCTCACGATTTTTTACTTCATCGTTTTTAGAGCAATGGTGTTGAAATTATTTACACAAAGTAAAGTGCCTGCCTGGTTTCGAACCGACGACCTCGTAAGTCATGTCATTACCACTGCTCCTACGGAATGAAACGCGCATGTACAGCAAATAATAATAATAATAATATAGCTCGACTATCATTGTGCCGATTGTCGTATCGGCCAATGGCCTGATGGCCGAAAGCCTCAATCAACATCTATCGAGGCTCTCGTTAGGCGGTTGGATCAAGGGCCTGATTCAGAAGGCAGTACTCCTCGATACGGCTCGCATTGTGAGGAGGTTTCTGTCTCTGGAGCCCTAACCACCGGTAGCTTGGACCCTGCTCCCGACACCGGTGGATCAATATTTTTTTATATTTTTAAATGTTTTTTTTTTTATATACGAATATTTAAAAATGTAATAAAATAAGACCTTTAAATAAATAAACGACATAATAATATAATATAATATCCCTGGACATTTCACACAGCACCATTTGTCCCAAGCTAAGCAACCTAATGCTTATGATAATGACTTATGCTCAATTATTATTTGAACATCTTTAAGGCAAATGTGAAAGTACCACCGTGTTGCAGTGATACCTACCTAAAGCCTCGAATACACTAGGGGACAAATCGGCCGACATGTATGGTACAACCATGCGCATTTTAATATTTTGTCTTTGTTCTGCCAGCATGATTACAAAGTTAGGTAGTACCTAGGTACTTACTTTGCTTTAGCATAAGAAGCCTATCATTTTCCCACTACTGGGACGTTGGCTCTCTAAAGAGAGGAAGTGGGCCGTAATCCACCACGCAGACCATTGTGGGTTCTAGGACATGCTGGTTTCCTCACGATGTTTTCTTTCAACGTTTTGAGAGCAGTGGTGATGAACTCGGCCGTTTCCATTGGGCCACCATCGCTAGCTTGCTTCATTTATGAAGTCCAAATTATATTGATATATTTACCTATAATGCAAATTTTACCCATAATTTTCACACTACTATATGATATTAATTGCTATTTTATTCATCGTACCGAGTACTGCTTCATTCCCTCATATAAACACCGCCGCTTTGCCTACCCGTTCATAGATGGCGTTAGTAGTCCATTCGACGGCAGTTATAAAGTTAGCTGAATGTTACGGGATAACGTTAGAACTTTTGGTAGGGCCTTATCCTACTAATATTATAAACGTGAAAGTTTGTATGGATGGATCATGGATGGATGGATGGATGGGTGGATGGATATTTGTTACTCTTTCACGCAAAAACTACTGAATGGATTTGGATGAAATTTGGCACACAGATGGTTTATAACCAGGATTAACATATAGGATACTTTTTATCCCGATATTCCTACGGGATCGAAATTTATGTGGGTGAAACCGCGGGGTTCAGCTACTATTACATATGGTAGGGTTATGAAGTGTTATATTACGATGTATTAATGCCATCATGATTCCAGTCCGAAAAAGGGATGGTGCTATCGGCCATATATAGTCCCGTCTCTCTCTTACACTGGAATCATGATGGCATACCAACCAACAACCGTCAACCGTAAAACCGTACAACCGTCGCATAATACGACACCTGTTCCAGAATGTCCGGAATTACACTTACTATCCAATTGTTGTTTAAAACTATTTATATATTATCGTTAATGTCTCAAATAATGAATCATATTAACAAAAATTAAACGTTTTTTAAAAGTTTATAAAAGCATGACTTAGTTCATAAAATAAATAAAGTGAAGAATAAAATAAATATCGCTATGTGTAAGCAAAAGAAAACTAATTAGTTAAAATAGAAAGAAACCAAGACAGTCCGCGACAAAGCTTACGAATGCGGCGCCTATGCTCAAGCGCACGTTGCCTACTCAACAGATGTCGACAAAGATGACTTGCCGACAGATTTACAGCCTATCGGGTCGCGGCCGCAGGTTTTTGTACCCATTGGCTATTAATTTACGACAAAGTTGACCCTCACTGAACAAATACTGGGTTTGTGTGGTCCAATTCTTTTTTCAGTGAGTTGTGTTGCTCCTGGCGGGATGACTCAGCCGGAAGCTGTGCGTGTTGAGAATTAATAAAACAGCTGTGATTTAGCTTTGGGTTTATTCATTTTGAATTATCTTAACATATCCAAAATATACCTAATGCAATGTGCATTTCTGGTTTCGAAAGTCTGTTCATTAATCTGCTGATCAATCTCATTATAAAGTGTATTGATTCAAAATTTATTGCTAATTAAAAAAAAAAAACTTACACCACGTATGTAACTTATTAACCGCATTAAGCCTTCCGCAGACAGGCGCGACGTGACGGTACAACGCGATTAGGGTGGAAAAAATTCCTTTTCATAGAATTGTTTTACTAGAGTCGCGTCACATCTGTCTGCGGGAGTCTTTATACCAAATCTATTGCGACGAAGGCTCGGCTTGATTCTAGTAGCTACCTGGTTGACTGCAGTGTACGTAGGTACTGGCCATTATGAGCCATTGTCCTATTCTCCAATAAGCTAATGTTTGTGAGATCTAGATTACTTTGGTATTCACACTATACACGTCATTATTGTTGAGCATTGAATCCGAACCTTGAATCTGTATCGGTTTAGCTCTCAGCTCCACCAGCGTGTATTTACTTAAATGTACTTAAATCTGGCCAAAACATAACTATGAAAAAAAGATCACGTAAATCGGAAAAGCGGGGTTTTAATTTTTCTATTTCGTTTGATAATACAATAAAAAATACTGGTATTCAGCTGCATCCGGTTAAACTGGACCCTAACATAGTTGAGAAAAGGCTAGGCAGATGATGTTTATTAATACAATCTCATAGACAATATTCAATACATTACACACCTATACGTTTAAATCGAACTAACTGACAGAAATATAGAGTAACGATTTGTAGTGAACCACGTGTGATATCGAGTTATATGCATGTAATAAATAAGGACTGCATTTTTGCTTATGTACTGTTTTAATTGAGTGGCTATGCTGTGTTATAACAATAGAGTTACCTATTAATTAAATGAGTACCAGTCTAGCTACCTACTCGTAGGTGCAAACAACAATTATTGTCTATAAGTTAACTATGTGTTAGTTTTCCTGTCATATCTTAAACAAAAAACATAAGGAGTCATACCTCGTTTATTATTCATTAAAACGATAGAAGAACATATCCCCTCCCTTCTCCTCCATTCGGGGTCGTCTATAGGACATGTAGACGACCCCGCGTGGTACTTAATGTTAGGGAATCAATCAATCAATTGTCATTTGCATAAAGACCGCTCTCCGGAATTTCAGCCATGGCCGCCAATCTCAGCGGAGACTAGCCATCTACGTATTTGACAATGCACAAGTGTGTGCGCACACACAGGTGCACTCACACTCACTCTTCCATCTCGTAGTCTAGTTATATATTTGTTTTTTGATTTTCTTGATTTAACATTAACTTAAAGATGCAAACGATTTTAATTAATTTAAAAATGATTGCGATTTATCGAATTAAAACTGTTCAATTTTATTTTATGTATTTCAGTTATTTAATTTTAGTTTTAGTTATAGTAGTATTATTGTCGCATGTATTTTAGAGATGGGCCGACTATGACTTTGGCCGACTAGCCGACCAGTCCGCCAAGCCGAACATTGCTTCCGGTTGAGTTCGGGTGACATCGGCAATAATTAATAGTACAGCTGTAGAGTTTTCTCTTTTTTGTTAGAAGTATTAATTAATTTTATTTTGTTTAATTTCTGGATAGTCCATTTAATGAATGAACCAAACAAAGGGTTCTTATTCCTATCCTAATTTCCTATACTATTCCAGATTGCACTGAAAGTAAACCGTAAAACCGATTCTATAAAAAAAAAATATAGCAGTATAGATTTCAAAAAATTTTAAGCATAATAATACGAGTAAAATATGGGTCGACTAGTCACCGACTAGTCGCCGACTACAAATATGGCCGACTAGTCGGTGGCCGCCTAGTTTCGAATGAAAAGAGAACTTGAGACGTGGTTCCTATTTCCAACTTCCTTGAAGTTTCAATCTCGGTATGACACAAATGCCAGTTAGAAACGAGGTAAAGTACTAGGTACTTATCTTATTTAAATTTCAAAGACAAACACAAAAGTCGTTCCGTCAAAAACCGAAACATTAAACGCAAAATGAGTCGTGCATTATAACATGTGTTTTGAAATGCACCTCTACGATTTAAAGTAAACAATATAAACTGCGCTAATAAGCGTGGCACCTTCGTCTCACATATTAGATACCACTTTGGCATTCTACAAATTGATATTTGAAAGTTTTGAAACACATTCATGCCATTTTACTGTCAGATTCTGAAGGGTAAATTACAGCTTAGCCCTATCCAGTTGCAGGTAATCTAAATAAATTATTCACCCTTCCTACAATCGAGCAATTTACATTTGATAACAACATTTCCTTTCCTGTACCTGTTGCAGTAGTTTTAGCACACACTGTTTGAGCGTGAAAAGTGTAGGTAGGTATGTTTTTTTCTCAGTGTTTTTTAGCTCCCAGCTGACTTTCAAAATCGTTACAGACTTCTAAGAAAAGTTTAAGGATTAAAAAAAATATATAATTATTTGGACATCAAGTTTTTTTGGGATGCTGTTACTCTTATTAGATTTAGTTATAGGCGCTATGCAAATGGGCCTTGTTTAACTAGGATAGCTTTCGAAATTATAAATTAATAAATATATAAATCTTGTTCTCAACAACTCAATCAGAAAGACTTTAGTGTTCAAATATCCCTTTACTTCAACTTCGCAATTCGAAAGAAGCCGGCCTTGGGGTTATTATTTTCCCAAAAATACGCATTACCCAACTCGACCGCTGTTTACAATTGTTAGTACAAAGCTTTATTGCTTATTTGTTACGTAGATTGAGTCGACCGGTGTCGAAATAGATTTTCGACAGACTGAAACATAATAGCCGTGTCTTACGGACAATGGTGGTATGCGATTTGTTACGAATGTTAAAGAGAGACAGTCCGTTTGGGTATGTAGATATTTGTCACTTGATTATGCCCAGAGCACGTATTTAGCGCGTAGCTGTAACAAGTGTCAACATCGATGTAATCATTCAAATGATTGAATTAACTATGTTTGAGGTCATGATTACCGGGGCAGTTGATAAAGGCTCCCGTAGACAGGCACGACGCGACAGAGCGACGTGACTTTAGTATAAAAATTTGTATGAAAACTCCATGGAAATTGATCTACCAGAATTGCGTCACACCATCGCGTCGCGCCTGACTGTTGAACCCTTAAAACTATCACAGAAACACAACCGACGTACCTGCCTAGTTTTTAAGTAATATTTTATTGAAAATTTTGTAATCCTACATAACTATTTTCTGCGCGTTAATAACTACTGCGCGTATATCCTGTAAACATGTTCTTGATAAGGTTTATTTACAAATAATAAAACTCTTGAACAACACTGCAAGAAACCATTACAAAAATAAGTTATCCATTCCTTCATGAAACACGCAGAAAGTAAGAACTTACAGAAATTTTCGTAGGCGAAAGCGCCAGGGTAGCCCGCGAAATTCAAATTTTCTTAAGTTGGATTTTCTTGTGTTTTTATTTTTTACAACACAACAACAACAATAACGTAACAAACAAAACGTAACAAAAATATGTAATCATAGAATTATAATAAATAAAACTAAGAAACTGCAAAAACGTAGGAAAGTTTGTATTTCGCGGGCCACCATAATGCATCCCCTTAACTCTGAAGCAAGTTCTTCAGAGTTAAGGGGATGCATTATGGTGGTGCATGATGCATGATGCCAGCATCATCGCTTGTGTATCAAAATATTCTGAATAATAATAGGTACAAACTTTTCCATATCATCGCGCACTTCGATACAAAAACAATAAAAAGTGACTGGTTTTGTTTGGAACAGTTCGCAGTGATTGCGCAAGTTCCTCTCAACTTAAGATACTTTCATAAAGTTAAAAATAAGAGCAAGGTTAATTAACTCACTAACGAAAACTTTGAGGCATTATAGTTTACTAGCGTTATAAGTTTAAAACGTTAACAAACATTATGCAAAAATTCATTTTAAAAAATGCTGACCGAGGTAATAACGTTTAAAAAATTACAAATGTTAAAGAGAAGATAAACAATTCTCATTGCTTATGCGACTGTGACACAATTCATAAAAAAAAATATTATAAACTTTGTTATTTTATCACTCTTTATCAATTCCGATTATGGTGACGTCACGATGGGTTGACGATATCGTCAAAGTCGCAGAAAAGCTGTTTGAGGGACGCTCGGAACCGGGAAGTGTGGCAGGAGAAAGGGGACCGCTTTACCCAGCAGTGGCTGTGGTGCCAGTGGGTGATTCTGGGCTGAAATTATGATGACGTCAGCGGCGCCGCAGACTGCTTTCCAATGCGGATATTTTGTCTGCGCTTAATCATTTTGCAAGCAGGTTAAGACCTGGGCCTATTTAATACAAGTAACTTACAAATTAAATTATTAAAAAAAAATGACAAAAGTGTCAGTTTTCAAGGTACAGCACACAGTAACAGTATTTATCTGGGTTTATGGAGTATCTAGTGTCCCTAAGATGCGAGCGAATTCTGCTTTCAGCAAACATTAATTCAGTAAAAGCATTAAACATTTCAGCACAACAATCATTTCATTATAATTTTCCGTTCTAACATAAATTGAAAATGACATAATCAATTAGGGCTGCATTTGAACTGAAAATTGCAAATAACGCCTACGTGTTATTGTATTATGTTATTAGTCGTTCTACACACTAGTTCGGACAGCCGGGCGGCAAAATCGAATATTATTTTATATAGTAATTGCTCGCGGCGCTGCGCGCGGCGGCGAGATGGGCTGACGACATTGGTGCTATCGCGGATAAAACCTGGATGAGCTGGCACATCAGGAGCATAGGCATTGGCACATGAAGAGAGAGGGAGCTCAATGCTCAGACGTGGGTGAAGTCGGGCTGGTGATGATGAATTGCTTCGTTTCGACTTGGTACTGGAGATTGGAGAGCAGTGGTGGCCTTGTGTAAATTATTTCATCTCCACTGCTCTTAAAACGGTGAAGGAAAACATCGCGAGGAAACCGTCATGGTCCTAGAACCAAAAATTGGAAGACACACATGTTTTTCAATTTTGGGCGGGTTGGTAGATGTCACAACATCTACCAACCGCACTGGACCCACGTGGTAGATTATAGCAAAATCAAAAAATCAAAAAAAAAAAAAAAATTCGTAGCGTATGATTTTGAAATTTACATGCGAGGAAAAAGCAATTCAGTATGACTGTTTTGTTTATTTTCATATTGCAGGACCGGCAATCAGCAAATTCTGAGTAAATTTCTCCCTCTGATGGATTCCATACACGTATTTGATGTACAAATATACTCGTAAATGGAAATTAATTGAACTGTCGTTGTAGTACTTAGCATCGGGTCCTCCTTCCGAGTAGGTCACGACTCTATTACTACACAAAAAACGCGGTACGTCTACCGCAAGATTACGACCTGCCCTGCTGCTATCCTTAATTCAGGAAATATATCTCTGCCTGCCAAGATAAATTTTAAATCATCCGTATCTATGTAGTTCATTCACCGCATCTCGTTAGTACAGACGGCAGCACATCAAGCTACTACAATCTGTCAAAATTCGGTAATAGATTTTCAACTTTATCGCTAAAGCATTAAGATTCAAGCTTGATTGCCAAAATTTGACCGTTTCGGGTAGCTTGACCGGCTGGCGTCTGTACATCCCGTTAGTTTGTTTTGTCTGCAATAATGGCAATTATTGCCTTTATCTGCGGAGTTTGCGTCGGCTGGGTACTTTTAGCACCACTGTTTCTATGCTAGCCACATGTTGGACGGGCCAAAACAAAAAAACGTATTGGTCATGACTAAAGGCATATTTCATGCTTATCTTGTGAAATGACCATCTGCATATTAGATGCGCTTGAACTTCGGAGAAAGAGACAAAAAAAGTTTTTTGACCGGTTGTTACTTAATGACGTTTCTAGACCTTCGTGTGGAGCGTACGTAGGGCTGCCATCACCTAAATTACGGATCTCCGTATAAAAACTTCAAGAACCCCCGACATTTGGGTAAAATAAAGAATCTCAGCGGGAATCCGCTGAGATTCTTTCTTTATACATAAAAAAAAAGCAATGAAATAAAAACATCGTTAAAATCAACTTGAACCTCAACAATACAAATGAAACGCTGAATTTACTTATCAAGTATACACTCTTCTCTATGTGAGATGTATTCTGATGATGAAAATATATAGGAACGCTCTTCTTTTTGAAATAAAAAACAAATGTAAATCAAAAGCAAATTATGAATTGTCACGAGCGCACAATATTAAATTATTGCACATCATTTAAAGTCGGATTTCCACTAACACAGAAAGTGTCCCCGGACACTATTTAAAAGTCCCGCCCGGACCGTCCCCGGACAAATGCAAACTAGGACTAGGACAAATCCAGGGAAACCCAAAAGGGTGGCAGCCCTAAGCTGAAGTATTGTTACTGTGTTTTGTAAGAATAAGTTTCTTAATAATATAAACTAATTCGTTTAGAATAGTGTTCCTATCACCTTAATAACATAGCTAAATTCCAAATTATATTAAAACGATCTGATAAAATCAATCCGTTTTTTACTCCAATTGGATATCCGTAGGTTTCCATAGACACAGAAAATAAAGCCAAGATTTCATAAGGTATTGGGTTTTGAGAATGCTGAACTGAATAATAGAAAATGACTTCTGTTCCTTAGGTACTTTATTTTATTTTACTCTTTTTGGTTTTAATTTTGTAGAATGTCTATTATTATCTAGGAAATATGGTGATTTCTTGGACCGTGAAATCAAGTTTAACAGAAGTTCGTTTGTGCTTGACTTGCGTTCAGTTTATTCATTTGTAAATTAATAATTACCGGGTTTTGTAAGAAGTAAACGAATTGCACCCTATTGCATCTTTATTGATAATTTGATTAAGCACAAAGCCCTAAGTATTTTGCTCTGTAGTTATTATTTTTGCTGGGCCCAGGCGTTAGATAATGAAGATTTGTGTTAGTAATAGAGAAATCGTAGCACTGGACCTATTGGTAGATACTGATCAAGCTGTACATAAATATAGTATGTTATAACAGGGAACTGTATTTCTCATGCACGGAAGGGTACTGATGTAAGTCTGACCACCTATTACAAAATCAACCATTTGTCACGCTGGTTTTCCTTCTCTAAAATCAAATGCGATGGGGTTGTAAAACTTTCATCTGAAACACCGCTTTAATAGGAAAGGAAAGGCATCGGCAGATGTAATCGCAGTTACAACTGTTCTAACTGCGGTTACATCTACCGATTTCCTAGTTAGCATTCCATAAAATTGGATAGTGTAATAAGCGCTTAAACCTTGACACGTGTTCCTCATAAACTCTAGTTAAGGTGGATATCCTGATAAACTAAGCTGCGGTTAGAGCTATAGTGTAGGTATATGTTAAAAACGTGTGATGCTCTGTGATTAGCGGATAATTTTACACGTGCTGGTCGTTATCGGCAGGCAACACGTAATGCAATTATCCTGACGGTAACTGGTTTACTCAGTAAGCTTAGGTACTGCATGAAAAGGGTGAACTTGAAAATCCCTGACGTAGATTTTAAAAGTCAAAAATGTAATTTGTCAATGGAACGGGTTTTTTGGGAGGTCAAGTTCAGGGGCTGTCGTATTTGTTTACTGTTTCAGGCCAAACTTTTTTGTGAGAGTGCAGTTTGTTTTGTATCTTTTATTCAGGTGCCATGGTGAGTTAATAACGATAGTATTTTCGTTTATTCATTTCGACGTTGCATATGTGAATCAGAGCCATTTTCTAGTTGATGTAATGGCATTTATATGAGATTATGAGATGTCCTGCACAGTAATTCCAAAAATCAGTATAATTAAGAATCTCGCTTCTTGATTTTATTCTCATCTGCCCTGATTTCTGTCTCTGAGTATTAAACAATTGTCTTTCGAATTGTGTGGAAAACTATACTTCGACTCGACTTAATGAACACTGGCATTCTGTATTGCCATTCTGCTTCGAATGTAGGTCGTATACGTATGAAACGGAAATTTAGGATCCAGGAAATCGGTCAAGTTGTTCTGGAGCCTTCTAGTTTTTTCTTTAGTTGGGAGTTTTTTTGCGCATGGAAAAGTAGGTTAGATCCAGCGCTGTCATTTTTGTTGTTCGACTTCGATGTTCTTTTTCGGCACGACTTTTGAAGAATGGGTTTTGTTTTTGACGAAATTGGTAAGCTGGACTACAAAGACTCCCGAACATAGGTATATATGAACGGGCCGCATCACAACGCAAAAAATCACCTGTATCACGTTCGTACATTTTGTCTGAAACATCGCACATCGGGCCGAAAAATACTCAGCTATGTATTTAATTGAAATGATCGATGCGCTGCGGCTCGATGCGGGTGTAATGTGAGCTTGTTTTCTTTATTCTTTGGTACAGTTTTGTTTTTTTTGGTTGTATAGTTTAGTTTTTTTTTTTTGTGAATGTACGTTTTCGACAAGCAATTTACCAATGCATGGGATTGTATGGTAGGATCAAAAACATACAAGTTACTCAATCATAACGAACACTAGGCAACGGCATAACCAGCAGCAACATGCAGGCATAAGTACTTTTAAAGAGACAACTTAAAATTCAGTTCAGAAATATTCTCCTCGCTATTTGTGCAGTATGTATTGTACTATCACCAAAATCTATACCTGATGTCCGTAAGGACTATTCCTGCTTGCAGTGAATATTGTTAGTCGAACTAAAAAGGATCCTCTTTTGTTTTACATATAGGCGCAGCTGTGGTCATCATGTGCACGGGATTTGGTTTTTAAAATGGTCAGATATAGGTTTCGGAGTTAGTATATCACAAGCAACACGTGTACATCAATGGCATGCAATTGGAAGGCGTGTCCATCCAGTTGCAGCAAGCATTGGCTTCTTCCTTCCATACCATTGTGCAAGCTTCTTCCTTGTGAATTTACTTCTCCAATTCTCTCGAAGGGATTAGTATTTTGTATGTTTGTCGAAGTACCGCCTACGGGAACAGCGGTTTGTTGATAGAGTTGTTTAATAGACGTCATTTCGAGTGAAAAGTCAAGGATTTTGGCGAGTCGAGTGCAACGTACTCATCCACCTACGTACATTAGACAGTTCCCCATGCTTCTGTGGGCAGCTAAAATGTGGGCGTCCGTATCGTCAGTGAATTAATTTAAAACTGTTATGTTTCCGAATATTGTTCCAGTTGCATTAACCATACTAATTGGCGTTTCGCTCGTGTGTTCTGAATATTAAAAAGTTTCTGTTAATTAAATACACGTGCTGTTTTTTACGGGAAGGGTAAAAAACGGCACGTGTAATTAATTAACAGAAACTTTTCAAATTCTGTGAAAATTAAAGCTGGACTCACATTGAGGCGAATCCTGCGCGCGGGATGAGTTCTTTCACGAATTCCGCGCGGAATTTGACTAGTTGACATTTTATAACTTGCCTTAATTTTTTTAATTACTTTGAAACATCCGATTACGTGGGCTTTCGATTCACTGTTGCTGTGCTGGTTTATTATTTACCTGAAACAATAATAAAATAGTTATTACAAAATAGCTCAAATAAAGTAATGTTTTAATAGATGCTATGCAGCATTTAAGAGCTCTCAGTGGTATGTGCGTAGGCACACTAATGCGTGTTCATTGACACACACACTCACACAGGTGCAGTAGAGATTGTTGTGACGTATGCTTTGACATTAGCTTTGATATCCGGTTTCACTCAATACTATGTCTACTAATTTTAAAGAAAACTTTTGAGTCAACTTTCAAAATGGTCTGGTATATTTTTCTAAGCATTCGCCTTTTACGTATTTAAAGTTTGGAAACTCCTCCTAGGTATACAGCATATGCTAGCTCGACAGTTAACAACAATATCCGACTGCGCACACGCCAGCAAGCCATTTATCACGCGTGTCAATTACAACAATCCTTCTGCAGGGGAAGTCTACGATTAGCATTTGACCGTCTTCCGTCTCGCGCATTCCTAGCATACTGAGATGTAAGATATAGCTGCTAGCTACTGTTGTATTGTGTTATCTTGCTGCATAGTTAGGTTATATAAGAATCGTCACGGCTAGCGGCCACTGCGGCTGTGGGTACTGAGCTGGGGAGACGGTCTACGATGGTCATGTCATAAGGTAGAGAGCTTAGTGTCATCAGTGCCTAAAGGTGAAAGTTTTCATGAAGGAAACTGGGTCAAACATAAATGTACATCATGCAAAAATCGACAACATATACTCTCTTAGCATAATCAGCCTATAATGTTCCCACTGCTGGGACACAGACCTCTATCGGTGAGAGATGTCATACGTCTTCTTAATTTTTGGTAGCTGTCATGCCGGTTTCGTCACGATGTTTTCTTTCACCCTTTTGAGAGCAGTGGTGATGAAATAATTGACACAAGGTAAAGCGCTTATCTGGGTTCGAACCTACGACCTACCACGCTGAAGTCGCGGCCGTTACCACTGGGTCACTACTGTTCTATAGCCTTTTAACTAGTAGCGCTATCACTGGGTAAAGGCAAAAAACTTTATCTTTCTGACTGAATGTCCAAAAAAAGTGCATATATTTGGTTTGATTGACATATTTCAACGCCTTATTTTTTGAGGTTTCAGCTTTGAAGTCATCACCTTTGGGGGGGGGGGTTATGGATTGCTTGTTTTGCTCTGACAGTTCCTGAAGTGACGTCACCACACTCGGACAGACCAACAGTATAGATTGTCTATGATAGTGTCGTGTACCGACTATTGTACCAGTCACGCTTGCCGACTCGCTGATAAAACACGTTTTCACAATGTTTTTTTTTATGTTAAGGTTGCGTAGTCCGTTTCTCTTGAAACTTTAATAACCTGAGGGTAAGAACTTCTGTTAATTAGAAGATACAACCGATAGAACCGCTTTAAGTGGCAAGATAAACTCTCGGAGTCGTATTTACTCGTTGGTTGCACTTGCTCAGATTTGAACCTTTGAGATGCGTGTTAACGGAGTAACTACGCCCGTATTCCAAGAATCATAGTACGTCATAGTACGCCGAGTCTCTAGGGTTACGTGAAGTGTGGGCTTCGTTTATAATAGTTGTTTGATAACTCCTGAAGTCATGTTACTCGTTGGATGCACTCGCTCTGTTCCCCCTTTGAGATGCGTATTTACGGAGTACCAAAGCCCGTTTTCTGTTCCTGGAATCGAGCACGCTTCGCATACTTCCCCTTCATAATTATAGTTTGCTAATCGGTGTTTGTCGTCGTGGTGTCGAACTAAGACCTTTTCAATTTGCTGCTATATTCCTCAGTTGTTTATCGTAACGATACTAATGCATTAATAAACTTCCAACGCTGAACCGAGTGTGGAAAATACCAATAAGTAGCAGATTTTATTAATTAGGAATTTAGTGAAAACCAGCATGATTAACCCAATGTCCTGTCTTGTTTGCTAATAGTTGAATACCAATGTATTGATTGTCCCGTTGGTCTCGTGGTTGCAAGCGTGACTGCTAAGCATGGGGTCCTGGGTTGGTTCCCAGGTCAGACAATGTCTTTGGGTTTTCCATTAGGAATTTCTAAGTAACGGCCCGGAGTTTGGAAATTGGCGGTTTAATACCCCCGTGCCTCGAAAAGTACGTAAAGCCGTTGGTCCTGCGCCTGGTCTCTCCCCGGTCGTGTCAGATTGCCGTCCCATCGGACTATGAGAGTAAAAGTACAGAGTGCACCTGTGTTTACGCGTACACTTGTGCTCTATAATATCTCCTGCATACCTGGCTAATCTCCGTTGTGATTGGCTACCTTGACCGAAATCGGTCGGGGGCTATTATTATTGTTACCAATGTATTCTATGACATAAATGCCTGAATTACACTTCCGCGCTTTTTAAAATATTCAAATTAGTATACGGTTGCAGTTTAATTAATTGTGGTGACATAAACGATCCTAATTTTCTGAGTCATCCCTAATTCCGAAAAGGTCTCTTGATTTGAACTTTATTGAAGATACTCGTATCTATACAAATAAATAACATTATTTTTGTAATGTCAAAATAACAGCTTTTTAAACAAAACAAAAAAGTCGTTTTTAAAAATATTTGTTTTGTTCGGCTAATCTCCGAAACGGCTGGACCGATTTTGATGAACTTTTTAATGGAGATAATTTGAACCCTGAGGAAGATCATATCTTTCGTTATTTTTAAGTCGTCACTTCATCAAATATGATACGCCCGCCCAGTGCATTTATTTTTTAGGAAGGGTGTTATTTGTAATTAAATATTCAGCATGAGTCTTGAATGCTTTCAATGAGTGTATTTTTCTTTACATGAGTGTATTTTGTTGTAAAGGTAAATGAGATTCCTTTAAATGTTAACGGTGAAGGAAAACATCGTGAGGAAACAGGCATGTCCTTGAGCCAAAAATGATGCGGGCCCAGTGCGGGTTGGTAGATGTCACATGTCTTCGAATTTGCCCCATGCGGGGGTACAGCGCACTCAAACAGAGGAGGCCTGTGTCCCAGCCGCGGGAACATTACAGCCTGATTATGGTAACCGTTAACATTATTTTTTCCAAACTTGTTCACATATTTGGTGAAATGAGAAAACAACCTCAGCTAGTTTACTTAGTGAGTAACGGTCGTAATGGATACGAGTGAAGTCTATGGTAGGGGGATCCTTCCATGGTCTTTACTTTGCAAAAGTATTGCAAAAGTAGTGAAAAAAACGGCAAAAATAATTAGTTCTTCAAAAGAGCCGAATTTTGGTCCGGGTTGTCTTCTGTGGGTCACGCGGTCAGGCCATCCATCTCGCGGCAACCATAAAAACAAATGGTTGGGCCAACAAAAGTTTAATTGCTACAATTGGTTGGTACTTCTAACTTCTAATTCGAGGTACTAAGACCTTCATGGACTAAGCATGAGAAGATAGGAATGAGGTCGCTAATCCTGAATTGGAGGGACAAGTGATGAACATTAAGCGATTTGATTGATGATAACAATGTGTGATTATTATTTTTCTACCAGGGCACCAGCAATAGCAAAGGGATTGCTGATTCGGCTATTAGTCGATTAGCACGAACTTACTCGCCCGAAGCGGGCGAATCTATAGGTGATTCGCACGAATTGGCAAATTTTTTGTCGTATACAATAAGGAACAGGAAACAGGACACTAGCACACAGAAGTGATAAGAGTTAATTAAATATTATAAAACGTGTACTTTTTTCTTAATTTCATTGCATAAATTCGTGCGAGTCGCCTAATAAGCCGCTGATTCCTGGGCGATGACCAAGTAGAAAATTCTCATTTAGGTACATTTAAATATATCTAGAAATAGCAGTACTGCATGACATCATCATATTCACCAGAAAGAGCTTTCTCTAAGCGTCAAGATTTTCCATTTGTTGTTGATTTGGTGGGCTTTTCAACTACCTAGTCTGATTTTAAATATCATTATGACGTTATAGTAAAAAAATATACCGTAGCCTATCCAATAACTTGTTGTCACTCACCCATCTCGTAGGTAACGGAACGCCTTCTTTATTTGCTTTTCATCGGCAAGCGACACGGTTCGTAACGGTTTTTTTTTATAATTATTATTCATCGTAATCATGAGTTCATGAGTCTCTTTAAAAATGTTCGTTGCAATACGAACAACAACTCTTCTTTGACTTACGTCGGACAATAAAATTGTTTGCAACAATATACCCAAAACAACTTGACCCGCGCGACTTGCGAAAATGTAGAAGTTCAAAGACCAGCCGTTATGGTTAATAGCTATCTGCTAAATTAATCAGCATGTCTGCTATGGTACATACGTTACTTCCATTATTGAGTCATGGTGTGGGACCATAGTTAAAATTCCTTTGTTTTTAGTTGATAGAAAAAAATCGTTTGTGCTACTTACAAAAAAGTCAGACTTGTCCTTTATATAAGAAAAAAAATGCAGCAGACATAAAAGCTCCAGAAACATGAGGCGCCGTAACAAAGGAAGATTTTCTTATTCAAGCTAAAGAAATATGCAGTAAGTAGAAAACGTCACGAGACACTAAAACGTTTCTCGAGTCGTCTAAGGCGCGTCCTAACCGATCGTCGCGCGAGTACGCGACCATCGCGGTCTTTTTATAATTATGAATATGACATAGTCGCACGATCAATCAAGTCGAGTTTATACGAAACTATTCGCATCGATCGCGAACTCGCGAGATGACGCGGGCTACGGATACTTAAAGCGGTAAATAGGTCAAATTATTAATATTGAGTCACTCAGGCATCTAGGTAACTACTGTTATTAGGTGTTAACGGGTAATCTGAAGATGATAAAGGAGGTCAGTAATATGTCAGTCGCTCCGCAAAAATGAGAGCGACAGTGGGAAATGATGAGCATATTACACATATACATAACATCACGCCCGCATGCCTCGACTGGGGTAAGCCAAACTACAAAAGTTATGCACATTTCGTCAGTGAAGTTTAAATCCCATGAAATTCCTTCGTGGCATAATCAGCCTATAATGTTCCCACGGCTGGGACACAGGCTCCTCTCTTCGAGAGGGAGTGGGCTATAATCCACCACGCAGCCCAGTGCGGATTGGTAGATGTCACATGTCTTCGAATTTTTGGTTCTAGGACATGTCGGTTTCCTCACGATGTTTTCCTTCACCGTTTTGAGAGCAGTGGTGATGGAATTATTTACACAAAGTGCATGCGCCTGCCTGGGTTCGAACCTACGACCTACAACTCGTAAGTCGGGGCCGTTACCACTGGGCCACCACTACCTTCATGGCGACTATACATAATTTAAACTTTGTAATGGAAGAACATAAAGTAGATAGTAGTAGCTATATCCTCACTAAACACGTGGAAGGTCTGATAATGAATTTAAAATGTAGTGATGCACGTAAAGGTCTCTTCAACGTCCGTATTCGATTAGCTTCAGCTATAATGCTGAACGCGTAATGAGGCGATACAGCTCTGTCTTAGAGATAAAGTTAAAAATATAATAAAGAAATTTGACAGATTGTAGTAGCTTGATGTGCTGGCGTCTGTAAAAAGGCGGAATTCATGCCTTAGGCATTCTCTACTAGTCAACCATGAAGATGATGTTAAGGCTTGTTTATTTGTGATTTTCGGCTCCTTAGGTTTGATCATTGCTGCAATAATGAATATCGTAACTAACCCATTAGCACCACAGATTACACTGCGACTGCGGTAGTAGGTAACAATTTCTTGTTAATATATTTAACCTTGAATATTCTCCCACGGCCTAACACTGTTGAATGGACATTCTGTTTCGACGGCAGTTAACTAAAAACAGAAGGACGTTTAGCACTCACTTCAGAATTATTGTGGTATTTTAAGTAGGTAACATTACGTAGAAAAAGTCTTGGTATTAACTTGCTTAAACGCTGACGTAATACAATTACTTGTAGCTCATGAAAATATGAGTTCCGTACGGATTTCCAAGCTAGGGTTTCACAACATTTCTCATAATTCCTTGTCGTTTTAAAGTTATCCCTAGTTAAAGTGAAAGAAAATGTTGTGCTTCATAATGTTATTATGAAAATTCCCCCTCCTTCTACAAACAAAAGATTTGCAGGCTACGATTTCAAAACAAATGTTACAAAGGCCAAGTTTTTTAGATTTTGTTACATTTTTTGTTTTAATTTTGTTTATGATGAAGAAAAATATTGTGTTTCAAGAACGAAGACTCTGGAGTTCATGATCAAGTTCGTTCCTTCTCGTGTCGGAGCACGAAGAATTAAGGGTTCTGCAGTGCGATTCTGTAACCCTCTCACCGTGAAAACTTAAGTGAAGTGAGCGTGGAGTGAGCTGTCATTCCAACTAATGCTAGAGATTGACACTATTGACAGCTCATTCTAAGCTCACTTCACCTAACTTTTCACGGTGAGATTTTTACAGAATCGATCGGCTGTAGTTGGGATGAATTCATCCCAAGAATAAACAAAACATTATTGTTGATAACCATTTTTTCCCATCCATACATTCCAACTGCAAATGCAAATGTAAGTTGGTCGACTATTACTCGTTAGCTGGTAAATCCTATTTAGCTGTGACTCTAACAAATTTCGCAAACGGATCCCTGAATCGAAAAATGGTTTGCACACCTGCAATATTTTTGAACGGCCTATCCAACAACTCCTACACGATGGAAATGGATAAAAAAAATATTCAAGTATAAAGTAAAGTAAAACTATGATTTACATTAATTACAACTGAGGAAACTTAAATTCTAACTGTAATATAGACCTGCCTGATCTAGGTTTATGAAAAACCTGTGTTTCAGGCTGATGATTGAGACAGGCGGATGAAACAGACGAAAAAAAAAACCTCCCCAGTGTTGTGTAAACGAAAAAAATTTTTTTTAAGATTTTATTCCACTCTATCGGCGTTATTAATATGTATACCTATGCTAAATAACAGCTTTCTAGTACTACTAAGAGTCTCTGAACTAGGCCGCGGACAGACAGACAGATAGACGGACGGACATGGTGAAACTATAAGCGTACCTTGTTGACTACGGATCCCTAAAAAATGTTTTTTCTTTCCTTGCATTTTGCCGCTGAATTGTTGCCGAGATTATATTGAGATACTAGCTTTTGCTTTTTGAGGTCGAAAGTTATCCAAATCCAAATCCGATCAGCGGTTTTTGCGTGATTGCGTCAAACATCCAAACATAACAACTTTCACATTTTTATAATGCCTATTAGTAGAATTTAATGGGAAACTAGAATTAATTTCTGAAGAACTAAATTCTGAGAAAGTGCAGCTGAGATTTATGAAAAAGGAAACATTATGCCAAGATAATAAGAGTGAAATAGACACTGTTTATCAATAATGCTGAAGAACTGATTCTGAAATACGGATGTCATCTTTAGGTACCTAGAATTTTTTTGTCAGCTTCTCTCAATTATCCTAGGTATATTAAGACTTATCGCATGATACTAATTCAGCCAGTTGACACGTCAAAACCACGAACCGTTTTCTAGGCCTCGCAGCGACGACATCAGGCGTGACGGCGCTTCAGCGCAGTTTTATTATGTATGTTTTTAACTCAAGACAATCAACATACTCAAAATACTCATGGTACAACATACCACCGTCGCCTACCCAACAAGTGACAGAACATTACTTATAACTTTACATAACTATTATTTTCAAGTTCAAGTTGAAGCAAAACTTTTTTTGCCAGCCAAAATCGATCCTTATTTCTTTCAACTTAAGATTTATCGCAACAATGGTCTTAGAGACCGGAATTTTCGTGTTGGCGGCAGATGCGTTTTGTATAATTAATCTTTTAATTGTTATGCTGTTAGGAAAAACATGTGTTGGGTAGAACTGCTATTTCCGGGTCTGTACAGAAATGTGGAACGTCGAGTAAAGAACGACCTGGTTTAAGTTTTTTTTTGCGTTACGTCTTTGTGCAGCTTCCATGTTGCGGGATTGATGCTGAACTGAACTGCTGGCTGCTGCGCCTTGGCCAGATAGTAATGATGGCAAAATAATTACGGAAATACGAACTGGCAAAGCAAAACAGATCAAGAGTTTGCAGAAATGGAGCGGCGCGGTATGCAATTCATTTCGAGCGGCGCTTATAATGTGCGCGGCGGGCGGTTTTATAAAAGGCGACGGCCCCATCGGGAGCAGTTCCCACAAGTTATTTACTATGTCATAAATGAAATCAGAACGGATTTAATTAGAGGCTAAACACGACTAGAAGTTTGTTGTTTATAACCTGTTTTATCTAAAACAGAAAACAAGTTCTGCCATTTGCTGTTATAAAAATAGTCATGACAATGTTATAATCTTTGAGAAAAAGTTTTGTTATTATGATCTGAAAATTCTGAAAGTTGTAGGTACAGTCGATGACAGACATAAGTGTCCACCTAGCCTTACCATTTCGAAATGTGAAAGTCCTGACAAAAAGCCGGACAATTGCCAAAAGAGTTATTGCGGGCGACTTAAACACAAAACAGGCGTAAAGTTATGTGTTACGAGTATTTATGTTCTATCTGCTAAAGTTTAAAGATAGCTATATTGTTTGAACTATTTTTATTTTAAAACAACGCACATTGGTCGTGAACTCGTGACAAGCCGCCATTAGAGTTGCGCCGGCGCCGATCTATCTTTCGCAACGCGAATGCGATGTCGCAATGTCTTCAGACTTAATAAAATTAATCGCACTTTTTGTGGCACTTTTTTCGATAAGTGAAACTAATTCAAATGTTAAGGTTATCGTTTATAAGAAACTGGTTCTTAGTGCTTGTTTAGGAACATGTCTGATTGTTTTGTCGGTAATATTCAAATTTTGTTGAATAATCTAAGTTTGTTTAGCATTTTCCTTAAAATCACGACCTAGTGCATCGGCTTACTTCGAAATCTGTAAATTAAAACATAATATTGTTTTGGAGATTTTTTTCCTGAAGCTTCCATACCGAAAAATATACAAAAATACAGACTTTTGCCTAGATCGGCTACAGATGTCTAATTCCTTTGTAACAAGAAATTATAACCTCTAAGATATATGTATTTTAAAAAAAAATATTGAAATAACTTTATATACCAATTATTAAAATCCTGAAGGTCGAAAATACTCGATTTCTGATTTTAATTAAATGCTGCATCCGCTTTTCTTTAGTTCACTTTATTAAATAATTACCTATCTTACTGGAAAATCCTGCCAAAACCAGATGTACATACAATAACAACTAAATAGGAAAGTTCGCGTTTAACTTAATTAACTTGTCATATCCCATAGTTTTATCAATTCCTTTCAAGGTCGAGCTGGTACAAATTTATACCGATTGTGGTACAAGCTTTTCCTAATGAAGTTAAACCAACAGATGAAAACAGACCTGTTTGAATAACATGACTGACTGTATTGAAAATATTCAGAATAACAAGCAATCTAATAATAAGTATTGTATTGAATATAATCCGAAGTCCACTGCCACAGTAAATCAGGTGTTATATTTAGATGCAATAAGGGTGTAAATCGCATCAAAACTAATCGCCCTAGATACCCATTTCTAGGAAACTTTATTACTAAAATACTTCTAAAAAACCGCCTCAAAAGTCTCAACATTTATTGGTGTTCAGAAAAGATACAAAAAGAAACCCGACTAATTCGCATCGAGCAACTGTAATTGATGCTACATAGCGGTCCATTCTCAATATTAACACCTGCGGAATGGAAAAAATGTGATTAGAAAACGTTCTACGAAATTGTTATGGTGGCCTCGCGGTGTGAATTGAGGTTGCCATGTAACCGATAGTTTTGGTACAGACGCCAGCACATCAAGCTACTACAATCTGTCAAATTTCTGTAATAGATTTTCAACTTTATATCTAAAGCATTAAGGTTCAAGGTTGATTGGGAAAATTTGACAGTTTCGGGTAGCTTGACCTGCTGGCGTCTGTACATTGGCTTACTACAGCGACTATGGCGAGTGGTTGAACATAGTTTTGGTACTAGAGCTCTTTGTGAATGAGCACGTCTGGGGAAGTGCGGCCGATCACACGTCTGTGGTAACACACCTTGAGCTGGCCTAGCGTAGTACGGAGGTTCAATATAAGTAGAGGTCAGCTTAAGGCGAAAGCGTCAAACCAACACGCGAAATTCAATTTTTTTTTTGCAATTTGCAAGGCATCTTAGCGCATCCCCCCGAACTAGATTTGTTATCACTTACGTGCGGCCAGTCATACTACCGTCTATTTACGTGCGACGTCTTTACGTGTCTATTTCTATTTTCAATTCTGAATCCCCAAAAACACAACCAGAAAATTCACAATACTCCTGCGATACAATGTGTGGGAGATGATAAGTCACAAACGAACTCGGTAGTGAATAACTTCGGAGTTCAAAAAAGTTCTAAACTTTTGTCAAAGTTTGATTAATTACTAAATAGCACCCTTTTCTTTTTGGGAATAGCCGGGTTAGGCATATCTAGTGCAAGAGCAGGTTGCTCTCTTTGACACCACTGTTTAGCAGATGTTGTAACATACAGAACGATGATTTCAAATTACATCATTTGTCTTTCATCCTTAACCTTTGGTACGGAGGGTTAGGAATATGAAACTAATGCTTTTGCAAACAATTACTGGTTATGTACCTATTTTTATTATTACTAGTCCGAATTGTCCCAATGCTGGGCAAAGGCCACCTTCCATTCCTTCCATAATTTACGATTCTGCGCTACTTCTCTTCAATTTTTAAGGAAGACATCGAAATCGTCCCGCGCCATTTCCTTCGCGGTCAGCCGCGATAGTTATTCGATCGAAAATAAAGATAAATTTTGGTCTACTTGTGCAAAATTTCTCGACGATTAGGCTCGGTCCCATAAAGCAGTTTCTAACAAAATAATCTCAAGTTAATACTAAGATCTCGTTCATTTCGCAAGTGGGCGCGGGCCTTTGCCCTTTAACGATTTGTTTGGAAACGGGCCTTTAACTATGAACAATGGACAACCGCGTGCTCTTTATATGGGCCTTAAAACCTTGGACGATATGCTTTAATCTTGGGCAGTATACAAATCATTTTTGTGTAGGCGATCAGCGAAGTTGTCAATACTGCATACTAATTTAGCAAGGTTAACTGACAGGTACTATTCCAAAATCTACATACTCGTATATCTGACCACCGTATAAACTATTCCTGCTTGCAGCGCATATTATTTAGTGGACCTAAAAAGGATCCTCTTTTGTTTTACTGTCAGATAATAATAGGTTTTGGTGATAGTACATAACACGTCAGGTGCCTAATTCACGGTGACAACTTAACGATTCCTTACTTCGAAACCAATTCCTTAGCTAATCTCGCCAATCTCGCGTTGTATTCGCGCAGCTTCGTTCATTGTGTCATAGAGAATTACGGCACTGGTGCGCGACAGACGCAGGAAAAAGAAGGGGTCCACCATTCTTTCTCCTACGTCTGTCGTGTTTTTCTGTAAGTTTGTGCCCACCCCCTAAGAATAAAGTTATTTAGATATCTACTTAATATAAGTCTTAAACTCATTCATTCAGACAACACTGCCTAACCCGCTGGGTCTAGGAGCAAGAAATTTTGCACAAGAGTTCCTTATATAAAGAAAGTGAGTAGGTAAGTACTAAGAAAGGATTTTTGAACATTCGTCTCCTAAATAGTTGACAAAAGTTCGTCATTTTTGTCGATGGGAAATCATATCGGCTGAATAGAACGACCCATTTAACCAAAATAACTCACTCATAATAATTGAACAACGGGAAGAAACGGGCATTAGAGCTTGCACTACTTGGTACATATAGGGCTGCCATCCGTCCGGATTTCCCCGGGTTTGTCCTAGTTTGGAGGGCGTCCGGGGAGCTTCCGGGCGGGGTTTGTAAACAGTGTCCAGTGTCAGTGACTATTTAAGTTCTGTGTTAGGGGAAATCCGACTTAAATTGATTTGTAATAAATTAGAGCATAAATCATAGCGAAATATTCGCCCGTAATATATCCAAAATATACCGCGCGTTCGTGACTATTCATAATTTGATTTTCATTTACAAATATTTTTTCATCATGGCCAAAAATCTTTTTGGCAACAATACATTGCCAAAAAGATTTTTGTTACCAGAATACCTCTCACATAGGGTATAATTGATTAGTAAATTAAGCGATCATTTTTATTGTTGATGTTTAAGTTGATTTTCTATAAATAAAAAAAAAATAATAATATTATGACACTTAACGATGTTTTTATTGTATTACCTATATGTATATTTTTTTTCGGTTGTCCGGCGAAGTATCTTTATTTCGCCCAAATGTCAGTTTTTGAAGTTTTTCTCCGGGGTCCGTAATAGCAACATACATACTAGGTGTGCAGAAAATAACTCAACAGTGGAATCTTTCATCGTCGAAATCTTAATAAATGTTGACATTTCCTCATCAAGAGCGAGTTTTCAATAAAAATTCGAAATAATATAATCAAAAAAATATGCAAAAATGAAATGCCTACCGATTTGACCAACACTTAAGCAAACTCTACAGGACTTCCACAGCTACTCTCTAGCTCTAGCACATTCTTGAGTACACAAACATATTAATGAGAAGAAATAAAGTTATAATAAAACGAGCTCTGATTCGAGCAAGGGTCACAGCAGTGTCGCTGTATACTCGGCAAAGTAGTTGACCTCGGCGCACGGTCGCGGCTCGTTGTCATATCAAATATCTATAAATATCATATGTTGCGTTGATACTTAAGTTAACGAAGCTTCTGATTAAGGATAAAAAGTCTTTAACAGATTGTCAGACTGATCGTGTCCTGTTGTAGTACTTAAGGGGGAAGCCCCAGGGTAGCCTGGGAAATTCAAATTTACTTAGGTTTTTTTGGCAATTTGCAGGTCAGCGTCAGGCATGTTGCATTTGCATGTTGAACAAATATGATTCGTGACCGTAACACGTACTGTAGCGAATTATTTCATAGTGAAAGCAGAAAAAAATAATATATTAGACTTCCGCCCTGTGTCCAAAAAATCCTTCAAATAAAAAATCTCGGTAAGAGAAAAGACGTGACACTTTTAGATTCAACATTCAAAACCAATATGAAGAAAAATCCTTTGCTGCAGTGCGTACTATACATTTTCTACTTGAGAAAATAGCTTTAAGTAGTGTATAGTTGTCGTCACGTAAAAAGAACGTTGAGCGATAGTGGAGAGGATGGGCCTGCGGACGCGTATACTCGCGTCCTAATGTACTAGGCTACTGTTTTATAATATAAGTGTAATTGTTTTATTGTAGAATCATAATAGGTTACCAATTTGATCGATAAATCGCTCAGGCCGCAGGCAAACACGTTTTTTAAAAAAAACAAAACAAACTGCCAGCGTTCTTTTTACGTGACGGGACCTGTAGCAGTGGTAGTGGTTAGTACAAATAAAACTGGAGCAATCGTTGTGATCTATCACAACGATTGCTCCAGTTTTATTTTTAGGATGATATTCTAATATCATCCTAAAAATGTTAAACCCATTGAAGATCATTTAAAGAAGAGCTAAGCAGAAGCATTTAAAGTTAGAGCTAAGATTTGATGCTACTTGTCTTGAGTCTTTAACATAATTAAGTGCCAGGCAGACCAAAGAAACGATAGACAGAGTGTGTGAAATATGATATTGCTAGAAGCGGTGTGACTACAGAAGATACATGTCATGTAGAGCTTAAATATACTAAGATAAGGGCAAGAGAATGATGATGAAGTGGTTTCCTTTAGTAACTGCATCATACAATTAATTCTCGACCTTCTTTCCTTGACCATTAACATTTTTACTTTCCTACAGGTCATGGCATGGAGGTCAACAGGCGTGCATCGTTTCGTGTGAAACCAGAAATCGACCAAGTTAAATCCAACGCGGACATTCACGGATGAAGAAACTTGTACTCATGTTCTGTAACGTGACCGTCCTTTACTACAGAGCCTTAAGAATCCTGGTGATAGTACAAAACATTGAAAACAAATGGAAGAAAAGTACTTCATTAATTTTAGTTAATTCATTTTAGCAAGATCGAATGACCGTTTTGGCTTCATCAGTCTATAAATTTTCCCATAAGGTCAACTAGCCGATTCCTCAATAGTAACACAGATGCATTCCATAAATGCAAACCTGGCCGTCTGTTTTAGCTCATTTTATGAAATTGAATGCAGTGTGGTTTGAAACCGGTTCGGCATAATGACGTCAGCGTGTGGGTCGAAATCGGTCAGTTCGTGTTCCAACAATGACACAGTGTCGATCTGTCACTTACATTTTCTGTCAGCACCCGGCACTGTGTTAATTCGAGATAGTGACTCTATCATTGAACTGGCAGTATCTTATTAATATTTATTGTATTTTACCTAGTTTGGAGATCGGTTTCTGTTCGTAGTCCTGCGAAGTGTTTTACAGTAAAAGCATTCGTTATGTAAGTGGCACAAGTATGTTTGTGAGGTTTTAGACATGTCCGTGAGATTTGGAATATGGCGTGGGTTTGTCATTGTTCATATTTTGAAACTTGTTGATATTGTTTAACGTGTGTGTTAACGGTGTTTTTTGGCTTTTATTTAGTTTAAAGCTGAAGGCAACTTTAATTTTGATTTAAACGATATTGGCGCCGATTCCTTTGTTCACAAACTAAACTAAATTTAAGTTCAATGCATCTTTTTCTTTCTATTTCATTAAGAAAAGGACAGAAAATAAATATTAGTTTAGTCCTCTCAAATTAACCAGCTCCTGACGTAAATTGCCATTTTTTTTGTAGCCATGTTTTTAATCACATCTAAACTTGTTTATGGATTGTCTTCATTTGACAGGACTAAACTAATATTTATCTTCTGTCCTTTTCTTAACACGCTCAGCGCCAAGCCCCATATGTCAAAACCCAAACACACCAGGAAAATTCCCTAGGCCAGGGCAACATTTTTTGTAAACAAAATATATGGAAAGTGTGCGCGTTAGCGATACACGGCGCTTAGACTGGAATGGTGCTTGTGTATCAAAAAGGATACACAAGTGTTTAAGTGTTCAAGGATACAAAAGATACACATGGCGCGCGTAAATTGGCGTTTTTTTAGTAGCCATGTTTTTAATCACATCTAAACTTGTTTATGGATTGTCTTCATTTGACAGGACTAAACTAATATTTATCTTCTGTCCTTTTCTTAACACGCTCAGCGCTAAGCCCCATATGTCAAAACCCAAACACACCAGGAAAATTCCCTAGGCCAGGGCAACATTTTTTGTAAACAAAATATATGGAAAGTGTGCGCGTTAGCGATACACGGCGCTTAGACTGGAATGGTGCTTGTGTATCAAAAAGGATACACAAGTGTTTAGACAGTGTGTATCGCAAAAGATACACATGGCGCTGAGCGTGTTAATGAAATAGAAAGAAAAAGATGCACTGAACTTAAATTTAGCTGCTTCTCGTGATCTACTTTATAATAAAATTATGGGTTGTTGCACTGTAAATGTGTAATTATTGTATGACGTTAATGTCTAAGTTGTAGTTTTTGCAAAGTATCCATCCAGAGTAAGTTACTAACTTGGTTTCATCATTATGCAGTGTCTAACTTAGATAGGCAGACTTCTGTCACTGCAGTTAAAGTTGGTACTTGTTGTCCTAGTTCTTACGACCATCTCTTTAGATTTTGCTTGAGTAAGCATGTGGAGCAGTGGTTGCCCAGTGTAAACGGCCGCAACTTATGAGTAGAAGGTCGCAAGTTCGAACCGAGACAGCCACTTTAGTTTTGTGTAAATTATTTTATCACCACTGCTCTCAAAACGGTGAAGGAAAATATAGTGAGGAAACCGGCATGTCCTAGAATCGACATGATTACGGCCCACTCCCTCTCACAGAGAGGAGGCCTGTGTGTCAGCATTGGGAACGTTATAGGCTGATTATGAAGTATATTCGGGTCGGCTTTCATACTCTCACACTCTCTCACATATGCGACATATAGTAGATCAATAAAAACGGACCACGTCACAAAAAACTTAAAAAAAAAAAAACTATAACTAAAAGGCTGATTCCGCCCGTTTGAGCTCTAACTAGCAAAATATTCAATGGATGACATTGGTGCTTTTACTATTGAACAATAATGTATAACGATGATGATATGGTGAATAAAATTCTTAAATGACGTATGTGTCAGACACTAATAATAATATTTTATAACGTAGACTAGTGTCGATGTGTACTTTACACAAACACACAAGTGCGTTCCACGTTTTTATACTCTGATATATTAATATAAACAGTTTGTTCATGTGGTCAGCTACCAAGCATAGAGACGTTCTATTTCATACGACAATCCCTTCCACATCTTGGACCACCACAGACGAAATATTCTCAGTTCTGTGACCTGAACAGGGTATTAAAAGGAATGACAAAACCCGACTCGTGTGACCGACATCCGACAAGAATCCTTTGCAAAACTCAGTGCAACGTCGAAGAATAAGTTCAAGTTTCCACGTGTTCATTGAAATGCATTCGTCCTGTCTTCTTGAGTGTAAGTTCTATAAAGTTCCTCAACTGAAAAGGTCGCATTGAAAAATATTTAAAGAGAGGGAAAGTATTTGTTAATCAAACTGACTGCCAGCTTAAATTGTTCGAATATTCAAATCATAACTGTCATTCTTTCCGTGCCTCGGAAAGCCCGTTAAACCGTTGGTCCCGGCTGTCATTCGTGGATCTTTGACAGTCGTGACGGGTAGTCAGAAGCTCGAAAGTCTAACAACCAGTCTTACCAAGGGGTATCGTATTACTCAGTAACTGGGTTGTGGAAAATGTTCAATGTAAAATACTGGTATTCAGCTAAATCCGGTTAGACTGGAAGCCGACCCCAATATAGTTGGGAAAAAGCTAGACAGATGATGGAACTGTCATTCTTTGACAGTAGATGACAATAAATGGCTATAGCAAGGCAAATTGACTTGGCGTGTCTATTTACTTAACAATTAAACTTCCTGACTGTACCCTGTGGCCACCAGACATTGGAATGCATTTTCTCATCACCAACTTCCTCTGTGCTTAATAATATACTGCGATCAAAAGTCAGCACTGGTAAAAGGAGGAAGAGGTGACGGGCAGTCTCTACTTTATTTTTGACCTGAAGGCCAATTCTCGTTATTTAAAATGTTCAAAATCTAGTCGCAATCTCATATCGGCGACAAACAAATGTCAAAAACTTGTCAAAATGTAGGGAAATCAGAGGTATCTTTGACAGATTGAGATCGCTCTTGTGCCAGCCTCAGGATGAGGCTGGCACAAGAGCGGCAGCGAGGCGAGCTGGCAGAACAGCAGTGGGTGAAGTTGGGCTGTCGATGATGATAACTTTATATTTTATATCTATCGCTAACAATTCTACGGTTAGTTGAGACCGAGTAAACGTGTCCTGAATTTGTGATATTCAGACCATAACATGACACAACAACATGTCGTGGTCTTCCTTCCTCCTTCTTCCTAGACTTTCCTATCATCACTAGTCTATTAGTAGATTCATAATGTACATATTAATGTCAATATAAACCAGTGTTTTTGAATATGCATGCATGTCGTGGTGTTCGGAGTAATTTTAGTATCTGTTTGTAAATTAGGTGAAATGAGCTTAGAGTGAGCTGTCAATAGTGTCAATGCCTAGCATTTGTTGGAATGACAGCTCACTCCACGCTCACACCACCTAAGTTTTCACGGTGAGATGGTCGGATGTTTTTATTTCCTTGATTGTGTATTAAAACACGTGAGTGGAATGTTATAGTTTTTTTTTTTGTTTTACGACAAGCCGGGAGTTGTAGTGCTATTCGGTATTAAAAACACTGAAAACTTGTGTGAAGTGACCTGTGCAGGTATAACTAGATTATAGCGTCAGTTAGGATTACAGTTCACTTCACCAAAATATTCACTGTGAAATTTTTACAGGAAATACCGGCTATTTTTGTTTTTATGGCGATCGATGATGTGAAAACTTGAGCGTGCGTTTTAGTTACTGTTTTATCCTATTTGAATTTATACGAGTTTAAGTTTGAACACCGATTTTTATTTGTCTTACCATGCACATGCATATGTATTTACTTTGTAACTAGAAGTAGCAGGACATCGTCATGTAGGTACGTGGGACATTTATATGTGTAAATACTACCTTCTTTACGAATTAGGTGTGATGACCGGTTAATGAACTCCTGCGCAGTCAAAACGTGTACGACACTTTTTCTTTTAACATTTTTGTTTTGGACTACACTACATTCAGAAATGAAGTTGTTGCATGGTTAGAGTTCATAACAACAGACTACTGCGTCAATACTATAATATGTACATATTAATTAATTGATAGGTCATAATGAAAGCGCATTCCATTAGAAGTTAAATACTTACTAATTGATTATGGCGTAACAAAGTGAGGTGGATGTATCGTTAAGTTAAATGTTTTTACGTTTCCAGATAAGGCAGAAACACGTCAGTACAGAGCTTCCTATCTATATATATAAAATTCAAAGTCCTGACTGACTGACTGACTGACTGACTGACTGAGACATCAACGCACAGCCTAAACCGCTGGTCCTAGAGACATGAAATTTAGAGGGTGTATTCTTCGTGAAGAGTAGGTATCCACTAAGAAGGGGTTTTTCGAAATTCCACCCCTAAGAGGGTGAAATGGGGGGATTTTGTTTGTATGAAAAATCTTATTCCTTGAGTTAATAAACTTGAAACTTGGCACCAATACTTATCTAAGTAAATTATGAATTTGGGCATTTTTTGTTTTTATAAACTACCCCCTAAAAGGGGATTGGGGGCTTTCAAAGTTTGTATGGAAGAATTTTAGTGCGCGGTCCGATTTAATGGAAACTCAGTATTTATACCTAAAATTGAAAGGAAAGAATAATATGTATCAGGGTTTTTCGAAAATCTACCCCTGACGGCCTGAAAAGGGGTAGTCAATTTTACAGGGGAGGATTTTACAGCGTGGCTCGATTAACTCGAAAATTGGTATAAATAATCTTTGAGTCAAGTTATGAACACATCCCAAATGATTTTTCAAAATTCCACCCCAGTGGGGGTGAAAAGCGGGGATAAAGTTTATATGAAAAATCTTATTCATTAGGTTAATAATCTTGAAACTTGGCAAGAATACTTGCCTAAGTAAGTAATAAAGTTTATCATTATAAGTTTTTCAAAACTACCCCTCAAAGGGGTAGGGGTGTTGAAGTTTGTTTGGAAGAAATTGAATGCGCGGTCCGATTAACTTGAAACTCAGTATTGATACTTTTGACAGAAAATAATTAACAATAAGTATGTAAAGTTGTCGAAAATTGATCCCTGACGGGGCAAAAAGGGGTAATTCGGTTTTTTAGGGCGGATTTGTACTTGAAACTGTATGTAACACTTTCACGCCTAAACCACTGAACTTCTGATTTGGCAAAGAGATAGACGGCATCCTGGGGAAAAACATACTTTTTATCCTGGTAGCACGTTCCCGTGGGATAACTTCCGACATCCACGCGGGCGAAGCCGCGGGCAGAAGCTAGTCAAATTATATATTGGCATGAAACCTACATATACTAGAAAGTCAGGTGAATCTTGTTTTTTTTTTTAATTTTTTTTTCTTGCGTTTACAGACATATAAACTCATGTACACAGCCAGACCCGGAACAACTAATTGTAGGTCATAAAAATATTTGTTCCGTGCGGGAATCAAACCCGCGACACGCAGCGCAGCAGTCAATCGCTTAACCACTGCGCCAACCGTGCCGTCGATATTATCGTCTGATTTCTACTATCATTATATTATTAAATATTAAAGAATTTATTATTCTGAGAGACGCTCATAATTTTGTATTATTTATTATAATTTACGGTTATTCCTCACATATCTAGTTTTAGCGGGGTTTCCTGACTAGTGTTGAGCTTAGTCATGAACTCATCTAATTTATTACAGAATATTTTCATCGCATCGGGACCCAATTTCGCGTACCATATTCTGATAGAGCGGTTCTAATCTGTAAGTAGGCAAGAACCGGTAGCCGGCAGCATTATGTAGGTGTACCGGCGGTAAACGTAGAACTTTCTCTCTCACAGCTGATTGGAAGCTGTAAGACGAGCGCTGAGACGAAAGCGGTGGAACAAGCGGAAATAAAGTACCTACTAGGCAGACTGGGCTTAACTGGGAACGGGATCCGTCAAAGTAGCTCGCCAAGTCCCAGTTTTCTTATAATGTTTGCTAGTATCAGCGCTTTTTTACGTTGCACGTACTTAATTCAATTGATCAAACTTATATTCGATGCAAATAAGTCTATTTCGTGAAGATTTGACGTCACCAAATATAATTTCGAGAGCTATCCTATTGGTGTTTTAAATTATTATAATTTAGTCGTTATTTTATCATAATTGCCGTGAATTGAATTTTTGTCAGCATACAACGTGAAAGTGCGCCGCAAAAAGCATACGATTTTAAAAAAAATCTAGGTTTGAAATAAAATGTAAATAACGGTGTTTAAGATTGAACCGCTACCGCACCGCTAGCATTATGCACCAACTAGAAGAAGGTAGCTAAGACGGACTGGTCACGGAAGGTCAAAGACACAGTGTGTAGCGAATTAGGACCTAATGTGTCTAGCAGTGGACTGCTATAGGCTATGTTTATGTCATCACTGTTCAAAGCTGTTGTCCACCAAACCAAAATTATAATTTACGAAAGTCAAATTCCATGTGACATCACCACACGCCGTGTGACGTCACAGTACTTTTATTAAGACACATTACAAGTACAGCTCCTATTAGGATTAAAGGAGACACCAAAGGAAAGTTTTGAGGATTTCAATAACACGTTTATTATCCTTTTAGCCTTGTTTTATGTTCCGCACTCACAAAACTGAACAACTATCAAACGAAATCCCTGCCTGTAGATCCCGCTGACACGATTTTATTCTTGTTCATTTTTTATGCACGGCTCAAAAACAAAGTTCGAGTCGGATTTCCGTAATAACCTCGTTTGACCTGTTAACAGACAAAGGATCTTATAGTGCGAGAGTAACGTAGTTCAGTGCCGCTGAAACAGATGTCAAAGGTGACATGCGCTAGGCTACGTCTACCTAGCTCTGTCCCCGCAATGTTATTGGGTCACCCAGTCAATTCCTTACTGGAAATTTCGCTCAAATATGAGCGCGGAAATTAAATGTCTACAAAATGCAGGCATAGAGACAACTCGTTTGAATTCCGTTTTTATAAATTGCATGGAAATACGAAGATTCATTTAGGCTTTTCTTTTGGGAAATCATAAAATCGCGACACTGAAATATGTTGTTACTATTAGCGTTTGAACTAGTATCGAGTTGCTGGGTTCCCTGGGGGTGTTGGTTTGCCTGAATTAAGGATCGGGTAAGTCGGAATCCTGCTTGCTATTTTATTTTAATGATTCAATATTCATTCACTAAGTACTTACCTCCTCTTTTGGCAACATTGCCTGACGATGAGAAATAATATTTTTATTTTTTTTATATTATTTGGGATCTCCAACAAGCGATATACATGTTACCTAAACGATGTATTATATTTGTTGGTATATTGGCGTGGCTAGCTGACATATTATGGCAAATAATTTAATTTTATGTTCTGTTTTGTAATGTTTATTACCGAAAATAGGTACCTAGTATTGTATACAATCAAGTATTTTCTTTTTAATTGAACAGACAGCTGTGCTGCTGGGGAGTTTGTTGCGCCACTTCTTCTTCCCAGCGATAGCACTAGGAAGTGGTGAAGGGCGGGCGTTTTTGGGGGACTGTCTTTTGTAATTTTGACGTTCAAAAAGTGCTGATTCTCAGCCTAATTTGAATAAATGACTTTTGATTTTGATTTGATTTTGATTTTGATGGGCATCAAGTATTAAGTCGGTGAACAAGTCTAAGCAACACCCGGGTGGCTGTAGCTTAGTATTCGCCCACCCTTTATCGACAGCTAGGGTTACCTGTAAAGTGTGAGCGAATACCTAAGTCTTCTTCTTTTGAATCTTGTCAGAAATCACAAGGCGATCATTGTTGTTGAAGTTGAATAAGAGTATACTCTGTTCCAAAAGCATCTGATGAAAGTGTAAATAAACACTGTTCAGGTTAAATTCTTACCCAATTACTCACTGAAGGGAACTAATAACACATTTATATGGCTTCAACTTTATATGTCACTACTTTTTCCAACAATTATTGTTTGTTATTGAATTGTAATTGAATAATCATCGACAAAAATTGAAATTATAATGTTAACCGGATTTGTCAATGGGAAAACATATTTAGGGTCATTTATAATTACAATTTCGGGTTTAAGTATTCAGGAAATTAAACCAAAATACTCAATTTATTAATGGCACAACAAACTGGCATCAACTGGTACTTTTTCTGATCCATTTGTATACATTTATTTCAAATGCTTTTTGGACACACCATACTTACATTATTATTATAGCTATTTACCAAAACATCTAAGTCCAACCCCGTTAGTACCCGAACAGGTAATTCAAGAATTTCAGGAACCTCTGAATGTGACCAAACTAGCCATCGAACTATCCACCGGGCATTCTGTCAACAATACTTGGAAGTTCGCTTGCATTACGAAACTGCTCCAATGACGTCGTATTGACATTCAAGTTTAACTAAGATGAACTAGGAAGAAAACTCGTAAACTACGTCGAGGGAGTAAACTGTGTCTACGTCACTCTATTTAAAACAATAGATTCGCTTTTGTTTATGTTCTTTTATTGAATTGACTCAAGATGAGCTGTTTGTTTTATTGAATTGTTCTTATCCAAGGTACTCGAATAAATAAATAAGCACTTTATTGATGTCATACGATGACATCGAGAGGATGATATCAGTAGCGGCCTTTTTTCTGCTCTAACCACCCAATCAATCAATGATCAATGTGCGTAGCCTTTTCCCAACTATGTTGTGGTTGGCCACCATAATCCACCACGCGCGCCCAGTTCGATTTGGTTCTAACAATGACTATTTAAGATATTCCTCACGACGTTTTCCTTCACCGTTCTGAGAGCAGGGGTGATGAAATTATATTTATTTATTTAAACTTCTAGCACACAAAAAAGGTACAAAGGCGGACTTAATGCCTCAGGCATTCTCTACTAATTTCTCAGAAATTATATACACATCTGGTCATCTCTTAGCTGCCACGGCTTATTGTAATTTTTAATTTCTGAATTGTTTTTAAGTTTTCTATAACGGACGCTTTTAACGTGCACGTCTTTTCTACATCGTTCTCACATGGTTAATTTTAACACGAATGATGTAATCAAATATTTTGTAAGAATTTTATGATTTAAAAGAGAGTCTATGGAGTTTCTTGCCCGTTCTTTTCCATAGGTACCTACGCTTTGGAATGGGCAACTAGCTTCATCTTTCTTACTGACCGACCCTTTGACAATTCAAAAGTGCCTGTAGGTAATTGGTTTAGTTGAATTAAATGATTTGAGTTTGAGTTTGACACAAAGTAAAGTGCCTGTTAGGGTTCGAACTCACGACTGACTCGTAAATCGAGCCCGATACTACCACTGCACTCTATTTACGTTCATTTCAGCTTTAATTGCTTTGCTTTTTTTTAAAAGTGTTTAGTTTATTTTATGATCCTGTACGAGTCGCAATAAATACTTTTTCTTTCTTTCCGATAGAATAAGTATGCAATGAACTCACTTTTGATCTCTTTGAATACAGTGACCCAATTTCATCAGTAGGTCAGCACAGCATTGCGAATAATCTCTTTATATAATTATTATCCAATTCGCCGATTACAAGCATTTTAAATGTCAATAAAATGTACTGAGTAATAAGTAATATACCTTGTATTTTGTAATAGATCGATAATACAACAGTTTTTGCTTGTTACTTTTTATATAACTTTATTAGAATGTCGTTAGACATAATTATATTATTTAGCGATAAGACCGCATGCCTGAAATGAGACTGGGCGGGCCACGACTACACTCAAATCCATCAGGACAGATGGGCCAGGATTCTTATGCAATGGGTGCATAAAGGCGGTCAGTAAAGTAAGTCGGTCTCAGAAACACAGGTGCGACGACTTACTCGTAGACTCATTCTTGACTGATTGGCCGGAAAAGGCAACAGAAAAAGATGAATGGAAAAGGGAGACGTTTGCCCAATAGTGGTAACTACAGGTTAGGTTTAAAAAAAATAGTGTTCTTAATCCTACTAATATTGTAAACGTGAATGTTTGTATGGATGGATGGATGTTTGTTACTCTTTCACGCAAAAAATACTGAACGGATTTGGATGAAATTTGGCACACAGATAGTTTATAACCAGGATTAACATATAGGATACTTTTTATCCCGATATTCCCACGGGATCGAAACTTATGCGGGTGAATCTCGTACATAGTATAATTATGCAGTAGGCATGAGCATGGATCACCACGTTTGCTCAAGGCGTATTGGCAATTTAAGAGTTACATGAATTAAATGGTGGTCATGGTCCAGTTGTCCTCGCGGTGTTTTCCTTCACCGATGTCACTGCAGTCCAAGATAAACTTAGAAAGTACAGTTTAAGAATTGAAAAGATATATTGATAGGTACTTGCCTGAATTTGAACCCACAGCCTCGGGCATAAGAAGCCGTACCCATTTGGGCCATCAGTTTCATAAACAGAGCCATAATTACCTGAAAATTAAAAAAATAAGCGTTAGTCAAGGATCTACCATCTAATCGTTCCTAAGCAAACGATTTCTTGGACAACAAGTATGGTTACCATTCATCCGGATCTGTCCGGACATGTACGGATTTTTAGCCCCCCCCCCCTCTGCTCTTTGTCCGGATTTATCATTGGGCTGGATTTTACGAAAGAAGGGGTTGGTTAGTTTTTTTTTTAAATGATTTCTGAATCAATCGGGCTTTTTGAATTTTAAAATGTTAACCCGAAATGCCAATAATAGTATCTTACTGGTATCAAGAACAGGGTGTGTTTCTACCGGTGGTCAAGGCTCCAGAGAGAGGAACTTCCTAACAATGCGAGCCGTGTCTAGAAGTATCGCTTTCTGAACCAAGCCCTTATTCCAGCTGCTTAACGAGAGCTTCCTCAGGTGTTGGACGAGGGTCTTGGCTATTAAGCCATTGGCTGTTATGACTATCGGCACAATGATCGCTAAGTCCAAGTCACATCTCGATAACCTCGCAAGCCAAGTTAAGATACTTGATTTGTTTATCTTACACGGCTTTCACGAGGTAAATTAGAACTGCAAATGATTGTAAACCACTAATAGGATATAGTTTTTATATACTTGTACGTATTATGGTTTTAAGAGCTTTAACTTATGTAAGCATTTGAAATAAAGCAGTAGGATTTTGAATGCATTTATATCGAGCTAATCTTCTTTGAGCACTAACGCTGACCCTGAACTTAACTCTTTACAAGTTTAATTGGACTTTGAGCCATGATAGCCTAAGAGTTAAACTTGAACAGGCTTTCAATTATAGCCTAAACCTATCCACAACACTACTACAAAAATGAATGGAAATTGAGTTCCGTACAAATGCACTGCGATAGTGAATTTCTAAATTCAAATTAATTTATTGTGGATCATAGGTTCTATATGAGATAGTTAAGTGTACTCGTATGTAAGGTTTATCCACTCCATGGCGCATATATGAACGCACGAGAAGAGTGCGTCGTGTGCTGCTACGCTGGTGAGTACTAAGACTGACCTCATGGTGATTCCTTCAATGTATGAACATTGAAGGAATCATCATCGAGCCTGCGAAATGAAATTCAGATTTTTTTTTACGTTTTTTCGTAAATTGCTAGTATTATTTTAATATATGATTTTGAAAAAGTTGCAAATAACGTAAGAAATTTTGAATTTCGGGGCAAAATTGACGGATCACCCTTAACCTAAGCCAGCTCTAAAATTTAAGTTGTAGTACGTCAAAAACTTGAATGCAGAAGCCACATGTCACACATTTCAGCTTTTACCATCTTAAACTTCACAGTCGTGATGGTTATATCCAAATACGGCAAAACAAAAGAAAACAGTTTTCAGTTTTCAGTTGTCTCAACTCATACTTCAAGCAACAACTATCAGCGGTCATTGACCTCCAAAAACATGAAATCTATTTATTTTATCTCCTTATGATCGATACCCATCACGTCTGCAGAGTTTCACTGGCTAGTTTAATTTGACCTTGTATAATAAGTATATTTTTTATAAACCCAACATTTCTCTGCTTACCCCATCACAGTTCACGTGCACCGCTCGATGTGTCACTGCTACTTAACCTCTGGCCAAACATAATAGCTAGAGAAAGCCGGTCAAAGCGACTTTGTATAATTTTGACATAAAATATACCGCAAATATTGTGATAGCGTTCGCGTTGAAGGTCGAACTCTTCGTGAGGTTAAGCTGTTGGCTAGGTCAGAGTTTTGATGGGATTTGGTACATAGGCTATTTCGCCTTACAAACATTAAAATATATTTTTATTTGCTTATTTTGAGTTGACATGAATTGACTAATAAATGCACTTACATCGTTTAAAAATTTAAATACTAGGTATGTCTTAGTATGGACCCACATAATATTTAATGCACAAAATAAATAATGTTATAATAATAATAATGTTACAAAATGTACGGTTTATTATAATATGTTATAATAAAATGAGCTAAGTAGCGGGTAGTCCGCGCAAAAGCAATATAGCCTTAACTTAAAAACGAATAAAAGAGGAAATATACTGGGCCGCAAAGAAAGCGGGTCGGTAACAAAAACCTCAACAAGTTGCAAAATGTTGGAGCTAGCTTTATGATTTATGAAATAAAGACTATTACAGACAATTTTATAGTGCCTCAATCAATGTCATAAATGTTCAAGATGTGTAAAGTTCAAGATTATGTACCTAGTTTATTTTGAATAAAAGTAAGTTAGGTAAAAATTTCAATTTTCACTAGATTTGGAAAAATGTGCTACGGTATCAAATATGCAATTTTTACACATTTTAGTATTTTTTATTGCTACCACGAGCTGTTAATACAGCTGTTCTATGGTTTGCCATGCTTTCCACCAGATTTCTGAGCCGAAGCTGAGAAATATTCTCCCATTCCTGTATCAGTGCTTCTTTCAGCTAAGCGTGGTTGGAGAGGAATTTCGGTGGCGTGCACGTTGTCCCAAGCATGCTCGATGAGGTTCAAATCTGGGTTACGTGCTGGCCACTCCATGCGTGTGATAGAGACATCTTCAAGGTAGAAGTTAGGCTAGTCTTCTAGGTAGTAAATACTATCCGAGCTGTATGGGGACGAGGGTTATCTTGCATAAAGGTGGCGTTCTCTCCCATGTTTACAAAAAATGGGCCAACATACTCATTTAACATTTCATTCACGTACCATTCTGCAATTAAAGTGCCTTATTCTATTACCACTAATACTGTGCGCCTTTCAGAAGAAATTTCAGCCTACACGTGCATGGAGCCTCAGTCGTATGGCACGTTCACTTCAATGCAAGCTTTGTTATCGCGCTCTCCTGGTCTTCTGTAGACTCTTTGCCTCCCCGTGTGCGTGTATAGCATGAACCTCGACTGGTCCGATACATTACTCTTGATCAGTCATCCAGAGACGATCGATTTCTCAATATTGTTGACACTATAAATCGATTCTCCTATTCCTGGCCTGCGAATATTGGATCTAGTCTCATCAAATCGCTGGAGCACTGTTTGAACGGTTGATAGCGACACATCAGCTATCGATTGATTGTGTGTTACGCAATTAGGGTGCTTAATGCATTGTTACTGAGATAACTAAGATTTAATTTTCTAATGTAACTTCAGGGACAAAATAGTATTAAAATAGCAAAGCAATCCCTAAAAACCATGTTTGTTACTCGTACTCTTTTAATTTTTCTCACGAAATTTTCCTGTTTCCTCCACATTACCATAACAACTGATTTCGAAACAACTTTTTCGTCACCAGTGCCACTTATAATGCACAATAATTTGTAGATCTGTAACTAATGTTAACGTTCAGCATTCTGCTTTTCAATGTTCCTTTTTTGTATACATGGTACCTACTCCCTAGAACGATTATCGTTTTCCATAAGCAAGATTGGCACAGACATTGGTGAGAAATTGGCAATTTTTTTGTTTTGGAAGATTTTGCTGTTGTTAGCAATTTAGCAGAGGTGTAGGTATACTGCAAAAGTGCTACTGCTGGGTGCATTAAACTCCTTCGGAGTATACGAAGTGAGATGTGACGTTATGTGATGCTGTCCATCATATTGACTAAAAAATAAAAGCGTAATGTTGGATTTTCAACTTACGGCGCTAAGCCGAGCTTTGAAAATATATTATAAAAGTGTTTGTACAAACCTACTTACAAAATCATTTATTTCACTGGAATGTTTTGCTTCTGTCTTCAAGAGATGATTGCTTAAATCACATGTAGGTGGTCAATGGAATATCCTCCCAATTAATTAGTATGGTTCGATAATTTCTCAATAATTACAAACATCAAGATCAAGTAGGCGTATTATGTACAGACGCCAGCAGGTTAAGCTACCCGAAACTGTAAAATTTTCCCAATCAACCTTGAACCTTAATACTTTAGCGATACAGTTGAAAATCTACTAAATAATTTGACAGATTGTAGTAGCTTGATGTGCTGCCTGTACAATAGGCAACCGTCAACATAGGTGGCAATTCCAGGATACCAATTACTAACCTTAATCAGATACTGAAGGCCAATATTGTGTCGCATATACAGCTTGTAGGCGTATCGAAGACACGTGTAAGACGAACTGATACGGCGGACTGGTACCGCGGAAATCATCAAAGGGTTTAAATAATTGCACCTTTTTTAATTACATTTTCACGCTTCTTCCCATGGGGGTAGGCACAAACTACAGAACGCCACCTGCTACGATCCTTACAGACTCCTTTTGCCTCGTTTACGAAATAAATCTTGTCATACAGGGTGGCCGGGACATCGACGTTCATACATCTTGTCATACAGGGTGGCAGGGACATCGACGTTCATACATCTTGTCATACAGGGTGGCAGGGACATCGACGTTCATACATCTTGTCATACAGGGTGGCAGGGACATCGACGCGCAACTGTAACCTTGAATTTAAGACATGAGTTTAGACTCCATAGCGTAAACATTTTTCGTCGGTTATCAAAAAAAACTCTTCTGTTTCATAGAAAGGTGCAATCCCTACGCGGTCAAAATGTATGGAACAGCAATATTTTTTTTTAATAACCGACAACAAATTTCGACGCTATGGGGACTATACTCATGTGCTGAATCCATGGTTACAGTTTGCGTGTCGATGTCCCTGCTACCCTGTATAATACCCACACCCGTTGCGAGTATACTACCCACCTGACGTTTCTGAAAAACATAACCAAGTACTTAATTATTTACTTCAAACACGTTGTAGTATCGACAATTATTTGCTTCGAAGTCGCCTGCGTATACAATGCAGGTACTAAATATAATAGTATTTAATTGTTGCGGACGATCGATGTTCAAGGTTTGTCACCCGATGGGGTTGTTCTAGTTCGGAGAGCTTGTCACCTTCGGAAAATATTCTAGACATTAGACATTTTTGCAAAACTTATCTGACGTAAGGAAAAGTTAGGTGTTTCCCATTTCACCTGCACGCATGACGAAATTCTGGCTATACATTTCCAGTATAAGCTGACTTCTCATTGTACGAAAAGCCAATCAATGCGGAGTCAGCTAAAACGAAAAAAAATAGCTTGATATATTAATATTTGATTTTTTCATCATTAAGACTAATCTTTTTCAACGCCACTTTTTCAGAATCCTCGAAATAAAATATTTGTAGGACACCTGGAAAAATGGAAATGGGAAAATATATTCCGGCTGTCATTAAATACGGTGTTATAATGCGATGTGACTAAAGAGATATTTGCTATAGTAATGCAACAACAGCATAAGCCACCTCAGCCAGCTCAAGCTTAGCCGACCATTTACCACCTAAGTACATATTTTGGATTGCAATTAACTGTTGAGTTTTCCTGAAAATGCCAGGGCCGAAGTCAAATGTAATCAAATACGCCTAATAGTTAGGACGCAAAATCGGAGCCCGAGGCAACTCAAATAAAATTATGATGATAAAATTATGATCTGCACGCTGCAAGCTCCGCCTGCGCGCCGATTCGAATTTGCGTGGGCGTAGGCCTATTTAAAGTAGCTGTGGCATATTTTTAATTAAAAAAATGTACATACCAAATGTCAATGTAATAGGCATACCAGGCACGCATTACAATCGGAAACTGTACAGCGACAAAGACGACACGTTTTTTGCATTTAAGTTAGATTCCCAAATCGAACAAATATATTTTCCAGGTTTACCTATTCCTAAGTGAATGTTTGTATCGATACTTCGGTGCCGTCATCTAGATCTCAGTGACGTCCCGGTGTCAGCCGTGGACAAACGCACCAAGATATGTGTTTTTACACACTAAACCGAGCTCAATATATACAAGAAATTCTTCGTATCGGTCAAAGCCAAAAAATAAATAAGCAGTATTTGCATCTGGTGCGGGAGGTGTTATTAAACTTCCGTGAAACTTCTTCTCTAGCAGCCAGCAGTTCTATGACGAGGTTATTGAGTACTACATATAAGTCTACTCCAAAATTAGTTCTCAAAGCAAAGCTAATTACTTAAGGGGTGATTTTTCCTACGCAAGATTATTTTATCCAAGGTATAATTTTAAATTTTTGACAGTTTTTCCATACAAAATCTGTGAGAGGGGGTGCCCTCTCACCAAGAGGAGGCCTGTGTCCCAGCAGTGGGGATATTTTAGGTTGATTATGCTAAATAATAGTGTGGATTAATGGCTTCCTTAAAGAGATCGTATTCTAGATAAAGTGCAGTTGTTCTTCAAGTTCAAATTCTTTTGATAGAACTGCGGGGTACTTGCGTAACACACTAACAGTAGCAATGGGTTTTATTTTGACAGTTCAACCACATTCATTGCGTCATTTACGTTGTTGATCAGACACATTTTTCGAACATATGAAGCAATGGTTTAGCAATCAAAATCAAAAGTCATTTATTCAAATTAGGCTGAGAAAACACTTTTTGAACGTCAAAATTACAAAAGACAGTCCCCCAAAAACGCCCGCCCTTCACCACTTCCTAGTGCTATCGCTGGAAGAAAGAAGTGGCGCAACAAACTCCCCAGCAGCAAAGCTGTCTGTTCAATTTAAAAAAATACTTGATTGGTATACAATGTCTTTCAAAATGATTCCAATTGTGATTAACAGCGTGTTACTCAATTAGCGTGCTGATTACTTAAAAGCAAAATATTCAACGTATTAACAATTTAACTAAACCTACGGAATAAGCAAACACTGTAAGTATAGTTACGAGTATGTGAGTAAATTACCTCTGCAGTAATTATGTTCTTCAAGCCATCGATCGCTTAACAAGAATTATTGTGTCGAAGTGGACTGCGTATCCATTGCAGGTACTAACTAAAATAGTATTTAATTGATGCGGACGATCGATATCCAATGCTACCACTCGATGGCGTTATTGTTTGCAAAGTTTAACTTACATAGGGAAAAGTCAGGTTTTTCCCACTTCGCATGTCAAAATTATCAAATTAATATTTGTTTGCCTTAACATTAAGAATAATCCACTTTTAAGTGTCAATACCTAATCATTCTCAACAAGACAGACGGTGATATTTTCGAGATTTTTTTCTGCTATTCGGGGCTGACACAAATCCAACAAATCAAAGATAATAAAAATCTGTTCAGCCAGCCGTTCTTGAGTTATAAATGGAGTAACTAACCGGACTTTGTTTTATTTATCTAGATGCTGGAAATAAAATATTTTAAAGACACTGAGAGAGCGTCCGGAAATCAATCAACGTATGAACAATTTAACCCAAACCCACGCAATAAGCAAATATAAACATTTTAAAGTTTTTCAGCTAGAAATACTTATTTGTGGTCTCGTAGTCTTTTACTTCGGTAAATCAGAAACGTGTGTTTTCTTAAACTATTCTATCTGACTTGTCTTAAGCTGTACCACTCCCCCCCCCCCACATCCATTCAACCAGGAAGGTAAAAGCCAAGAAATAATCCTGCTATCACGACTCAACAATCACGTGTGGGGTTTAAACGAGTCTTTAGATTGAAAGCTCAAGTTATTCGGTCAGATCGGTCACGAGTTGGCACCGTGATTGTGTGTCCTGGCCTTAAGACCGGTATATCGCTCAACGAACGCACCAGTATGCGCACAGGCACACACACACACACACATAGACGCACAATGTATATGAACACAGACACATAGCCGCTGAGGATAAGTGAAAGCAATTTGAGTCGCACGCGATTCTGAGCACTGTGAGTCGATCGAACTTTTTGTACTACCATTGTGTTTAGTTCGAAAACGAAATTAAGTTTATTATGTATTGTTGTTTTTACTTTTATATGCCTTATTGGAAGATTTCAAGACATAAATCATAACTTATTTTCTCCGATATCTAGAGTCTAGCTGAAACTACATTTCCTATCCTTCTATGTATAACTAATATTAGTTCAACCAAGTAGTAAATAATTTAATAAAACTGTCGGAAAGCTTCGGACCGAGCCCGCGGTAAGTTCGTTATGGGTACTGTAAAAATGAAAAGCCATTTATTAATCGCAACCGATGCTGGATGACAGTTGACGAAAATCGAGTTGAATGGCGAGCAATAGGTGAGGCGTATTCCCAGCAGTGGACTGCTAAAGGCTTATGATAATGATGATGCAAAGACAATGTTGTTTATAAGATCTTATTATAGAGCACTATAATTCTATCCGTCTGATTAATTCTTTTAAGAAACGCCAAAACAAAATACAGGATAATTTCATGATTAAAAAAACTTTGAATGAGGAAAAATGATAATTTTACATAAATAAAGTACCTATAAGTAGGTGCACATGCATGCCTGTGAGTACACACGACGACATATCAAACTTCTTATATTTTTCCAATTTCAGCTGACCTCGCATGGCAAAGACTTTTCGTACAATGAGAAGTCAGCTTATACTGGGAATGTATAGCTTGATATGTCGTTGTGCGTACGTAATAATGAACGCGATGTGATTAGGGAAGAGTGTAACTTTGCAAAATGCGGCGAATCCTTTGTGTACAAAGTGCCCGGGATCGCCGAAACGCGATCCTAACCTAGCGCTACACGACGGAATAATGGCTTAATATTTATTCTAAGTCACGTTCAGCCAGATTATTCAAGAGTAAAAGTGACTAACAGTGACAGGTTGCTATTCAACAACACACGAGTACAGGTGTAACCCATTTTATGTTTACTTTTAGAATTTTCGACGTGTCTTAACAGGCAGCTGCTAGTGTACATCTATTACATTATTTTCACATGATTGTGTCTAACAAATTGTCAATGCAATAGCAAAGTAAATTCTATATAGAATTAAATTTAATTAGAATTATAATTAGGTATATTCTAGGTAGAATGATCAAGATATTTTTTTAAATAGATCTAAACTCCTGTCCTTTGTTTTACCTTCAACATGTTCAATATAAATAAATAATAATAATATATAATAATACCTAAATCAAAAAAACTTCTTGACATGAAGACCAATAATTATCGTTATTAAAAAAGATCAAAATCTTGTCGCAATCTCAGCGACAATCAATGCCAAAAACTTGTCAAAAATGTAGTGCAATTATAGGTATTTTTGACAGTTTGAGACTGAGATCAGATCAGAAACTGTGAATGTTCTTAAAATTAGGGGCAATTCTCGTAATTTTAATAACATTCACAGTTTTTGTATACTGTCATAAAGAACTTGAATTTTAAAAGATCACCATGTTCTAAATACATTTGAAAGATCACCATGTTCTAAATACATTTGAAAGTGGCATCAGTGCCAGAAGAGTTGAAAGGAAATCGTTTAGCTTGGTGTGGCCATGTAATGAGAAGGGACAAGACGCATGTGAGTAAAAGAGTGACGAACATACATGTTGATGGATAGACAGGGAGAGGAAGGCCGAAGAAAAGATGGATGGATTGTGTGAGGAATGATATGAAAGAGAAGGGAGTGAATGATAGCGTGACGGTTGACAGGGGAGAATGGAAGAAGAAAACGTGTTGCGCCGACCACAAGTAACATGCGATAAGGGCAGGAAGATGATGATGTTCTAAATACAAGAAACCTTGGATAACCCATATCTTCCATGTATACAGGAAACAGGGAGAAAACTACTCCGCAGGAAGTAATTACTAGAACCGAAGAATGATTCACTTCGGTTTCCCGCTATTGGAGCCTCTTATAAATCTGGGTTACTAGTCAATAATATGATGATGTTCTAAATACAAGAAACCTTGGATAACCCATATCTTCCATGTATACAGGAAACAGGGAGAAAACTACTCCGTAGGAAGTAATTACTAGAACCGAAGAATGCTTCACTTCGGTTTCCCGCTATTGGAGCCTCTTATAAATCTGGGTTACTAGTCAATATGCTAATAGTATGACGGAGTTCAATATTAGCTAATTAGCTTTACGATATACACCATAAGAAAAAAGTGAGAAGTAGCAAATGACCGGCGTGTCGCCATCTCTTTCTTTAAAAACAAATTTGACTTCATTCAATAACGACTTTCTGGTTCGCCGGTCGTTCGCCGCTCGTATCATCAGATACAACCTATTGTTTATAGAGGCGACTGAATTCATAGAATAAGCAATATCAAAACCGAAGATCCAGTTAGGGGATTGTATTTCTACGACGTTTTCTTCAACAATTTTTACGATGGAACTAAGACTGAAAACACGAAATAAAATTCTGCTGCTAAACCTTTATGTTCGCATTTAACTCGACAAAATGTAAGGAAAAGCTAATTTAATTTCGAAATTAAGTTTAATTATATCTTGTAGAAACGAAACTTAAGAACTTTCTTGGTGCGAGCACTAATGCCGCTGAAATATCAGCTACCGCTAGGAACTACCTGGGAACCGCTTATACAACTTAAAACATTTTACACTAATATTTTACCGTACGAAGTGGGAGTTTTCCTTCTATACAACTAAAAATGTTTTTACAAAATACATAAAAGAAAGCACTATTTCTGAAACATTTACTCATAGTTTTGAATGTACACTAAAATACACCTCTTTGGACACCAAGTCAGTTTTAGTGAACAATATTGAATATAATATTTTTGCTAAGTCCCCATCAAGCTTACTGTCGCTTTGTCTTGTAATAAAAATCCCGAACAGGTTTTATAGGTCACAACAAACTAGAAAACTGGTCACAGAAAAGAATCAACAAGTGCTATAAATATAAAGGGGTTTATTAATAAACGATGACTAAAGTTAAGTAACGTTTAAACGACAAAAATGTATGGTTAAACAGTCGCTAATCACTACTTAACTTTAAGCAACGTTTATGAATAAAGGGGTCTATGTACAATTTTCTGAGGGGCTAAGTAATAACAGCCGCACGGTTTGATCGATCGAAGTTTAAACAATGCTTGCCGTGGTCGGTTCGTGGATGGTTGACCATCCATAACATATGGATGGCCAACCATAAGGGTTGGACCCGACTGTCATTCATCTTTGATAGTTGTTAGGGGTAGTCAGAAGCCCGAAAGTCAGACAACGTATCCAGTCTTTATAAGGGGTATCGTATTACCCAATAAGGTAGCTGACCCCAACATAGTTGGGAAAACGCTAGGCAGATCATGTTTGTTTAATTTCTCAATAGTATTCGTTGATCAGAATATGCAACTTTGGTCAAAGTCCGAACGCTGTCTTCTAGCCAAAAGTATAGTTTCAAATTTCAGTACTGTGAGTGAAAATTATGATATGCTTGGATGAAGCGCTGACCAGTAGTAACACTGATTGCGTTTGCACCGCTCAAAGCGACTAAGTAATGTCAGCATTAGCTGGCACCACGAAATGGTATACTAGCTTCGTATAATAGTCATTTACTCGGGCACTAGAAGCTTGAACACGGCAAGGAACTTATTTGTTTTACCAACTACATTGCCAACTTCTACTACAAAAGTTTTTCAAGATAATAAACCGAAAATGATGCTTAATTAACACGGCAAGGAACTTATTTGTTTTACCAACTACATTGCCAACTTCGACTACAAAATTTTTTCAAGATGATAAACCGAAAATGATGCTTAATTATTATGGTTTATTCCTTACAACAAGGTTAATAAAATATGAAGAATATCATATTTTCTTCACCTTGTAGTGCTTGTCACTGACATTGTTTGTTACCATAGTTGGCTATTACTAAATTCCTGCTCTTTCATCTCCCGTTGAAGGTAACTCTTAATACTATAGATAGTGACACTGAAAGACACTACCTATATAGAACCTTTACTAGAACCTTCATATTTTATGGATGGATGGTAGATATCACATGTCTTCGAAGTTTTGGTTCTAGGACCTGTTTCCTCACGATGTTTTCCTTCACTGTTTTGAGAGCAGCGGTCATGAAATAATTTATCCAAAGTAACCCGCCTGACTCTGTTTGAACCCACGACGTACAATTCGTAAGTCGGGCCGTTCTACTGTGCCACCACTGCTCCAGTGCACCATTACGACGCGTGCAACTTTGATATTCCATCATCGTTCTGTTCAACAGAGCGACAACGTAACATTCAGTGCCCCACACATCGGTGTCGCGAGAAAACAAATGATTTTTTTTAATTTTACACGTTTTTATTTCCTGTTTGTGCCTTATGAGTCCGTAGTAGCACCTACTAGTCGTAAATCTACATTTGTAAATGTTAAAATGATTGATCCAGAGACTTACCAATTCGCTTATTGTCACCTTTACTAAAGACCTTGTTCCAAATATTTCCGGCTCCCGGATTCAACCCAGGACGTAGGTAGGTGTCGCGTCGTGTTCGACCACGAAGCCAACGAGGTAGGTAGTTAGTTAAATAATACATCATCTTCCTGCAATTGTCCCATGTTACAATACATACATGAGCTCTATACTACATACCTACTGATTGTATAACTATTGTAACAAATGATCCGATATCACTCATATTTTATAGATAAAGTTATTTATTATTACTCTAATGAAGTTATAGATAAAGTTATTTATTATTACTCTAATGAAGTTACTCAATTCTCAAGCTACCGAGCTGAAGTACGTCGGTACTTAGTATGTAAGTTGTAGTATAGCAAGAAATGCCATCATTGCTTTTGTGTAAATATATTTTTAAGTTAGTGTAGGTATTACCTACCTACCTACTTATCTTAATTTTAACTCATGCAATGAATTTTGTCGCAACTGAAACACCAGGAAGTTACAGGTGCAAATAAAAATAAAAAAAAAAAAAAAACCTCCGACACAAAATTTCATGCTTTTTGTAGGGACTCCTTATTATTTCATATCTTTTATTTTCTTGCGTTTTAAGATTCAGGTAATTTGGTGTTCAATCAGGTTTTTTGTAATTTGCCATTTTGTGGTGGCGGCCATCTTGGATTTGAAATTTATCATAGTGTATAGTATTCGACTAGTCAAGCCCTTTCATTTGATACCCATATTGAGGGAGTTGTGAAAAAATAAATGTAATTCGCCATTTTGTGGTGGCGGCCATCTTGATTTGAAACTTGTCATAGTGTTGTCGTAGTGTAGTATTTTACTAGTCAAGCCCTTTCATTGGATATGCATATTGAGGGAGTTGTGAAAAAATATGTAATCCGCTATTTTGTGGCGGCGACCATCTTGGACCGAAGTTTATCAAACATAGAAGAACACTCCCGACAAATTCACCTTTCAAACAAAAAAAACAAAATATAAATCGGTTCATCCGTTCGGGAGCTACGATGCCACAGACAGACATATACACACACACACACACACACACACAGAGACACGTCAAACTTATAACACCCCGTCGTTTTTGCGTCGGGGGTTAAAATTAAAAATAGCACTCGCCAAATTACGAACGTCAGTGGCCAAATAATGTTCCGGTATTTATTTTTGCTGCCACCAAAGGACGACGTTTCGAAAATTCGTATGTATTTACATTTTGGTATGTTGGTTTGTGGTTTTTTCGTATTGGCCTTTACGGGAATGTAAATAAAACGACGTCACATTAATTCCGATTCATGCACTAAACTAACAATAAAATATGCATAAAATATTCATGTCAGACAGTATATAATATTCACGATTCATCTTCTTTTGTCATCGTATTTTAATTTTAGCACCAAAGCCAGCAGATTTTTTTATATTCCGGATCGTATCAAATTTATTATATAGTAATATGTTCACGAAGCGTATGCGCGGTGTCCGCGTGGTTTACACACGGTATCTACGCTCCATCAACCAAGGTCTAGTACACGTACGTTGAACAATCGTGCAAAGACTGACTTTTGCTGTGCACACGAAAATTCTGCAAAATAACTGGGGCAACACATTCACGGGAATCCAATTAAACCGTGAATGCGCCGGATTCCACTATGCGACGGAATTTGATTGATCTACGCTTTTAAGTCTCAGTTACACGTGTTCTTTATTAGAGATCCTCGCTAACATGAAAAGGCCATCCCGTAACTATGTGCACCTAGTATCTACGCCGTGTCCCTTCGTAGCATGTAATATAATTACTGGTCGCTGTAGCGTTCTAGGAATAACCTATCAAAGATACTGTCGCAACAAAGGAACGGTTATTGCAACATGATACGCTTGATGAATACGTCTCTGCATTTACCCGCGTTGGCGGTATTGACAGGAAACTATCCTTTAGAAACACGCTGTTTCAAATTAAATCCTATTAATTTGCAACCCTTACCTTAACCAAACATTATCCTTTGTATAAATTCAACGAAGAACTGAATGTTCTTTGCAGAGTCGTAGATTTTCCGTAAATAAAACTGGTTTCAAATTAAAACTACGTTTTGTGAATAAAATCCTTTTCAGGGTTAATTAACATTATACCGGTGAAAAGATTTAAAATTGGTTTGGAGTTCGTTGAATTTAAAATCATAATTTCATTTTAGTATCCCTTGGATACAATGCTAAGAACGAAAGTTCAACATTTAATGCGGTCACGTTGAGGTTGAGACGCGTGGATGGTGGCTAGAGTTGCTAATAAGATTTAATGAGCACAGGTATTATGAGCAAAGGTCAATTATTATCACAAAGTGGGAAGTTAAAATTTGCATTTATGAAGGGTTAACGTTTGTCCAACTGTGACTACAACTGGCCCCAATTTATCATTTCGCTTACTGGAAGCGAGTTGCAACTTGGAAATCTCTTAATTATTCGGCGGGGTAACACACTACCAGTAAGAAGCAATGGGTTTCATTTTGACAGTTCAACCATATTCATTGCATTATTTACGTTGTTGAGCAGACATATTTTGGGAACATAATATGAAGCAATGGATTAACGGTAAAGTTGAAAATCTATTAAAGAAATTTGACAGATTGTAGTAGCTTGATGTGGTGGTGAGTGTACCACCTATGGTGACTATTATTTAGAATGGGATATTTACTGGTCATTATACTGACCAGCTGCAGCCTTTCACACGCAAAAACTAACGGCAACAGGTTACAAGTATTATCAGTCGACAACCTTGACATTTGCGATGACTCGTCAAAGATTCGATCGCTTACTTCCAGCGAAACTTCAAAGAATCGAAGGTAATGCATATTAGAACAGAAAGTTATTGACTTATATATAAGTAATAGGCATGACGAGGCGCTCCCCTGGTGAGATAGTCTTTGAGAAGAGTCTTAGAAGAAAGGAGAGACGGGCTAGGAAAACAATCATGCCTTGCCTTTATCTTAACTTTGCAACGCTATACGGGTTTTTAAAATTAGTTCGGTGATATTTAGAAGCTTCTTCTCAAAGGGTTTGTTGTATAAGAAAACTAGTCTGATTCTTTCCTTAGAACTATGCTGTACATTACAGCAGAAATTGATTATTTGTTTTATCTGCGTTTTTACAGCAGATAACAGAGTACTCATTTTTAATTGCGCTACGATTTTTGCGATTCGTGTCGCGGCTTCGCAGGTTAACATCGAGAATGAGCCTGTGGGATTTGCGCGAATTTGTGTTCACGCGCGTCCAGGATTAGGGATGGAGAGTGCATTTCTCTCTTTCGGTGGATCACACACTATCACGCGGTACGTGTAGGGCCGCGGGAACAGGAGCCAAATTCTCTAACAAATAAAGTGCGCTACGCGCCTCCGCGTGGCGTGTTGTAGTGTGTGATCTGCCTTAGCCTTTTTCTGTCTGGACAACACTCGAATAGTTACTAGGTAGTCACCAGTTGAATTGTTCTTTGTATAATATTCTTTACGGTATCACCTGCATGAGCTACTAGGAAATATGCGACTGGCGCGTTATGTTTCAACTTTTAGACTTGCCATTTTTCAAGTAGCAGTACATTGTACATTTTTTTTATAATTTTTCAGCAAAATCACGTTTATGGTTCACAAAAACAATTTTCCAAGTAAAAACTGGACATAACAGCAAAAAGAGTAAGTACCTATCTTTGGTGCCTGTACTAATAAAAAAATCATTGTATCACAGACAACGGAAAGTAGAGCAAGCATTTATACAACTTACTTGGTAACGATGAGCAATTGACCGCAGGTACGAATACAACGCAAGAATCTCAACATCATTAAATTAAAAGTATGTAACAGATATTCCTCACATTTAATTCTTGTATCGTGATAGAATAGTAAACGACGAGAAAGTCATTAAAGTCTTTAAATCAGTTAACTCGTGCGCTCGGAGCGCTATACATACATATTGTATGCATGTAGGTATTAGGTGAGAATGCAATCCAGAAACAAACAACTATCAAAGGACTTACTTTAAATGGGACGACTTTTTTTGTAATACAGTACAGTGTTACAAAAAAGTGGTCCCATATAAAGTAAGCCTTTTGGCGTGCTTACACATGTTCGGGTCGGCACAGTCGATCCGGCAGTATTGTTTGAACAGCAAAACTGACCCGTAGCAATCACTCACACATATTCGGCTCACATTCGTAACGATTGGCAAACTCCGTTCGGTATCTGCTCGCTGAAAAATGGTCAGGTTGGCACATTTCGAGGTAAACCGAACGGCTTTTTCCCGAACGTTTATACCTAAATATTGTCTATTTTGCCACCTGTGAGAGAGTGATACCGACCCGAAAATGTGTATATACAAATACAGTGAAACATAAGGAGTTATGTTTTACTTTATTTGTATTTTCAGCTAATTTATTAATAAAACATTTGGCATTTATGCGTGTACGACTTTCTTAATGTGTGGTGTGTGCGTAAAAGGTACGTACGGAGAGCCCCTAATGTTAAAAATCAATGTAATGATAACATCGTGCCGGAAACGTGAGAAGTTTGCAATATGTAACTAAATTATTGATTCGTACTCACTATCGACCCAGTTATTTTCAGCACTGACATGTGTTTAGTAGTGCACGGGGCATACCTAGTATAATGACCAAATGACGGCTGAGAACGCCAACTAGCTTCAGATTTATGAGAGGGATCCGAATGTATATAGGAGAGGTTTGGTGGGCTGAATTGCCAGTTCGATCATAGGAATTGTCTACGCTTGTTAGGTATTTTTATGTGTGTTTGTAAAATGTCGGAAGGCCAATTCTCGTAATTTAAAACGTCCAAAATCTAGTGGCAGTCTCATCTCGGCGACAAAAAAATGTCAAACACTTGTCAAAATGTACGGAAATTATAGGTATTTTTGACAGATTGAGACTGAGATCAGACTGTGAACGTTCTTAAAATTACGAGAATTATTCCTCTGATGGATTGATTGATTAAGGTCAGAGTTATGATTAAGGTGACTGAGTCATGTAAAACAATGTTTTTTTTTTGTTTGAACATTAAATGCTTTCGTTAAGTGCTTTGGAGTTTAATATTTTCAAGACAACCTAAGGCTGAAGACACACAGTAAGAGTTTCGTTTGGTACCACGCTTGGTGAGTAGCTCGAACTAGTTACAAATTAGATATACAGCGTGGGACGAAGCGTCCAAGGCAGTTTTTTTTACAAAATATTTACAATTGCGTAATAATTCAGATGGGTTCCAGTTCCGGTAACTATCAATCGATATATCATAGGATAGAATCGAATTTTATTTGATTGAAGTTCGATGACCGATGTTCAATTTATTTGTACTAGCGTTGCTTTGGTCTCAGGGTTTATATAAATGCTACACAAAACCTGCAGGTTGGAGCGGATCACTATGTCTTGCGATTGTGGACTATTCGGCTTTTGACTCTATATTGGTCTGTTTTGGAATCTCTGCAGCGATGCCAAGTCGATTGGAGATACATCCAAGTGCTGAGATATTTTTATGAAAATGCGACAATGACCATACAAACTCAGCAGTAATTATTGTGTTGTAATAGCCTACCTACTAACATACATTTTGGTATTTAATAGGCTTAAACAAATTATGTTTTCGATTCTTCAAAAAGATTGTATCACTCAAAAATACCTACTTCCAGTAAAAAAAATATTGAGAATAGTTCAATTAGCACTACAATGAAAATTAAAACTAAGCGTTCGGTCTGTTCACCCCAAAACTAAAAATAAGTGTGAAGAGAATTCTTTGTTTAGAGCGATAAATCTTATATATCCATCATTGTTTCATGAGTTTCTGATTCACATATTTTTAAGATCATTTCTATTTTTACAATGCCTAACCGAGTTTATTATTTTAGATTAGAAACTATACTACGTGTTTCTTGAACACAAAAAGATAACTCATATATTTAAAAATAAAATAAAAATCAATATGCAACACTCCATTACAACTATACAGAGTGGCAGGGACATCGACGCGCAACCTGTGGCCACGAATGCAACATTATTATTTTTTCGTTGAATATTAATAAACAAATTAGCTGTTCCATACATTGTGACCGCGTAGGTCACTTATCTATGAAACAGCTGATATTTTACTGATAACCGAAACGAAAAATTTCTACGCTAATATTTTATTCTGAATTTTGGATTTTGGGTCACAGTTTGCCACCCTGCACCCTAATTGTGTCGGTTTCATTTTGACAGTTCAACAACATTCATTGCGTTATTTACGTGTTGAGCAGACAAATTTTTCGAACTTATGAAGCAATGGATTAGGAATTTGCTTCAAAATGATTCAGATTTCGATTGATTGTGTGTTACGCAATTGGGGTGCAGTATACATAGAAGTATTTAAGAGTGGTCACATTTATATAAATAATAATTTTATTTATATGTATTATTGAAATACTTTAACGTTTCCATTAACAAAACTGTATTGTCACAAGTTCTACAAACGTGTGCAAAATTTCGTCATGTTCGAATAACAGGAACTGGTTCAAAATTTGTTTGCACAATTCCAACGAAGTCAACAAATAATGCACATCAAAGCTGGTGAAACAAAAGCTTCTACAATCCTTTGAGGGTGAAATAAAACTGCAGCATTTAATAGTGTAAAACGCGAGAGCTCTAATTGTAAGAGCCAGGACCAGGATAAATTTCCGGGTTCCAATAACGCACGGATAATCCTGCGAAATAAAGTACCTAGGTATTTTCCAAGGTGTAGCTAGTGTGTAAAGTGCCACATACTAAAAGATGAGACACTTTCGCAGAAAACAAGCAACTGTCAGAGACATAAATAGTGTTATAGCTGTTCAATTTTTTTCTTTTTATGCGGTATCTATGTATGTAAAATCCAGAGCCAAAAAAGTCCGTGGATGGGTGATCTGGATTGTTAGGTTTCATATCGACATGGTCCCGGCTGTCATCTGTAGATCTTTGACAGTCGTTACGGGTAGTCAGAAGCCCGAAAGTCTGACAGTTAGACATACCGAAAGATATCGTGTTACTCAGAAACTAGGTTGTGTAGGGCAGATATTCAGTCACTCTGTGTAAAATACTGGTATTCAGTTGCACCAGACTGGAAGCCGACGCCGGAAAAGGCTTGGCAGGTGATGATTTAAGCATATAAAATGTAACCTTATTGCTGTCGCTTAAGACTTCTTCTGCTACGATGAAAGCAACGTGCAATACAATGAAATGCTCCATAGCGTAAGGGTTGCTGCTCTTTCGGGTAAAGGCTAATGAAGTCGTGAATATACGTGGAATCAAATGCACGTATGAAGAAAAGGGTAGTCATAAAAAAGAAACAGGAAAGTTTAAGGTAAATAAAATTAATGATATTTATGATTAAAAAAAACAAGTAAAATATATACTTTCACTGCTATCAGACGCAAAAATATTTAGTAAGATATTCTATCCACAGAAAATTCAAGTCTAGCCTTAATCGAGCAAGTTATCGATGTACTTAGTGATAGAACGATCAATACTCCCGCGTCTGTTCGCTCCGACTGCCGGGAGCACACTGACCCTTCGCAATCCATGATCCAGGGTTGTGAGTGGTTGCGACCCGTTGTGACGTCGACGGATAGTTATGAAAACGTAAACGGCTGTGTCGGGGACCTACTGATCCTGTTTTGCAAGATTAATTAGGGATCTAGCGCAATGGTGCCATCGCGCGTCAAGGGTAACAGTTTGACATTGAAAGCGCTTTTCCTCGCTGTAAGGGCGGTTTTGTAATCTAAGGCTATGTTACTAGTACCTAATAAACACAAATCGCTAAATTCATTCAGAGGTACCTAAACGAGTTTAAATTGTCGTTCTATTTCTGTCAATCGGAAAGGAAAGGAAGTTGGAACATAACAGAGAGAGAATAATGTTTTAAGCAGATTTGGTGATACGCGTGTAGTGCAAGACCCAGCAGTGTATAACTAATATTCCTAACACACGGTTCGCCGAACTTCCTTTGACTATCTGAGAGAGATCTGGTAGACTGGTATTGGATTGGCATTTTCCAGGAATAGGAATATAGTGTGAACTTGACGGATATAGATAGAAGCCTCGTCAATATAGAAGTTCTGCTGAAATACGGCTTTGGCAACAGCGATCTTCATTACACGAAGCTATTTCGGATTAATTTGTTGCGAATATCCCTTGTCACTGAAGAAAACAATGAAAAAATGAATTAAAAATTAAACATGTAAATCAGTTAACTTCTTGAATTATAAGATAACATTATAAAATCTAGTTAGCTACTGTTCAAATGAATTAGTGATATAAATTATTAACACGAACAATTATGAATCTAAACAACCGCATACAGTATCTAATTAGGTTACATAATGCAATATCTAATCTCTAATGATTGCATTATATTAAATGCAGCGCCGAGTATTAATCTCCGTTAGGGGTGGATTGTTATAATTTGTAATATGATTTTAATGTTATGACCCGCTGGGCTACTTGCTACGTTTGTGATTGGGTTATTCTGTGAAGTCCAATCAGGTACTTTAAAATCGATACCCACATCACATGTGTATATATACATATATTCAAGCACTATCACATTATGTCTACGCAACCTACCTGCCAACCTCGTTCACAAAACAACTGAAATATACGTCACCAACCGGCCTTGAGCGCTCAGGCGTAATGAAAGTTTGGAAAGGGGATTTTGAGGACAACAGGTGGTCGCAAACATAAAGCGAACGTGTGGACTGTGTCAGTGAACCTACCAGTAGCCTAAGTAAGTTTACAAGCTTATAAGTAATGTTTTAGAACTTCTTGCGAGTAAAAAGGCGAATAAAATAGCTGACTACTTTGTTAAACTATAAATAGCTGAAAGTTTAATAGCAGTTTGAAAAAAAAAAACAACTTTTTAAGAGAGATAAAATGAATAAATCTTTCTGAAACGTTATAAAATCTAGAACACCACCAAAACTAGATAAAAATAAATATCGAGACACTAAAGTTAATCGCTTAAAACAGTTAACATTTATTGCAAATATCCCGTTAGAGATGACAATTTTATTTTAGACCCAAAATTTGATTTTAATTAAGCTGCAGAAGTGACTGTCGACTACACTTTAATGGGGCCTTTATATGTCCTGATTCCATACCGGACCACAGCAACAGCAGTATGTAAGAGAAACGGACTTAATGAGTAAACTATAAGCTGTTTGCTTTAAAGCTTCATAATTTATCTATTAGGTTTTAATAGTAAGTTCCTAAGTTGCCGACATGGGACCAATACAACTTGAAATCCGTTTTGCAAGCAACTTTTTGTGTATAATACCAGCATGACAGACCCGTGAGATAGTTTTTTCGTCTCAAATCGAGGACAACTAACACAATCAACGAGTTTACTCTAAAAATAGATGTTCTTATCGTGATCTGCAGGTGTTCCGCTGAAATTGAACTATAGTTATCTTTTATTCGCATTAAATTAAGTGAAGAAAATTTTGAGATTTGAGCTGTCATTGAAGTGCAATTCGGTTGTGAGTCACAATTCTGCTGTCCCGAGAGACGTCATCGAGTACGAATTTCAAAAATTCATCCAAAAACTCCATAGAAATAAGTACTTGTATTATTTGCCAAGTTTGAAAATTTCCCGGTGTACATTTTCAATTTTTCTTTCCATAAAAATCGAATTCGGACTATTACAAAAATAAAACGAAAAATTGCCAAATTGGTCCAGTCGCTATGATCAAGTGATGCGCTTACGAACGAACAGCATTTAATTTTATTTATATAGATGACATGGCTGGAAATATTTGCGAAGACGATGATATTTCTTGCATTTACATCGTGTACTTATTCTAAACTAACGACCTGCCCATGCTTAGCACGAATTGATCATCAAGCAGATCTCTTTATTAAATGTAAGTTTAATAGGTATAATACACATAAACCTTCCGCAATCTCCAGTCTTGCTGTTGTAAAGGGATCCTAATAAACTTAAAAACATTGACATTGACATTGACATTGAGGTATCCGTAGCTCAATAAAGGATATGAAACACTCAGAATACAGAACAAACAGATTGTTCTGTATTCTGAGATGAAACATTGAAGGGCCAGTTACAATATTGAACAGTAAGTGATTGCAAAGGAAAGTTATTGAAGTAAATCTATTCCATTTTTAACTTATGTTAGAAACTGGATTTTCAAGATCAACCACAATCGAAGAACGTTTGCTGAAGTGCTTACTTTACTTATTTTTCTTACTTTGCCTAGAATCCTAGATTGTTGGTCAAAATAAGTTTCTTGGCAGCTATGGTGTAGCGGTGTAGGACCCAATGGTAAATATTTTGTTTCTATTTTTAATTTAACGACGTTTATAGTAGAGTTTCAGCTCCATTTTCACAGGGAGTGGCTTCTATGCTCAATCAGAGGCAAAATATGAAAGAAATAATAAATTTTGAAGCACTTTGCCGGATTATTTATGCTTTGAAAGTTAGCCACACTAGTCACACAGTCTTAACATGTGGTTGCAATTTAGGACAGGACCGTAAAAACATTCATGATGGATGTAGACAATAGACAAGCCTCGAACATAATTTATAGCTGGTGTATGACTGATTGCCATATAAAAAGTAAAAGCTGATATCTATGGCGCAAAAAGACCGCACCATGCAGAACCACAGACACAGACGGGCCACGGATGACGGCTCCCGACGTAATTCGCGACATAATTAACATAATCGTTAGTGGACAATGGCAGTAGCAGTTAATTAGTTATATCTATAGAGCTTACGTCATGCTGTTTCGAAATCACATCTTCGTTGTGGGTAAACTATATTTAATTGTTAATTGTTTCCCTTATTATGGAATTTTTTCAAACTTAATTGTGTTATGTAAAGTTTTGCTTTGTTCGTTTTTAGAGTTTTGCTACTGCTGTTTGGTAGGAGCAGGAAGTCACGTGTGTTCCGGTTCGCTCAAGTGTGGAACCCAGCCTTATTTTGGATCCCAACATGTGCTTTTTCGAGAACCATTTTTTGTCTCGAAACAAAGCCGTATTTTGGCGTTACGCGAAAAAGCTCTAAGAAAATAGTTTGTGCGTTTGTACCACTTAAAATACCACTAGCATTGTCGCACTTTAATGGGCAAAAATACATAAAGTTATAAATAAAAAAACTGAAATTAGTAAAACATACAAACTTGGCATAATGCTTAATATTAAAAGGTTTTCGCGCATGCGCCGCATAAAAATGTTTTGAACAGACTGAGTCATAAGTTGACGAAATACCTATCTGACCACTGAGCACTGAGCAGGCTTCTATAGGGATATAAGCAGCTATATTGATATAGCTTGTTGTATAGGTAGTTAAGTATCATAAATCAAAGGCTACAACATAGAAACGCACAGTTTTTGTTCCCTCAGTTTCGTAAAGTTTTCTATTACATATCATAGCAATATAAACGGAGGCTAACCCTATCTTATATCAGTATCTCACTAATACTGCGGTTTTTCGCTTTAATAAAGGAACGGATTGTGCATTGTTCAACTCACCTTGGGCCAGAGCCGGCGAAAGAGCGCTCCAAATAACGAGACAAAAACACAGAAACATTTTGCAATCGTCTTTAGGATTGACGAGCATCACTTGTTCATGACGTCACACACACATGCACAGATGATAATCCCAAAATTTTAAATTCAAATGTTGGCGCGAAAGTTTAGCACTTGGTTCGCGACGCTCGGGGCGGCACGGGTAATACGACACACTCGAGTATTCGCGTCGGACTGAATCGGCGCCTGCGCTGCCGTCTGCCCCCACCACGAGATGCCTTTCACCGTTACAATTCGTAACTCGAAAGACTGCGTTGAGCAAGGCTATATGACGATTGACATTCAACAAAAACGGCCCATTTGCTACACGGAAATAGTGTGTTTACTTCTAGTGTAACAGCTCCATACATGGGCTGGTTGTTAAATCCTAATACGTCCTTCTAACAGGCAGGGGAAAAATCGAAACTGTCGACGAAAAATTTCACATCATTGTACACCAAAAAAATTAACGGCCTATTTTAACACTTCTATTTTTAGGTTTGGTTAACTTTTTACATGATAAGCTATCTGTTCCTGTTCCTGGTTGATTGGGACTATTTGGGAATTGTTTAAAATAGTTTTCTTATTACGAACAGAATACTGCTCGTAATTGTGAGGTCTGTATACTACAACCCACCCTAGCTGACTAAATTATAACCACGTATTTCTGTTTCTGTAACCCTAACTGCTACGAGGGGTGCGACATATGCCTAATTTATCATGTTACTCGAACCGGAGCGTTAAATTCAACTCATTACATACTGCATTTTTGTAAATTAACGGTTATAACAAAAAAAAAAACCCTGGCCCACACTAGGAGTTACTCCGGTATCGTGCTCAAACAGCCAGACCCGGAACAATTTACCTGCAGGCAATACAAATATTTGTTCCGTGCGGGAATCGAACACACGCGACACGCAACGCAACAGTCGATCGCTCAGCCACTGCGCCAACCGTGTCGTCAAAACAGTGTATGCTGGCTCTATCAGTAGGTAATATTCGTAGTCCTCACAAAACCTGCCGATCTATTCTGTAAATAGTTCACAGAAAACTTAGGTGAAATGAGCTGTCAATAGTGGCAATTGTCAATAGTGGCAATTCCTAACAACAGGCGGAATGACAGGTCACTTCATCTAAGTTTTGTAGACCTGGAAGAGACATAACGATACTATGGAGGCACTCGCCTCCCTGGTGTCGAAAGGGATCAACAACCAACCAAGGGATCAACATGCAACCAATACTTTATAACATTGTTTTTTAATTAAAAAGAGAGCCCAGAGAGTTTCTTGTCCGTTCTTCTCTATAGGAACCTACTACGCTTTGGAATAGACTATTAGCTTCCACGTCCTGTCTTCTCCATCTAACGTCATTTGGCTGCGTTTAGGGTCACAGGAAGCAGGATAGGTGGAGCATTAGTTTGTGTTCAGTCGAGGTAGCCCCACTTTACGAGGTTCTACTTACACCTTGCCACTGGAGTTCGGAGACGGTCCAGAGACTTCCAAGTGTACCACGGAAGGTTATACACCCTGCAGGAAAATGCTTGCTTGGTTAATATATCTACTGAAATCTAGAATCATTTTACAATTCAATAAAGACCCATGTTCTATTTTCGCCGCGTGACTTTTCGTCCGACTCCACCCACATGCAACTTACACGTGCAAAAAATGCGAATATGTGTATTCAAAATTTTGTTGTATCTTTTTTAAAATTATTTGGTTCGTCGGTATTCCTTTGATCACAAACAACGTGGAAAAATAGAGTTTCATGTTTCAATATTAACCAATCAGAGCAAATAAATGTATTTTTAAACGTAAATAAATAACCTTACCGATTGAGATCAGGAGGTTGTACAAATAACGGGGTAGCGTTATTTGTACACAATTGGCCGTTGTTCGAACCCAGGCAGGCGTTTTACTTTGTGTTAATAATTTAATCACTACTTTTCTCAAAACGGTGAAGAAAAACATTCGAAGATAACAGTGGTAGATTATAGCCCACTCCCTCTCGAAGAGAGGATGCCTGTGTCCCAGCCGTGGGAACATTATAGGCTGATTATGCTACATTGTTTACTTGGGAAATCCTTTTGATACTGAATAGAACACTTTCCAAATAACTAATTGTGATTTATTTAAATTTTAATTGTTAAAAAATGTGCCTCTCATTTAATTTGCAACTGCAACATTCTTATTTTGTTAACAAAACGATTTTATATAATATAGGATTTTTGAAACATGTTATTATTATACCGTTTATTCATTTTCTTCGTTAGGTTGGGGAAAAAGTCTTTTCGCATTTATAGTATGTATGAACTTGTAATAAAATCTCTTTGGCTATACTATTTTTATCTGGCTGGTTTTGGTATCATTGAAAGTTTAAATTTTAAAGAACATAATTCCAAATTCAAATTAAGAAAATGTGTGATTTTCATTTGTTTTTCGTACTGTCAAGATGAGTGGATCTAAGGAAGAAATTCGATACATTTTAAAATTTTACTACAAAAAAGGTAAAAATGCAACGCAAGCCGCGAAAAAAAATTGCGGCATTTATGGACCTAGTGCAGTGTCTGTGAGAGTAGCACACATTTGGTTTAAGCGTTTTCAATCCGGAAATTTTGATGTCAAAGATGTACCTACGCGCTCTGGTCGCCCTATTACGGATAAAACGGTAGCCATTTTTGAAAAAGTGGAGCAAGATATCAGTAGTTACGACGTAGCTGAAGAACTGGGAATTGACCACAAAACAGTTTTGGCGCATTTGAAAAAAACTGGGTACACAAAAAAGCTCGAGAATTGGGTACCTCACGAGCTCACTGAAAGAAACCTAATGAACCGTGTACTCATTTGTGATTCTTTATTACGACGTAATGAAACCGAACCATTTTTGAAGAACCTGATATCTGGTGATGAAAAGTGGACCACGTACGACAAGAACGTGTGAAAAAGGTCGTGGTCAAAGGCCGGTCAGGCTTCACAGACTGTGGCAAAACCCGCCGGGTTAACTCGCAACAAGGTGATGCTGTATGTGTGGTGGGATTGGAAGGGCATTATTCATTATGAGCTGTTACCACCAGCCAGGACCATCGATTCTGAACTCTACTGCGAACAACTGATGAGATTAAAGCAAGCAGTTGAGAGAAAGCGGCCGGAATTAATCAACAGAAGGGGTGTGGTTTATCATCATGATAACGCTAGACCTCACACATCTTTAGCCACTCAGCAAAAATTAAGAGAGTTTGGCTGGGAGGTGTTAATGCATCCGCCGTATAGTCCTGACCTTGCACCTTCAGATTTCCACCGGTTTCGGTCTCTTCAGAATTCTTTAGGCAGTGTCAGGTTAACATCACGAGAGGACTGCCAAAACCACTTGTCGCGGTATTTTAATCAGAAGTCCCAAAATTTCTATAGCAATGGGATCATGTCCCTACCTACAAGATGACAAAAAGTTATCGAACCAAATTGTCTGTACCTACCATATTTAACGACCCTATGTTCCTGCTACAAATCTTACTCACCAGTTAACGTAAGCCTGGATAATATACACCGGCAAACAAAACTGCATCCAGCACTGGTTTTATTAATAAGCACATTCGTATAATTCACCCAATTTTGGTTCCTACCATCGCACTTTTTTTCGTATATATATACTTATTTATTTTCGTATCGGTTACAATTTTAAATGAGTTTGTATAATTTTTCTTCTAGTAGTTTTGTTTATAATAGGAGGTTTTTTACTTTCCATATAGGTATGTACCCTACAAGGAAAGTGAAAAAGTCATGAAAATGGCATACTAAACGATAGCAAATTAATTAAAAATGATCTGCACCCACCCTGTTTGCGTAACACACTATCAATCTCAGTCTGAATCATTTTGAAGGATATTGTTAATCCATTGCTTCATATGCTCGAAAAAGGTTTCTGCTCAGTAACGTAAATAACGCAATGAATGTTGTTGAACTGCCAAAATGAAACCCATTGCTACTAATGGTGTGTTACGCAATAACCCTGCCGGTTTTGTCATATTCGCCAATATTTCGAAGAGAATTCACGATACACAACTCACAGGCTGTTGCTTGTTCAACAACCAATCATGAACATATTAATCTGACCTACACCCCAATTGCGTAACACACAATCAATCGGAATCTGAATCATTTTGAAGCAAATTGCTAATCCATTGCTAATCCATTTTTCACTGTTTAGCATTTTATTTTTGATTGTTTAATATTTCATTTCTAATTGTTTAATATTTTTAGTTTTAGGCTTTGTTCAGTGCAATTTAAGCTTTATTTCTGTTTTTAATAATTTACGATTTAAGTTTTACTTTCACTTTGATCTCAATATTTAACTTAGTTTTATATAAATTGCAATTACTCACCTATTCTTACATAAACTCCAGTGGTAAATATCATTATGTACCACAACTCTGGTCCCCAAGATACAGGCGCCGCCTAGTTTGGGGACCGCCGTAAAGATCCAAATGATGATTGCTAACGGTTACAGACTGATGTTAAGTTAAGATAATTTTAAGGTAATAACTTACTGTAACATTGGTTCAATAAATTTATTATTATTATTATTGCTTCATAAGTTCGAAAAAATTGTCTGCTCAACACGCAAAAAACGCAATGAATGTTGTTGAACTGTCAAAATGAAACCGATTCCGATTGATCGTGTGTTACGCAATTAGTGTGCTAGTGTAGGAACTCGATTCATTCACGATCCGGCTGGTGGGGCTATGATATCCCTCACCCTTGTGCAATAACTGTACACCTATAGAGATATGCCTGTCTGGAATTGTCCGGGCTCATTGACCCTTTGACATGTCAGTATGCGATAACAAATCAATAAATCCGAATTCAATGCATTCAAGTTTTTCTAACTGAACAGACAGCTGTGCTTCTGGGGAGTTTGTTGCGCCACTTTTTCTTCCTAGCTACTATTAGGAAGTGGTGAAAGGCTGGCGTTTTGTGTTGTGTTTTATGTAATTTATGACGTGCGAAAAGTGCTGATTCTCAGCTCTTGAATAAATGACTTTTGATTTTGATTCACTGTCCCATCTTATGGCTGGTATATATGGGTTATATTTGCATTAGTTACCTTTCAATTATTTATGATGGAGAATTACGGGATCATTAATAAACAATCACTTTATTAGGTATAAATAATCAATCTGCCTAGACTTTTCCCAACTGTGTTGGGGTCGGCTTCCAGTCTAACCGGATGCAGCTGAGTACTAGTATTTTACATAGAGCGACGGCCTATCTGACCTCCACAACCCAGTTACTGGGTAATACGATACCCCTTGGTAAGACTGATTGTCAGACTTTCGGGCTTCTGACGACCCGTAACGACTGTCAAAGATCCACGAATGACAGCCGGGACCAACGGCTGAAATCAAAACTATTATAACGATTCCAATTTAGGCGCATTTAAATATAAAAGATAGAGCTTTTTCTGTATCCCGGTTATTTTGACTAACAACATTTATTAAAAAGGTTGCCTGGAAGAGATCGCAGAGAGCGTTAAGGCCGCCCATTGTATGTTTTGTATTAAAAATTGTATTTTTCTTGTTGTGTATTTTCTGGTGTACAATAAAATATATAATATAAATAAAAATGACAATAAACAAAATCGAGCATACGAAATTATGAACAAAATAAATTAGTGTAAGTGTCAAAAAAATAATTGTATCCTTCAGCAATAAAGCACAAAAATAGTACTAATATAATATACTTTTAAATAAATAATGATGATTGATTATTTTGCTAATTGGTCATTTGGGGTAGGTCTACAGGCGCATGCGCGATGCCGGACGAGGCCGCGCCTGCCGCGCGTCGATGCGATGCGGCGGCTACAACGCGGTTCGTCCGTCAGGGTAGGTTTATCACGAGCCCCGATCGGACGGCTTGGGATAAATCTACCCACATAAAGAACCATATAATAATACTTGAATAAGTAGGGTATGTATGTATTTGTTTGTAGCAGTTGGCTTATTTATTTTAACTCTTTCTTGACAGATTGAAGAGGTTTTAAATAAAGTATTTTGGAATTCATTTTTTTTTCGTTGATACAGCTATATCGATTTTGTTATCGATCTTGGTAGTTTTCTATTCTCTGAATCCAGTGAAAGAAGGTTTTATTGGAAGAAAGACAGTAACGGAAACATATTTTTTGATAAATGATGATTTAACTGAAAATATTGCTTTGAATTACCTAATTGATTTGACAATGATTTTTCTATATTTTGTTTTATCGCGATTATTAAATTACAGAAATAGCTTGGATGCTATTTTTAATTAATAATACATAATATGGATTAAAATCTATTTTATTAACCGACTTCAGAAAAGAAGGAGGTTCTCAATTCAACTGTTTTTTTTTTTTACCTAATACTTATAATGAAGGGGTCATTTGTATATCTTTGACAGACGTTACGGGTAGTCAGAAGCCCGAAAGTCTGACAACCAATCTTGCCAAGGGGTATCGTGTTACCCAGTAATTGGGATGTGGACGTCCGATAGAGTCGCACCAAATGGAATATCCGGTTAGACTGGAAGCTGACCTCGACATAGTTGGGAAAAGGCTAGGCAGATGATGACTTGTTAAGAACAGTTTTGGTTTTTGATATGAAATAAGAAAATAAATATGTAATAATAAAAATAAATAATTATATCTAATATATAAAATTCTCGTGTCACAGTTTTCGTTGCCATACTCCTCCGAAACGGCTTGACCGATTTTGATGAAATTTTTTATGCATATTCAGTAAGTCTGAGAATCGGCTACTATCTTTTTTTTTTTTTTTTTTTCCAAACCCTTAAGTGATAAGGGATGTCCACCCTAGAATAGGATTAGTGTAGGAGTAGGGTAGGAGTAGGGTAGGAGTAGGGTAGGAGTAGTGTAGGAGTAGGGTAGGAGTAGGGTAGGAGTAGTGTAGGACTACTCCTACACTACTCCTACCCTACTCCTACCCTACGGTAGGAGTAGGGTAGGAGTAGGGTAGGAGTAGGGTAGGAGTAGGGTAGGAGTAGGGTAGGAGTAGCGTAGGGGGTAGGACACCACGCGAACGAAGTAGCGCCGGGCAGCTAGAAATAATTTATATATGGCAAAATAACGTTTGCCGGGTCAGCTAGTATCTAATATATAAAATTCTCGTGTCACAGTTTTCGTTGCCATACTCCTCCGAAACGGCTTGACCGATTCTTACGAAATTTTTTATGCATATTCAGTAAGTCTGAGAATCGGCTACTATCAATTTTTTTTTTTTTTTTTTTCGAACCCTTAAGTGATAAGGGATGTCCACCCTAGGGTAGGAGTAGTGTAGGAGTAGGGTAGGAGTAGGGTAGGAGTAGGGTAGGAGTAGTGTAGGAGTAGGGTAGGAGTAGGGTAGGAGTAGTGTAGGAGTAGGGTAAGAGTAGGGTAGGAGTAGGGTAGGAGTAGGGTAGGAGTAGCGTAGGGGGTAGGACACCACGCGAACGAAGTAGCGCCGGGCTGCTAGAAATAATTTATATATGGCAAAACAACGTTTGCCGGGTCAGCTAGTTATATTATAATATTATTATGTCGTTTATTTATTTAGTTTTCTTATTTTTATACATTTTTAAATATTAGTATAAAAAAAACATTTAAAAATATAAAAAAATAGTGATCCACCGGTGTCAGGAGCAGGGTCCAAGCTACCGGTGGTTAGGGCTCCAGAGACAGAAACCTCATCACAATGCGAGCCGTATCGAGGAGTACTGCCTTCTGAATCAGGCCCTTGATCCAACCGCCTAACGAGAGCCTCGATAGATGAGATGATGATGTGTGTGATCGAGGCTTCCGGCCATCAGGCCATTGGCCGATACGACAATCGGCACAATGATAGTTGAGCTCACATTCCACATGTTAACAACCTCGTGTGATAAGTCAAGATATTTGATTTGTTTATCTTTCTCAGCTTTCACGAGGTTCCCGTCATGTGGAATGGTAACATCGACAATCATTGCGCGGCGCACTAATCGATCTATCACCACTATATCAGGTTTGTTGGCGACAACAGTCCTGTCAGTGATGATAGATCGATCCCAGTACAACGTGACCTGGCCATTTTCGAGAACTGGGTCCGGCACATACTTGTAATATGGTACCTCAGAGTCGACAAGTTTATATTTCAAAGCAAGTTGCTGGTGAATAATCCTGGTGACTTGGTTATGCCTGTGCAAGTACTCGCTGTTAGCCAGACGAGAACAACCAGAGATAATATGTCTGATGGACTCACCCGGACGGTGGCATGCCCGACACACGTCAACCGTCCCGTCCTTCATAATATATCTCCGGTAGTTATTCGTCAAGATAACTTCGTCCATAATTGCACAGACAAACCCTTCAGTTTCCCCGAAGAGGTCACCAAAACGTAGCCAGGATACGGACGCTAAGAAATCTACACCGGGCTCATGAAGAGCCCGATAGAAGCGCCCGTGAAACTCCTTGCTTTGCCATACCTTCTTGCGGTCATCGGTAGTAAGTACTACAGGTTTGCGCCAGTTCTCTTTCGCCATGGAGAGCGGGGTGAGCCCCTTGTCCACTGCGACCACATCACGGTGCATACCCACTTCGCATTTAAAAATTTTTTTCTGAGACTGCACACCTCGCGGTTGTGGAGGGTCTTCGCATTTAAAAAGCCTCGACCCCTACATTTCCGCGGGATATACAGTCTCATCACCGATGATCGTGGGTGATGCATCCGGTTTGCGGTCAGCAGTGTACGGACCCTTCTATCCAGGGCGTCGAGTTCAGTCTGAGTCCATTTGAGTAAAAAAAGTCAAATCATCCATGTAGAGGAGGTGAGATATGACCTGACCACCTCTCTTCAACCGGTAGCCTAGACCTGAGTCCTCCAGCAGTGTGCTTAGAGGATTCAGGGCCAATCAGAACCAAAGTGGACTCAAACTGTCGCCCTGAAATATTCCCCGCTTAATCCATACAGGCTCATCATATTATTATTATTATTTTGTTTTTTTTTTTTAATTTATTTTCTCAGATTCCTAGAACCTGGTATTTATTAAAATCTCACGGGTATAAACCAAGGTGAGATTTTAAGTTTGATCAGATTATGTGTTTTGTACTGCATTGAGATTATTGTCTAAATCTAATTGTAGGAATTTCCGAACTATGCGACATGTGTTTAATATAGCTGCTTTCTGTAGTGTAAGGTACGTATATTTGGAAAGATTGATTGCATTTAAACTGACAAATAGTTGTTTCGGTAATCGGTTACTTATTATTATTATTATTTAATATAAATTGTATGGTCCGGAATTGTTAACAAATAGTCTGGGGGATGATGATATTATTCAAAACCCAATAAAATTATCTATTTTGTGGTTTAGGGTTGGTTACTGACTAGTAACTGATAAGTTGGCCTGCAAAAGGTGATTTATCTATCTATTCCCTCGAGTTTGGGGTCATGATTCGTTTTGTTGAGTCCAATAGTTGGCACTTGATATTGAGGATCTGATGTTGGAACCAGGAGGTGGACAGTGAACCTCTTCAGTGGCAACTAGTAATACCCTTGAGTTTAGTGTCACATGATTAATTTTGATGAGTCCCATAGAGTGCTCTTGATATTGATTATTGGGTCTAATGATGGAGCCAGAAGGTGGTTAGTGGAACTCTTCAGTGGCTACTAGTAAACACTTCGAGTATTTAATTGTCATATGATTCGTTTTGACGAGTCCAATAGATTGGGTTTGGGCAACGAGGTGGATAGTGGAACTTCTCATTGGTTTCTAGTAAATCCATCGAGTTTGAGCTTCTTATTCAAGATGTTAGATTAAAAATAAGCCCTGGCAGTTATGAAATGACCAGTGTTATACAACGGCGCCCGTTCACCAACAAATATTTTAATTAAGTAGAAGAGAACACCTTGCTGGTCTTAGCGATGCTGACTGCCCAGACGGGCGTATATTGGAGCCACTCTAGTGCAGTAAACACATATTATAAAATCATATTTATTTATACATTCGTACATTAATACGCGTATAAACTTTTAACGAGACCAAAAACATAAAAATATTTTGATCCAAAAATATCACTTTTCCAATTAATACTATTGAGTAGTTGGATTTCACTGCAATATCATTATTAAAGTTGTGAAACAGAAATAGGAATATGATACGAGACACACACATCTCTCGCCCAACTAACATTGCAATTGCTAAAAAGCAGACAGTTTCCTACAACTGACAGTGTCGTTGCCATGAAACCCCAACGCCCACTGCAAACTGTGGTAGGAACCTTCCCCCCCCCCCCTACTTAATAGTAAGTACGGGTAAGAGTTTCCTGCCAAAGATAGATGGCCACCACCAAAGGAGCATCTTCTCGCAGGGACCTTTTTTGCCTTTACCTTGCGTGGCCCACTTGGAAGTCCCTGAACCTTCTCCAAACCCAGTAGACGCAACTCCAACCTGGCAAAGTGAGGCTACCTGGACGGTACCTACAGCGGCAAACCTGCAGGGTGTGGATGAGGTGCTGTGTCTCAAACCATGCTTCACCTCATATCCTACACTTCTGTATCCCAAAACATGCAGTCAAAGCGATCTCTGCGTAGCCACTGACGACGCCATGAAAGTGGCGAAGTTTTTCGCCAACGAGATTTCAAATACTTTCGTACTAGAGACACGAAGAACTAGAAAATTAAATGTTGTTGCAATTGCCTCACAGTAATAATTATTCTTTATTTTGTAAAGTATTTCTGGATATAAATCCAGAAATACTTTACAAAACAACAACAACATAACTTAGGCCACGTATTTATGTTACTTGTCGCCGGCATGCCACTGTCACAGTATGTACCCAATATAACCAGAAGATGTTATATCTACCTTAGTATGTAAGAAAACGTAATATAGAGTACTTACTTACGATTCATGCTATAGCACCCAATCATGGTGTGGCATCTCATTGAAATTTTTGAATGACCTACGTCTTGACATGACTAAAATTGTTTTCCTGAATAGTAATTTTTAATCTATACTTTCATGCTTGATTATGTATTTCTTACAATAAGCATATTAGATTCGGAATTTTATATACCTAGCTAAAGAAATGCTGAGTTTCCCATACAAACTTTTACATCCTATATCGGGTGATATTTTTAGGAATATTTTTGAGATAGAAATTAGCCTATGTCCTTTCCCAGGATGTCATCTAACAACTGCCGCGCATAGCGAGGCTTAGGGGAGGCCTTTTTACAGTCTCCCCAGGGATGTGCCTTACAGGCGTTGCGCAGGGGTGGTTCCGGAATTGGTCTTTTAAGAGGAATCGGACCACCACTATGTGCGGATGGTGAAAATCCCACACTCCACGACCTAACTCCCCGGAGGTCCGGGTGCCTTTTGAAGAGTTCCCCCAGAAAACAAAAAAAAAGGATGTCATCTAGTATATCCTTGCCTTATACATATTTAAGTCCCTACAGTAAAAAGGGGCAAGCCTATTACAATGTATTATACCAATTTATACATGTTTTATACTTACTTCTTCTGAATCTATTTATACTATACTTACACTTAATTTTAACTCTGTCAGACAGCGTCAACTTTTCACGATGTGGCGCTTTTTTCAGGATCACGCTGATAGCTGTGCTGCGTTGAGTGGAAAAGTAAGTGCTCTCGAACCACGCGGAGCGTGCGGCGATTTTCGCCTACAGTACCCAGTTTTTTTTCTCTTTTGTCATAATTGATTGGTTTCTATGATACAAACTGAGTTTGGTGCTGACACTAATGTAATCAGAAGGCCAATTCTCGTAGTTTAAAACTTTCAAAATGTAGTCGCAGTCTCATCTCGGCGAAAACAAATGTCAGACTTCTCAAAATGTAGGGAAATTCGAGGTTTTTTTGACCAATTGAGACTGAGATCAGACTGAGAACGTTCTTAAAATTACGAGAATTTTATGTGATCAGATGTATGTATGTGTATATTTTTTTGGCAATAAATCTTTAATCTTTCTCTCTCTCTTTGTTATCCAGAGGGCCTATAAAAGTGACAATTATTGCATTCAAAGCGTTTCGTATTTCTACAATGACTTTCCACAGGATTGATGGAGGAAAATTGAATTGGGGTGCCATATAAGCTATCGAAAAGTCTAAAGATATGTCACTCAAATACATATTTTACTTTCTACTCGTATTAACATAATTGCTGATAGAATTTCACTTTCTTTAGGCCCTCGGGTAGTATTTAGAGCTCTTTGTGAATGTCTGTAAAAGTGCTATCTCCATCCTTATAAACTTCTGCAGCCATGCAGTGTTGTTGCGTTCTGGTTTTATGGGGATTGGGTGCCAGTGGAGTTATATAGGCACACGAGACATTGCAGCTTTGTCTCTGGGGTACGCAACGCATCTGCAATGTCTCTAGTTTGCAAATGCAGTAACAGATGGCACGACTCTAGTGCAGTCACCTGTACAATCCGTTGTTAGTTATTTTACCTTTGATTTTTCATCACTGTTCAAATCACAGTGAGCTTTATTATCATTCTAATAAAGTTTCTGTTGGTTTGCTGCCATTAAGAAGTCAGTCAAAATCATTGTGATTTTTATTCATGTCACAATAAGCTTGCTGTTACGTTGCTGTTGCAGCGGTAAAATAGCTATGAACGGAGTGTAGTTACTTGATTATGATTTTAGTTTTCTTGTATTCTATGTAAAGATAAATACTTAAAAGGCCAATGAAGTTTAGCCAACTTGTAAAAAAATACTTTGTATTTTTAGTTTTAGTGTAGTGAGTATGTATGCAATTGTATGTATGCTAAAGAAGAGTTAAAAAAACGACGGTTTCCATTTATTAACTTCACATTTATTATGATTAAAAATAAATATTATTATAATTTGTCTTTTACATATCTCGGGACCCTGGGCTCCGAAACTCGCAGAAGTACTTTACACAATTCTAAATGATGTGGAGGCACCAACCAACGATTATCCCTGTATGCACCATGCAAGTGCACCCAAGGACAACCCCCGGTTGGTGCAGGACTATTGCAGAACACGGAAACCAAATATACTGGGCTATGGGTTTGGGTGGCTATAGTAGATCGGTTACCTTGAACTATGAAAGGTCTATGTCCCCTGCCTAACCAATGATAATTATAATATTCATAGATGAAATGGCAGGGGGTGACTTGCACACTCAATAATGGGCCCCCGAAAACGGTCGCTAGCACATAGTGTCGTAGCGACAAGGGGGCAACATGTCCTGAGGTGCTTATGAGGAGTGGAGAGGTATTCCACGGCTATCAGGACAATCCTGGAAGTACGGTCAAGATCCCTACCAGCATCTTACTGAAATACTTCCTTCCTCCGAGCACATTTGCTCTTGCGAATCTCCACTCAAGCCAGCCAATAGAGGCAAGAATGAGGTAGGAGCTCTGTTCCTCGTAAGTGTTCACTCCAGCCGGCCAATAAAGGCAAGCCAGAGGTGAGGAACAAGACTTCTCCCGGGAGATAGGGTCCGTGGGGTCGCTACTGCCCAACAGCTCGCCACATGCTGCCCTGCGGGTTCGTGTATCTCTCTTGGTCTGGCTCCTCACCCTAGACCTGATCCGGCAAAGTAAACTCTTCCATCACAGACCTAGAGTTTAGAGCGCCCAAGCCCCACCGCGACGTCAACGTAGAGATGCGGCGGCGGGGTTATATTATTTATTATTATATAAATAAATATTATCTTACTAAATTACATTACTATAATATTCTTTTTTTTTTTGGTTGTTAATAAAAGAATGTTAGCAATGTGACCAGCACATGTCTGTTACCAGTAGGTAATCTGAGAGCGGGCGGAGGGGCTCGACCCCACGCGCTCTCACTAGCCTGAACGACCCTTAATCAATGAGCTATTGCCGCTTGAATACTAAGACTTGCGGTTAATAATATAATCTTATATCTAACATAAAACACAATCTAGAGACAACGATACGACAATAAGTGAAACCACTGGCAATACTAATGCATAAGAATATTTTGGAACTAGCAAAAAAATCCTAGCACCCAAATTAAAAAAGTAATTTTTTAAACAAACTAAACAGTAGTGATGGGCAGACTATGAGTTTTGCCAGCGTCTTTGACTAGTTATAGTGACTAAACAATTAGATATCTTTGATTGAATTTTCGATGCAGACTGGGAATGGCATCAGAATAGATATACGAAGTTTAATTTAGTGTCGTATCCACCTTAAATACTATCACATTATAAAAACTTACCCTAATAGATAAAGAGTATTTACAAGGTATATAAGTGTCTAACCTTCATACTGTATTTTATTAGCACTGTCAAAATTGGTTAAATGTATTACTTATATTAGTAATATTATGTAGTTGGTGTAACGTAATAATCGTTTGATATGACATTGAAAATTCAAGGATAATTAGTTAATTTTAAGAACATTATAGCAAAAGAAAGAAAGAATATACGAGATATGTATTTCAAGAACCAGAAGAAAATTAAATGCCATATTAATGTTATAATTTCCGCAATTTTAACAGAACCAATGTAATAAAGTACGAAGATTAAGTGAAGATGGATTTAAAGATTGCCTCTTAAACATCAAGATTTTATATACATATAATCCAAAAAAAAAAAAATACAACTAAAACTGTACATATCCAATGGCGTTGATACTACCAACTTCTTACTTCCCTAGACAAACTGCGTAGTTGGAGGTTCCAAGCAAGTAGCAGAGAAAAATACTTAGAAAACGACTAAAAGAAGACGAAGGTAAAGGTCTAAAAGTTTTACAGAAAACTGGTCTCAATCTAGATATGTGTTGTTTATATCGTATTACTACGTCATCAAAAACAGATGCTCCTTACTAGCTTGCTTGGTACCATCAACTACAAAAGAAGACAGTCTTACTTCTTTCCTCCTCTGTGCGCATTTTCCGGACAAATTAAACAGGGTCATCGTTCAGATAGATTATAATAACATTAAAGGTATAGAGACGGTCCTGAATGGCACTGCACTACAGCGACGTGGTCAGATATTGCTTACTAGATGGTTTGTATGAGACAGCCCGCATCACGCGGTAGTGGATCTGCACGGCCACAGCGTGGCTCGCAGTGCAGTGCCGCTTGGTACACTTTGAACTCCTCAGTGTAAGAACAATGGCCATAAGTGGCCGGCTAACGTATACAGTAGGGTCACAATTATCTACTTTTGACTCTAAATACCAATACATATTAAATTTAAATAACTTACCTATCTATGTAGCTTAAATTAAGTAGTTTTATCAAACTTAAACTTTTTTTTTTTTTTTTTTTAATCTTATTTTATTTTGGGGTTTTTATCAGAGATATGACAACCCCATTAAACTTTAATAAGGTCGCAGTAGGTAGGATTAAGTTAGGTTGCAGGCTTAAGAGCAGTTAAGACCTTGCTTTTTGCATTAAGGGTTGAGCATCAACGGACATCGCTTTATAAAAAATCGTTATTTTTAATTCATACATTAATTTTTGAATAGTCCAAAAGATTATACATATATGAAATGTTAAATTTACAACAGTTTTTGATAAAGTACCTACTTTTTTTTAAAGTTTAATATTCTAAAAACAGTCTCCGTTTTAAAATCTAACCTTTTTTGTATAGGTAAACGGGCTGATCGTGTTACTATAATATAAGTACCTATTTGTGTTTATATCTATAAATGTTTCAGAAATTAGAAATCAGCCTGTCTACGTGACTATCCCTTCTCGTATACAAAACTATGCATGTAAGAGCACACCATGCTTAGTCCTTTTAAACATTCTAAATATTATATTGCCTATGCCTTATTCAAAAGGGTTAAGGACGGAAGTACAGTGTGAAAATAAGGTTTAAGAATACAGGTATATCAAATAGTCTATAGACCAGACTATTTGATTGAACATTTTAATATGTAATCATTAACTACAACAATTAACATCTATTAACTAACTACTGTACTAAAATATTTATGTTACATATATGGCCTATATGTAATAAATAGACACTAAAGGACATTTAACGTACAATTTAAGTATACCTTAAAAAAATTGTGCATATAAAACAAAGAAGCGTAACACAGCAGTTGACTTCAACGCGTTTTCTCAAATGCACCCGACGGATGGTATTCACCAGACGGCATTTAAGGTACAGATCTCATGAACAGTATATTTGAAAAGCATATTGTTTTCGTTGCTAAATCTATAATAGATTCATGATCGCCAGATAACTTTTAATTATGGAATAATATTGACGTCTGACAGTTTCTCTATGGAAGAACCGTCTAAAATTCAAAATTATTCATCAGGGTAAGTTATGTGACGTTAGAAAAATCAGCGCTAAGAAATATAAAAGACCTATTTTAGAAAACTAAGACAAACATTAGTCTGCTAATAATCACAACTTTTTGTCTACATAGTTTAAGGCACAGGTAAATAACTAGGTTTCATTACCACCAACATTTTTTAGGGCTAGTTGTTCTTTCTGCCGTTGTTGCTTCAATTCTAGTTTCGCAATTTTACGGATTTGTTTATTCATCCGTCGACTCGCCCGGGTATTATTCATACACATACTGAGATTGTTGTTTTTGTGCTTGTCAATACCATAGACGACCCTGAGCTTTGGCTGGTTTCGGACTCATAACTCCATAGTCTCCCGCGTCGAAGAAGAGGCGTGTTGAGGACCGTACGGATTGACCGCCTGCTGCATTATATGTATCCTTACGTCCATGTTGGCGGGCCGCGCATAATACTCAACCGCTCTCCTCTGGCGACGTGGATAGTTATGCATAGAAGATTTGCAGCAGCAGTAGTTAAATATATTAGAATATGCGCGCCCAAACAAACTATTCAAAGAGCCATAGAACATGCTTGTGAATAGTGGTCGGCAAACTCCCGCCCAGGCAGTCTGGTAATACAATGCATCCGGTGCACTTGGGAACACGTTGACGACAATGAGGTATGGTATCCAAAATAAGACATACATGAGGTACGCCATGAGGTTCAATTTGATCATTGCAACATCCCGGTGATATTGGATTGACTTTCTGTACCTGGGTTGAAGTTGGTGTTGTAGTCGCATTTGGATAGACGACGCAATCGATGTGTACATTGTACAGAGAAATGCAGTCCCGTGGATAAAAATTGAAGTACTGTTTCGGAAATAGTAGTTGCCGAAGTGGCGCCGCTCGCAGTAGTCGTAGTCGAGTGCCAAGTAGGTTCCAGTAGCAGCCAAAGTAATACCGACGAGAAACACTAACATTGCAATGACCGCGATGCCTACTCTGGCATTACTTCTAAATTTTTTTTGGGTGTGGCAGACTCTGAAGTATATTTCACCGGAAACGAACTGTGGAAAAACTTCTATAAGTAACATACAACACGTGACTCAAATTAGAGATATAAGTAATTGAATCTGAAAATCGTGTGCTGGTAAACGGTTAAAACGAAATTATTACAGTTCGCTATTGTAGAACGTGGACAACACAGCAATGCACATTAAAAATAAAGCATAAGCTTAACATAACCAGACTATAATGTTCCCACTGCTGGGACACAGGCTTTCACTCTTTGATAGGGAGTGGGCTGTAATCTACCACGTGGGCCCAGTGCGGCTTTTTAGATGTCACATGTAGGTATTCGAATTTTTGGAAACGGTGAAGGAATACAGCGCTAGGAAAAATAAAGCAATTGTTTATATTAACAGGCAGCAGGCAAACTTTTCACTTCGCATTTGTGCTGATAAATTAAAATTTATTAGTAATAATCGCACCGCACGCCACGCAGCTCACAGTTCTTAAAACATTAACAATACAAATTTTTATAATAGTGTAATATTAATTCTTAGTCATTAAGGTTGATTTACACTTGGATTTGTTAAGTAGCGGGTTTAGTTCAAGTAGCCAGTTTAAATGTGTCCAAACGTCAGAGTATTTCAATGTGAAGCGTCACGTATAGACTTGACTCGCTACACAACTAATGCAAATATAAATTAGCTTCTAAGGTAAGGTAAAAAGAAGGTTACTAGATTACTTACGGGGAAATACATCGAGTAGCAGTATGTTGAGCAAGCCATTAGAGTTTGTAACACATGGCAGACTGGGCTTAAGTCCCATTCCCCGGAGAGTAGCACTACGGCAGATATGGGCATTACGGCCGCGGTGACCAGCATATCAGCCAGACCCACACAAGCGTGGTACACGTTACCTAGTTGACAAATAAAAATAATGATAAAACAAAAAATCTAGACAACACAAAGTTTTAATCCTAATGCTTCTGAAACATACGGCTGCGTCATAACGCGTAGAATAAGGCATTACGCAGATGTAGCAAATATTTACGGAAAGTGAGATCACTTTCCGTAAATATTGGCCACATCTGTGTTAGTCGAGTGGTGGACGAAATTCCAGGTGTAGTTTTACTAAAGGTATCATTCAATGTAACCTGCGAAACCAACATACGTTTTTCACAAATTGCAACGCTGTTTTCCATTAATGTTAATAATAATTAAATTCGTAGTAATTATTTATTTATTTATTTGCTTTGGAAGACTTACAGCTAAACAAAACAGATTAAGAAATTGAAAATTTGACTGACAGCCAATTACAAGTTTCCGCATATAATTTATCAGAATAATAATAAAAGATATCTGTGAACAACAAAGCACTGTCAACAACAAGCACTTTCAGGCCACAGACACTTCGTTATGACAAAATAGTTACTCATTTAAAACCTCACGAGAACCCACTGATCTCATTTATAGAACTTCCCATTTCTATTTAAAAAAAAAGGTTAGCCTTAGCCTGTAGGTTACTAGATTCTCTTGCTTATAAAGCCAACAATTTTTTTGAAAAAAATTAAAAATCCAAAATGACATTTTATTAATTTTAATATTGATTTTAAAGTAACGGTTACCTTATTATAATAATATTAATTGATGTATTATATTAATTATTATATTATTATTATTATATTAATTGACTAATTTTTGAGAATTAATTGACAACTAGCTTCATCTTTCTGACTGACCGACCCTTTGACAATTCAAAAGTGCCTGTAATTGGTTTAGTTGAATTAAATGATTTGAGTTTGAGTTTTGAGTTTGATTGATTGGTAAATAAGTAATATAAAATAATTGTACATAATTAAAAATGACATATCTGTACTCCATAATAATATGGTGTGGTAGAATGTATAATATTATTAACATCATACTACGTTCTTACAAATAAATAAATTGCAATTTCTGATCAATATGGCTCTCAAAATTATATTTGAGGGAAATAAGAATATTTCATAAAAATATGTCGAGTTGAGAATTTTTATCATAAAAGGTAAAGCAGGGCTGCAATTTGAAAAAAAAACTCAGTTTTTTTTATAATTTCACAGACTACATTAAATGCATCACTAAAAATATTAAAATATACATAGCCAAACCTCATTTAAAAAGCATTGCGCCTCATATTAACACAGCGTTTCTTTGCGTAACTTCAGCAAATGTATTTGTCGTGAACTCGTACTCCATAATTTTACACAGCGACTGATAGCGACATCTCGAGGCAAAGAACGACACCATACCCTACGTCACTGTAATCTCAATCGTGATTGGTTTCTACCGAAAATATGGTTCCCTCACCCCTCTCCTTGAATATTGTAAGAAAGATGGCGAATACATAGAATTTACTCGTTAAACCTAACGCATCGTTTTATTATAAAATCCTCAACACAATCAAATATAAAACCTAAGTTTTCACAAATCTCATCGCTGGTCGCTGCTGCTACAGTGTTCATAGACTTAGTCATATTTAAAATTCGCAAGCAGCAGCAGAAGCATCAGCAACTCACCTAAGCGTCTGAGGTCATGGTCGACGAAGAACGAGGATACGAAGTAGCCATTGAGTGTCGCGCCGAAGCAGGAGGCGAACACGACGGCCACGAGACGGGCGAGTGTGGGCCACTCACGGCTCAGGGTGATCGGGGAGTACACCCGGGTGTAGTTGAGAAGCCCCGGATATACCGGCTGCTCGACCGCCATGATTACTGTGCCTGGGGAAGAAAACATCATACAAAAATGTTGTTCATTCGATTGGTTAAAGGGCTGGTTCTGTATTTTTCAATCATCTGATAACTTTATTCAAGGAATATTTTTGAAATTTTGACAGTTATTTCATACATAAACTGTCAAACGTCAATTTTATTCCTCGAATAAAAGTTATCTGGCGATGGAAAAATCAGCCCTAAGAAAAATATTATAGAATTAACCAGCTGTTGCCCCGGCTTCAGCCTGAAATTATGCCACGGGAACGTATTTCCTTATCCCGTTTAGTATACATTTGCCGAATGTACTCCAAATCCGTTTGGTTGTTTAAGCGTGAAATCGTAACAGACTACTTTTGCAAATATGATATTAGGATCGATTAAATTGTTTAGAGTAGTTTCTTGCATCTACTTTACTAATTGAATAATAATATGTATTTGTTTCTATTTGTATACATATTATAATCTTGTAATTACAAAATCCCTTTGGAGCTACTGAAAATGTTACGAAACTAATTATTCGAGTCCTGAATTGGTAGACTTGTTCTGGATACTGACTAATATTCTGCAGGTACAATGATAAAAATAATAATTTAATCACACAAAATATTTCCTTGTATAGTAGGAACTCTCGTTCATACGTTTGTCCCTGTGAAAGAGTTCAACGCGTTTAAAGGTGCACGTGTTAAAACGTTATTTAGCTTGAATACATTTCTTATAGAAGGCCCGTGGCTAAATAATAACAGCTACACAGGTCGATCGATCAGGTTAATCTACGCTTGCTGCAGTTGGTTTGTGGATTGGTGACCATCTTTACATACCGAGACCCCTCCGTGCCTCGGAAAGCACGTTAAGCCGTTGGCCCCAGCTGTCATTCGTGGATCTTTGACAGACGTTATGGGTAGTCACACCCTTGAAAGTCTGACAACCAATCTTACCACGGGGTATCGTATTACACAGTGACTGGGTTGTGGAGGTCAGATAGGCAGTCGCTCCATGTAAAATACTAGTATTCAGCTGAACCCGGTTAGGCTGGAAGCAGACCCCAATATAGTTGGGATTTCTGTTATATTACAAAGTATTTTTTTTTTGTTTTTTTTGTTTTATGCTAATTCATTAAGTCACATTAAGTGAATTGTTTTGATTTAATGTTTTTTTTTTTTTGTCTCCTTTACTCTTTCACACGCTGTCTACATCTCTCTATCTATTGTCCTATCTCAGGTATGCTGGAAGAGACTTCTTATGAAATAAACATCACCTCTATACCTATTTTTCTGTTCTGTTTGGTGTGGTCTGTTTATACACAGTTAAATTTTGATCGTTTTAATCCTTTAAAGGGGTCATTGTACTCATCAATATAAACAACTTTAACTACGGGACCAACCCTGAAATCGTGAGAAAAAAATCAGTTGATCCGTAGATTTATGTTCGCATAACTTAACATAGATTTATGTTCGCATAACTTGACATAATGACTGATATTTTTTCACGATTTCAGGGTTGGTCCCGTAGTAAAAGTTGTTCATAATGATGAGTACAATGACCCCTTTTAAGGATTATAACGATCAAAATTTAACGGTGTATATGGTGTGTAAATAATGGCAAAATCTAAATATATATAACTCAAAGGTGACTGACTGACTGATATAATAGTGATCTATCAACGCACAGCCCAAAAAACCACTAGACGGATTGGGCTGAAATTTGGCATGCAGGTAGATGTTATGACGTAGGCAACCGCTAAGAAAGGATTTTGATCAATTCTAGACCCAAGGGGATAAAATAGGGGATGAAAGTTTGTATGAAACTTTGTTAAACTATACTTTTTAACGCGAGCGAAGCCGCGGGCAAAAGCTAGTAAATAAATAAAATAATAAATCTTCATGCAAAGCGTAGTAGGTATCTATGAGAACAATTCCATGGACACTCTTTTAAATTATATTGTTAAATATATTAGTTACATCATTAACGTTAAATTAATAATTATATGTAAAAACGATGTAAAAATATGTCCTAGTTAAAAGCGTCCAGAGTACAGCAATAAGAAACATTTTTTTTAAATTAAATAGCAGCAGCTAAGAGATGACCAGCCCCTAACGGCGCCTGGTCACGAACGTGACGCATGGATCAGCACCATTCAGCTCAACCATTTTGAAGTTTGTGTTGTCTAACAGCTGAATTGCCTTAACGTTCTATTAAACGAAATAATAAACAAAGCCGATACTAAACATCAATACTATAAGGCTCAACTAATAACATAGTTGCAGCATTCACTACAGGAGTTACTCTCCATATCCAAACAAATCCATTGCAAACAGGGTACATTTCAATGTGTTCACAAGTCTCATTCTGCTTAGCGTTTTTCCAACTATGTTGGGGTCGGCTTCCAGTCAACCTGGATGCAGCTGAATACCAGTATTTTACATGGAGCGACTGCCTATCTGACCTCCACAACCCAGTTACTGGGTAATACGATACCCCTTGGTAAGACTGGCTGTCAGACTTCCTGGCTTCTGACGACCCGTAACGACTCTCAAAGATCTACGAATGACAGCCGGCATCAACGGCTTATCGTTCTTTCAGAGGCACGGAGGGTCTTGGTATGTACAGATGGTCACCCATCCATGGACTAGCCGCGGTAAGCGTAGCTTAACCTGATCGATCGACCCGTGCGGCTGTTATTACTTAGCCACAAGCCCCTCTCTCTGGCGGTGTTCAGTAAAGTCTATTATAAATTATGAAACACGTATGTATTATGTAACACGTCATCCAATTAGGCGCTGGACCCGGACGCCCGGATGCCCTACATACAGCTGGAGATGGCCTAATTCGTATTCTGGGTACAATATTCAATAAACTTCCTAAGGCATGGAGGGAACTAAGTGCACACATATTAAAAAAGCGGCTAAAATTATATTTAGTTGGGAAAGCATACTACAGTATTTTAGAATTTTTAAATGACAACGTGTGTTACGAATTAAACAAATATTTACTGACATTTTATAATTTTGACAATTCATAATTAGATTATAGGACAATTTAATTCAAATTTATTGTTTAAATTTTAGTTTATGTGAAAATTTAATAATGTTTTTAGCTTTGTTTTAATACCTATGAATTACCTACCTATGAATACCTTTATATTTGTATGCCACAAAGGCCAACAATGACGGATCTTTTTTGTTTATGAACCACCTGCATGCCTTGTATGTATACTCATGTTTCTACAAATAAATTAAATCAATCAATTAATAATTACAGTCTACCCACAGAGCTTTCAACAGCTTCCTATTAGATACCCGGGGTCACTGCGTAACATACTAACAGTAGAAAATGCTTTTCATTTTGACAGTTCAACAACATTCATTGCGTTATTTACGTCGTTTGCCAGACAAATTTTTCGAACATTTATGAAGTAATGGATAAGCGATACTCTTCAAATTGATTCAGATTGTAACTTCCTTGTTAATTATTCAAAATCAGTTTGTATTTAAAAAATATTTTCAGGGGATTGTGTTTTAATGTTGATATTTAATTTAAAATTACACTTACAGTCGCGCAAACTGCGAGGATTCAGTAGGAAATAACTATGATTTATGCTCCCATTGATAAATAACCGCCGCACGGATCGATCGATCAGGTTAAGCTACGCTTGCTAAGGTTGGTCCGTGGATGGGTGACCATCTATGCATACCAAGACCCTCGGGAAGCACGTTAAGCGGTTGGTCCCGGCTGTAATTTGTGGATCTTTGACATTCGTTTCGGGTGGTCAGAAGCCCGAAAGTCTGACAACCAATCATACCAAGGGGTATCGTGTTACCCAGAAACTAGGTTGCGGAGGTTAGATAGGCAGTCATTCCATGTAAAATGAGGATTAATGATTCAGCTGCATCCGGTTTGACTGGAATCCTACCCCAATATAGGGAAAAGGCTAGACAAATGCTGATGTCAAAGACGACGCCGTTAATTTGTAAACCGCTTTGTTTGATGCTCGGTTATCATAAGACTGACCCAGTCTTTCCTTGAGTAAGAACTACGTTCACTTGTATGAATTCAATATTTTGAACCTGCGCGCTCCATCTACAGGAATTTTGTGAAATCAACAAGAAACGCGAAAAATTCATTCAGAACTCCACTACCCAAAGATTCGGTGCGAAACCTGATAATGAATAAGAATAAGCTTAATATTTTTACATACATTATTAAGATAATGAAGATAAAAATTAAGATGTAAAACTCCGCCTTACAACGTTCATCTAGCAAAAGAATACAGTCACAGCTTTTTAGAATGGCGCCATTGATGAACAAGTTCATGAATGAAAATTGTAGCACCACGTGAGCGTTCCCGGAACTAAACAGGTCAATGACATGAGAGGGGTAATTCTCGTAATTTTAAGAACGTTCACAGTCTGATCTCAGTCTCAATTTGTCAAAAAATACTTCTAATTTCCCTACATTTTGACATTTGTTTGTGGCCGAGATGAGACTGCGACTAGATTTTGAACGTTTTAAATTATGAGAATTGGTGACCCTCTGATTTTCTTTTGTTCAAGCGCATTGATAGTAAGAATCTTCGCGCGCACAATGAGCCACCTGTAGGAGTAAGTGCGGTTACCATACCCTCTGACATACATAGATCATAGTAGGAACCTTCCTCATATTTTTTTTATCCGGTTTTGCGAAGGATGGTTTTAGCTCACGAAGCTTCAGATCGATATTTTTGGCGCCGATTCCCTTGTTCACAAACTAAACTAACTTCAATGCATCTTTTTATTTCTATTTCATTAAGAAAAGGACAGAAGATAAATATTAGCTTAGTCCTGTCAAATTAGTCAGCACCTGATGTAAATTGACGCATTTTTAGTGCCAATTTTTTAATCACGTCTAAACTGTCTATGGAGTATCTAATTTGATAGGATAAAACTTATATTTATCTTCCGTCCTTTTCATAATGACATAGAAAGAAAAAGATGCACTGAACTTAAATTTAGTTTAGTTCGTGAACAAGGGAATCGGCGCAATTATTATGTGCATAAAGCTTGACCTATTTATTCCAGATTCCTGCCCGGGATTGTAGTGAGGTCGCATCATATAATAGTTGTAGGGAACCTAAGTGACCTAATGAATGCTCCATTTAGCTTTCATAAAACTACTCCTGACAATGTTCAACCCTTTCTTTTTTTTTGTGTTTTATGTTCTTTTTTGCGTCATGTTTACTGCAAATAAACGTATTTTCTTTTTTTCTTTCTGAGAAAGCGGTACAGCAAACGGAATACAATAACAGCATTTCCTGTTTATTCAAAAAACAAAAAATTTAATAGCAACTTTGACCCGCTGCTTTCTACAATTTATTTAGACTGTTTGTTTTGTGAGTCGCAATATAAATAATATTTTAATAGTAAAAACTTGCTACCTTTTCTAATAATTGCTTTATATATACTTATTTATTAGTTCTGCACTGGAAACTGCTGGTTATATTAAAAATATGTAGCCTGTAGAATATTGCTCCAGGACTTTTACCCGGGAAGCTTTTATAGAACTTGAGAGCTTTTAATTAATAAAAGAAACTTCTTTCATCTTGTACAGTAATTTGGGTGTCCGCAACTCCATATCAATGCGCATATTTTGCGTACAGATTTTTAAGAACCCATTTAATATCCTGTCAACTGTACTGAAATTCATAATTTCAGCCGAAAGACGTCCACAGCTGGACATAGGCCTACCCCAAGCACCTCCACTTCGACCGGTTCTGTGCTTCTCGCATCCAACGGGTTCCTGCGGCCTTCACAAGGTCGTCGGTCCACATTGTGGGAGGCCTTCCAACCCTACGTCATCCGCTACGCGGTCGCCACTCCAGAACCTTTCGGCCCCATCGGCCAAAAGGTACTGAAATTATTATGGTCGTAGTATAGTAATTTTTTTTTAACTGAAAATGTCTTAAGATCCTTGAAAATGGGTTGTAATGAATCTGGATATTAATGAATAGTTAACTTTAACCATTTATTTCACATGATTGAGTGAAAAAATTGACAAAGTTAGTAAAAAAAAGACAGTGGTACCAATTAAATGGCTCTACAGTCTACATTCATTTCGGGTATTGTAACGCCATCTAGGAGAAGACGCTGGTACGTCGTGTAACTGTACGAAAACGAAAAGTTGAGACGAGACTTCGGGACGACGTGATTAGATTCATATTTTGTAAATACCATTCATTTATTAGGAATTCTGATTATTTTATTATCCTTATTAGACATGCACATTACTTATTTGTTAGTTTGGTTGGATAACTAAGTAGCATTTTGCCATGATTCCTCTTTGAGTTCTTAGTTAGTTTGCGTTTTACATCCTGTAAATCGCAAACTCTACGAGAAGATTTCCTCTCATGGTGGGGGATGGCGTTATTACAAATTTTCAAATGTTTGCTTTATTTATTTGAAGATCACAAGTGTGAGAGACTCGTCAGGCAGTTAGTATTTTTTTGTAAAGTACAAGTGGCGCCTTTTCCTCTCAAAAAGTGTATAGATACAAAGTGACGTTTTTTTCCCTCAAAATTGTACGAAAGTAAGTTAAATAAAAATGTAGGTTGCACTTACTGTTGCCATATAATCTCTTGCGTTACTTATTTATATTCTCCGTGATGAACAGCAGCACAAGGGCTGCTGTAAGCTGTGAAAAAAAAAAAAAGAATTAACATCTATGTTTTTTTTATTAACCGCAGGAGTTAAGCGGTATACTCTAATCACCTCTAATAAAACACTAAAGTAAGCTGATACCTCAAACGCAACAGAGTATTTTCAAAATTCGAATGAGTTGTAAAAAACGGGAATAACTATCACGATATGGTCCCGCACTAGTCACGTCCACGAGAAATTAACGCGTTCTGCGAAGAAAAAATACCGCATACCTACAATGTTCATATACTGTTCTATTGTAATTAACATAAGGTTGCAATTCCTTTGTTTTTTTCCTGACAATGGCGTATTTATGTTTGTTCCTCATTTATTGTCGGGTTTTATGGGAGTTTGACGTTAGTACGGCCAGATGTACAGCGTTTGTCAGAAACTATTGGCCCAAATCCTAACAGTGTAAATAAATTTCCATGTAATTAAGTTTCTTGTGATGAAGATAATTAATTACGCCTTTGATATAATATGACGAGCACGATAGTAGGAATTAACTGTTGAAATGTTTTTAGTTTAATTTTGCATTGTGCAGGCGGTACGAAATTATTTTTTTTTAATTTTGTTCAAACAGCGAATGATCTCAGATAATATTTTTAAAATAAATAAGTACATTACTATATTATTTAAATTTGTACCGACCGAAGACCGAGAAGTGCACTGGCACTAGCAAAGGATTGAATAGAACCGAGTAGGACGGTAAATAAAATGTACATAGTCAAGTTGTTAATTGGACCTCCACCGCAGCCATTGTTGACACACTGGCATCGGAGTGCTCAACGTAACCCCGCTTCTACCCAATTTCGAGCAAAGTATAACAAAAATCTAAATAATATCTAGTTGTGACTTGTTCAGCTTAATTTTCGAGGATAGCTTTTACTGAAAATGCAGACAGAATCATGTCAGCAGGTTTAAGGATAGGTCATCTTGCTCGCCGATAAAGTTAGGGGAGGCCAAAGGTAACTGTAATATGCAGGCATTAATCTCATTTTTAAGTTCTAAAGTTTGGCATTATTATTATTATTTGGTTAGACACACTAGCAGTTAATAAGCTGATGTGTATGTTTCAAATAGCTTGGAGATATTTAATATGTCCCGTCATTTCTTCAAGTAGTTCATTTTGAAAGCATTTACACCATGCTGCTCAATTTTGCCGTTTTGATTAGAGTCAGATCTTTGTTTGACTGTCTATCGCAATTGCATTGCTACCTGTCAGTATGATAATGTTTGGAATGAAATACGGAGAAATGGGACAAAATTGAAACGTTTCGTATAGCTTTTGTCCCTAGTTTTGGATGCGTTTCAGAGTATCCGAACTTTCAGGGAATGATTCTTGGAATTGACATGGAACGTCACGCCGTGTGTCGAATTACCTAATAACGGAAATTGATCTTTGCTGTGGACATGGGAATGGTATTTTATATTTTAGCAGACTTAATTAATATTAGCACCTGGTTTCCGCAATATGTTTGCTAGCTTGAAGGCTGTTGTTGTTGAAATTTACTGAAATTAACGCCAAAATAGTAACAACTTTTTAGTTGCAATACAGCCAGAGCTTTGCCAAAAATTTGGCTTATTTTTCACTTAAAGTGATTTTAAGCGCAGTGCGCGGACTCTAGTATAGGTACTGTTATTTTTAACATAATTATTAGCGATTATTTTCCGCACTGATTAAATTTTGTGGTGCGCGCTTAGCCTAAGACTTTAGGTTTTATTTACTTGCTTCAAACTACTCCTAAGTAATGGAGGTTTTACGCGCGCTAAGTCCTGGGTTCTATTCCTGGGTAGGACGAACCGTTATTGATTTTTGTGTGAAGACGATTATTCTAGTCGGGAGCCTGCAGTTTTTACCTACATATTTAGATATAATGTGTTTCTGTAAGTCTACATTTGGTAGTAAACAAGAGTTAGAATTTGTATCATACTGCGCTATGTCCGTTTTTTTTAATTGTTCGTGTCCATTTTCCGTAAGCGTGATTGTTTACCGCGGTACTTCACGAGTTTGAATGCCCAAGACGGGCAATGCTATTTGCTTTCTGTAATCATATTCTAGTTGGAAACCCGGTATTTTGATTTCTTCTGTGTAAGTAGTACAAATATATTTTTTGTCTCACCTCACTTTCTCATACGGGTTTGTTTTCCTGTGCTGAACAAGTTGCTATTAATTCTGATATAAAAATTTAAATTACACTTTAAATTTTTATATCAGAATTAATAGCAATTTCATATAAATAGCGCTTTATAGTCATAAATATAAAGCGCTATTTTTAGTCGCTTGATTATTAAATTAAAGGTGAATCTAAAATACCGTCAAACGTTCATGGCCAATTTTACACCTAATAGTAGTACTTACAATTACAGTTTTGTCTACCTACCTATAGGGTGGCGATTTAGTCAGCTGCATCCGTCAAGAGGGCCCGTCATGATAAACAGCTTTCGCAATGAAACTCATATGCGACACGGGAATAAAAAGAACAAATTCTTATTTTTTTTTGCGAATTGCTGATGAGCTTCATAGAAAAATTAATAAATAAAACACAAAAAAAAAATTGTGGTCTCGAACAGAATAATAGGCCAACCGCCTCTTCCGAGCATCTTCCTTCAGTGTCAAAAAACAAGCATCGAGATGTAAGTGAACTAAGCACCTCTGTCTACCACTTACCGATTCACCATCGTGATTTTATTCCCACTCACAAAGAAAATCAATTAGCTTTACGAATTTTCTAACAGGTACCTACTTGGTAGGAGCCTCTGCCTACCATTTCTTGTCAACCAACATGAAGGTAGGTAAGTTAAAAAAAAAATGCTGGTTGCGTCAGAGTTATTCTCCCAGCGAAAAAGAGGCAAAGATGACCAGTAAGTAATATGTGATTAGACCATTTTATTATCCATTATAATTGTAAAGTTCGAGGGTCAATTAAGACTATCAAACACAATTAGCGATTTTAATAAGGGTGCCTACATAACGATATAGGTAACCCCCTCCTAACCCCCTCCTTCCGCTCCTCCTTTTGACCCCTTCCCCCTTATTCCCCTATCCCCCCACCCGTCTTCCCCCCTTATTACACGTCTACCCAACCCTACAGGAATACTGGCGTGATGGTATAATATGTTCCAAAAAAAAACAATGGCGGAATACTTCTGTCTCGTACCTACACGTTTGCCTAACCCTTCCGAGCTACAGGCGTAATGTTAGACTATATTCCAAAATAACAATGTCTGAAAATTTCTGTCTCGTACCTACTATACCCCTACACTCTTGCTTTCCCCTTCGGATAATATAAGGCGTGATGTAACATTATGTTTCAAAAAAATAATTGTCGAAAACTTCTCCTATACGTTTGCCTACCCTTTCCGATGAACAGGCGTAATTTTAGGCTATGTTAAAAAAAATCAAGGTCTAAAATCCCGTAGGTACCTACTATAAGTATTCTGCCCCCCTTTGGATAATTATTGCCTGAAGCTATATTGCATACAAAGAAACAACACCATTTTTCAAAATAAACTGTCTGGTGACAATAGGTTATCAAAGTACTATTTCTGATCGGCGGTCGATCAAACCGATAGCAAAAACCACGGTTAAAATATAGGCATCCAACAATCTCACCCTACCCCTTCGAATATAACAGGCGTGATGTTAATAAGATCCAAAAACTAGCTTCTAGATTTTTCTCGTACCGACCTACTTACATCTTTGCTACCCCTTCGGCAAGTACAAGCGTGATGCCGTGGAATGTAAAACAATACTATCAAGATGACAGCTTCAGAATTTGCATCCAGTCAAAAGTAGGTGAAACTAATTCGGGCAAACAAAGAAGCGACTCTAGGGATTGATTTAATTAAAGTTTAAACGTCAGAGGTTAATCCAAAACGAATCTAAAAAAACTGTCATCATTTAGGTGTCAAAAAATCTACCTCTCCGCACAATCAAAAGTATCCAATGAAACTATCTCGGAACAAATAACCAAATATGACTAGGATTACAATTAAAAGGTCACGGGTATATTACTGCAAATGCCAAAAAAAACCTAAGATAACCTTTTTCTTCACCCCCAGTTTAATATTCAGACTTAAGATACGTCGTGTTTAACTATGTATACTAATCGTTGTTGCAAATGAAAATGTTGAGACAAGACGAAAAACAAATAAAGTAACTTTATTGATAACTAACGAAAACGGTATTGGAATGATCAACTAATTATGGAATGACGGGCATTATAATTTATAAGCCAAAGGCCATTTTACGAAAAATCAAAAAAAAAAAACCAAGAAAACCTTTTCCTTCACACCCAAATTAAGATTCAGATTTTAGATACCTACTTACTTTTCCCATAGTGAAAAGTTATCGAACTATCTCAGAGGAACAAAGAACCGAATATAACTAGGAGTACAATTAAAAGGTCAAGGGTAATTTTATGGAAAATCCCAAAAAAAAAAAACAAAGAAAACCTTTTCCTTCACCCCCAAAATAAGATTCAGATTTTAGATACTTACTTTTCCCATAGTGAAAAGTAGGTGAATTATCTCAGAGGTAGAAAGAACCGAATATAACTAACAATTAAAAGATCAAGGGTCATTTCATAGAAGTTCCCGAAAACCTAAAGGAAATCTTTTCCTTCACTCCCAAATTAGGATTGAGATTTTAGAAACTTCAAGTTTAATTATCTAAGCCCATACTTATCATTGTTGCGCAGTAAAAGTGCCATGACAAGACGAAAAACTACTAAAACTACTTTATTGATGACTACCCAAACTAATAATACTAATTAAAAGATATTCCTAACAAATTAATGACTGTAAGTAGGTATATTTCCATACAGAAATAAGTTGTTCCGTCTGTTGCCCAAGAAGCATCAAAGCAACAATGGAGTTTCAAAGGATTTTGAAAATTCGTTTATCTTTAAATTTAATTTTAATGACAAATAAATTAATCCCTTGATTTCTGACAAGACCGCACCCTATTTATAAGTGTGACTTCCTACTGCAAAGGCATCTTTGTAAGGTAGCTAGTATTGTAATCAATGCATTTGTAGTTAGAACACGACCGCGCCTAAAATGCTCAATGGCTCAAAGAGCTCGCCCGAAAGGCGCGTGGAGTAGTCAGTTCGTCTCCCGACTTAGCCGACTGATAAACAGGCTCACAAGGCTCCATTCGATTTCGAATTCGAGTTTGGAATATGCGATTAGATCGTTTTCCCGTTTAATGTCGCATTTAAGTTAAAAATTAAGTCGCAATTTTAATCTCAGCAATAATAGCTTTAACTTAGCAAGGATGCAGGCGTAGCTGCATTGCTGCTTAGGACAAAGCAGCACATGATACGGCCTTATGTCTGGTAGCCGAAAGTCAGGGTAAAGTTGGCCGAATGCATTCAAAGCGCATTATAAATGCAGTTTCGTTACAGAAGGATTTCCGACTATTATCCCCAAACTAAGATCTACTTCACCTTCAGAATGAAGGAAAGAGCTTCTTTGCACCCTGATTAGGTTTGAATATCTATTCCCGAAAAGTTCTATCAACTGTTTAAATAGAATTTTGTATGCATTATTATGCGTTTAATTGACTGAATACTACACAATAATGACTTTACAGCTAATTAACAATGTAAAATTATAGGAGAAGCCCGATATTTTTCTTTCGATTTAATGTAAAACGCAAATAAGTGATATCCTGGGTCGGGTTAAAGTTTTTGACATGATATGTCTAGAAACGAAACATCGCGTCGCGTCGTTTATTTCGTATACGTAAAAATGTATCCGATATCTGCAATGTAAAGGCATTGTCCGACATTTCCGTAAAATTCCGTAAGCAAATCTACAACTAAAATAAATTCTCCTTTCGCATTCGCTAAAATCTGGAAAATAAGCGCGAGAAAATAAAGCACAAAAAGCTTACAGAAAAAGTATTCAGAAAAACCATGGATTCCCATCGAAGCCGTTGACTGAAGACACCTAGAATTTAATTGAATAAAACCAAGAACACGTACCTCATTGAAGATCAAATATTGCCTCGACACGAAGACGTCTGCTGCCGGCTGCTGGCTAGAAAACAAGCTACGACAACATTGCAAACTACGAAAAAACAATAAAAGCGTCACCAACTGCATATCTCCAGTTCTCTCCATCATTTTCAAAATCCTCGGACGCGAGGTGAGGTGATGATTAAAAAAACAAACAAGCATCATTTACTCACCTGTATGTAAACCAATTTGTTGCTTGCGAAGAACAGCTCGTAACTAAGTTCGGTAAAGGAAAACTTCGGAAAACTTCGGAAAACTTTAAAAGTCGCACTTTAAATTCTGCCAAATAGACTGAAGCTTCAAAATTTACTTTAAATTAAACGAGGGTTAAAGTTCAGAAGGAATTCACTTAGATATTTGGAAAAGTAAGCACTTAATTCACCGAAGGCAGACGTGCGGTACTCGCGCGCGATTTTCTAGTAGCTCGACCTACCGTTGGGAAGAAAGTGGAACTCGAGTGGAGGACCACCCGCTTTTATAGCCAGGCGAGGTATGAAAGACAGGGCGGGGAGCGGAACTGCGCACAAGGGTAGTTTCATCCCTTTGCGCAGGTTTTTGCACAAGCTTCGTAGCAACAATGGCGACAGAAAGACGGATGACGACAGATGAGACAGACATAAAACAGACAGTTAATATGACGAAATCCTTTGTCAAGTATGTCAGCAGTAAAAAGGGTAGCCTAAACCTCCGAAAAGAATACTACCTGTATTCTTTATGGAGTTTTCAAGCTACGGGTTAGACTCAGGAAGAAACGATTGTATTTCGCGGGCTTATTGCCAGAAGCGAAAACTTCACGTCCTTCTAAAGTTGATGTACGAAACTTATAATTATGTACCTAAAATACGAAAGCGTTTTAACTCAGAGATTACAAACAGGTTACTTCTTAATTAAACGTATAAGTTATGAAGTTAGAGCTTCACTCATGCTCGTGGGTTGAACTTATGAGAGTAAAAGTGTAAGCTGATATTAAGCGAATGTCCGTAGATATGACTCTTTGAGAATAGGATTTTGTCAATGTAAGGATGAGACACAAATCTTATAATTACCTTATTACGACTTTACAAGTGTGTGTTGCGTATAGGTAAAATAACGCAATTGAAGTATATCGGCGAACTCGGTACTTAAAATAACCTGCAGAAACAACGTAAAGTATCTATTTAAAACTACCTAACAACTTTGATACCCTAATTGGATCGATTGTCAGAGTTACTCGGACGCCCCGACTAGAGTAGTAGATATTCGTATAACAACCGTGACGACGAGAAGTTTAGCATTCCAAACTCCGGGGAAATTAATTGTTAAGCAAATTGACTACAAATTAAAATAATTCGTATATTCAAACCACACCAATCTTTGACAGTTTTTGAAAAGTAACACGACAAATTGACGGAGGGTGGTTTAATTTGTACTGTGCTGTGCCGCTCCGGTTACGCGCCTGGTTAATCTAGAGTTGAAGAGGTGAGGCGGAGCTGAGCTGGTGCTGAGCTGATATGTGTGCCAAGATCTTACTCTACACTACTACTACTTTACACTTTTTATTTGTTTTTCTGATGTATGTATCTGGTGTATTGTCTGGTGTATTATTTTAGTCTGTGCTAAATAAATGTATTTTCTTTCTTTTATCTTTAGCGTACTCATGCTCGAAGGGTTTTTCATAGTCCTGAGGATGAAAATGACGGCACGGTTGGCGCAGTGGTTAAGCGATTGACTGCTGCGCTGCGTGTCGCGGGTTCGATTCCCGCACGGAACAAATATTTGTATGACCTACAATTAGTTGTTCCGGGTCTGGCTGTTTGTGTATGTGAGTTTATATGTCTGTAAACGCACCCACGATACAGGAGAAATTACTAGTGTGGGGCAACGTTTAAAAAAAAAAAAATTCGGAGCGGCCGGCGCGTGGGACTTGCAGCGTTCCGAGTGGCGCTTATAGGTAACGCTAGGTTTGCATTGTGAATTTTGAATCCGTTTTTCTCATGCATAGTTACGGTTAAGAATACGGTTTAGATAGCATGTTATATAGTAGAATTATTTAGGGTACCATACCCAAACGGTGCCAATGGGGGGGAGTCGTTTCTCAATTGGTTGATTAGGTAGGTATAATAATAATCATTTGTAAAAAATCAAATCGAAATAATGTTCTCACATTTAATTTTTACCCGACTGCGCGATACTAAGGAGGGTAATATGTACCTATATTTGTTCCTTTATGGATCTCTAGAGAACAAACGCGTGGGCCGATTTTGATGATTCTAATGTCAATCGATTTGTCTTAATCTTGTGAGTGTCATCAAAGACAAGACAAAATATAATATGGCGACAACCAGACGCCATATTGTGGAAAATATTAAAATAAAAGTCGACGTCCAATGTCTGGTGTAGGTATAAGTAGTATAATACTATACAGCCTACGCAAGTAAATTCTGTCCATCAATGGATTGACTGCAGCTATCGCTGCCTATCATAACGTTTAAGCAGCCAATAATTTTCCCACTGCTGGGACACGGGCCCAGTGCAACTTGGTTGATGTCACAAGTTTACCAATTTTTGGTTGTAGAACATGTCAGTTTCCTCACGATAGTTTACCTACTTCACCCTTTTTAGAGAAGTAGTAGATAATGAAGAAAAATGAGCAAAGCTAGAATTGTGCATGTCTCTGTCCTCTGGGTTCGAGCTTCGAGGGTCCAAAGTCGACTCACGACCTAGATACCTACATAGGTAACCTTACCGAAAGCAGCTAACCTTAGGCAAAGCGAAAGCACTAGGAAGTGGTGAAGTGTGAGCTTAAAAGTTTTTTTTTACTTAGTTTACGTACATAATTATTGATAGACACCGAAAATACTTAGTATTATGTAGGTTTCAGTTTACAGACTCAAACTTTTAAAATATTATGTAGTGACTAGCGACATCTAGTTTATGTTTCTGTAAGCCGAATGACGGCCAACTGTTTGGGCTGCCAACAAATAAAATTTACAAAGGAATGGTAATATTTCAATTAAAACCATGAACAGTCATCCTCCTATAAGAAAAAAAAACGCTTGTCTGTCTTACATAATATGGTCAAAAATCACTATTACAAGTTACACTGACTTCAAATAGTTACATTCAATGTAACTATTTGAAAAGAATGTTGCAGCTAAAATTCGCAAATTCCAATTTAAAAAAATTCATGAGCTATTCAATCATAATTTAATCATTTTGCAAATCAATCATCATAAAAAATAATTATTCATCTTACTTGCCAAAAAGTTTCGCGCCACAACTTTTCTTATGGGGTTAATCCAGTTAAACTGCAGTTGTTATTATAAAACTACGTGTGTTACTGTAATCTACCCTCTCTTTTTGTGCATGATTGCATTTTATTTATTGTCATAATTATTCTTTTACACCCACATTCAGATGGATCTACTGAGTAATTTTTAAGTTTCAAATTAATCATTATTCTATCGCATACTTGCTTATTTAGTAGATCCATAGGTTTAAAAGAATTTAAACGCTTTTTAACTCGGTATTTATTTTGCAATATTTTGATTTAATAAGGTTTTCAAAAAAATTGTATTGAGTACTTCAGTAAAATTATTGAATGCTAGCAGTACAATATTAATAATCAAAACTTATTATAAGTAATAAAATAAATAATGCAAATAATTAAAAAAAATATTTTGAGTACTTTAAGCTGGCAACATCAAACACATACGTCAACACCGTCAACACGACGTTAAAAAAAAATGAAGTTTGCCGATTTAGATTAAATTAAAATTCGATTTTATTACAAGTTCTTGCTGATTTATAAATTACAATGTCACCAAAAATAGTACATGTTACCGCTGAATACATCCGGGAGCTTTCCTTCCACAGTTTTGACTTGTAAACGCGTACATTATTATTCTTTCATCGGTAAGTAATGTGGACGAAATTATAAAATCGTTCTGACCTTGGCATTATATCAAGTGTAAAACAGCGGTTGATTTGATTGAGTACCGGAGGTACACAAACACCTTTGGCAACAGTAGTGGCCAACATCTTGCATCGAATAGCACGTTCCCATTTAGTACGGTAACCTGAGTGTTGACACCAATTTTTGTTGTTCATGATAGTTCCGGACGCGAGTGATAACGGCCTGTATTTAAATATTATTTCTATTAACTGCGCTCTCAAAAAGCCGCTTAATTAACTTTTTAAAACATATATAGTACCACAGGTTTTTTATTATTTTTCTGTGTTTTAATGTAGGTAAGTAATCAAATCTATTGACGCGTAAAAGTGTTTGTACAAAACTACTTACAGAAATAAAATCTGAAAATATTGTGTGCCATATTTGGCTGGTCCAGCTACTCTTAAAATTATTCTAATTTTAAATAGAAGTTCATTCTCTCCATTAATAAAAATATACTATAAGTAATACTAATCTATCCTAATAACACTACTCAACACCTGTGCAAATTGTTATATTTAATTACTATTTCTATTTATTCATGATAATCGTTTGTTATTGTTAAGTACTAAATCTTTCGTGCTAGTACTTTTTTGTTAGTACGCAATGGGCCCACTCTTGACCTCTATCATGCCTGATGGATGATGTCTAGGATGGAACAAGCGTCCCCTTATGATGCCTGTCCACCCTGGCTCCAAACTTTATTGTCTCTTATCTTCTTCTGCTTAGTGTGTATTGACACACACTGTCCAAAATTCAGCTGTGCAAATTCTCTTATAAAAAACTAAGTATCTAAACCTTTAGTTCACATTTTAATATTTGTTACAACCTCTTAGAAGTACCTACTCTGTCCACTACTCTCTCTGCTAAATAGGTACAATAAATTTTCATGAATAATTTCATTTCCAATCCAATCAGTATTATAGGTAGGTACTGATAAAATCTGGCCGAGATAACTATCTTTTTATGTAAGTATTTAATCTGATTTTCAAAATCTAAACGATTTATTTCTTTTCAGACAACACAATACTCATAAAAAATGGAAGGAGCCATATTAAAAAATATCGCAAACATACTCAGTACACTGACCATACTGTCATGTCTGTTCCTAAAAGTACCTCAGATTTGTTACATCCGGGAGAAGCAGTCAGCAGAAGGAATCTTTGTTCAAGCAATGCTTATGGAAGTCTTTGGGTAAGTTTATTAATAAGACTCATTTGTGATGTGGAATACTAGATTTTGCCTGCATCATCAGCGGCATGGATAGTGAAAATTATCCCATGGGATTAAGCATAATCAGTGTACAGGGTTGGGCAGTATTTGAATTACTTGTAATTAAAATACGTAATTGAAATACAAATACGTATTTGGTATTTGTATTTTGAATACTTCCTTAAAATGTAATTTGTAATTCGTATTTCAAATACCTGACAGCGAAGTATTTTGTAATTAGTATTTCAAATACTTGAGGCTTCAAAATACATTTTAACATTAAAATACATTTAACCTCCATTTAGCGATCGTGAGTGTGAGTGCGAGGCGAGAGTGCAATGCTGGTAAAGTAGCTATTAGAGTTGGCAACACTGCACCTGTTATGTACACTGTACGTCAAAATTGGCCAACAAAACGCAAAAAAAATGTACAAAAAATGTGTTCATACAATTTAACACAAGTTTGTGCTCATCAGGACCAGCCAATCGATTCTGTAAAAATCTCACCGTGTAAAGTTAGGTGAAGTGAACTTAGAGTGAGCTGTCAATACCTAGTGTCAATCCCTAGCATTAGTTGGAATTACAGCTCATTCCACACGCACTTCACCTAAGTTTTCATGGTAATATGGTTACAGAATCGCACTGCTGTAGAAAGATTGTTTTCTTTAGCAGGTTTTATTCACTCTCCCAACAAGAGGTTTTGTTTGACATTACATTTAAAAATCTAGTGCTCATGAAAAAGTAAACTCTGGTTTTACTGATTAATTAATCTTGTTTTCCTCTACTTTTCCGCCCATGCTGGTCTAGATTACTTATTTTGTAATATGTAATTTGTATTTTGTATTTCAATTAAAAATAGCTAAAATACTGTATTTTGTATTTCAATTAAAGCAAAGCATGTATTTTGCCCAGTCCTGTCAGAGTATAATGTTTCCACTGCTGGGATACAGGCCTCCTCTCTTCAAATGGGAGTGGGTTGTTATCTACCACCCGGGCCCAGTATGGGTTGGTAGATGTCACATGTCCTCGAATTTTTGATTCTAGACATGCCAGTTTCCTCACAATGTTTTCATTCACTGTTTTAAGAGAAGTGGTGATGTATAATTTACACAAAGTAAAGCGCCTGTTCGGGTTCAAACCTACGACCTTCAAGTCGTACGTCGCGGCCGTTACCGCTACGCCACCACTGCTCCTGAACTGATAATATACTATCGGGATAAATAGTCTTATGTCTTAACCCAGGTTGTGGTTTATCTTTGTTTCAAATTTCACCCAAATCCATTTGAAAAGGTAACATACAGAAAGTTATTTTCGCATTTATTATATTAGTATGGATGTTATGATTCTAACTTGTTGAGGGATGTACTGATGACCCGAGTTGTGTTGGTCCCTCGCAATCCTTTTAAATTTGTACGAAATGCAAAACCCATTTCTTCACAAGTTTGTTAGATTTGTCTAATCAATAACATAAATACGGCAATTAAATTATTGTTGAATTTCCAAAATAATAGGGACAATGCCTCTATCCCTGAAGTCATTATCCCTATTATTTATTTATCGCAATTATCATTGTGATTGTGAGTTTATAATGCAATTAAGCTGCAACTTTTGTTCTGTTTCTGATGCTTCTTTGTATTTATCGCAATACAAACCACACTCATGCCAGCTAGACTAACTTCGATACAAACTTTCATCCCCTTTTTTAGCCCTTTAACGGATTTTCAAGCCCATTCTTAGTGCTCACTTTCGTTATATAGGGAACACTTCTGCATACCATGCTTTCGGAAGCAGTAGTTTAGGTTGTCTGTCAGTGAATGAATTTATGATTTCTATTAGGTAATACGGGTTGATGTCCGCAGCTCCGCGTCAAAGCGCGTATTTTGCGTACGGGTCGGAAAATCGGTTATTCGATCCACTCCTCCTCCTCAAGGAAGGCCAGTAACGCCTTTGTGTTACTGACTCTCACATAGGGTCGACCACCAGGCGGAAGGTTACTGAAATACTTTCCCCAGTATGTGGTGACCATCAGGCGGTTTAGCAGCACATGAGCTGCTGTCTCGTCATCATCCACAAAGGCCTTGCACAGTGGACAGTCTGTTACTTCTATTAGAAAGAGGTTTCTATGAAATGACCCATGGCTTATAGCTATAGTTATAGGCTATAGTTCTAGGCTATAGTTATGGCTATAGTTATGGCTATAGTTATAGGCTATAGTTATGGCTATAGTTATAGGCTATAGTTCTAGGCTATAGTTATGGCTATAGTTATATGCTATAGTTATGGCTATAGTTATAGGCTATAGTTATGGCTATAGTTATAGGCTATAGTTATAGGCTATAGTTATGGCTATAGTTATATGCTATAGTTATGGCTATAGTTCTAGGCTATAGTTATGGCTATAGTTATAGGCTATAGTTATAGGCTATAGTTCTAGGCTATAGTTATGGCTATAGTTATATGCTATAGTTATGGCTATAGTTATAGGCTATAGTTATGGCTATAGTTATAGGCTATAGTTATGGCTATAGTTATAGGCTATAGTTATGGCTGCTGAAATAATAATCAGCCTGTATCGTCCCTCTGCAGAGCAAAGGCCTCGCTTTCCTTTTTTCCATTCAACTCGATCCTAAGTCAATATGGACTGTTGTAACGATTTTGATTAAATAGTTACTGATTGGGTGCTTTTCGCGCTTGTTCTCAGGACAACTAGTCTTAGTGCCAGCCATAGGAAAATGATTTTCGAAAGATAAGGCTGTAAGGCCATTGCACACAAAGAGAAGGCTGACCGAATCGTAAATAACAAAATCTAAAATATTGTTACCCTATTGGGTAACATTATTTTTATAATCTACAACCAACCAGTCTTACCAAGGGGTATCGTATTACCGATTAACTGGGTTGTGAAGGTCAGATAGGCAGTTGCTTCACGTAAAATACTGGTATTCAGCTGCATCCGGTTAGACTGGCAGCCGACCCCAACATAGTTGGGAAAAGACTAGACGATGACTTTTATAATATAGGTAGGTAGATTATAGCCCACTACCTCTCGAAGAGTGGAGGCCTGTGTCCCAGCAGTGGGAACATTATAGGCTGATTATGCATGTTACCCAATACATATATTATAACATACAACATGTCCAACATAATATTGTACAGTCACGAACACCAATATGTCAACACTTGGCAACTTTGAACTGCAATTTTTTCGTGAAATAATGAATTCTACGTTGAAATACGACACTTTACATAAACCTATGGGTTCGAAAATGCTATGTTCATAACAACATAAAGTTTCAATTAAAAATAAAGGAGTAAATCGTTTTTGAATAAAGCCGAGTGTATACATAATTTTGCTCGTGGCTGTACTGTGATAATCAAAACAGGAGCATCACCTTTTTATTAATCAGTAATCTTTATAGATTAGTAATTTTAGCAATATATCTTTGAGATAACTGCTTATCGCTGCCTATGGGATAAAAGTATGTTTAATAGACTCACTATTGTAAAGTTGAGCCACAATTTTAGTGCTTATCTTGAGTATTGTACTGGAATACAATGTATGAACTAGATTATGTATGTCTGACATTCTTTAGATATCACATGATTTTAAACCTATTTTACAAATAATCGTCACTAGGCACACATACGAGTACCTACAGCATAAATGCAAGCGTATGCAGCGTAAGAATTATTACATTTTGTTTGATATGCCACATTTACCATTGTGTAGAAAGTGATTAAAGAACATTTTTTAAGTAAAATAATAAGTCTAATTTTAAGTCTTTAAACAGACTAAGGACCCAGGTTGGCCGAAGCAAGGAAAAGCTGTTCAGGTCGAGATTCATAGACGACTCCGCCTTGTAGTGTAAATGTGGTGCTGTTTCACAAACGATGCGACATTAATATAACTGCACGTAATTGATGGACGCTAGTGATGGCGCCAAACATGTAGAACTAAAATAATTTTTTGAAGTTTATAATTAATATCAATTTGTTGTTAATACTCGTTATGGAGGCGGGAACGGGGGTCTCGTGGCTAAATAATAACAGCCGTACGGGTTGATCTTGACGTTGATGGCTAAACTACGCTTGCCCTTTCGGTTCGTGGATGGGCGGCCGTTCATTACATATCGAGACCCCTCCGTGCCTCGAAAATCACGTGAAGCCGTCCTGGCTATCATTCGTAGATCTTAATATAAGCCCCAAATGCTGAGAACTAGTCGTAACAAGAGTCTCGTGTTACGCAGTAAAATACTAGTACTTAGCTGGAACCGGAAACACAGAGAGAGGGAGAAAGTGTGATTTAATATGCGTTTTAATACAGATCCATCTAGCTAGAATAAGTTTTTAGAATCTCTCCTAAAATTGTCGATATCTTGATTTTCATTTTGAACCTCACTATCAGCTTTAGCACCCTCGAAAACCATAAAAAAACTATCTTTCTCTAGATAGAATGAGAAAGTTCATAATGCTTTTTCGTTAGTGACGGTTTCTACCAGCTTACTCATACCGTCAGCCGTGTTAAAGAACTTCGATCCAATAATGTTAATGTTTTCTTTCCAGATTCTCAATAATGACACTGTACAATTTCACAAACAACTACGGCATCATGACGTACCTAGAATACCCAATAATATTGATACAAGTCTACGTAATGTTCTACTACGTCCTGAAGTTTAAGAAGCTGTTGCGCCACTCAATAGTGCCTATAACTACTATAGCATACGCATTTACGGTCATTGGGTTTATAATGGGCATTATCCCGAAGACCATACTTTCGTACCTGGTGGTGAGTATATTTTTTATATATTTTACTTGGATCGGACGCAGTGCCGTATTAGTTTATGCCGCCCTGCTAAATATAATATGAAAACATAGTCCTAAAGCTTAGCTATATCTGAAAATGATGTTAATTCGCGCGTAGCTTCAAAAGTCCAAACAAACTGAAACCCAGCCGGATACAGCGTCCAATGGAGATCCCTAAAATAAACGGAAAGATCTCACCAGATTGGCCCGGAAAGAGCTCTGAGTCACTCGACGTCACCAGGATTCTCGGCCGGAAAGCCTAGGCCTCCGGCTGTACCTAAATCAGGAACACACGCACGTCACCTTTCCACCGTTTTAAGGTGTTTTAATTTGCACCCACGAAAACCACACGCAAAACACCATACAAATTTCAAATCCGAGGCTCACACTCAAATTCAACCACGTTGCGTACGTCATCGTCACGCGAAGGGATATCATTATTAAAAAATCGAAAAAATAAATAGTAGTTAAATTGATGACTGCGGTTCAAACTGGAACTGACTGGGTTTATTTGGGGAAAAAAAAAGCGAAACTAAGAATGACGTCACTTCGTTTCAGTTCAGCTGTAGTTAAACGTTATCGTTTAGGCACAATCTTTATTAGATTTTAATAAACATTATGCCTGGTATTAAAATATGGGTATAGTCGCAATTTACCATCAGATGGCAAACGGTAACGCGGCAGCTATCGATTTTAATGCGTGGCCAAAATTTTGAAAAAAAATAACAAAATGGCGCGACAGTACCTACCTAGCTATGCCAGGTTCCATATAAAAATCTTCGATTCCCTTTCTAATTGCTGGTGAAACCGCATCAAAAGATTCAGTCAAAGTCCGTTGCGTATGCAATATTATGTTCCTTACATCCTACTAATATTATAAACTTGAAAGTTTGTATGGATGTATGGATGTTTGTTACTCTTTCACGCAAAAACTACTGAACAGATTTTGACGAAATTTAGCACACAGATAGTTTATAACCAGGATTAACATATAGGATACTTTTTATCCCGACATTCCCACGGGATCGAAACTTATGCGGGTGAAACCGCGGGGCGCAGCTAGTAACACATAACCAGTCTATAACGTTTCCACTGCTGGGACACAGGCCTCCTCTCTGTGAGAGGAAGAGGGCCAGTACGGGTTGGCGGATGTCTAAAAATTCGACGACATGTTAGACGACATTTTTAGTTCTACGGCATGCTGGTTATGTTCCTGAGTGATTGTTTATTTGTTTTATCTAATATATTTGAACATTTTACATTTCTATACGTTGAACACATATGTATATTTTGGGGGATGGGGATTCTCAATTTTGTAGAACAGGAATAAAACCCCAACCTTATAAAAAAACGTCAAAATCGGTTGTCAGTCTTTCCATAGAGAATCACAAAAGGCTAGGGGATCGCGAAATTACAATGATCAGTGAACACTAAAAATTAATTGTAAGATAAGATGTATTGTTTTCACCGAGGTAATTAACTCGGTCTAGACTGCACTAATTGTTAGCCGTTTACATTAGCATAAGAATCAGGGAAATATATGTCAGTATGTGTATAAGGCGTTTGTTTTTACTTACAAACTTGCCACAATATTTAATAGAGATGAGCAAGTTGTTTGTCTTGGCTAAATAATAATAGCCCCAAGGGTCGATCGAAAGATAAGCTACGCTTGCCGAGGCCGGTCCGTGGATGGGATACCATCCATTATATATCGAGACCCCTCCGTGCCCCGGAAAGCACTCCGTTGGGCCCGGCTGTCATTTGTAGATCTTTGACAGTTTTTACGGGTAGCAAGAAGCCCGAAAGTCTGGCAATCAGTCATACGAAGGGGTAACGTCGTCGAGGGAGTCGCGCCATGTAAAATACTGGTATTCAGCTGCGTCTGGTCAGACTGGAAACCGATCCCAACATAGCTGGGAAATGGCTAGGGAGATGATGATGATGAGCAAGTTGTTTTTGCATCAACTTTATCTTCGACTTCATCTTTTCAGAGGACAAGAACCTGTCCTCTGAAAATGTCTGAAATCCCTAGGTTTACATAACGTGAGGAAACTCACGCTAGGAATGTCTCCTGCCGGTCTATTCAGCAATAAAGGTCAACCTGAAACTAAGGTGAAGTGAGCTTGACGTGAGCTGTCATTCCACCTGATGCTAGGGATTGTCACTATAGACAGCTCACTTCACCTAAGTTATCACGGTGAGATTTTTACAGAATACATCGGCTGTATCGTAGTGGTCGCTCTCGTAAATAATGAGTTCGACGCGCTAGCTATGTGTACACTTGATAAATATGCTTTCCGGGAATTGAACCCGTTACTCAACGGATTACAATTTGTGTTGCTCTATTTTCTCTGCATGCTTACAATGCCAAGAACCAAAAACAGTACTGTATCAACCAAAGTTTTCCAATGAAATTCAACAATTTAATTAAGGGTTAAGTGGCTGTGCATTTGTGCAATCAACACTGCGACGCGACGTAGAAATTTCCAATCACATCGATTCGGTTAATATGCAAATGTAGGCCCCATCATTATACTGACGTGCGTAGTCTCAAACTGAAACTATTTATTTCAACTAAACCAATTACAGGCACTTTTGAATTGTCAAAGGTCTGTCGGTCAAAAAGATGAAGCTAGTTGCCCATTCCAAAGCGTAGTAGGTACCTATGGAGAAGAACGGGCAAGAAACTCCATGGACACTCTTTTAAATCACAATAATATTATGGTTACAAAGTATTGGTTACATCATTCATGTTAAAAATTATGCATGTGAGAACGATGCAGAACATTAAAAGCGTCCGTAATGAAAAGATAAAAAAAAAACAATTCAAATATTAAAGTAAATCAAAATAAGCCATGGCAGCAAAGAGTTGACCAGTCCCTACTGACGGCGCCCGTTCACGAACATGACGCATAGATTAGCACCATTCTGCTCAACCATTTTGAAGGGAGCTAAATGATCCAACACATGCGCCACCATCAGCGAGACATTAGAATGAGCATGACATACTCTCAGCCTACAAGGCATATTCAAGTCAATGAAAGACGTACCCAGTAAATGGTAGCTTTATAGTATGTACATAGTACTCACATATGTATGTGCTATGCAATTATACAATACTAGGAGATTGAATTTATATAATGCAAAAATAGTATTTTAAAATCTTCAGCAGCTCCAACAGTATGTAGGTCGGGTAGGCGTGTGTGAAGTATTTTCAAATGCTAATCAATTTATATAAGCGTCCTGTGGAGCAGGACCAGCGTTTAGCCAAGCATTTTTGTCAGCGATGTAATCCCCCAACTTATAATATGCTTGGCTGCATAGTGTGCGTGTTTTATGTAAGATTTGAATTTCATTTCATTGATTTGGAGTATGTGGGGAGGTATTTTATTGTAACATTTTAAACCGTATCCCATGAAGGAAGAGTCTACTTTAGCCAGTCTGAAGCCTGGTTGAACTAATTGGTCCCTATTTCTAGTTCTATATGTGTGTGTCACCTCTTTTACTGAAAAGATTCAACTTTTTCCTTACGTACATGATGTTTTCATAGATATATTGACAAGGTACCGTCATGATATTAATATCTTTAAACAGTTCCCTTAGGGAATCGCGCCTGCGGAGGCCATATATTGCTCTGGTGGCTCTCTTCTGCAGAATAAAAATAGACTCGATATCTGCAGCCCGAGAATAGAGCATGTATGATATCTGCAGTAGTTCTCGTATGTTTACTTACCATGGAACACATCATTTGTTTTGATCAAATGCGTTGCGTTCCACACTTGGATGGTTGACGCGTGATCACGGGAGGAATTCGGAGAAATGTTTACGGGAACTATCGTCCTTAAAATAACACCCGCCCTTGAAGAGTTGTTATTCTCTAGACTGTTTTGGTGTAAAGAACTGAAGAAGGTCAAGAAAAATACTCCTCTACTGCGCCGTTGGGGGTACTGGGCTTATAGTGCCTGAACTGCTAACAAATCACAAGTAGAATCGCCATTCTGCCTAGGGATGTAAACTGTTTTTTTTTTTCGATTTTACGCCATACCAATATTGTTCCCGTGATTGAATCAAATCGCGATATCCACAGCTCTCTGTCATCTATTGGCAAAGATGTATAGAGCTCTCATATACCCATAATCGATTTAAGGTCAAACATGTAATTAATAAACTATAACAATTGACTGTCTACGAATTTGGTCTTAGTCCAAACATATTAGCGTTGTTTTCTACCATTGAAACATAATTAATTAGCTAGGTACACACACCTGCACAATATTGGAAAATAGCCATACTATCAATTTTCTTTTAAGTGCCCGTGACGTTAATAAATTATTTTCGTGTAGTTCCTAATATATTATTATCACAATGTTCTACATCATTCAGAACATAAGGTCGATTCAGATTCATATTTCCAATTATGTTATTTCAAGTTTAACAAATATCAACTTTATGATAGTACAATTAAAGTTGATTTCAGAATGACTAGTACTATTGAAAAAATCATAAAAATGTTTGAAGTCGTAGCGTAAACGGAACTTTATTGTGTTAATGTGTAATCAAAGTTATTTTTCCAAAAACTCACATTTGTTTATATGTTTGGAAACTGAATCGCGTTATTGAGGGCTTAACATTCCCTGTCCGATGGACCACATATGGTTCACTGATTACTTAACTATGTGTTTACTTTGTGGACCGTGAGTGTTAGGTGTGATTAACAATGGGCGACACCTACAGTGGCCTCCAAAAATTAGTTGACATTTTTTCGCTTCAGCTGTGTTGCCAGGTTGCCACATTATGATTTAAAATAATAAAAAAAAACATTTTTTATAAGTCAAAAGTAGTGGAATGAGTCAATAAAAACGTTATAGCAGTTCAGACATTTGGATCACTAGAATTTTAAATCACAATGTGCTTTGTCAAAGCCGAAGTGCAAAAATGTCAACTAACTTTTTTAGGCCACTGTATAAATACGCGCTGTTGGATTTTCAACTTTCGTGGCTAAGCCGAGCGTGGAAAATCCAACAACACATTTTTTTTGCGTCCTATAGCTTTGTTGGTCACTCAGCCAACCATGCATTTTGTCGGCAGCGCGACCTGCATTTGCCGCCATGGCGTCCCCTTGAGGTAGGGCTATGATTGGGGCATTGATCACTCGATCTTTCTCATAAAAAACCCGCTGTTTTGAAGATCATATTCAACGTCTCTTGATTGTGAGTCAGTGACTTGAAATATCGCACAAGATTGACTTGTCAATTGGACAGGGCTCTAGGTTAATTAAGCTGATTGTGTTATGTTCATCTGCACGCACTGTATCCGTCCGCAAATACTATAAGTATTTACGGACGTAAATTTTGCACCTCGTGTTTTAGAAAAAGTTCAGTTTTGCAAATAAAAATAAAATTTCAAGTAACAAGACTCATATACAAACAGATCCATAAAAGGATACAGACAAGATAACAAGCACAAACAAAAACGAACACTCACAAGGTAGCAATATGTCTGCTGCAGCATTGCTGGATATAAGGGCAATCCAGTCTTGGCGATCATCGCCGGGACGGAGTTTGCGAAAAAAACCATCATTACTCACACTTACCTTTCCCGATGTTATATTTACACCTATTCTCGGTACCTACTCTGGTCGGCCCAGAGTACCTTGGACAGCTAGTGCTCGGTAACGCTGACGAATCCTTTCACCACGATGGCAGGGATTCTGCGGTGGTCCTGACCAGACTATGTCACACCGGTTTGTGGTCTGCAGAAAACCATTGATGCCTCAATAAATATGGCCACTTACTGGGCCTAACATAATAGAAAGTGTGTTAACATGATAAGAAAAAAAAACTATAGGTAGGTCAGATCACATAATTAGTTCAGCACAAATATTAAACACGTGGATGAATTCGGCATCTGTTCACGTGGAGTTACATTATAATTGTTATATTTTAAAAAGCAATTTCCAAACTGGTTGCACGTGCGTGGGTGTAGTGTTTGAAGATAACGAGAATTCCATTAACGAGTTTATTCGAGATTCCTGCAAATTATTAACACGTTCGCGTGTAAGCTTACACGTGTCGCCGTGTTAATAATATTCGGGTGCATTCAGTTTTCCGGGAATCGTCCTTCAGTACCTCAGTGTAAGCTTACACGTGTCCGTGTTAATAATATTCGGATGCATTCAGTTTTCCGGGAATCGTCCTTCAGTACCTCAGTGTAAGCTAATATTCGAATGCATTCAGTTTTCCGGGAATCGTCCTTCAATACCTCTCACGATCAGTTGGCATTAAATCTATACACCGTTAAATTTTGATCGTTTTAATCCTTAACAGGGGTACATTGTACTCATCATTATGAACAAATTTAGAACAACAATGAAATCGTGAAAAAAAAATCAGTTGATCCATACATTATGTCGAGTTATGCGAACATAAATCTATGGATCAACTGATTTTTTTTTCACGATTTCAGGGTTGGTCCCGTAGTAAAGTTGTTTATAATGATGAGATAGATTGAATGCCACTGTTACATTTTAAAATTAGTGGCCTCTTACGGCAAGCTAACATAAGCCCAAAGGACAGGTGGTTTGGTATCAATATAAAAGGAAACAAACTACCTCAAACACCGTATATTTATAATAATAAATCTAAGGCAATAAAAGGTGAACCTTAAAAAAAAACGAATTTACCTTATCATTAACAAATTAGGTAGGTGTCTTAAGCTGTCTTAATATTGCCAGCCAGCTAAAATTTCGGTAGAAAGAGCTAGGTCCTGGGGAGTTGGGGATAAGCCAATACTGTTCCGTTTTAAACGATTAAATTAAATAATATAAATGTCAAATTTAAGGTATATCCTTCCAGTTATTTGTATGTTATTGATTAGTTAATGGGCGCCAGGGACTTTGAGAGTCCCGGATCCCGGAGCCGACGAAGGTGTTCAAAATACTTCCGGATGAACGTAGAAGGTCGAACCTGGTTGTCAGACTTTCGACAGCTGACAGCTGGACCAACTGCTTAACGTGCTTTCCGAGGCACGGGGGGTCTCGGTATGTAAAGACGGTCACCCATCCACAGACCAACCGCGGTAAGCGTAGCTTAACCTGATCGATCGACCTGTGCGGCTGTTATTATTTAAATAAGGGCAAGTACTATGCTTGAATTACGGATTCAATTCGACGCGCATGTCAACACTGTCACTATTTATGTACTCCAATTGCATATTATTAATGTTGGCGACGTTAGTTGCACCCAATTGAGAGCTCGAGTGATCGATTCGACAGACCATGTCTCGATTACAATATGTTAACGAGTTGCCAATAATGTGCACTTGTCTGCTTAAATTGGATACTTTACATTGTAATTCCGAAGAGTTGAACACTAGAGACCATGTTTCTTGAAGACATTTGATCCTCTTCATTGACCCTATCGATTGACACCATAGAACTTGTCCGCGATGACGTTATTGGCTTGTCGGCTTGTATGAGGCAAGAATGTTTTCGGAAATCTTTAAATGCTTGGTAGCATTCGTTTATTCCCGTTGTCCCCGTATGCCATATCCCCGTCACGGGGACAGCGAGACGTGATTAAATAATGGGGGTTTCCATACAAAAAACGTGTTTTTTTCGCGTTTTTGGCCTTCGTGTGCGAGTCCGATTCGCACTTGACCGACTTTTTTGTACAGGTCTCTTGTGCCATTGTTTCATACAAAAGTGCGTACACGGTCAAAATGTATGAAACAGCTGATTGCTTTTGAATTAATTTTGATTTAAAAGAAATCATCTGTTCTGGGGGTCTAGTATAATGTGCTAAATTCGCGGTAACAGTTCGCGCGTCGATGTCGCCATCTATCATCGCATCGCAAAATAAAGGACGGTTTCATCGGAATAAAATTATTATTAAAATCAGCTTGTAATGTCCCACTGCAGGGCAAAGGCCTCCGTACTCTCTTTCCACTTCTCTCTGTCCAAAGCTGCTAAATAAAATTATGCTACCATTATTATTCATATCTTCTATAATATAAAAATGAATCGCTGAATGTGTTGCTAAGCGCAAATCTCGAGAAAAGCTGATTTGAACCGATTTCGCGAATTCTTTTTTTAGAATTTTCCTTGAAGTACGAGGATGGTTCTTACGAAAAAAAAATGTAAGAAAGTTGCTTCACGCGGACGAAGTCGCGGGCAAAAGCTAGTTTTCATATATTTATTTGCATTCCATAATGGTGTAGTGGTGTTACAATGGCTTAAAACTAAGGTATGTACAATTATGGACCCTGTAGGGCACAGCAAAAAGTATAAAATTAATTATTAAAATAAAATAAATTTAGGACACAAATTAATAAGCAATCTTTAAAATAATTATGTTGTGAGTTCTTTTCCTTTCGTCTTTTTAGAAGCTGGCCTATATCAGTGGCGTGCATTGCATAAAGGCATATAAGCAGTGCCTACCTCGATAAATCACCATAAGCCTGTCAATTACATTTAAGTGTGTGTGCCCCACAATTAAGAAACTCACTAAATTGTCATACCTAACAAAATCTTCATACAAACACGCGCGGGAGTAGGCAGTTGCCAGACGGCCTACTCGGCTCCCGTACCATCACATTGTCATTGATCTTTACTCGTTCAAGTTAATACGACAAAATTAAATCCCTGCCTACCTATTCTGAAAACCAATGCACGCCACTGGCCTATATGGTCTCTTGCGTTGATGTAAACGTAACACCAAACATTTCAGACCCAAAGGCGAAAGGCCAATTACATCTGTTCCTCAGTCAGACTTGTTAGCACTGAACGAGATGATGCGATGCAGGTCGAGTGCCGGGGCTCTGAATCGTCGACATCCTCAGGGATCCGTAAACCCGCTGGCATTTACTAGCGTGTTAATAGTATCTTCCTGCAATTTCCAATTCCTGAACCGATTTTATTGCTTGTGTTATTTTCCTTTTCCTGTTTTATACACATACATACATCACTTGCGCTTTCTTCTGTTAGGGTAGGCAGAAACTACAGAATGCCACCAGGTACGATTCTTCCATACTCATTTTGCCTCGTTTACGTTCGCATATCAGAAGGTCAATTCCCGTAATTAAGAACGTTCAAAATCCAGTCGCAATTTTATCTCAACGACTATCAATCTCAAACAGACAATCAATCTTTTGACAGATTGAGACTGAGATCAAACTGTGAACGTTCTTAAAATTACGAGAATTGCCCCTCTGGTCATGTACGCACGCCGATTGCGAGTAGGTTCGGTAGTAGGTAGTTGCGAGTAGGGTCGTGGGGTTCATGACCCCCCCCCCCAAATCATTCAAGCTGTCGAGAGTCTGCATGATTTACTTGCCTTACTACTTGGTGACCGCCCCCAAAATCTTGGGCTGCGACCGCGCCTGTTGGTAAGACTAGTTGTCAGACTTTCGGGCTTCTGAGTACCCGTAACGACTGTCAAAGATCCGCCGCGAATGACAGCCGGGACCAACGATTGAACGTGCTTTCCGAGACACGGAGAGGTCTCGGTATGTAAAGATGGTCACCCATCCACAGACTAACCGCGGCAAGCGTAGCTTAACCTGATCGATCGACCTGTGCGGCTGTTATTATTTAGCCACGGGCCCCTCTTATACTGGGAATGTGTAGCTTGATAGGTCGTCGTACGAGTAGGTATACAAGCATTGTTAAGAAATACATAAATTCAATATTGATGTCAAAAGACATTCTACAATGACCTTTTTACACAATCATCATTCTCTTGACCTTAGGTACCTACTACACTTTGGAATGGGCAACTAGCTTCATCTTTTTGACTGACCGACTCTTGACAATTCAAAAGTGCCTGTTGTTTTAAGTAGTTGAAATAGTTTGAGTTTGAGTCTTATCTCAATTTATTTGGGTCAGCGAAGAATGTCTTCTTCTACCATATTTCTTATTGGCCGTTTGACAGAATGTTGTTGTCTATGAAATGTTTTGACTTTTTAATCGAATACAGTGTTGACTGCCGCGCTGGTCTTGTGTTTGAAAATTTTGTTGCTAAGACGGCTGTGGGTTCTTAATCTATTGCGTTTTTTGCCAGACTATACCCTGTCCATTAGGTTAACCGTTTTTTGACAGCTGTCTTAGAATGGACCTACATATTCTAATTACGTGAAAGTTAACTTTAAAATGCGTAATAAAATAAATATATAAACTGCCTTATCTTATTAAATAATACCGTACGTGTATCAATCAATGTATTCTGTGTTGCTGCAATCACTAGTTCCATCTGTCAAAAAACGGTTTACCGAATGGACAGGGTATAGTATAGTAATACCATAATAGACTAGATTGTCGATGGGGCCAAAAGGTTATGGAGTGGCAACCGCGTACCGGAAAACGTAGCGTTGGAAGGCCTCCCACAAGGTACAGCGAAGACCTGGTGAATGAAGGCCGCAGGAATACTTTGTATGCTAGAAGCACAAACCCGATCGAAGTGGCGTTGCATAGTGGAGGCATACATATGTCCAGCAGTGGACGACTTTCGGCTGAAATGATGATTTGTTTATTTATTTTTATTAAGGTTAACCAACAATTGTTTACACCAGTACATTAGCAGCTTATTGTTTACAATAGGATACAATTGCGGGTGCAACAATTAATTATAGGTTAACACCGCTAGCACAAAAAACAGTGGTAAAACCATTAATTATGATGATAAAAAGGCTCACCCTCCTTAAATTCTGATATACTTAGATTCATCCGTCTGGCTAAAGATTCATCCCATTATTCGGACATCCCACTTTGTTCCTCAAAGTTATAAACAGTAGGTAATAAAAAAAAAGTCGGTAAAAATTACGAACTTTCATACAAAATTTCATACCCGTTTTGTAAATAAATTTTCATAAAACCTTAGAGCCCACGTTCGTTATACAGGGTTAAATTAAATTAGCTAGCGAAATTCCGCAGACGAAGTGGGTAGCGATATCTAAACACGATAAAACAAAAAATAAGTTAATATGATGACATTTTTGTGGGGTCATCGACCGCAGTTAGTATATTCACGTGAAATATCATCATATTTTTTTTTTGTGTACTATTTTTCACAGAAGTATCGATATCTAAACACGATAAAACAAAAGAAAATACAACTCAACTCGCCACATGCATTCAAGTAACAACACCCGCAACGGTCGTCGACCCCAAAAAAATACAAGAAATATTTTATATTTTTATTTTATCGTAATTAGATAGCAGATACCCATCACGTCTGCAGAGTTTCGCTTGCTAATTTAATTCGTCCCTGTATGTGTATAAGGAGCACAGCTCCATGCTTCTGTAGCGGTATCAACAACGCCACATGCGAACAACGCGTCATACTGACGTCACGCAAAATCCTGCATCTCGCAAGCAGAGTTTACCGCGCAACTATACTCCATTTGAAATAAGATTAGACATTTAAATAAACCTTTTTTACAGTCGGTTCTACCGATTTTGACTTCTATAGCGTAGGCATAAGGATGGCATTAAAAGCAAAAAAGTGGTTACAATACCAACTGTTTACTGCAGCTGCCATTTGTCATGCCACCAACGCAATATAATTCAAAATCGGTTGAACGGACTGTAAAAAACGTTTATTTAAATGTCTAATCTTATTTTAAATGGAGTATAGCATATATACAAACGCCCAGACATGAATCATTGGGCAGTTGCCCACCAGACACAACACCCGTCTGGTCGGAGGGTCCTCCGTTTTCTATGGAGGATGAGTGAACTTTACACCCTGTTTCTCATACCTCTATACCCAACGACTTACGCTGTGCGTTATCTGTCATTGAACGAATGAATTCAATGTTTTTATTAAGTAGAATGCTTAGAAGTCAACGAAAATCATAAACTTATATGAAAAATATCACTCGATATAAAAACTAACTTTGTCTTCGTTTGAAATTTTCAGCCACTCTGCACTCCTCTCAGCGGTTTTGCGAAGGTAACCTACATCTACGGGATAGTGAGCGAAGAGAATGCTGACGCAATATCGCTGACCACGTGGATCATTTCCGTGGCTACCAACTTAGGTGAGAATTTGCTCATATCGCTATTAGAATAAACTATCCACTGGACAAACTTGTTTCCTAGTTTTATCTGCCACTTTCTCTTCGGCGTACGGGTAATGGTAGATACACTTATGATGTGAAACGCAACACAAAATGTAACATTATGTTGAAACAAACATGCCGTCCAAATATTGGTATACAATGCAATATGAAATGTAACTCAACGACTAGGCGAATTTGTTTTGTTGTTGTGCTACATTTGACATAATATGTGTACCTACCACAGTGGCGTAGCTCATCCTAATGGGGCCCTGTATCTATTTTTTTTGGGGGCCCTTTTTACCCAACTGAAGCTACAGAGGGTATTGTTCTTACAAAATAAACAAGATAGCATACTGACTTAGAAGGTGAGGGGCTCGTGGCTAAGTAATAACAGCCGCACGAGTCGATTGAAGGTTAATCTACGCTTAACGCGGTAGGTCCGTGGATGGGTGACCATCTTAACATACCGAGACCCCTCCGTGCCTCGGAAAGCACGTTAAACCGTGGGTCCCGGCTGTCATTCCTGGATCTTTACGGTTCGTCAGAAGCCCGAAAGTAAATGGCGAAAATGACAAAAATTGTGTGTTCAACGTCCTTTCAGTGCTACCTACCAATTTTATTAGTAGATACTGCCGTCTCTAAACGCTGCCGAAGGGTTGATACCGTGCTCCGTGCACCTATACACCTTCCAAGTGAACTCGCACTTAGAGCATTTTTCTGCATCTTTTCCTCCTATTGTCAATAAGAGGTGTCATTCAATAGAGCGAGCATTCTATCCACACGCGGCGGACCGCTGCGGCTCCTACTAATATGTCTCATTATTACCATTTCAGCACGCATATTCACCATCTACGTGGACTCAGGGGACAAGAAGCTCATGATAAACTTCTTGATATCGACGATCCTGAGCTCTGCAGTGCTGGGTACGGCTTTATACTACAAAAATCTCCGCCCCACTAAAGCTCCACAGCGACGCGGCCGAAAACAGTCCTGCGGCGGCCGAAGACACAGCCATTCCGATTAGGTTCGCTTGTTTATTGTAGTTAGGGATACATAATGTGTATGAATAGTGTTGGGTTTACAGATGTATTAAGGATTGACCCGCAGTGGAGTCTTTCTTAGAGGCAAAACTCGTTACGCGACATTTTCTTGTACTCGCATGCGGGGAGCTGTGGGTTTATATCACGGCACCGCGAGAAAGGCCTCCATTTTCGCGGTAAAGATAATAATTAAGCCACCGTGGGACTTCAGAAGTTCAGATGTTGCAATAAAAAAAAGCATATTGTAATGAAATTAGGAAATGCATATTTCATTTTACGTTTGTGCCCTGCAACCGCATGCGGGCGTGACTGAATAACACGTAGTTGAGAACGACCGACGAACACTTTATTCATACTTATACTGTCTTACCTATTTAACGCGACGGCGGTAGTCTTGGGGTCAGTTCACACCGAGAACCGACGCGACGCGACGCTGCGCGCACAGTTTAAAAGAGAGAGCTGCACGGCGCAACGTATTCTGAACTCTCACAATGCATTGTGTACCTTTTCGTGTAGAAAATAAAGTATATTTTGAGTCACTCTTTTAAAGTGTGCGCGCAGCGTCGCGTCGCGTCGCGTCTCGGTGTGAACTGACTTATGTCTGACTTATGTAAGAGAATCCACCGTAAGCTCCGTATTCCACTAAAACGGAGAAAACAAATGTCTCGTAAACAACCAATAAGTATTCCGTTAAACGTATAAAGAGAAATCATATTATCGGGCCATCGTCTCTTTCTCAGCTCGGTGAACTCTTTTGTTCCACTTGTTGACATAGACAGCGCGACTTTATTTCCACATAGAATGGTCCCACCATTCTATGTCTGCCTCAAAAACAAAAATAGTCGTTCTTAAATTTAGTTAATACTCGTAAGAAAGCAAAATCGTATAGCATTTGCTTAACATTTGAATTCTCTATCAATTCTCATCAATCCTATTGGTAGTAGTCATTTATTTAAAAAAGAATCGCTTCGCTATTCTCTTCAGGCGTCCTTAGCAATATTAATAATAAATTCGCAAATGAAAAGGTAAATAGTCGCTCGGTCAAATCTAACTGTGGCCAAGTAGATAGTGGTTGGAATACATGGCAGCTTTAAGGTACAATTTCGAAGGCGACCGCAGAGGCAAATTGAAGCGGCGAAGTCGCCCAAAAGCAACGATAGACCTCAGCGACGCTTTGGTTTAGTCCGTTCACAGTTATTTTACCACTGACAGGTGCAAACCAACAGCAACCTTATTGCAACAAGAATAAGGATCACAGGGATTTTGATAGATTTGTCCGTGGTAGCAACTCAAATACTACCTTATTGTAAAAAGAATAAAATACATTATAATTTTGACAGTGTGCAAAATCGGAGGTGAAACAACTGTGAATCGCGGTCTATATGTAACTCTGAAAACACTTCGGTAGATTACATTGCCACCTGTTGCTGCGGTCGAGCGGTGACTGTAGACGGCATGTTTTGTTTGAAAAATAACTTTCCGAAACTGAAGAAGAGAAATTCTGCTGCTATCGAAGTAATGAAGTCGCGTTCGGAAGCGACACTGTCGCTTGCGGTCATTTTCAACCATGACGCCGCTGCATATGCGGTCATGTCGCCTTCGGATGTACACCTTTATAAAATTTCAATTTCGGACGAAATAGTTCATAGTGTAGGACATTTGAAATTATAATTTGGGAAATGTACAAAGCAATTAGCGTCCTTAGGCCGTTAAGAATTAACGTAACAATAAAATCGTAATTTTATAGTGAGAAATAAATCAAGAAAGTTATACAATTTCGGACTAAATAGTTCATAGTGTAGGACATTTGAAATTTTAATTTGGGAAACGTACAAAGCAATTAGCGTCCTTAGGGCGTTAAGAATTAACGTAACAATAAAATCGTAATTTTATAGTGAGAAATAGTTTATAAATCAAGAAAGAAATGCCATATTAAATTATTTGTTATTCTTCATTATACACCGTCGAACATACTCATTGTTTCAATATTTTTAAATTTTATATCTTAGACTTGTAGTAGATTAAGAAATTATTATGTAATTGAAGATATTTTTATAACTCAGCAGCGTTCAAGGTATCAACTTAACCAGGTTCGCAGCGCATTTTCACTCTAAACGCGTGATTTAATATAGTTTACATTGCATGGAGACGAGGCAAGCATATCGTGTCTTGACTCATGCTTATTTAGCGTTTTTAGTATAAACTGATGAACATAATCGCGGTACCATCAAACCGTGCCTAAATTGCAGAAAATGTAGATATGTAGTACATATATATTTTTAAACGATTGGTCCCGCGTGTTATTTTACTGATTACACGTAGAAAATTTCATAGGATTGCACCAATTGAATATTAAAGTGGAAAATTTTAGAAACGAGTATACCGTTTCTAAAATTTTATTATTTGCAAATGCTAGTAGTTTGTGCTATACGTATAATTATGTACTCAACCCCCTTATATAAAATAGTGCAGACTGCGCATTAAACGTAAATTGAGAAAAATAAAGGTCTAACCAAATTAGGGCCTTAGTCGGAACTGTGTGTAAACAAGAAAAAGCTGTAAACAAGTCATAAATTATGCAAAATGTTGCCAGTAACATAAACTTTCTTGCCCGATGTGAAGAAGCCCGTATTAATTATATCGATAGAGTATCGATTACTCCTGAACATTGCGTTCTTAATTTATTTTCGATGCATGGAAAACCAGACTATTCGAATAACATTGATATATTATGACCCTTCAATGTAAAATAATGAAGGATTTGGTAAAATTGTTAACTCATCGCACAATATATTGCCTATTATGTATCTCATGTACATTTAGTTTTAAATGATATTAGAATCTTCTTACCTTTTACGAAAAGTATATTATTATGAAATATTTTTTGTAGATAATTTATTTAATTTTAATGATTTTATCAAATTACATTGTTATAGTTTTATTTAGCTCGAACTGTTATAGTGTATGTCTAGTTATGAATTTATTCACTGGCTCATTGGGACGGAATGCATGGCAAGGGAATCATAAACAAATGCAAGACGACGATGGTAAATTAGAATGATTGGCGCGTGTTCGCGAAATGCAACCTCTGTACTAAGATTATAGTCAGGCTAGATTCCTTCGCCTTCAGGCATCATGGATAAAGTACAGATGGTATCTTATTAATATAAGGTCTCGCCTTGCCACTCTTGATAAACCAGTGTATAATATATTCCTAAAATATTTGACTTTCATAATATATTCCTGAAATATTTGATATTTAAATTAATTATCGTTGTTCTAGTATTAGGTTATAAAACAATAGTAGTTTAATGTCTATGAGCACTATAAAATCTATCTTTATTCTAGTCACTGATGCAATTGGTATTGAGAAATAAATTATCAAATTAAGTAAAAAAAAAAGGAAAAGAATAATATAATTTTAATCGTGGTATTTTTTGTACCATTTTGAATATGTTATTTATTTAAGACACCATTAACTCATTTTAAATATTACTCAAAGACTTAATATGTGGCAAACCAATATGCGTTTATTTTTTACAACGAAAAATTAATTAGTTTTTGCCTTCAGGCGGCTACATATTGGCTACTATCACGATTTTGTATTGGTTCTGCACGCGAACGCAAATCAGCGGTCCTGTCTAAAAAGTATTCTCGTCTATACAGCGTATAAAGTCGGAGGAATTAATTGTTAAGCAAATTGGCTACCAACTTAAATTGTACGTATATCCAAATCACAAATATTATTCGTTGAAAATTGTATGGAATGTCTGTAACACAGCAAATTGACGTCAATTTGCTTAACAATTAATTTCCTTGTAATGTAATGACTTTTCCGCCTTTTTGGAAACAGTTTTTTCAAGGGGAATCAAAAATATTGCGGCTGCAGTTACTACGTCGACAGGACTGTAGTTTGCTTCGTCGTTCTAACAAAAGGACGGTCGTCCATGCAAGTGTGCGGGGATTGGTCGCTTCAACCAGAGCAACCACCACTCACGCAATAGTAGCCTTTACACAGCCAGCCTTAAGGATTCTAAAAGCGATGACCCATACGTTGACTCTGTCACCAATCTGATCGGTAAATCTGCTATTACGATAGCCGTTGTGACTGGTTGATCAAACGATCCACAATCATTGAGATGTAACAACTCATGTGACGTCTGACGTATTTATAAACGTTCTTAAAAAGTAATGATTAACGTCTGCGTAGTCATACATTTTTTCAAGCTTAAGTAAATGTCTCTTAACTTGAAGCAACGTTTATGAATAAACCCCACAAAATGGATTTTAGGGAATATTCGCACTTAATGTCACCGAATTGCTTTTGTGTGCACTATCGTCACGAAATAGTGGTTAGATTGAGAAAGTGATCGTAGAACAAATCTGCTTACCGCGATGGAAAAAATAGTCGCTATTATAATATTTTGATACCAGTTATCGACCGTTATCCATCTCCCATGAGGGGATCGATCTTAACGATCGCTGTCATCGATCAACGTCGATCTGTTGTCGCTGAATGAGAAACCGATTTCAGCGCAAAGAGAATTTTCCACCGCGGTCGGATATGACTTTTGCTTGTTACTTTAGTGTTTTTAAGTGTCACACATATAACACGTTCCAAATTCTTTAAAGCAATTTCAGAATCGGCTGCTAGATGTTGTTTTAATATTGAGTACAAAATTGAAAGAAACTTCTATTAAAAGGTGTCATTGTTTTTGCAATATTTTCCGTGAAATTAGCATTAAAAGACAAACTTATAGGTGGTTACACAGCAGTTATAAAACATTGTGTAGCACGATAACATTTTATAACAGTGTGTAACATTTTGCTACAACATGTTAAGAATGTTATGTTGTTGTAAGAATGTGAAGTTGTATAACATCACTAACAATTTCTAACTTTTGTTACAATTTGTTAAAAAAGTTAGACAACAAATGTTATACAACATTCTCTAACGTTATATAACTGCTGTGGAACACCTTATTATCTTTAATTTTAATAAACTATTTCCATTTTTCTTCCTATTTATTTCAAGACGTTTTGTCAACTCAAATGCTGTCTAGCATAATTTTGAAACATAAAACGTATTTATTTTTTACAAAGTATTTGGTGCCATTTATTTTTATAAAATGAATTTTATCATGTAAAATAGTGTAAGTGCCAAATAATGGTCCTAGCCGATTTTATTTATATGTATTTGAATTATGTCACTGATGTTATTAAATGATAATTATAGAACAACACATTTTTTTTTATTTCACTGTTTTTATTGATATTTTGAAGCTGAAGTGGGAGTGGGCCGAACACGTTTCACGAATGCACCCGGAGCGATGGGCAAAGATCGTCACTCAATGAACTCCTGAGGGAGGACATCGCTGTCGAGGTAGACCACGGCGAAGGTGGTGTGGCGATGTGGTAACATTTGCAGGGCCATTATGTCCAGAGATCGCACAAGACAGGGAGGTTTGGAAGAAACAAGGGGAGGCCTTTGCCCAGCGGTGGGACAAAATATAGGCTAAACAATTATTGCCACTTAGGCTTAGTGCTCATACACTCGAGGGGCATGCATTAATGGCAGAAGCAACTGCGGCCACGCGTTGACGGCATCAATGACGCGTGCACTTAAAAGTTAGGTAATATTATTTTGGTCGCATAGATTCTTTCTTCCTTTGTATACTTGGTGCCCCACTCTGATCCCTTTAAAATTGTATGGTAATAATAATATAATATCCCTGGACATTTCACACAGCACCATTTGTCCCAAGCTAAGCAGCCTAATGCTTGTGTTATGGTAACAAGATGGCTGATAAACTACTTATATACATTTTTTTTAAATACATACATATTATAGATAGAAAAACACCCAGACTCGGAACAAATACATGTAGGTCATACAAATATTTGTTCCGTACGGGAATCGAACCCGCGACACGCAGCGCAGCAGTCAATCCCTTAACCACTGCGCCAACCGTGCCGTCAAAATAATGTATAATAGTAATTTATTTCCAAAACTTCAATACCTACACTTTACATCAATGAAGTCTCGAACCTTGAACTAGGACATTCTGTATGAATGGGGGTGGAAGTTTCTCCAGTTACATGAGAAGGCTAAGCCTAAATACAATTTAAAATTTCAGCGGAACTTGTAGAGATCCAGTAAGGTACCTAACTCTGAAAAATACGCTAGACGGCAATTTTATTTTAATGGTAATTAAGTTGATTTCAGAGTAACTAGCACTATTGAAATAGTTATAAAAATGTTTAAAGTTGTAGCGTAAACTGAACTTTAATGTGTAGGAATTAAAAGTTATTTTTCCATAAACTCATATTTCTGAAATCAACTTAATTAACATTAGAATAAAGTTGATATTTGTTTTACTTGAAATAACGTCAATTTGAAACAAATAAAATTTTAATTATAACGGGTACCTTGCCGACTACTATGACAAACAGGATTTTTTTTCTAGTTTGTCACACCACTGATTGTTCCACACCATTTACTATTCCTAACTAGTGCTGTCCTAGTTATACTACTTAGGGCTGATTTTTCCAACGCCAGACGATCAGATATTTTACATCTTCGTCAATTTTTAAATTCTTTCCTTTACTGAGCAGATTTTTGCATAGAACACTATATTCAAACTTTTTTAGGTTCGCATTCGTGCCAAATTACTGTATATAATAGTTTATTAACCCAATGTTTATACGATTTTTCATAAAAACGAATTTACCCCTTTCACTCCCTTATGGGTTGTTTTTCATAAAATCCTGTTTTAGTACCTACCTACACGCTTCGTTATACAACAATTCAAGTTTCTATCTTTAGTGGTTTGAACTGTGCGAGTCTTTTACAAACATACCCTGTTCTTTTATTAAAATAAAATCTTTTATTTTGGACCCATAAGTGTAGTCCATTTGGTTAGTACTTATACACACGACTTAGAAACAAGTGTTAGTTAGTACTTACATCTACTAGAAAAACAACACAAACGATTCATTAATATCTACTATTTATTTATACCTACTTATTATTATTTGCATTTCGATAACGACTAAAAATCTTCCGTTTTCAGTTGCTGGAACTTTTGCAGGATCTTTTGGGCGGGAGATAGAGATATGAAAGATGAAGACTTTATAGTCATCAAACTAGCCCGAGTCCTCCGATGTGACACAGTGCTACGAGCCGATTTCTTTTTAGGAACGAAACTATCTTTGGAGCTACTGCGTTTTGACATTAGCAGCCGGGAGCAAAGTACTCTTGGTGATACCAGATCGAAAGATGACGATGACGTGCATTTCGCCTTCGGTGACGATACTGTCCCATGAAAAGGGGTGCTAATGTAACATGGCTCCATTCTGTACACGTTTTGAGAAGGCTCAGCAGTAGAACTTTTCGCTTCAGGCAACGCTGGCAATCCCTCAGGTTCGCTCGGAGAGTTCTCACTTTCTTCCGGCTGTAGGCTTTCCTGCATCAGTCCTTGTGGCTCCTGAGCAGCGAAATTTGATCGACTTGCTAACATCCTACCCCTTTTCCTTGCACGAGCCTTAGCTAATTTAGCAGCGCTTTTTGAACCAATCAAGTTCATGTTTTGGTCGATATAGCTGCAAACGGCTTCAGCTTCTTCCTTGGGAGACAAATGTGCATCTCTAAAGAAACCATAACCGTTTCGAATGTCATGAAAACATTCGATGACTAGCCAAGCCAGAGTACTTAATACAAGTATTAACGTTGTCACAACTGCAATGGCAGTAGTCGTGTCAGGACCGGTCAGTTTATATTGAATCTTACCAACAACACCATACGTCACGATGTTTTGAGTGTGCCTATTGCTATGCGCGCGACATGTATAAAATCCTCTCAAATCATGGTCAGCTGTTGCTACTAGTCGCAGGACGCGGCCGTCGTCGATCGATCTCACAGGTTTATCCCTTAACATAGCAGTAACAGAGGTGTCTAAGAAAAACCAGCTAGCTTCGTGTGGAGACCTAGCCGTCCTTGCATGAAGGCAAGTTAAGTTAAGCCTATTAGATTTACCCCAAGCAGTTTCATGGTAAGATCCAGAGACACTCGCAGTCTTTGAAGATACCTGAACTTTGTCTTCCTTATATCTTTCCCTACTGTAGTCATGTAAATCTAAAAGCACTCCATTCTGCCTAATGGACGCTATTACTCCAGAAAACGGAGCAAATTCCTCGTTAATATGTTTCTTTATGTGATTAGGTACCCCACCAATATAGTACTCATCAGTGCAAAATGCGATTTTAGTTGGTTTATCGACGACAACATTCTTAACTTTAGCAGTTAACTTTGTTGATGATTTGGTAGAAGATTTTGTAAAGGACTTTCTGGTGGTTGAAGGTACGTTAAACAAATATCGTCTTCTTCGAGTTACTTCTTCGTCAAACAATACATGCAAACGTTCTCCAGCATTGATAGACGCTTCAATGGCATTGGTGTCTTGCTTTTTTGAAATCGTCACGTCAAGCCACTGATCGGGCGAACAATCGGTTGTGCTGCTGCTCTCTGACCGGAAATCTTCAAGTGCTAACTTCATCTTTAATCTACTGTTTTGCAAATATAAGTGTATCCAATTGGTGTTTCTGTCATTTTTTAGGAATAAAACAGTTCCGGCTTCTTCCTTGGTTTTCAAAGTTAACTCCAATTGCCAGGTTTGTTGGTCTTGAAAGCATGGTAAACGTAAATACTGATCGTTACTAACGTGCAGGTATGCCTCTTCCGTGCTCGCTTTTTCGTACTCAATGTTTGAGGCGGCGGTCGGATGGAACTCTGTCTTTCTAGATCTTAGGTTTCTGCTTATAACCATATTTAAGGGAATGAAATTTAAAATTAACTCCTGAACTTGTCCCTGATACTTTTCCCCGACAGTAATCTTCAATTTATCATCAGGCAAATCTGGATCGCATGGCCATAAAACCTTTAAACCTGTAACAGCGTCGTCTAATCTTAAAACAGCAGCTTCACCTGTCACAGTAACGAGTACAGTGTGCCAAGCACCCGGTTCTACTTCCGCATGTGCACAAGATCTGGGCAGACAACATGACCGACCAGAGCCACACGCGTCCAGGCAAACATGCCATTTCTGTAGGCTAACCCGAACGAACGAATTTTGCCCGGCTTCTCTACGGACCAGCGTCCCGTGAGGCGACAAAGGCATAAACCTTATGTAAAAATGATAAAGAGATGCACGTTTATTTTCGAAGTTGTAGCGAAGAGACGAATCGCCATGGAAAATGGAAACCATGTGAGAGAGTGTTTCACAAGGATACAAATGGCAAGCTCCGACTTCAGTTTTTGGGCCAACGCAATGCGTTCCCGATCCTTGCGGTTGTGGCCTGGTACAAGTCCTCGTTCTTGACCGTCGCCCGGCTCCACACGTTTGTGAGCATGGCCCCCAACTCCCCCACCCTGTCCATTCACCATCTAACGAACAATGATTAGTTTGACAAATTTCTAATTGATCGTGCTGTCCTCGACAGTGTGTTCCCCATGTTACCGAAGCGGGCAGTGTGTCGGTTTCCTCACAGACTCTTCTTCGCCGTCTGACTCCTGCTCCACATTTCTCTGAGCACTGTGACCATGAGCTCCACTCTCCCCAACTTCCTCCGGAGTCCTTGCTTGTGATAGCACATTGTTCGCCTACACAAAAGTTAGCCAAAAGGGGGGCGCCGATGCAAGCAAGACGTGCGTCAGAAGGTGCTGGCGTGTCGCATCGTCGTAGTCTCCACTTTAAGCCTCGTCCACAACGCGCACCACAAGACGACCATTCGCCCCAAGCTCCCCACTCCCCGGCAACAGGACAACCCAGATTCCTCTTGACGCACTGTAATGAATTCCACAGCGCTTCAGAATTAAGTTGCCACGTATTGTCGAAGGCTAGAGCGGCCTCGATTGCCTCAAAAGGGCATTCCATTTTTAGGCAGCGTTCCATTAGAGCGGGAACGGCTTCTAGTTGATTTAGGGCTTCCATTCTAGCGGTGTCCCCTTTGACAAGTTCGCGGAAATCAGTGACAGTACAGTTAGTGAGGTAGCAGACGTCTGTTTGTTCGTCAGAGCCAGCACAAGGTGCGCCGTCTTGTGACGGTGGTGGGTTGGTGCATTCCCTTATCCTGTGGCGGTGTCCTACGTCGTCGCAGGTGCCCTGACAAGAGGACCAGGGGTTCCAAGATGACCACCCTCCGTCTATAGGGCAGTCAGGGTCAGTGATCGTGCCCAGATCACATTCGAGACGCCATACAACTTGTTGCCGCTTGCCGACCGGTTTCCTTGTTTGGATCATAAGCAGGCACACCACCCAGACAGTTAAATACTTGTGTATGTTAATAGGCATTTTAGAGCTACTTAACAATAATTGAAGGATGTAACTAACTAACCAGCGATTTCTCAAACACTGACAGTCTGACATGTTATGACAGCCGGTGTCATATACCAAATAATTTTTTTCCGCCGTGTTCAAGAAAGGAGGTCGGATAGCAGGGAATTTAATAAATAGCAATTTATTAGCATCACGAGTCTTTATTAAAAACATGTCTATAAAATTTACATTAATAAACTACAGGTACATATTCGTAATGCACAGTACAATAGTGATATCGCCGTTGTGGACTTGCATTTGTGTACCTATATCATATATATTTTCAATGCTAGCTATAATTTGGCGAAAAAATTCACAGCAAGAATGACTTGCGATGATTCAACTCAATTAGCCGTCCCACTGCCCCAAGACGATTTTTATTGATGGAAGACTGCCTGCCCTTTTTGGAACGGCAATTAAGTGATCAACCTCAGTTTGAAGAATACCATAGGTGGTAATAGACTTTTTATTATGATCATAGGTCCAGTGCAAGAGAGAGATAGAGCTATATGGAACCAATAGCACCATCCACCGCCATAAACCGCACATTGTGTCACCCTGTGTAAAATTTCTACAAAATATTAGTATGGTGTAAGTACATATTAGAGAGCATTCTATTCTATTACTTTTTCGCAACGATACAACTATGGCTTTAAAGTTGTGTCCACACTATATTATAAAATAACATGTTAGAAAACATAGTCATATAACATGTTTCTATAAAGAGATTAGCAGTGTTAAATCATTTGGACGTATATAACATAATCTGGAACACAACAACACTTTGGCTCTTTGTGTCTAGCCTTAGTGGGAATTGACTCTTACGGTGTATTATACTGTTTTGTAGTTTACCATAGTTCGTGCTAAGCGTTAAATCTAGAAAACGGAACGTTCTTTTTTCTATAGGACTCTTGTATGAATTGGAGGCTCATGAGCAGTTCACCAGATTCGTAATTTACCTGATTCTGAATTGACCAGATTCTCAACATACTGGATTCTCAACTCACATATTCTCAATTCTTCAAAAGTACAATGAGAAACGCAATTCTAAAATGTAATACAAATCTATATTTTCTATTAATAAAATTATTCAACGACTGCGGGATCAACTTGCGGTAAATAAAATGTACAATGACTTTAGCTACACGTTTACACAGCAATTTACACACATCACGGAATCATGACTACTTCCTTTGTAAACATAGGAATCATCGCAAGACACGCTCATGATAAAAAAAAACCTCAAACGCGACACAAATTATTCAAAGTTTATTCAAATATGCCTACTTTTGATACTAAGCATTTTAAATTAAAACCAGATAAAACAAAAACAATCATTAATAACATTAGTGGAGTGAAAATGTGGTAAACCATAAACTTAACATTGACAATTTCTTGTTCATTTTCAACTGGCAACAGAAAATACACTTAATATTAAATAAATCCAGTATAACGGAACTAAATTATCATAATATTATCAAAAGAATTAGTTCAACGTGTGAAAAGTTTAAATACTTTAAATTGAGTTCTGATTTTTCAATCGACAGATAATTTTTATGGGTGGAATAAAATTGACGTCTAACAGTTTTTGTACGGAAGAACTGTCAAAAATTCAAAATTATTCCTCCGATAAAATTACCTGGCGTTGGAAAAATCTGCCCTAAGATTTATTAAAACAGCCTAGCTATTTTAGAATTCACGAAATTGTTGAAGTTCTCAATATATATCCATAGAGACTTAGATAATACTGTTAGTGAAAAACAATCAAATTATAAGTAACAATTAACTAAATACATGTACTGTGTACTTTATTTAGGAACTAAAGATTGCCAATACATTAAATTATTGCTACAATTATCATTATACAACTTCAGAGTTTCAAACTCGTAAAATAAGTACCAGCCAGTTTCTCGAACAAAAATTATCGCACATTAAAGTGTCTCATTAATTTTGCGCTAATTTTCCTTCTTGAAACTGCAAGTTAATTGCGTAACACACTACCAATAGCAACGGTTTTCATTTTGAGAGTTCAACAACATTCATTGCGTTATTTAAGTTGTTGACCAGACAAATTTTTCTAACATATGAAGCAATGGATTGGCATAATCCTTCAAATAGAGTGTTATTCAATTAGGGTGCTGGTCCTATGAGTGGGCGGCACTAAGTGCTTTTCACTCAGTTTAAGGCTGGCTTTCCACCAGAGCTGTGTTAGGAAGAGAGCGGTGAGCGTTTATTACTCAAATTAGAACAATTTTATTGTTTCCTTTTTACCTCGGTTCGCACAGCTTTGGTGGACAGAAAGCTTTTAAGACAGCGTGTTTGTTTAAAAATATATGTTGTGCTTATTATTAGTAATAAGTTAAGCCGAACGGTAACGGCGATAATCAAGTATGTTTTTACACTTTTAAGCTATCACAATTATAATTTCGCATATAACCAGAATTCAGAATGCTTAAATTTATTTCCAGATTCTTATTTCTTTACCAACCGTTAGGACACTCCTAACTTTCATAGCTAAGGAGACCCTTTACGGAAAGGGATTTTCATTTTAAATCACGACACATTGATATTAATTCGACAAATTGGCACTATAGTCCTTTCAGTTATTTTACCTCTGATTTTGCATCACTGTCCAAACCATTGTGGTCTTTATTCTCATTACAACAAGGTTGCTGTAAGGTTCATGCTGTCAGAGGTAAAATACGGGGAATGGACTGTAGCCAATGTGTTTGGTACATCCTTGGCGTACCTATGGACGCAACGCCAAGGACGCACCAAACACATTTCACAGTTGTTTACATAAAAAAGTGAAAAGCTTAATATATTATGTTTTATTAGCACACTTACAAGCACAAAGGCCCAAGATTTTTGCCTAAACATATAATATTATAATTATATCCTAGAGGCACTGAGTAGTCATAGTTTAAGTAAATTAGAGAACGTCCATGTATTGTAGGTATCTCAAAATATGTTATACCTAATATGTAATTTGTTTATTTATATCGTTTCTGTAGTAAAATAAAAATAAATGGAAATTGAAAATAACATTATTATTGTCTGTGTCACGAGACAGTCCATTTAGATAAAATAACTCTATTGCCTTGGAGGCACGATTGAAATAAAAAAAATGGAAGAATGAAACTAAGTTGATAGAAGATAATTTAAGGCACAAAGGCAGGACTCATAAAATATATGAAACAATAGAAATATTATCAATTAAGTACCCGAAACAATTATGAGCGTTACAATAATAGAACGCCGGAATGGACTGGACTGTGACAATGTATGGTCTGTTGAAAATGCTAACTCTCTGATAAAGGGCTTTGCTTACATTTTGTTGCATGCATGTTTCAAATAATTACTCTGAATGTTTAAAATAATCAAACATAGCAACAAGATATAGAGAAGTCCAAAAAATATGAATGTCACGTGATCAACTTTGAACATTAATATCTCGGAAACGTGAAACTTCACGGGGTTTGATCTTATTGCTTTCTATTTGCATTGATGTCAGCTATCGTTTTATATAGGTACTGTATGCGCTGCTGATTAGGTCGCACACACCTTGGATGTTAGCTTGAATGATCAGTCACGGATAGCCAAATATGATGGTGTATTGAATATATTTAACTACCACGTAACTAATGCTATATGAATGCTGTGTGAATGAGTACAGCTGACTATGAGCGCTGATCGTGAACGGTCGCGTACACTATTATTTGTGCAAAGCGACGGAAAAGTGCTAATCTATGCAATGCGCGCGTGGCATGACTCGTACAGGTACAAAGCGAGTCCGCAATTTTGAAAAAAACAAGTAGGTATGCCAGGTTCCTTATAAAAATCTTCAATCCCCTTTGAGTTCAAACTCAATCTGAGAGTATAGGAGTACGCGAGAATCTGTGGGCAGTCATTATTAGCCCGGGGCCCCAAAAGGGTATAATGTCTTAAGACTTTTCTATTTTGTTCTCTCGGTTTGTTCGTTTGTGTTTTTGAAACTGTACAATACTGATACATAATTATTTTATTCGTAAGCTCATCACTATTTATTACTTAGTATATTGCGACTAACCAATTGTAATGCTTTAGACTAGTTTAGAGCCTCTAGATACAAGCTGCACTCAGTTTGTGGCTTACTGATACCTATACTTATATCACAACTGCAATGATACTTTTTGAATTAACAATAATAATGTAAGTATTAAGGAGTGTTAGTTATCCAGAAGTTACCCGGGTTACCGAAGTATTTTGTCCTGTAGCCGGCGGTCGTACAGAGCAAAGTGCTTCGGTAACCCAAGTACCCTCCGTGAGATAAGACAGTAAAACCAAGGCGTTGTTGGCCTTTTTTGAGGCGCTGGAGTGACCCAAATTATCAATTTTCCCACCCGTACGCAAAATACGCGCATTACGTGGAGTTACGGAAACCAGCCAGTATTCCCTTAGTAACCACGAATATTATTTACTTTGTAATATTTTTTTTTTAAATTAATGTGAATGTGAGGACTATGTGAGTCATTTCTTTTTTTCTGTTTTCCTTCTTAGTTAGTTTTAATCATGATCTGGCAGTTTGAATCATTTACGCGGCCAAATGCCCAAATGCCAAATGTCCTTTCGTTGGCGTGGTTCGTCGAATCGTTGAGCTCCTCAAGTTCTGAGTTGAGCTGCACGATTTTTGACAAATGCGTGCACTGGCTGAATAGGTCCACTCAATCTGCGTGGTTCTTTCCTCAAAACAGCTGCTTTCACGTTGTTCATTACATTTTGATCGGGAAGATATTCCATCGTTGAATGGAGTACTAACACCCTCATAATACTTAACACTAGTATTGTTAAACGTAATATAATTTAACCGTAACAAAGGGGCGTCACCTACGGATGAGCGCAAAACACTGGTAATAATTAATTAGTTTCAAATAGGTATCTAATATATCAATACCCAGTTCTGCGGATGGTTGTACGCTAAAAATATTGGAGTATGTAACAATAGTGAGTATGAGGTTTTGTCCACTTTTTCAGATATTAGTAGCCACTTTGTAAGCCAATTCTTCATTTCTTGGTTCGTTAAGTGGCTGCCATTTAAGCCTCTTATATGACATGCGTTTCTTAGGGAGTCCATGGCTAGAGTATCTACTCCGCCTTCTCTGATGATTGCCTTGTCCATCTCCATTATTAAAAATGCTCGATACTTTAACTTGTTCTTCCTGAACATTGTTCTTCTTAGACCATGCATTTTCAGAAGGTGACCCTGGAATGTGATTTATAAAATGATTAATTTAGGTAAGTAAATATTTTTTGTAAGTAATAATTTTACATCCATTGCTGTAGGTACATATATTAAAACTACGTGAAAACTATGGTTATGAGTGTTAAGACTGGAATCAGATCTTGATTTATAATGACTGGTTGATACCCGCGGTTTTCGACTATTTTATACCCAGATAAATATCCTATGAAGTATCTAGGGCAAACGATAGGGCACAGCCTAGAAAGTTTGTCTACGAATACTTATCATAATATTAATATCGCTTCTTTGAACTTATATTTTTCTACAGTGGTAAGTGGTAAGTTTTAACTGTCGTAATTCGCTAGTAGCTGTTATTGTTAAAGTAAAATGTATGATTATACTAGCCTAGCTGCTCCCCGCAGTTTCACCCGCATAAGTTTCGTGCCAGTGGGAATATCGGGATAAAAAGTATCCTAGCTTTGTAGCAGCAAACGGCCGAATGTTCGGCCGTTTCCTGCTACAAAGTTACTATTAGGTTCGGTCGGTCCCGATCCTACACTCCTACACTCTTTCGAATATTGACTATGGTCCCGACCCAACTGAGCCGATTCGAACATTCGCACTCTTTGCGTGAAAGAGTAACAAACATTCATCCATCCATCCATACAAACTTTCGCGTTTATAATATTAGTAGGTAGGATGTTTGCCATGCAAGAGAATTATGTAGGGAATAAGACAGCAAGCACACATTTTCGAAATTAGCATTTTGAATTAACCAATAACAACTTGTCCACGAAAACTGAACAACTGTCAGTCTATGGTAATGGCTAGTTAATATTTTTTCGCATTATTCAGATGGAGTAAACATAGTTTCAAATGCAATTTTCATGTAAGCAAACATTTTCATATAAGATTACAACGCTACAAGGTTCTCGGGCGCGTAGTCATACTACAGACCGTTCAGTAATTTTACCTCTGGCTTCACATCAGGATCAAAATCACAGTGATATTTTTTTTTAATTAGAATAAGGTTGCTGCCACCGACAGGTCTGTCAAAATCACTCATCAGTGATCTTTATTTTCATTAGAATAAAGGTTGTTGTTTTGTCTATACAATTTCTGTGATAATTTAACAAATGTTCACCAACAACGTCCCCTGTCAATGTCATTCAGGTGACAAAAGATCCTTGTAACACTCTACGAACAGTGCGAGCGTCAGGAAATGGTTTCAGGAGCATACAAAATTGATTGTTAGCATATGCAGCGTAAATTAATAACAAAGAACACAGCAATGGCACAAAAAAACGCGAGTTTTTCGTTTAATTATTATAAATCGCAATTGAACGCCTCTTCATCTTTAAATGTGCTTATAACATAAGAACCACACATACAGGGTGACAGGGAAACTCGACGTATTCCTTGATAGGGGTTATACTAGAGGTCTCTAGGAGCTCTAAAATTAATTAAAAAATCTAAAATTATCTAAAATTAATTAATTTGTTGCTAATGACCTCTAAAATTAAAAATTTTGCTAGTAAAGACCTTTTATTTTTGAGATTATGTAGGTTTTGCAAGTATTTTTTTTTAAATGATCACTTATTTTTCAACTTTCAGAAAAATATCAATTAAATGTTTGGAGTGGAGTAGTTTTTTCTCATAATTAATTGTTTTTGGTAACAAGTCAAAAAATTCTAAAAATATCGAAGGGCCGACACAGCTCGGTAACCATCCAGTTTTGAGCCCTAGTTAACTGGACTAAATTTGTTGCTAGTGACCTCTAGTATAACGCGTTTCAAGGAATACGTCGAGTTTCACTGTCACCCTGTATATCCAAATTAAGTGGGTTTGATTTTAATACTTTTAATTGATAGATCTGTTTGCTGGCCAGGTTTATTTATATAATCCTCGCGAGCAGAGTCAGAGGCAGAGCTGGTACAAAGTAAATTAAATCAAAATTTGCTGTTGCTAATTATCGCATAATATTAGACAAGTTTTAACAGTAAATAAAAGATCATTTTTAGCAAATTTTTTTTATGTGGTGGCAATGTTATTAAATGCTAACTTTACTAAATATTTAATAAACCATACTTTAAAATTATTGTGCATAGGTAGATAGAATATTGTATTATTGTACACAATAAGAACAGCAACAGCCTTAAATAAAAATTTAAATATTATTTTTTACAAGAGATCTAAATATTTTTAATTTAGTCCATCTCATTTAATGTCGAACTCAGTGCTAATAAATGCAAAAGTTTCAAGCATGAAGTATAAAAGATCATTAAAACATACCGCATGTGCATAGGTCAAGCTGGTGAGCTGATAAGGTTCTTTTACAAACAGATCTCTGCACGCTATAATATCTTCTGTCCTAGGATGCACCCCAGAGCCTAATAATCCTAAAATTGTTTTCCATTTATCTTTAATATCACTGTCGGGTATTGATTCTAGTTTCGCCTGCAGAGCTCGGAACACAGGCTTATTATTTCTTAAGCGTTCCATTAAATCTTGTGTTGAGAATTCTAGTCTTTGTTGTATTGACCAGAAATGAGAACAAAGGAGTTTCCTTGGTTTTAAGAATCTGAAAGAGAAATTATAATAATGGTTTATTTCTTTAAAAGTACACAGATAACATATTGCCATGTTTACTGAGCTCGAAATTTGTTTGGTTGATTTCATAGCAATTTCAAATTAGAGTATAATGTTAGGGATTGTTGAGAGTGGGATATTAGGGATGAATTTAGATTTGTCCTGATGAACATAGGCTAAATTGCAGATACAATCGCCAAAACCTATATCTGACCATTTGGAAACAAAATCCCATGCACATGATGACCACAGCTGTGTCCAGAAGTAAAATAAAAGAGGATCCTTTTTAGGTCGACTACTATTATGCGCTGCAAGCAGGAATAGTCCTTAAGGTGGTCAGATATAGATTTTAGCGACAGTACATCAGTATTGTATGATATGATAAATAATAGAGTATACTTACGCTAATGGAAAAATGATATAGTTGCCAAAAGGTATTGCAGACAATATCAGAACAGGTGCTATCCTCAACATATCTGACGGCATCTTTTGAAACAGTTCAATTTCTTGTCTGGTCATTTTACTAAATCCTTTATCCCGTGTGACTCTTATTCGTAAAGATATATATGTCTTTAGATCCATAAGAAAATCTTTAATTCCTACACTGAAAACTCTGTACATTTTAACTGCAGTAGGGAATCTGTTTTCTAAGACTTTTGTGTAGTTCTTCACATAGTCAATATACCGCTGTATGACATACGTCCGCATCTTCTCTTTTTCGCTTCTGAGGACTTTTGTGTGTTTAAGCCTGTTTATTGTCAAACATCTGTAAATAGGACGAAATTTTGACATTAATTTTTTTTTAGTTATTCAAAATGACATGAGTAATCTTTTGATTTACCCCCATTTTAATTTATTCTACAACAATATGATGAAATATCATGAAACAAGATGTTGGTTATCTTATTACAATGATGACAAAAAATCCAGGTGTGATGTGGTAACTTTTAGATAGTCGCTGCTTTTCCTATGAAAAATACACAAAGCATCAATCATTAGGTTTATTTGACTTAGCACATGAACTGAACAGGCCATTAATTTTACCGCTTGTCATGAAACAATCATGCTTATCAGAAAGTGTAACAGTAAATTAAATTGTCGACTTTCTGATACGGCCTTGCAAAACAAGATACTCGCTACAACGATCCTCATTCACACATTCCCTTGTAACATACAAGAAGTTAAAAATAAAGCAGTTTTGGCTTCATAGCATGTTGTTTACGACGAATTGCGTATTTATTCCGAAAGAAACACTCACTTGTACTTGTTTATCTGTTGATATTTCGTATTAAATATAAAACTGGAGCGATTTGTCTGATATAGTATGTTCGACAAGGCTGTAACTCGTTGAAAAGTCATTGTAAAAAATAATTAATAATTTGTTTTACACAATTATAGAAGATCCCCGTTTTTTCAAGTCAGTCTGCTCTAATGTGCTCTAAATAAAACGTCAATTTGACATTTAAATATTATTTTCATGATTCATTCATTCACACACTCTTAAAAAGGGTTGCCAGCTCGTGCACTGAAATCTGTTATGAATAGAATAGAATAATTATATTTTGTTTTAAAACGTGGCACATTATGTTCTTATAAGTAGAATTATGATCTTACATGTTTCGTCAATCTTACTGGTATACAAATATTCATGTAAAAGTATCATTTAAAACGACTTTTTTTTTTAATATAGCCACGTTGCCCCACACTAGGAATTACTCCTGTATCGTGGGTGCGTTTACAAACATTTAAACTCACATACACAAACAGCCAGACCAGGAACAACTACCTGTAGGCAATACAAATATTGGCTCCGTGCGGGAATCGAACCCACGACACGCAGCGCAGCAGTCGATCGCTCAGCCACTGCGCCAACCGTGTCGTCAATTTGTTACAATAGATCGTTCTATGCAATTTGTCTTTGCTAGAGTGCAAGGATATGTTGGTGCCTGAATGAAATTGGCAGGGGCGCGCTGTTGGTACACATTTGTGAAATTGTGTCACAGAAATTAATAAAAAAGAATGTCAAAATCTAAAACTCAACGAAGACAAAATCATCGCCGTCGTCGTCAAAATCGTCGGGTTTTAGTTTTCAAATAAGTCTGTCTTCAACTTTCTTTTTTATCGACATTTTTTTGAGGTAAGGAATTAATGAGGATAACTGATCGCCAAAAAAAAAGGGAAATGTAGGGAAAGAGGTATTTTTAACAGATTGAGACTGAGTTTCGGTAGCAAATGGAACATGATACTTATACATAACTTATTTATTACCTTATGTACAGACGCTAGCACATCAAGCTAATACAATCTGTCAAATTTCTTTAATAGATTTTTAACTTTATCGCTAAAGCGTTAAGGATCACGGTTGATTGGGAAAATTTGACAGTTTCGGATAGCTTGACCTGCTGGCGTCTGTACATAAAATTATAGTATTTTCAGTGTTATTGAAAATAGTCACAATGAAACGTAATTATCTTATTTATATTTGGGGTTTATATATTATGTAATATGATCACGGTTAAAGATACAACTGTAGTGCGTTTCTGTAACCATCTCACCGTGAAAACATAAGTGAAGTGAGCGTGGAGTGAGCTGTCATTCCAACTAATGCTAGGGATTGACACTATTGACAGGTCACTCTAAGCTCACTTCACCTAACTTTTCACGGTTAGAATTTTACAGAATCGATCGGCTGGTGAAATGTTTGTGTACCGTAGGTTCACCTTTATCTAACCCTTCGCTGAAACAATGCGTTTTGTTATGTTATTAGAAATTAGAATAAAGCTACTATTTACATATGTTTTCAGAAAGTACTCCCAACAAAGCCAAAGGAGAATGTAATTTTATCAGGCAAAACATATAATTCTTCTTATGATCTTGAATATTCTAAGAGTTTTGAGGGAAGGGAACAGATGAACATACATGCATTGCCTGATAAAATCATAATTCTCCTTTGGCTTGATTGTAGTCGGGTAAAAATGACACGGTGACGTTATTTTACGTTTATTTATTATGGTTACTTCCAGTTATAGCTTGTGTTAAAAATTATGGCCAAACACAAAATAAAATCTTTTAGACAATATTATAATTTGTTTATAGCAACATCTTACGTTTGGCATCTCATTCAATCACTAAATCGTTCACGTCCATAACGTACCGTACAATGTTCACTGTTGATGAATGGCGGGATTATTTAAATCACAGACCAATAATCCTAAGAAAACAACAGAAAAAACGCTAAGCTATAATGAAGTAATAGCGCCGCCAGGTGATGCGATGCGACGGGGTGGGTCGGGGGACATGAAATTTCACACGGACGACGTCGCGGGCAGAAGCGGGTGGGATACTCAACTTCAAAAACCAAAACATCAATCAAAATATCAACACAATACAAATAACATAATTTTTCAATGAATCAGAATAACATTAGCTTAAAACATAAACGGTTCAAAATGTCAACACTTCAGATGAGCAACGAATGTGAATAACATTGATTTATAACATAAATAGTTCAAAAAATCAACACTTTAGATGATCCACGAATCTAAATATCAGTGATTTATAACATAAATTGGTCACTTGATCAACACTTTGCATTGCATTAGACAAATTGCATTTATATTTAAACAATAGGACAATTTCAATTTCCCAGAGACAGCGGGATGAGCCGCTCTGCAGGTTGGTACGGAATAATCTTATTAATAAGTCCACTAATACTGCTGAGCGTGCCCGCCTGCTGGCTGTGGGTGAGTGGGAGTCGGGGCTCTGGCTTCTAGCACTCCCGTCACCCAACATAGGCACTATGCTGGGTGACACCACCTTCCAGCTAACTACCTGTCTGCGTTTGGGCGCTCCTTGTGGGTCTCTGCATCGCTGTCAGTGCGGTGAAGCTGTCGACTGCCTCGGAAACCATGGCCTATCCTGCAGTAGGAGTGCAGGTCGAATAGCACGGCACGCCAGCATTAATGACATCATCCTTTGTCGGAATTCGGAAGTTAGGCAAACCTTTGGTGTAGGATGCAACATGTGTCGACACTTTTGCGCCATACCATCATTCTGTGCTGGAGCGGCTGCTGCTGCAGAAAATCTCAAACGGCAAATATATTCAACCTGTTTGGGAGTTATATGTTCAAGCTCCTCAATATAAAAAAACTCAGTTAAAGAATTACTTGATTTAACGAATATTTACCTAGGTACTTGTTCCCTACCGATTTGTTATATCGAGGTTGTACTGTATAACCGATTACGACCCACTAGATTAGCATAGAATAAGAAAACTAAGTAGGTACATAATCTTCGCTGACACGTCCAAATTGTTATATTGGTTGTAGATTGCTATTTCCGTAGCTGTTTTGATGTTCTGAGATGACAATATGTTATGACTGAGGTTCAAAGATGCTGCATAAATCTGTCAATGTAGGTAAAGATGGTGCAATGTGAAAATTATGGAAGGCAGCTACGGTACCGAGCTACGGTAATGAAATATTATGCAAATAAAAAAAAAACGTTGTTATAATTACCAATATTCATATTTTCATTAAGTTTGGTACTTATTTGCGAAATTATTTATTCAGATATTGCTAAAACTGTAAGGCTCCGTGCGCGGGGGACATCAGGAAAGTAGTCGATCTTCAATATTCTGGACTTGTCATCTAAGTTCACACCAAAAAAGATAACCAGGTAAAAGCTAACCATGTTTTTTAGGTGCAGTTAATTACGTACTTAGGATAAAAAATTATGCCTTATGAAATCTATTCCTCATTAAAATAGTAGCATATGCCTACCGCAATAATTCGGTAACGATTAATACATTGTAGTGATTCTATTCTCAAACAATGAGATCGTTGCATGGTCGGCCGAGATGCCTATTTGTTTTCCAGCGCATCGAAGGCCGGTAATGCAGTCGTGACAGCACCGCCGGCCCGAGCGCGCGTTGCGCTTTAACGGCTACCATATCAGTAGGACGTGTCGACCTGTGTATCATAAAATTTAAACCCAACAGTGAAAAGTTCTCAATAGTTTTATTTTACAAGGAGATGGAGATACCTCGACCTGATATTATCTCGTTTATTGGTAAACAACTTAAATACAAAACATTGCCACCTGACGCTCTTGCTGATATCTGTTTACTTGCTTATTCGACTTCGGAAATAGTAAATGCAAGAAATATTGTAATAGACGCTTTTGAAGAAAATATCGACTTCACTCAACCACGTAGAACAACTTCAGTCAATACCCGCGGGGACTTGTTTTGGATTTTTGAATATTTAAATTCTTTTCCTTGTGCGGTTGGACAAGAGCGGAGGTACACCGAACTTATAGAAAAAAGAGCGCTCGTGGCTCGACTCTACGGATTCAGCCAAATAGTCACCGGCTTGTGTAACATGCTAAATACGCTCCAAGAAAGCATGCCGTCCAGAAACCTTCAGCCAGGTCAGTACTCAAACGCGGCCGACACAGGTGATCACGAGTTAGCACGCCAGGATAATCCTCTTGTCCAACCCGAACCTTTGAATCAAGATATAAATATCCAAGAACCTGCCGCTGCTGTGTTTCCAAACTATGTTGAAAATCAGGAAGAGATTTGCCAATTTCCGATTGAAGGCATCCACGATGAACCCGACCGGGTGGGTGCTGAATTACAAGCGTTATCTGTAAACCCCACCCCTGTAAATAGGGGACCAAGGGGAAACCCAATTCAACTTATGGTTTCAACAAGGAACGAAGATGCTCGTATTGCTGGTCTAACGGTCGAGTTGGTTGGGCCTAGCCACGTGCATTTGCCTGTCGTAAGGCCGCCCATGGTCCAGCAGCCAGAACCTACAGTTTGTGCCCCGGCTGCTCCCGCCCCTCAAGTACAAGATGACAATTTCGACGATACAGTCGAAGACGACCTCAGCAGTCTGAGTAGTCTCTCTTCTGCTTCTTCAATTTCACATAATACCATCGAAGAGGATTTGTTGTTGCAATCCGGTACTAACCCGCCTACGGAAGTAGATGCCCAGGTGCTAATACCGCGACCGATAGCGCCACCAGCTCAACGATTTGAAGGCTTGCCGGAACCCTCGCAACCGATCCTGATCCCGACACCCATTCGTCTGGTGCCAGATTGGTTGTCAGAAGAGGAGCCACCGACCTCGGATCTGGACCCACCTTGCTCAAAACGACCCCGTCGGATGGATCGCCCAGAGTGAAACGGTAACATCAATTAATAAATGTGTCAGTGCTTCAGAAAGAGTGTAAGATTCCTAATAAGTACCAAGTATGTACTTCTTGTACCAATCATACCTATATCGGTTATAACTTTCAATATATACCCTATTGACATTTAAGTGATAACCATTATATTCATTTATTTCCCTTTGTTATAATTTCTCAATTAATAAAGAAAAAAATAAATTTGGATGTGATATTTCGATGTAAAGTCAATTAAGGATATTTTTATGAACGATGTACCTGTATACCTAATAAGTTAATAAAAATCTATTTATTATGTACCTATATTTCGAGCTTGTACCTTTAATATAGAAATGTTATCATAATTATTTAAATCACAGTCCACTCTATCGTATTCATATTTCTATAAAATTAATGAAACGTTTATTTAAAAAAATTGGTACTTATTAAGTAATTGTTATCCTTATCGACTAGATGTAATTTTAAGAAGAGACGCTGCGAGCAAATTTAAAAGCTTATGAAGTGAACATTGTCAATAGATACGCGTGATTGAAAGCGTACTGGTAAAAACGGTAGGAAACGTAACAACAATTTTAGGAAGAAAGACTAGTAGGTTGCCTGGAAGAGATCGCAGTAATGCGATAAGGCCGCCCATTGTATATTTTGTAGTGTCTCATGTGTTTTTTATGCTATGTATTTTTGTGGTGTACAATAAAGTATATATATATATAAATAAATAAGGGGGATGCGCTAGGTAGCCCGCAGAATTAAAATTTTCTTACTCTATATTCGCTGGTCAGTGTCAGGTTGTAAGTTGAACAATATAATTATGATTCGCGATCGTAACAAGTATGAATAAGAATTATAATAATTTTAGATCATCAATACAACCCTCTAAGCTCATATTATCCTATTGATTGATATTTCATGAAATAGTCATTCAATAGCATTCTATAAACTTAGAGGATGATGATTATAATTATTCTTATACATACTTGTTACGCTCGCAAATCATATATTGTTGTTATTGCTGTGTTAGATTTAACTGTATTAATGTTACTATTTCTAGCAATGTATGTATATGTTTGAATAACAATCGAGCTGAATTTGGTACTATTTGTTTTTTAAATGAAATTTGCTTCCTAATTAAGTCACAAATAATGAAAAAATAAAATAAAAAAAGCCCAGTTATTAACAGCAACAGCTCGTATCAACACAAATCACCTGTGGGGCATTAAGATTGTTATATTCACAATATTATTGTATTAGTGTACTAAGTAATAATTATATATTCCAAAGATTTAAATAGTTATATATTCCAAAGATTTAAATAGTTATATATTCCAATATTAAATAAAAAAAAGTAAATAAAAAAGAAACATAAAAATGTCATAAATAACAAAAAAAAATTAAAAGCAAATAAACGCAAAAATGTATGTGTTAGTAGATGTTAGTAGGTGGTATAAAAAAATATTGTTTCCTATCTTAGATATGTATACAGAAAAACACAAAAAAAAAATGTAGTAATTAGATAGGTATATTAATATTAAGGGCTGATTTTTCCATAGCCAGATAACTTTTATTCGAGGTATACAATTGACATTTGACAGTTATTTCATACAAAAACTGTCAAACGTCAATTTTACTCCTCGAATTAAAGTTATCTGGCTATGGAAAAAGCCCTTAGTTAACGAAATATTAGGGCTTAGTAGTGCCTAGCTGCATTTTTAATCATATTAATAGAAATTATACTTTAGCAAAATTATTCATAAGAGCAGGGGTGGCCCTGTGATATCGGCCGTGAGTTTGAACCCAGACAGGCATTGTGTATTTAATTTCATCACCTTTGCTCTCAAAACGGTGAAGGAAAACATCGTGAGGAAACCAACATGTCCTAGAACCAAAAATTCGAATACAACTGACATCTACAAACCCGCATTGGGCCAGCGTGGTGGATTACGGCTCAAGCCCGAGATGAGGCCTGTGTGGGGAAGTTATAAGTTGATTATGCTAACTAAATATTAGGGCTTAGTAGTGCCTAACTACATTTGTAATCATGTTAGTAAAATTTATACATAAGAAAAATTATTGATGTCTTTATTCTGATCGAACTATTTACCTAGATTTAAGCAAATTGTTACTGAACTGACACATTTAATGTCGATGTCTATGCTAACTTTTTCAATACTCTGAATGTGATAATTTACTCGTATATCTATTCAAAGTTTTTTGTTATAAATAATAAATAAAATTACAAATAAATAAATATAAACCATTCTTTTAACTAATCCTGCGTACTTATATTTTCAAACATCATTAGCATCTGCCATCTTAAGTTCAAGCTAAACATACCTAAGTAAGAGTACCTAAGTATTCTACCCCCTGAGCGCTATAGTTAACGATCATGCTGCTCGCTGTGAATATTGACTAATCAACATGTAGCTGTGCTGTGCTTACTGCGAACTTTCTCGTACTATGTTTTTTCTTCTAAAAACTTTAAAACTGTGGAGCAAGAAACTATTGAGATACTTAAAAACTTGACCAAAACAGTTAAATATGTTGGTTTGTAATATTTTGAAATAAATAATAAGTTTCGGGAAAGCAATACTCCAGTTTTCAGTTTGTACCTTTTTAGATACAGAAATACAATTCCACCAAAATAGGTTTCGTATCTAAAATGCATAAGCAAATGCATATAAAACAATTAAAATTGCAAAAACAAACAAACGACTTCCAAAAAAGACACTAGGTACAAAGTGTAAAATAACTTTAATTTCGGAAGTCGGTGTCGTTGGGTTCGCATTTTCGTTATTTGCCACTGACTTCCGAAATTAAAGTTATTTTTCACTTTATTGTGCCTTTTTTGGAAGTCGGCTGTTTTTTTTATTAATTTTTTTTTTATTTTTCACTTTTTAGTTGTAATGATTACCAGTAATTTTGGTTTAAAAACCAAACTACTGAACCGTTATTGATGAAATTTTTATGGGGCCAATCTGAAAGTATATCCTTACAAATAAAATCATTTTGCAAATCGATCTTATAAATAATGGAGTTCTGAGGTAAGGTAAAGGTAAAGGTAAGGCAAGGTCTGGCAGATAGCTGAGGTAAAAAAAAATACAGTCGAATTGAGAACCTCCTCCTTTTTTGAAGTCGGTTAAAAATAAAGTAACTAATAAACTCCGTAGTACTCTACGGAGTTTATTAGCTACTTTTTATTTTTGACGGTTTTACAAGCTATGCGCTCGCCCGGTGGGTTGTCCCATCGGCGAATTTGGCGAAATTCCATACAAACTTTGATCCTAAAATCGTTTTTTAGCACTCACATTTAATTTTGTTCCTAAGCTGTGCTAGATAATAATAATGTGTTGCGACTGGCTAAGTTGAGTACAGGTTATTTGGTAGTCGTTTAATTCGTCAAGAAAAAAAGCTGCGCTGCGCGTTTAGTTCGTTTCATTGGTATGGGGAGAGAAATGGCTAAAGCGAAAAAGTACGATACAGCACAGCGCAGAAAAGCAAATTTTTGATTAGGGTGACTTTTTAAAATCAGATTGAGCTGTGCGGGCCTGCGCATGACGTTCTTTGCGAGTCTGCACGACGTAATATGTCAATGTGATATTATTATGATACCCACTAAATGAATGACTCACTCTCACTAGATAGTCGGAAGAACAAACGGATTGGCTGGCGTGACAGCACGGTCAGCACACAGCGCGTCATTACTGCTGTGTTTCAAACAAAGCGTTGCAATGGTAACCATACAAAGCGCAGAGCAGCATATTGTGACTCTAACCTCATAATAAAATCCTACTACTGTCAGATTTTCTATCTAATCTAATAAGTATACTTATTATTTTAGGAGGACGTTGGTATATTTCCCTCATGTGAATAAAAATCCTAATTAAATTTTGATCAATTTAATCCTTAAAAGGGGTCATTGTTCTCATCATTATGAACAATTTTTACTACGGGACCAACCCTGAAATCGTGAAAAAAAATTCAGTTGATCCATACCTACGTTACGTCGAGTTATGCGAACATAAATCTATGGATCAACTGATTGTTTTTAATAAAGCTGAAGAATTGTTTGAACGCGCATATCTCTGGAAATACCAGTCGGATTTGAAAAATTATTTTTGCATTTTATAGCCTAATTCTTAAGGAAGGCTAATATATAGGCTATTTAATATCACGCTAGGACCAATAGGAACCGAATAAAAAGTAAGAAAGAGTTAAGTAATTCTAATAGTCTACTAATATAAATATTATAAACACGAAAGTTTGTGAGGATGGATGGATGGACGGATACGTAATATAGCGTATACATCAGAATAACACATGATACTTTTTATCCCGGAATTCCCACGGGATCGATACTTATGCGGGTGAAACCGCGGGGCGCTGCTAGTCTACTATATAAAAATAAGTCGGGTTTTCCTTCCTGACGCTATAACTCCAGAACGCACGAACCGATTTCCACGGTTTTGCATTCGTTGGAAAGGTCTCGGGCTCCGTGAGGTTTATAGTTTTTTTTTTTGGGTTTTTCGGTCAGAAAATATGGAAAAAGGAGTAGGGTAGGAGTAGTGTAGGAGTAGGGTAGGAGTAGTGTAGGAGTAGGGTAGGAGTAGTGTAGGAGTAGGGTAGGAGTAGTGTAGGAGTAGTGTAGGAGTAGGATAGGAGTAGTGTAGGAGTAGGGTAGGAGTAGTGTAGGAGTAGGGTAGGAGTAGGGTAGGAGTAGGGTAGGAGTAGGGTAGGAGTAGTGTAGGAGTAGGGTAGGGGGTAGGACACCACGTGAACAAAGTAGCGCCGGGCAGCTAGAAATAATTTATATGGCAAAACAACGTTTGCCAGGTCAGCTAGTAAGTTATATAAAGCGAAAACGAAGTAATAGCGTGGGCGGCGATACGATGCGACGGGGTAGATCGGAGGAACAAGACATTTTACGCGGAAGAAGTCGCGGGCTACTTCATTCCAGAAAGCGCTGGTAGGGATCTTGACCATCTTCCGGGCTCTGGGATTGTCCTGATGATTGGCCGTGGAATACCTGAGTGTCTCCTTTACGCAGATGACCTCAAACTTTATAGTCCTGTCAACACCGTACCGGATTGCGAAGCTATGTAAAATTATATAAATGACATACCTACATGTATCGGGAATTTAAAATAAAATGGAGTTTAATTCTTCCGTCTTGGTCGACTGCGACACCCAATTAATTTCGAATACTTACAAAATAAATTGTACTAAAATACCTTGATCAACCAACATGAAGGAATTGGGTGTCACGAAGCTTACTTTTAATGATCACATTTCTACAGTTGCCAAATATTTTTTTAAAAGGGTTGGTTCTGCGAAATGCCCGTGATTTTCGCAACGAGCCTTATTACATGCTTGTTGTAAAAATCACGGGCATTTGGTTCAGACAAGTGTGCTGTATAAGAGCCTTCTTACAGCACACTAATTGTCCGAACCAAGCTAGAAGCTAGTTCTTTTGTATGGAATCCGAACTTTTGCGGGTGGATTGAAAAGTTTTAAATTTTGTATTCGTTAATGTTATTTGCGTGGCAAGTGAAATTTTATTGCGTAAATGATTTTGTTGTAAAGAAAAACAATAGCTGCTTAGTTTGTGTGTCAAAGTTTTTATAATATATTTAAGTTTTAAAAATGTTCTCAAGTTAGTGAAATCTTTGTAATTTCTTATTGAGAATTAAATTTCTTTAACCATATTATGTTGTAGGTTGTTGTTGTACATACACCACAAACAAAAAATAAAATAAGTGTCTGTTTGTAATGTCGAAATAGCAGCTTTTTACTAAATGCATATGTCAGTATATACGGTAATTAAAATAACCAAAAATTCAATTCTGTCTGTCTGCTTTCTTTAAAACGGCTGGACCGATTTTGACGGGACTTTCACTGGCAGATAGCTGATGTTATAAAGAGTAACTAAGTTACGTTTCTTTTAGAAAAATAATTAGGATTTAGAAAACCCATGAAATCCAATTTGATTTCCGAGAGGCACGATAGAAGTCACCCAGCTAGCAATAATATATAATATAAGATAGTGTAACAATTTTACAAGCTAATATTCGACCACATTCTCATGTACCTATCAAGATAAAGTTTTGTGTACGTCTACTCTTTCCCATTCGATGCCAATAAGTATACATTTATTTGGTAGAAACATAGATATAAGATTACATTTCTATGGGTAGAAATGACCTGATGCTGTAGCCAGGATTCTCCGGAAGAGGGCCCACTCTTTAACGGTTTCTGGTATCGTCCTGAAATATAGTATCACTCAAAAGATTGTTTAAATAAATCGTTTCTAATTCGTAGATAGGTAGGTAGATACGTAATCATTTATGTTATATAGGTACCTATTACTATACATTAATTCTACTACACTGGGTTGTGAGAGAGTTAAGGGTAGGGTCATTCAAAATCTGTGAGTAGATATATCATAATAATTATTAGTAAGTAATTAATTCATCATTAATGGCTTCAGAAAAAGGGGGACTATTCCAAATATGAGGATACTTTTATACTACACAACATTGGTAGTAACCAGATTAAAAATTCCGAGTACAATCGTGAACTCCGTAAGTATAAAAGTAATTATATGATTCTCTCAGCTCAATTTTTGACGCAAAAATGATAAATTGTCACCAATGCATTACTAGACTGACATCATGTAGGTAGATTAGAAATATCATAGGTTCGTAAAATAATTCCTAAAACATGCCATACCTCGATATCCTATTCCTACTATAATATTATAAATGCGAAAGTTTGTGTGGATGTATGGATGTTTGTTACTCTTTCACGCAAAAACTACTGAACAGATTTTGACGAAATTTAGCACACAGATAGTTTATAACCAGGATTAACATATAGGATACTTTTTATCCCGACATTCCCACGGGATCGAAACTTATGCGGGTGAAACCGCGGGGCGCAGCTAGTATATATATATTTTGAAGGATATTGCTAATCCATTGCTTCATATGTTCGAACAATGTGTGCTCGACAGCATAAATAACGCAATTAATGTTGTTGAACTGTCAAAATAAAACCCATTACTACTGATAGTGTGTTCCGCAATTACCTCCCAGGTGCACCGCCAGCTAGTCTGCCATTAAAAAAAAATAAGGAAAGAATCCACTGATGAAATTGGGATATATTTCAAATGAAGCTATTCTTTTGTATCTATTTCTCGCTCTGTGGGCCGCTTCCTCACACGGCTCTCTGGTAAGTCAGTCTACATAATTATTTTACCAGAGCTATGTCAAAAATAAATACCAATTATCTGATGAAGAATTTATCCGCAACGGATGGACTATTACTCATCATCATCATTTTCCTGCCCTTATCCCATGTTACTTGGGGTCGACGCAACACGTTTTCTTCTTCCATTCACCCCTGTCAACCGTCAAGCTATCATTTACTCCCTTCTCTTTCATATCATTCCTCACACAATCCATCCATCTATGGACTATTACTACCAACAGAAAAAACAATGCGAAGGGTGTGTCTCTAATACTTGTCACGAACTGAAGCCATGATAATTTGGAAACCTATATTTAGATTTATGTAAGATTATAATTTTTTTTATCAAAATCGGACAACCGGTTTTTGAAAAATCAACAAAAATCAAAAAAAATATCACAACTAAAAAGTGAAAAATAAAAACTTTTTTACAAAGAAAAAACAACCGACTTCCATAAAAACACTACAAAGTAAAAATGTGTTTTTATGGTAGTCGGTTGTTTTTTTTTTGTAAAAAAGTTTTATAGACTACAATTACATTGAATGTGAACCTCCCCTACACCTACAATAAGTTTGCGCAATATGTTTGAATTAGAAGGCCAATTCTCGTAATTAAAAATGTCAAAAATCTAGTAGCAATTTCAGCTCAGCTACAATCAATATCAAAAACTTGTCAAAAATGTAGGGAAATTGAAGGTATTTTTGACAGATTGAGACTGAGACTGAGAGTGCGATTCTGTAACCATCTCACCGTGAAAACTTAGGTGAAGTGAGCGTGGAGTGAGCTGTCATTCCAACTAATGCTAGGGATTGACACTATTGATAGCTCACTCTAAGCTCACGTGAGATTTTACAGAATCAGTTCAAAAAATGTTTTATGACGTGTCTGCTCAACAACGTAAATAACGCAATGAATGTTGTTGAACTGTCAAAATGAAACCGATTCCGATTGATCGTGTGTTACGCAATTAGGGTGCAGGCTGTGAACGTTCTTAAAATTACGAGAATGGCCCCTCTGCCCTCTTGAACTCAAACGATCCATTATTTTCACGCAACAACATTGACTTAGCTTCAATATTTTAGCATGAGCCCTGCGCAATTACTTATCTTACATGGTGCCAGGTGCAAGTTCAATCATTGCGCTATCTTTAATACTAACCCTAACCGGACAAAACATTGGGCAATAATATTGTGGTGGTAGGAGCCGCAAAATACATAGTACCGGTAGGCTAGGTATTTCTGATGCATTAAAACAAAATACAGTTACAGGTACACTTTACTCTTTTAACTTCTACCTCCAACTAGTCATGTTATTGTCGTCTTTTCTCCAGATGAATATGTACAGAATGGAACCAGCTAATTCACAAAACTGTTGGTTCGAGCAGCATCAGCAAGACGGGGAGTTATTCTATGACAGTGGACAGGAGTTGGCTGACATCGACCATAACGGCCGTGGCCGTTGGTATTACCGGAACAGCACTGTAGCCTTGGATTATTATGACGCTCAAGGTCTGCACAATCTTACTTTAATTAATTAGATGGGAGTACATGGATTACCTTGTACTCCCATCTAATTAGTTAGTGTATATATTATTTACTGGATAAACTTCTTATACTAAGGGCTGATTTTTCCAACGCCAGATAATTTTATCCGAGGAATAATTTTGAATATTTGATAGTTCTACCATACAAAATCTGTCAGATATCAATTTTATTCCACGAATAAAAATTGTGTCGATTGGAAAATTAGCCCTAAATTAACTAACAAACTTTTAAAATTAAAATATAACCGAACTAAAACTATTAAAAAAATAAAATATTGCGTTGAAATATTCCTCCATATCGGTTTCGAAAGGTAATGTACCCAAGAGTCTGGCGGCATTGCCACGTTGTATGGCAATACTTATCCTATGGCCAAGGTAAAAGCCAGCCCTTGGGTCACGGGAAGTGTCAACCAGCCATTTACAGATTTCATTGAACAAACCATGAGCACTTGGACCCCACGGCCCGAGTGTTGCAACCCCAAACGGCTCGAAAATATAATTACTTAAGGTTATTATACTTTCACCGCTTGAGATTTTCCGCAGCCGCAGCAGCAGCGTCCGCACAGCACGTCGAGCCAGGAAGATGAAATGGCGCAAGAGTATCGACACACTTTAATTAATTTGATGGGAATATAATACACTGGATAAACTTCTTGTACTAAATAAAGTAGGTAATAGGTAATACGGGCTGATATCCGCAACTCCACGACAATGCGCGTATTTTGCGTACGGTACTAAATTAAGTAACAAACTATTAAAATATATGTAATATCTTAACCTAACTAAAACTACTAACAAACTAAAATATAGCGTTGAAAAAATCCTTTTCATCGCTGCCGACTGTTGTTGATTTGTAATGTACTTACCCAAGAGTCTGGCGACATTACCACGTTATTTGGCAATGCTTAGCCTCTTAATGATTAATGTCGTTCCGTCTTATACAGGAGGTTGTGGGTTCAAATCCGCAAGTATAACAATGTGACTTTTCCAGAACATATGTTATGTACTTTCTAAAATTTACCTTGGACATCACTGAGACATAGGTGAAGGAAAACATCGTGAGGAAACCGACTTACTTGTCTATCTTCTTCTCTATAATATAAAAATGAATCGCTGAATGTGTTGCTAAGCGCAAATCTCGAGAACAGCTGAACCGATTTCGCAATTATTTTTTTAGAATATTCCTTGAAGTACGAGGTTCGTTCTTACGGAATAAAAATGTAAGAAAGTTGCTTCACGCGGACGAAGTCGCAGGCAAAAGCTAGTAACCAATATAAGTCTAAAATCACCCACCTTGAGCAAGCGTGGTGGTCAATGCACTCGGCGGTCATCGCTGTATGAGAAGAGGTCCTTGCCTTCCAGTGGGACAATAATCATCATACATACATACTTAGCCTGTAATGTTCTCACTGCTTGGACACAGGCCTCCTCTCTGTGAGAGGGAGTGGGCCGTTATTCAATACTCAATATTTTTATTGCTTTACCATAATGTGTACTTAGGTGGTATACATAGGTATAATTTCGATCATTATGAACCCTGTAGGGCACAGCAAAAATTGTTAGAAGAGAGGAAGCCCTGTCTTAATGATAACCAAGTTACTTTTGTGGGAACAAGTTTTAGTCCACATAATAAATATAATCAAAATCAGGAGATTGCGAATTTGAATCCTAACATTTCGCCTATCTTATTTTTTATTTATTTTACCATTTATGTACACTCATATAAATAGACAATGAAAAACAGAACAGAAAAAATAGGTACAGAGGTGATGCTTATTTCATAAGAAATCTCTTCCAGCATACCTTAGATAGGACAATAGATACAGAGATGTAGACAGCGTGTGACAGAGCAAAGGACACAAAAAAATGATACAAAGAATTAAAAAAGCAATTCACTTAAAAACTAAACAAAAATTACGAGACTGAACTAACATACATACAAATAAACATACATAAATATATACTTCTAAAATAAATATTACCAGAATGATAATAATTAAATCATACTCAAAATAATAAATATAATATACACAACTGGGTATCTTCACGTTTTGTGTAGAACTCCTGATGCTTACGGACAAATTTACATATTTCTAGAATGTATATTGTATACTGGGGAGAGTTAGGATGTTATATTTTAGAAAATAGGGTTTGCAGCTGTCGGTTTGGTCAATGTTAGCCAATATTCGAATTAATTTCTTTTGTAGGGTAAAGAGTGTTAGTACATCTGTACTATTTCCCCAGAGAGTTACGCCGTAGCTAAGCCATGCATTGGCAATACGCATAATAGGTGGTGAGGGCAGTTTGTAAGTTAGTCTGTTGTCTTTTTGATTTCGCGGAGAGCGTATGAGAATTTTGAAATTTTAGAACGGGTTTTTTGTATTTGTGTTTTCCAGTTGATGTGTTTATCTATTGTAAGTCCGAGCAGTGTAAATTCGTCAACAGTTTCTAATTTTGAGCCGTTAAAGGTGAAGTTTAAGTGTAGAGGAGCTTTTTGATAAGGATGGAAAGTCATTAATTTCGTTTTTATATAATTAATTTCTAAATTATGTGAGGTCATCCAGTTACATGTTTTTGTGAGTATGGAGCTGAGTTTTTCTTCTATGTTTGTGTTGTTTTGACATGAGACTAATAAAGATATGTCGTCCGCGAATAAGACACATGGCCCCTCTATTGTTTCCGGTAAGTCGTTGATATAAACGAGGAATAATAGGCACCCTATGACACTTCCTTGGGGGATGGAGGCGTTGGTTATTTTGCTCTTAGATCGTATTTTTTCTATTTCTCTACTATTGTGGTTAAAGTATTCGATTTCAACAATTTGTTCTCTATTTTTTAAATATGATGTGAGCCATTCATGGGCTGTCCCGCGGATTCCAATTCCATACAGTTTATTGAGCAGTAATTTGAATTGTACCTTGTCGTACGCTTTGGTCATGTCCAGTAGTATTCCTACGGCGTATTTCTTGTTATTTATAATGTTAAGGGTTTCTTGGATATATTTATAGACAGCTAATGTGGTGGAACGATTTTTCCGGAAACCGTTCTGACAGTCGCTCATTATGTTAAACTTTTCGCAAAAGGTATATATTCGATCACACATAGCTTTTTCGAAAATCTTGGAGGCTGAGGGCAAGAGAGCTATTGGACGATAATTATTAGGATCTGTTTTTATATTCTTTTTATGGATTGGTTTAATTAATGATTTCTTTAATAATTCGGGGAAAGTGCCTTCTGTAAAAGACTGATTTAATAGTAGATAAAAAGGTAAGGTGAGTTCATTTGCACATTCTTTCAACAACTTAGGTGGAATTTCGTCTAAGCCGTGACTTTGCTTATTTTTTAGGTTTTTGATTAATTTGTTAACTTCCCAAGCTTCTACTGGGCTGAGGAACATGGTGTTTTCCGTGGAATTTAGTATTGACGTGTCGTCCAGTGCACTGCCAGATGGATTGTTACTGTTTTTCCCTATAGACGCAAAGAAGTCATTGAAAATGTTCGCAATTTGTTTGGGTTCGGATATTAAAGTATTATTGTGTTGTAATTGTATGTTATATTTTTCCTTTTTTGGTTTTTTATTTGTTCTCTCATTTATAATGGTCCACATCGTTTTTACTTTGTTGTCTGAATTCTTCAATTTGTTTATATATTGTAATTTTTTTGCAGTAACTAAACGTTTTAATATTTTTTCATATTTTTTATAGTGTTGTGTAATTACTTGGTTTTTGTTTTTAGTGGAAAATAATTTTAGCAATCTTTTGTTTGTACAGGAAACTCCAATGCCTGTAGTTAGCCAGTATTTTTTATAGCTAGTTTTTAGTTTCATTTTACGTATAGGAATGCATTGATTTAAAGTTTTTATTAAGAGGTTGTTGAAGGAATTATAATTTTCATTTATATTATTATTAGGTTGTATAATGTCGTGCCAGTTTTGTGTACTTACTATAGATTTAAATTTTTTAATGTTTGCTGTATTAAATAACCTTTTATTTATGTACCAGGTAGTTATTTTCGCTGGTTGAGGTATGTTTAGGTTTATAATTGTTCCACTGTGGTCCGATAGTCCGAAATTTTCTACGGCTGTAAACATGTTTTTGTCGCTGAAATTCGTAAATATTAGATCAAGACATGTTGCGGTTGTTTCTGTAATGCGCGTGGGTCTTTTTATATGTTGAGTAAATTTGTATTCTAGCATTAGAACCAGAAATTGGTTAGTTTTTAATTTTTTGTCGAGAATATTAATGTTAAAATCTCCACCTATTACAATGTTATATTTATTATACTTAATATTTAAATAGTTTAGGATTTGTTTTAATTTATCAATAAATAAATCTTCCTCTTTTCTATTCCAGTACATAGTAATTAATAATAGGTTTTGTTTAGGTAACTCAGTAGCGCACGCTTCCAGTACATATTCTATAGACATGTTTGATATATCATTTTTGTCTGTATACTCAATTTGTTCTTGTAAGAGGATGCATACGCCGCCTCCTCCTCGAGTTTACCGGCAGTATGACGATGCAATATTGTAGCCACTAATTTGGATAAGGGAAATTTTGTCTTCGGATAACCAGGATTCAGATATGCATATGGCTTGATACGGGTTTTCTGTTAAAAATGCTTCTATAATGTGTTGTTTGTTATTTATGCTTTGCATGTTTTGGAAGAGAATTTTACAAGGTAGGTCTATGCTTTCGAAAGGAGTGATTCCTAATGTCTTCGTTGGTGGTAGGTAGGTCGCAGGTTCGGTCTGCATTGTTATTGTATAAGGTTTCTTTCGAGTTATTGTTTTGTACCAAGTTATATGTTTCGTTTTTTTGGTTAACTTTCTGTCCTTCAATAAACAATTGATTGTTTTTGATGATTGCAAATAATCCATTTCTTCGAGCCTGAAGCATTTGTTCTCGCATTAATTGCCTTTCCCTTCGTGTGTTGGTATCTAGGAACTCTGAGATGAATAACCGGGTTATTCACGGGTTATTCGGGTTCACCACGCGGGTCCAGTGCGGGTTGTTAGATGTCACATGTCTTCGGATTTTTGGTTCTACGAAATGTTGGTTTCCTCACGATGTTTCCCTTCACCGTTTTGAGAGCAATGGTGATGAAATTATTAACGCAAAGTAAAGCACCTGGCTGAGTGAACCTAACGACCTACAACTCGTGAGTCGGGGCCGGACCACTGGGCCACCACTGCTCTCCATGGGGCAATAATAGGCTGGTATAATGAAAAAAATAAAACTAATGTTCACTGACGATCTCATTTTCGTTTTAGAATCCAATATTCGTCAAAGGTATGTTGTGTACAGCTCCGGAACAGAAATGGAGAGTGGTAAAATCAGACCACGCACTATACTCGCTCTATCTGACGTTCTAGGACACGGTGTTATCTACGATCTTCATGGGAGCGTCAGGTATATTCACATATTTTGGACCCGTTCTTGTGACATGAATACCAGCAGTGCGATTCTGTAACCATCTCACCGTGAAAATTTAGGTGAAGTGAGCGTGGAGTGAGGTGTCATTCCAACTAATGCCTGGGATTTACATTATTGACAGCTCACTCTAAGCTCACTTCACCTAACTTTTCACGGTGAGATTTTTACAGAATCGATCGGCTGACCTAATTCTCTTAGAAACGGGACAACAATATTACAAAATATTGTTTATAAATATTACATTACTTGATGTAGCGGTATCTACAACGCCACAATGCAATAAGTTTACAAAACACGAAGGCGGTATTTTTTTTATTCTAAAACGAGGTTTGAAGCCGGAGTTGGGTACTATGTTGGTGTCTCGTTTCAACTGTTCAGGGACCGATCGCGTGAAGAAATATGTTATTATACGTAGGTATTCTTGCTGAAAATACGCAATTTTCGGGAAGCTACGAAATAGGGAGGCGTGGCTTTTGTGCGATTGGTTGGCACGGTAACCTAGTTTCCTGAAATTCAGAGGCAACGTTTCGAATTTCAGTGTCTACAGGTGGCTCTGAAGTATATGGTCTTAGTTACAACAAAAAACAAACTCGGCTCTTATATATATACGAGTACGATAGCCGGGAGAAATTATATCTTACGTTACTTATATGACGTATTATCTTACCGTGCCCCCAGTATCACTGAACTTCAAATATGATTTAAAAAAAAGTATTACGAATTACGTATTTTATTTAGGGTAAAGTTGCATCGTTATATTCGCTGTGAAGGCCACAGGAACCCGATGGATGCGAGAAGCACAGAACCAGTCGAAGTGGAGGTGCTTGGGGGAGGCCTTTGTCCAGCAGTGGACGACTTTCGGATAATTATTATGGTATAAATAACATAACATAACAGCACGCCTGTATTCACCGAAGGTTTAAGCAGAGATGTAACTATAGTACACTCACACTTCGCAAGTTATGTTTAAGTCCATGAAATATGGTAGGTATAAGTCAACACCATTAATCACCACACCACACATCACACACACACACATCACATATGAGAGGTCTTGCAGGAAAAGTAAAAGTAACTTAATTTAAAATACATTCAACAGACTTAAATATAATCAATCAGGAGGTGTAGTAGTGGACCCGAAGATTGGCCCACAAAGCAAGTGGAAATGGCACACTTTAAACGACCCCCCGATCTTACAGCGAGTCTTCATCAACAAATGTTTGGAAGAACGGGATCCTAAACTTGAGCGAGTAAAAAAATCGACCACCAGTACAACCGAAGTTGCAAGGCCAGCCAACTCCGAAATGGTTGCGATAGAACTAGATAATTTAATGAAAGAGAAAAGATTTAAGTTAAAGCAAAAATTCAGGCCTTTTCAGATATTAATCAAAACTGTGATGCTGAATGAGCAGTTCTCTCTTAAAATCTTGGATCAGGCGACTATTAACTTGCTTTACCGAGATGGAGTCACGAGGTTGAAGCTGAACTTGGGGATGCTGCTGAAAAGTGATGAGATTATTGACACTGTTACTTCAGATGTGGGAGATGTGTCTACACCTTACGACATTTGTCCCGCAAAGACTGAGAGTGTAGAGAACATTCAAAAGATTCTAAAGACTGTACGCTCTGGTAAAGTGCATACACTCGGAGCTTAGTATTCTTAATTATAAGGCATTTTAACTTTTCGTTTAAGTTGGCATTGGTATGAATATTAATTAATTACTTAAATTGTTATAAGAACTTATGTACTAATATGTTACGAGAACTTATTCGTAACTATGAAGTTACATATATTATATTTATTTGTACGAGTTTATGTTTCAATCTACTACTGTTTCGCTGGAACATTTATTGACACAAAGAAAAATATGCTCAGTTGGGTACTAAATAACTATTTTACTAGCCTGTCACAATATCCAGAAGATAAAAATATTCTTTCACGTGAGATGTTTTTGGACCTTACAAAGTTTGGCTTGTACAATAACAAGAAGAAACGGGAGGTGTCGTGGGACACTCGGTTGGCACGAGGTTCCTTTCGCTTTTGCACACTTTTGTTACGTAACAAAAGTGTCACGACGGTCAAAATTGTACACTTTTATCAGTCTGGCTCTCATTCACCAAGTGTGCAGAGTATAACGTGCGATAAGGTACTCCGTTCTACAAACATACACACCTTCGACAAATATACATACCTAAATAAACAATTCATTTCGAAGAGGGAAAGGGAGGATTTTGAGAAGAGGGAGGATTTCTGTTTCAGCTATCTCTGTACTTAAAAGAAGATCTCTAAAACGTATTTGTTAAAACCTGTTGATTATAAAATAAATAAACTTATGAAATTGATTAATTTCATCTATATATATATAAATGAATTCCTATTTCCCTTGGTCACGCCATAACTTGAGAACGACTTTACCAATTTCACCTTTCTTTTTTTTTAAGTTTTATAATTACTTTGTAGAAGGTTTTTACGAAAAAAAATTAAAAAGTTGCTTCACGAGGACGAAGTCGTGGGCAGAAGCTAGTTACAAATAAAATATCAATACAAACCAGAAAATATTTATTCGAACGTTGAAAACATTCCACTGCATTGAAAGCATGCATTGAGCTGGAATTAACGGGGTGGTGGCGCAGGTTGCCTGGTTACCGTACTTGATGGTTCACTGCCTCGCTATAAAATACTGTATGGGTACATTAGTAATATTATCAGTTTCACTGTATTCGAGGGGAGGCAGACAGGGTATTAACATTTAAATCAAATCGCACGCTGCAAACAAAATTACAAAAGCTTTTGCTATAAAATGATATTTTGATATCGCATCATGTATTGATGCTTTCGACCGTAAATTGAACTCGCCTGAATACTTGTAATAAAACGATTGGCTATTTATATGTTTGAAGTGAATTCTGATTAATAACGGCTAGCAGTGCAGGTATTAAATAAAATCTGCGCTGACCCTAAATAAATTATAATACCTACATGCAGGGGGATAAGCAATTGATATGTTTCTTCTACTTAATTTTTAGTCAAAGATTTGTTTTGTTTGTACGTAAAAACGAAATCTTGGAATTAATTAAATGAAATGCCAAATAAATAGCAACATTAACGAATAACTTACCTCGATATTCACTAAAACAACAAATTTGATGGATGAAAGATTTTGAGATTAATTATAAAATAACTAAGCTAATATCTTTCTACAGTTTCTACCCTCAGCATAAATTTCCATTACCAGTCAACTTCACTTCGTCAACAAACGGCACAAGAGTAGTAAAAACACTTTACGTTATTAGGACTCAATACATACACACAGATATTTCTAGGAAGCGATATTTCTTTACATGGAGCGACTGCCTATCTGACCTCCGTAACCCAGATAGAAATACTAATATTTATTGTCCAGGTAATACAGTAAGCAGGTTCACAGGTTAACAACAAGTTAAAACGACACGAGTGGCTTAAGATATTACCTACAGCTAGGTTACAATATGGTATTGGCTATTGAGCCCCAAAGTAGACAGTCTGTACGAGTATCTTGGGGTTCGGAGTACGAGTTCCAGAGTGGAGACTAGAGAGGTGATTTCAGGTATGGTATGGTGCGTGTGTATGTTTGTGTGGTGTGTGTGTGTGATGTGCTTGTGGTGTGTTTGTGTCTGGTGTGGGTGTGTTTGTGTGTGTGATTCGTTTGATTTGGTGTCAGGTCAGGGTCTTTATATTAGTTGTTTCGAGTCGTCATAACCAGTGTTATGCAATGATGCTGGGTAACACAACAATATCCATTTGTTAGGCCGGTTATCAGACTATCGTTCTCCTGATTACCTGTTACAACAGTTATTACGAACGAAATGTACCAGGTATTTTTCCATAGGTAATTAAGTTAATCAGGCTTCGCATTTGTATGGTTAATAACATTTTGCCAGAGCTCCTTTATAGTTTCGCCATGTCAGTCCTTCTGTCTGTCTGAGGTTTAGCTCAAAAACTATTGGTACTAGAAAGTTGTAATTTGGCATGAGTATATACGTTAATGACGCCGAAAAAGTGGAAAAAAATATTATGAAAAAAAACTATTATTTAGGGTAGGTACCCTAAATAATAGTTTTTTTTCATAATATTTTTTAAGTAAGGGAGGGTAATTAAATAGTAGTTTAATTAAGTAGTTTAATTAAGTAGTAGGGTAATTAAATTAAGTAAATTGTAAGGGAGGTCCCTTACATGTAAAGTGGGGATGATATTTCTTTTTTCCTCCTACCTATAGTGTTGGATATCGTTGAATAGGTATTTAAGGTTTATTTGGGAAGACCGTTTTTTAATTAAGTAAACCGTTCGTGACTTATCAAGCTTTAAAGTACCAATTTTAGTTAGAGTCAAGTGCCCCCCCCTCTACCAACTAAACGGTTGTAGTTAGAAATTCAAATGTCACGGCAGTAGTACCTATATATAACGAAGTTTAAAGGAAAACTATCACACTTAAGTGGGCTTTACAAGTTTACGAGTAATAGTCGACCAATTGTATTAGACTCGAAAATTTCGAACAACTCCATAGAATTCCTCAATTTTATTTTTTTGTGACAAGTGAGTAGTGTAGCTGTGTCCTGTATTTAAATTCAAAACATGGTACGAAACTACCAGTCAGCGAATACGACCCGCACTTTGCTGTTATAAAAACTACGGAACCCTACACTGCGCGTGGCCCGACACGCACTTGACCGGTTCTCTTACTAAAAATGTGATCGCTTTTCATCGCGTTTTCATAAAATTTTCTGATACTTCATTAGGTATCTCACTAAGAAAGTAACGAATATTCTGGTTTTAGTATTCAAGACTGACGATGACAAGCCCCTTTAGATCACCCTACGAAAAAAATCGGGACGAGTCGCGAAACCTTCTGTGATTAAAATAATAAAAATATGGGTCGATTTTCAATCCGCCTAAAAAAAAATAAAAAAAAAAATTCCGTCCTTCAAATTTTATCCTGAAGTTCTTCAGGATAAAATTTGAAGGACGGAATTTTTTTTTTTTGACGGTATTGTAGCGGTCATGGTCTTATGGATCAGTCCATGACCACTGAGCATGACCATTATGGATGTCTAACAGCTGCATTTGGCGTAAGATTAGAATGGTGGCGAAATAGGTTTATAGCTGCATCCGAGCTGGCCGCACTGCAGGTAGGTACATGTTTTAACAAGCATATCTGATGACAATTATGTAGGCAGGTATACTGATCTCAATTATGAATTACTCAAGTAACTTTACGTAATTAGATGTAACGTAGTACATGCGCGATTTTGTGAAACTCCACACACCCAAACTAAGACGTGTCCTGTATCTCACGTGTCACTGTTCCCCCCTGCAATAAAAATAATGTTATTAATAACCTAGGTTAATTATTAATAATTTAATTGTTAATCCATTGGAGGGGGGGGGAGGGTATCCACGCAATGGGTGCCTGAAGATGGACGGCGCCGCCGAGGTCGTCCCAGAAATCGGTGGCAAGATTACCTGGACGCGTACCGCGAGAGCTGGTTCGAGGTAGCGTGGGAAAGGATTTCCTGGATGAATTTGGGGAGGCCTTTGCCCAGCAGTATAGGCGGAGTAGAGAATAGGCGAAAAAAAAAATGCATTTTATTACATTTGCTGTACCCTATAGGGTCCGTAATTGCGCTTTGCGCTATTGTTGTAAGATCTTGTATAATATTATGCAACACATAACTAGGTACAATACTCTTTATTATTTACACCTTAAAAATTACCGATATAAATGTAGAAATTTTACACAGGGTGAGACAATGGGCGGCATTAGGTTGCTTAGCTTGGGACAAATGGTGCTGTGTGAAATGTCCAGGGATATTTATTTATTTATCGGTAAAAGCGATCTCATAAAGACAACCTTTACAGGTAGTCTCCGCTGAACCATTTACATAATATATACATTCATAAAACATATTTATATATACTTATATACAAACTAAATACAATACTAATCATGAAACAAGTGCAAAGAACAAAAAGAGATAGTGTATTTTTCGTTATAATTAAAAAAATGGACAAAGATTGAGCACGTCTTTTTTTTTGTGGATGCGAAATCATCAAATGACCCCTCCCGCTCTGGGTGGAGCGGAAGGGAGTGTCAGACTCTTACTGACTAAAACCCACCCGTGTTCCTTCCTTATCCCTTTCTGTTCCAGGGCAGCGGTAACCCTTTCGGACGATCCCGCTACCCTGGATGGAGCACGTCTCATTATCACGGACAAGGCATTCAATAGCCGTACAGCTTGAACTTTAAAAGATTTTAACTGGTGGAATTCATCGGTCTTAAGTTTTCCGAATTACGAAATTAATTGTTAAACCGTGTGCTGTGGCACACACCAAATTAAATAATACCCAACTTTGTTTGTCTGAGCGACGCCGACGGACGTTGGAACTTGCCGACGGCAAAAAAGTACGAGTACGAGTATCGCGGTTAGATATGATTTTCGGTTACCGTATTCTATTTTAGAAAATGCATTGTAGAGATCGCAAAGTAAATTGAATATTATAACATCCTAGCATCTTCGAAGCGTCTCCGTGATTGTCCGTTAGTACACTTTTAACTCGAGAACCACTTATCCAATTCACATGCTTTTTAGATTTTATCAGGAGTGAAGCTTCAGATGCAGCTAGTAATAATAGTCCTCCACCCTCTTGAACGCCGAGAAAGATAACCAAATCAAGGATCCAGACTTGGCCCGAGAGGTTGGCAAGATGTGGGATGTGGACTTAGCGATCATTGTGCCGGTAGTCGTGACAGGCAACGGATTAATAGCCAAGAGCCTCGACCGACACCTGAGGAAGCTTTCGTTGGGCAACTGAAAAGTATCCTGTCACAGTATGCAACGAGTGTGGGCCGGGTTTCCTGGTAGTGACGCTGTCGGCTTCCAGTCTAACCGGATACAACTGAATACCAGTATTTCATATGGAGCGAATGCCTGTCTGACCTTCACAAACCAGTTACTGGGTAACACGATATCCCTTGGTAAGACTAGTCATCAGAATTTTGGACTTCTGACTACCCGTAACGACTGTCGAAGATCTGCGAATGACAGCCAGGACAAATGGCGTAACGTGCTTTCCGAGATACGGAAGGGTCTCGATATGTAATGTAAGGTCACCCATCTACGAACCGACCGCAGCAAGCGAAGGTTGCTCTTCAAACGACCCGTGTGGCTGGTAATAATAAGCCACGAGCACCTCACCTATGAGAAGGTATTGCTAGATTATTAATATTAACTTAAAGTGATTTCGACGGCACGGTTGGCGCAGTGGTTAAGCGATTGACTGCTGCGCTGCGTGTCGCGGGTTCGATTCCCGCACGGAACAAATATTTGTATGACCTACATGTATTTGTTCCGAGTCTGGGTGTTTTTCTATCTATAATATATATGTATTTACAAAAAAAATAAAAAAATTGTATATAAGTAGTTTATCAGCCATCTTGTTACCATAACATAAGCATTAGGTTTCTTAGCTTGGGACAAATGGTGCTGTGTGAAATGTCCAGGGATATTATATTATTATTATATTTAATTCATATTGTGGTAAATCATTACAGCTGAAGCAGAAAAAAATCAAGTTACTTTGTGAGGGCACTATCTGACGACTGGGTGTCATCATATGCCTATCCTTTTCCCAACTATGTTGGAGTCGGCTTCCAGTCTAACACGATGCAGCTGAATATCAGTATTTTACATGGAGCGACTGCCTATCTGACCTCCACAACCCAGTTACTGGATAATATAATAATGACTTCAGTCTTTCAGGCCAAAGGTCAATTTAATAAAGTCGATATGTTATTGATCAACACTATAGAGGCCACAAAGAACGAATAAATAAGTGACTCTAGTGTCGTAACACCGGCCTGATTGATAGGTAATTTGCTTCGACCATATTTGCAACTGGCAACCTTTAAACCTGTTTGGTTATTGATTAACACCCTGACAATTGCATTTTGACAATTCAACAGCATTCATTGCGTGATTTAACGTTGTTGAGCAGACAATTTTTTAAAACATGAAGCAAAGGATGAGGAGTATCCTTCAAATCCTTCGGATTGTGAAATAAAGTGTGTTAGGCAATTAAGGTGCTGATAGCGTTGTGTAGTTTCTACCTCTGCCATGGAATAATGCATGACTTGCGCTTAGGTATTTGCTCTGTCAACTACGTGACCTCAAGAGACGACATTCCGGTTCTGTAGCAGTATATCAAAGCATTTCTAGGTATAAATGCCTTAGTAAACATCGCTTACGAATCAAAGCATTTCGACTGCAATGCAATGCGTATTCCTAGGGATTCACTGAAAGGCCAACTACGTTAAAGTTCAGACCTACCTTTGACAAACGTACAACTGAGAACTTGCTACCCACTTGACTGTGTATACGTACCTCTAACCATCTTAAATATTCGCAAATAATTTTCGTGTTTATAAATGATGTCTGCAATTTTTGTGTCGCCTACTCTGTCGTATTTTTAGACATGAATCAGCACCCTAATTGCGTAACACACGATTAATCGGAATCGGTTTCATTTTGACAGTTCAACAACATTCATTGCGTTATTTACGTGTTGAGCAGACAAATTTTTCGAACTTATGAAGCAATGGATTAGCAATTTGACTCAAAATGATTCAGATTCCGATTGATTGTGTGTTACGCAATTGGGGTGCCGGACATATAGTGACCTTATTGGAGATGTTCTTCAAAAAGGTCAGGTGCGTAGTACTCGCAACAAGCGTGCGTGTATGACCAGATGTATGAACTTAAACGAAGCAAAAAGAGTATGTAAGGATTGCGGCAGGTGGCGTGCTGTAGTTTATTTCTGGGTTAGGCAGATGGGAAGTAGGTCATAGGAAGAAGGCTTGAGTTTATGTATGTATCCGGAATCAAAAACGGCATGAGCTTAACTGTGCTAAAAAGGGTATCCAGTCAACAGGTTCAGCTGACATCAGACGCTCACTCGAGTGAATGTTTATTTTTACGTTTTCCACGCTCACACGACACCGACAAAATACATAAGAATAAACGTTTATCTGCTCCTTCGATTTCATTTTTCGTTCATTCTATAGGCGAGTAAAAGATGCCAAGTGCCGAAATCCAACATCCTTGGACCGGTTTTGCAATGAATTCATTTTGTGATCAGACGTTTCAATTCGAGTGAAAGATGAGTGACAAAATTTCCGAATGAAAAACAAACCTGCAGTGCGATTCTGTAACCATCTCACCGTGAAAACTTAGGTGAAGTGAGCGTAGAGTGAGCTGTCATTCCAACTAATGTTAGGAATTGACACCATAGACAGCTCACTCTAAGCTCACTTCACCTAACTTTTCACGGTGATATTTTTACAGAATCGATCGGCTGCAGTGCGATTCTGTAACCATCTCACCGAGAAAACTTAAGTGAAGTGAGCGTGGAGTGAGCTGTCATTCCAACTAATGCTAGGGAATGACACAATTGACAGCTCACTTCAACTACGTTTTCACGGTGAGATATTTACAGAATCGATCGGCTGAACAAAAAGTGAAGAGTCTGATAATCAACTTTAAAAGCAAGTTTGCCCTGGGTGAACTGGACGTAAATTCATTTATTAATTATATAAGAGTCGTCTGTCGTGAATGCTGCTCTTTGAAAAGGCGGAAGTTAATAATTATTGCATTTATAGCAGGTACGGAATAAACTTATTAATACGTCCACCAATACTGCTGAGCGTGCCCGCCTGCTGGCTGTGGGTGAATGGAGTCGGGCCTCTGGCTTTAGGCGCTACCATCACCCAATATAGGCACTATGCTGGGTGACACCACATTCCGGCTCGCTACATGATTGCGTCTGGGCGCTTCATGCGGAGCTCCACATCGCTGTCAATGCGGTGAAGCAGTCGACTGCCTCGGACTCCATGGCGTATCCTGCAGCAAGAGCGCTGGACGGATGGCAAGGCACGCCAGCATTAACGAAATCATCCATCGGGCTCTTGTCTCCGCGGGGGTGCCAGCTGTTTTAGAACCCACAATGGCTTGGCACGCGACGATGGAAAGAGGCGCGATGGAATGACCATAATGCCTTGGAAGTTGGGTAGGCCTTTGGTGTGGGATGCAACCTGTGTCGACACCCTCGCGCCATCCCATCTTCCTAGCACGGTGGGCTGTGCTGGGGCGGCTGCTGCAGGAGCAGAAAACCTCAAATGGCATAAATATAACAACCTTATTGGGAGCTATATGTTTGAGCCGTTTGGGGTTGAAACTCTAGGGCCTTGTGGTCCGAGTGCTCATCGAATTTTTCAGGACATCGCCAAGCGGTTGGTTGACTCTTCATGACCAGAAGGCTGGCCTATTTTTAGCCCAAAGAATCAGCATTGCCATCCAACGTGGTAATGCTGCCAGCCTTTTGGGTACCTATCCCATTGACAGTGATGCTGACGAATTTTTTGATGCCCAATGAGCTCCTACCTTTTTCTATATTTTTTCGTATTATGTACTTGTATATAATTGTATATAGTATATATTAGTGTTAGTTCGATAAAATGTAAATAAAAGTGTATAATTAAATAAATAAAATTAAAAAAAAAAACTATCAAGTAAGTGTTCTATGTAGACTAATTTAGTTTTTCCAAGAGTTTGTTGTTTTTATCAGTAGCTGCTCGAAGTCTGGTGTTATTTGGTTATCCTGGTTATTTCGTGCCCGGTTATGATACTCTTCCACAAGCTATGGGACACTTGATATCGATCTTTGATCCTGTTGTTAGCGCGTTATAGGAATTGATGGACGGTACTGAAGGCGCAAAACTGGTACCCAACCAGTTTAAAAAGATGTTAAAAAAACTGGACTGCTTCAATTTAGATAGCCATCGACGCTAAATACGAATGGCAACAGGCGTGTCCCAAAAAGGTACATACAACTTAAAATAGTTGGCGAAAAGCGGTCTTATTAAACCTCACTCTATTTTTGCAGAAATTTCACTTATATATCTTGAACGTTTCACTGATTAATAAACTGCGGTAACTTTGATTAAACAATTACTTAACATAGTATTGTTATATACAATCAAATCGATCAATGTCAATGTTTACATTATGATTTACAGCAGAGGTCAACACATGACAGCGGACACAAGGTACGGGCATCACATTGAAAGCATCGATAATTTTGTGTGGCAATATCAATCACTACTAAATTGTCACGTGATCATTAGTGAGCTGCTGTCGTGTGTGAGGGTACCCATGGATAGGTAGGTGATCCAACATGTTGGATGGAGTTAGCCTAATAACTGTTTAAATTGGTAAATGAGGAATTAATACGAACGCGGGTAACGTAAATTCGACCGATTTTTGTATCGATATCATGTTGCATTTTGGCATGATTTTGATTTACAGTTTTGCGAGCACAATTACTATCATCCATAGGAATTAAGTCATACAACTAAGTAAATATTATGTGCAAAAACGAGTGCTTACAATTTTAAAATTGTTTACCCTACTTTTATTACTCTGTGCGGTCCTGCTAGGCCCGTAGTTTACTAACATCTATGTAAAATTTGGTAAACTGGGACCCTTACAGAATTTACGTCAACATAGTAATGGAATGAAACTAAAAAACGCAGGACGCTTGTGTAGGGATAACAGATTTGCTAAGTCCCACACGTAAGGCGTATTTTTGTATTTTTTTTCCTGGGAACATTATATACCTAATGGCTTTAATTTCAAAATTATAACATTCGAAGACATAAGAAACTCAAGGTTCCCAAGGCGTAAACTTAATAATTTTTTTATCTCAGTTATATGTAAGCAATATAATTAAACCAGAATAATTTTCAAAAATATTTCCTTTCACAAAATAGGTATGTATGCAAACTTTCCACATATTATGACTATATCTTTGGCATGTTTTTCCAAAATGAATGAAATATTTCCGACCTTGCTTTTTCCATACCTTGGAAAATGAGTTCATATACGGTTTACAAACAACAGTTTGAGCTAGACTCCTTTCATAAAGGTTAGTCCTTGGCAGCTCTGGACAGAGACAGGTGAAAAGAGAGTATGGAGGCCTTTGCCCAGCAGTGGGACACTAACGGCTAGTAAAAAAAACAACAAGTTTACAATCAGTAAAAATTCGTTCCGACTCAGTATCTAACGTTAGTGCGTTTTCACACTACTTCCGATTCAAATCCGAGAAAAATGACGGTCCGGAGTGCCATTCATATCAATGGTCTCAACCATTAATACGAATGCCACTCCCGACCGTCACTAGATCTGAATTCCATGTGTCCGAATTTAGAACATTTTCAATTTTGATGGAACTCGGATCTCGAATACCGATTCAGGTCGGATGCAGCGTCAAACGCTTTTACGGTCGAACGGGCGTACGGAGAATCGGTTATAATCGAACTACATATGTAGCAGCCATCGCTGATAGGCATGAACTCCTGCAGGCGGTAATTTGCAACGAACCTGACATAGGTTGGACGGTAACCAAGTTAATGCGCAGTCAACGAAGCTTTCAAACTGATTGGACACGAGCTACACGCTAAAGTGACACGCGTCATGCGACAGCGACTGCGACGAACACCAACGATATAAGTTGTTTGGAGCATGTCAGAAGTTAGCGCGACACGGCTTGCGAAATGACAGGCGGATACAAAACTGCTTAACGCCAACGAAGTTGCATCGTCCGAGGCTGTGAAAGGGGTTCGATGTTCACGATAAGTTAATAACAGTCACGTCCTGTGATTAACATTTGACTACAGTAAGCCAATTGGTTCAGTTCAGTTTAAGAGGTGTTATACGATTGGTATTATTATCTAGCCTCTAGAGGTAGATTTTAGTAGAAGAGCTAGTTGTGAAGGAGATCGGCCGGGAAAGTAGGTATCTATTTCCAGCGTGTTTATTTCAGAAGGCCATTCTATCAGCGATAACAATGATGGAAAAGTCAAAAGTATTGTATTGAGATAAGCTACCGAAAATCTTTTGTCAATCCTGTTGAAATTCGTTGTATGGATACGAAAGCGATTGCGATCCGAAAACCATCGTTATGTTAAAATATTTGTATGCTGTAATGGCAAATAATGGTGACCTATATAAATATGTAATGCAAGAACCCAATCTGTTGTTTGTTGAATTGAAAAAAACCAAATTGTTGTTGTCAAATGTTTGACAAATACAATTCTGATTCTGATTGCCACTTGTGTAGGCCCTCTGGTTTGAAGAAGATACCAGTTTCTGCAATGCCCTCGCCCAAAGAAGTAGGTCATACCCTTGACAACAAACAGTACGACTCGTGCTCCAGATTGAACCTCACGACCTCGCTCGCTCGCTACCTCGATGTCACCTCCATGAAAAACAAATGCATGCTAATAGACACGCACGTACATGCCAGGGATCGAGGCAAACTCCCAAGCAGCCCGCGATGTATCGCAGTGAGGTATCTTCGGCATGTAAGGTATTGCTGCAGATGTCCATAGGCAGCGGTGACAACCAACCATCGGGTGGGCTGAATATTTGCTTGTTATCCAATAAAAAGGTTACCCGGCCCGCTTGTAGTGTGCGATGGTTTATAAAAAAGTGTACTCAAATGATATGGGAGGAATTTCGCAAAGCATCGCGTTGCGGCGCAGCCTGCCCTAATGTGCGCGAGCCTCATTGCGCACGAGTAGAAGAGTTCAAATTCAAATTTGCAATTTGAATCTGACAAAATTACTGCGCTTCGGGGCAGCCGCTGTGGTTTCTAATGAGCATAAATAATGGGCGCTTAGCTTTAAAGGTTGTACAGATAATATATGAGATAAGTATGCAGGGTCGTCGGGTAGTAGTTGAAGCTATAGTTGAAGAAACCGATGGATGTTTTCGAATGAAATTTAGTTTGATATGAACTGTTTGTTTTCTATTAATTCTGTTTATTCTATCCATGTTAAAATATTTTATTTATTTTCTTATCATTCAAATAATTTATTTTCTCTTATCATTGTACGCCCTAGAAGTATGATGTTGTAGAGATACTTTTATTTCTATTGTGATCTTTGTTAAGCACCTGCAGCAACAGTAGTTTTTTTTATACTATTCTAACTGTGAGAAAACGATTTTTCAAACAGTCTACGTTTACCTTTTATCACGATTTAAGTAATAACATACTGATCTTTTTGTTGGGCCACATATTGGAAAATTAACCTGGACATGTGTGGTCATGGTACAAGTGTGTAACTATTTAATAACTGAGGCCCACGTTGGGCACCAGCTGCCGTGCAATCGATAACCTACTGCCATGTTGCCATCGGCTACTGTTTAGTTTACTAAATAGCATCGCTGACCCATTTTTTTGTAAAATTTTTCTTTAAACAGTTTACTTGGAACGTTTTGCTTCTTGATTTTTCACAAAACAATCAATATACGTAATAGCTACTTTTGGTTTCGGAGCGTGAGAAACGCTTCTAATAGTAAAATTAACTACTCAGGATTTTTACTGAGTATAAAAAAATGAAAATACGTACTGCCGAATTGGAGGCGAGTTTTATTCTGCTGGCAATGTATACATGGCTCATCCGGTGGGCACAGACCGCTGAGCTTGCAAATGATATCTAGTTGCTAGAATAGAGACATATAAGTACTTACTTAGTTTAATCTAAAGCAAACGGGTGAGGTGTATCTATAACTAGCTATTTATCAACTTAGGCCCATGTTGGGTGCCAGTTGCCCTGTATTCAATAACCTACTGCCATGTGGCCGTTGGTCACTGTGTACTTTACTAGTATCGATAATGCATTTTCACCAACCGTTTGAAACCACCGGCCCTCTATTTATCAACGTCTATTTAACTCTATTTATAAGCCCACGTTGGGCGCCAGTTACCTTGCAATCCCTACCAATCCATCCAACTACCTACTGGCATGTGGCCGTCAGCCACTGTTTACTTTAATAAATAGTCGTACACCCATTTTTTATTAAATTATTCTTTAACAGTTTACTCGGAACGTTTTGTTAGGTACTTGATTTTCCACAAAACAATCAATATAATATAAGTAATAAATAAAAAAAAATATCTACTTAGGCCCACTTTGGGCGCCAGTTAATCGATAACCTACTGAGAATTTGATTGTAATTGAAACGAAAAGAGGAATAATTGAAATAATTCAAATGTCTAAATGAGCTCGTTAGTAAACACTTACACGTGCCGTCTCAATAAATAAATAATACGGCTTTAACACTACACGTATTGAGAATTCCTTCCATAAAAAGCGACGTACGTAGAACTAAATGTTACATCTACCTGTAAGCAGTAGACCGAACGGGGAAAAAGGACTTGGATTGTAAAAAATCTGTTTGTGGAAACAAAGAATGACCATATTAAGGGTTTGGTCACGTCCTTGTCTGTTTAGACTATAATCTTCCCTGTTACTCAGAAGAATAGCATAATCAGCCTATAACGTTTCCACTGCTGGAACACAGGCCTCCTCTCTTTGTGAGGCTGTAATCTACCACGTGGGCCCAGTGCGGGTTGGTAGACTTCACATGCCTTCGAATTGTTGGTTCTAGGACATGCCAGTTTCCTCTCGATGTTTTCCTTTACCGTTTTGAGAGCAGTGATGATTAAATTTTTACACATAGTAAAACGCCAGCCAGGGTTCGAACCCACAACCTACAATTCGTAAGTCGGGGCCAATACCACTGGGGCGCCACTGTCCCATAGAAGAATAGCAAAATAAAAAAAAAATTACAACGATTAGCTGGCTTAACAAGTACTCAGTCATATCGTTTGTGGCTGTTTCTTTCTGAAAAACCATAGATGAAATTGAATGCCTACTTATTGTTTCAAATTGTCCCACTAGGTATTATTTTAAATAAATAATAATTTTTACTGTAAAAGAAATAAAAATAAAGACTAAGCTCAAAACAACGTAAGAGCGTAGGATTTAATATTTTGCACGAGTAAAATGCCATGCTGTAAGACTCTTCGTTCGAATGGGCACATGACATCCCTTCCGATGTGAAACGTGTACAGAAATCCGTGTGTGTTATCGGTTATCGTGCTGGCACATCCGGATTTTAGTAAGCGGGTGGACACACAGTGGGTGTATTTCTCCGATTTTTGAATACATTTTATGCATTTAAAATACATGGTACATACGACCACACAATACAGTGTAATCCGTTTGCATTCCAAGTCCATTGTTGGATAAACACAATTTTTCCTTTGAATGTAAGTGAAAGAATTTGAACACATTTTGCATTGAATCTTTTGAAAATGTTTCTCGAAGGTGCTTAGAGTTTCTTTGTTTGAATAAAGGTGGTGGTTTTTATTATGTTTAAAGGTTTTCAAAATAGTCTAACACACAAAATTGACATTCCGGTATGATTTTCACAAAATGCGATCTCTAAAAGCCAATTCAATGTGAGCGTTCCACTACCGGATATGTCAATTCTAAGCACTGACCAACAATGGGATTCCCGCCGTCTAGTAGCCGTCGTGACGTGTGCTCAATGTACTGATTGCCATTGTAATTCAACGTGTTTAAACAGGCCAAGGAAGAAGGTATATAACAGGTAAAAGGCCTTTAGGGTTGATTTTTCCAACATCCGATATCTTTATCCCTGGAATAAGGTTGAAGGTTAAGGTGAAAGTTTCTATACAAAAACTGTCAGACTTTAGTCTGACAGTTTTTGTATAGAAACATTCAATATTATTCCCGGATAATATCAGGCGTTGGAAGGATCAGTCCTTAATGTCAAGCTTTCTGTTAATTGTACAATTAATAAAGTTTAAATTATTAAATTAAAAATAAACACGTACTGAAATCAGATAGTGGACTTCGGGTTATAAGTGCAATATCGGAATGAGAAATATAAACGCTTTACCTTTTATATGTAGGTAAGGACGAGCTATGACAATAACATGCATTTAAACTATTGGCTGTCATTTTCCCAATGCTACTTCATGGGGAAAGCGACAGCTGGTAGGGTGGGTAAAACGACTGCACTGAAGGGCGAACTGAGGTATCTGCATACATTCTTAAAAGTACCTTCTAGAAGTGTAAACAAACCTTCTTCAGGTACTTAAGGGAATCAGTAACAGATTAGTATTAGGTTAAGGTTTCAGATTTATATCTCACAATTTCTTTTCAACAAATACTGTTTGAATAACATGATTAAAATGCAAGCACTAATTATTTAAATACAAACTGGACATTTAGGCGTCGAAGTAGTTAGTAGTTGTCCACATCGCTGTCATGCGGAAATATGCCCAGAAGACTGGCAGCAAAGAAATTTGCTATTCAATGGGGCAGCCCATTGAATAGCAAATTTCTTTGGCCAAAGAACGACCACTGAATTTGCTTAAAAAGGAGACGCGCACATGACCCGAGCGTTTCGACCACAAACGGCTCAAAACTGTACCTACCTATAAGGTACAGTATTTAAGGGTCTCAGCAGCCGCAGTAGCGGCGCCAGCAAAGCCCGGTGAAAAATCATCGGCGAATATTGAGGTTTAAAATAAACCACAATAAAATTGTCCAATTAAAAATATCTTTATGGAGATTTCAAATTATAATTTCGAGTTTAAGTTCTAAGACTATTACAATTTGTAAGGGGAACTAACATTTTCTCACCCACTTATTTACATTTCTATTAGATATTTTGGGAACAGACTATAGGTACGCAACCATCAGAGGGGTAATTCTCGTAATTTTAAGAACGTCCACAGTCTGAGCCCGTATTCCCCTAATTTAAGACGTTCAAAATCTAGTCGCAAGTTTTTGACATATTATGTCTGTCGCCGAGATGAGACTGCGACTAGATTTTGAACGTTTTAAATTACCAGCATTGGCCTTCAGACCTGTAATCATAGGTTGCAGACACGAGGTTATATTTAATCAATAGCCTGCATTTATGGAATGAGTGTTTGTTATGTTTAAACTTGTGAATTTAGAATTTGGATTTACTTAAAAATTCTTTTATGGACTGATTTTTCCAACGCCAGATAATTTTATCCGAGGAATAATTTTGAGTCCTTCCATACAAAATGTGTTAGACCTCAATTTTATTCCACGTATAAAATTAATTTCAATTCTGTCGATTGAAAAATCGACCCTTATTCCACTTCAAAATTCTATGGCATTCACAATGATAACACGATGCTAGAGGGCCAGTTCCCATATTTTTAAGAACGTTCGCATTCTGATGGATCTCAGCCATAATCAAATGCATTAATACATTTTTTTCTACATTTATGACATTGATTGTCGCTGACATGAGATTGCGACTAGAGCTACGGTTTCCAAGAAGTGCGGTGGCCGTCATGAATTCTTACATTTTCACCAGAATTTGATATTAAAGTAACAAAAACACTCTGTTTTCGGACAGTCAGTATTGGGTGACCGTTCACCGCTTTCTTAGGAAACTAAGGCTTTAGTAGATAACGTTTTTAATTACGGGAATTGGCAAGTTTTTTTTAAGGATTATTAGTATCTACGTAGATGTTGTGTATCATGAGAGAGTAAGGGATTGGACAAATTAATGCGGGATGAGCTGGAGTCCTTTAATAAAGATGGATCCTTGGCAGCTTTGGACAGATAGAGATGGAAGGAGAGTCGAGAGGCCTTTGCCCAGCAGTGGGACATTAACGGCAAAAAAAAATCGTAGATAAAATCACCTTATCTGCCTAGCCTTTTCCCAACTACGTTGGGGTCGGCTTCCAGTCTAACCGGATGCAGATGAATACCAGTATTTTACATGGAGCGATTGCCTATCTGACCTCCACAACCCAGTTACCTACTGGGTAATACGATACCCCTTGGTAAGGCTGGTCGTCAGACTGTGCCGACAGAATAATTTTAGTCCTTCTTTTTATGTATTTCAAACTTTTAAACTATAATCAATGTCATAAACATATTATAGGTTTGTTGGCAGATTCACACTGAGTTTAGAATGTAAACGTTCTCAAAAACAATTGCCCCGCTGTTATTTCTACAATGCTTCAAACTTCATATCAGAAATTCGGTAGTTAATACCGAAACAATCCACCTGGCACCCCTTGTAATACCCTGTACGTGACTACATAACAGGTTTCTAACATACTTGGTGTATATTGAATAACAAACAAACCAACTTAATGTGAAAGTTACACCTCGCAAACTGTGTCCACTAGTACAGGTGTTTTACATTCAGCGGAAAAGGAACTCAACTCACTACCGTATCGCTCGTAGTTCGCATGCGGGCATCGCAGGGTATGTAGAATATAGAATAACGGGTAACACCTGCATTTAAATCACTTAATGGTCACGTTTAGTCAAGCTTTAGAATACTACCCTTCGGGTACCAAAATCTGCAATGTGCGCCGACTCTCACAGGTTATTTAAAGGTATAAACCGAAATTCACGAAAGCGTGTTTGAATTTGTTCCATGTTCCAGTAGAGCTTAAATATTAGCCAACAATGTAGTGGAGTTTGTTTGAGTGGTTCTGCAAAGTACGTTTTGCAATAAGTGCATTTTCATTGTAATTTGTTTGTTGTACTGAGGGGCAAACTTTACCACTTTATTACAAAATACTGTCCATGGTAATTAATGTAGTACAAATTTTGCATATAAAAGCGAGGCTTGCCTACAAGACGTTTATATACTATGTTAGGAGAAAGGTAATGAAAATAATATCTTTCTTAAAATGCTACTAACAATCTGGCTAAATTGAAATTCAGTTTAGCCAGATTTTTTAGTAGCATTTAATAAATAAAAATCTGCTGTTTCATACAAAAGTACAATACGTTTACACCTTTTCTTATATTATTTTAAACCTCAACGTCTCAATGTCTGTAAGCGCGCTTAAAACTCGTGAACTACTGGGAGAGGACAATCATAATCCATGACGCGGGCCTAGTGCGTGTTGGTGGGCGTCACAATATGTATTTGAAATTTTGGTTCCGAAAAGCTGCTATAGAGCAGCTGATTTAAAAAAAAAAATTGACCAAAAATTTCAACGTGGAGTCGGCTTCCAGTCTAACCGTATGCAACCGAATACCAGTATTTTACATGAAGCGACTGCTTATCTGAACTCCACAACTCAGTTACTGGGTAACAAGATACCACTTGACCCGAGCTTTTGACTACGCGTAACAACAAAGAGCTACGAATGATAGCCATGACCAAAGGCTTAACGTGCTTTCCAAAGCACGGAGCGTTTTCAAAATGTAATAACCCTTCCACGAACCGACCGCCACAAGCTTCCAAGGGCCTGTACTGCTGTTAGTATGTTCTCACAAGCCCCCACGAGGTCATCATGGAGGTATCATGTACTGAATTCATGGTAACAATTAGTGCGTCGTTATACTGTACACCTTATATTAAATGCTTTACAAATATCCGTAGGGGATATATTTGTGGAAACTTTCCAAAGGAATCTATCTCTTTAACGAGGGTTCGGTTCATTATTGGCTCCGGCATAGAATATTCTAGATGCATTCTTTGAACGCATACGTACAGTCAACAGGCGTTATAATACAGACAAACAACTACAACTCCCTTATGACCCACATATTGTGTGAGTTGAGTACTAAAGATATATAGTATTATCATAAATAAGTATTTATGACCATAGATGTATGATTCATAGGTAGCACTCATAGGTTCCCCTCGTCTGATAGGCAAGCTTATTAAGTTCGGTAACAATAAAAAAAAGTAGTCTCATTAGTGACAGTTGAGATCTTAAATGACAATCTAATATAGACACATCATACATTTGTAGCATTCGGTATATTTGTGAGTTCAGTCAAACAAATCAAATTATTTTATTTCACATAAACCATGGGCACTATGAAACGTCAGAAGCTAGGTGCACGGTGGTCGTTTCCTATGAAAAAGACCCGGCAAGAAACTACACGGTTACTCTTTTAAAAATAATTGGCATTTACAATGTTTTCAAATTACAGTAGGTATGGGAGGACAGCGTAGGCCTGTCAACAAGTACTACAACAAGTACAATGGTCTATAGATCTAAAGTCTACAAGGCCTACAAAGTCCTCACATTTACAAAATATAGAATTACATTAATCATAATTCAGGTATCATTATGATCCTACATCCCCTAAAGAGTAAAATCGACTCTTCCGATTTTTTCTCTTGTGGTCTAATGTAGATACTATAGTTTTACTATAGCTATTCTAATAAGTAAAAGGTCACGATGTTCAGAGAGACCTTTTACCAGGAAAACGTAAATATTCTCAAGTTTGTTTTGTTGCTTCTAAGCACTTTCCGGAAAATACTGGTTTTTGGCTTTAGAGGCAAAATCTTTGACAAAATTTAACTGAGTGCAGGTACACACTTAACACAGCACGACAAATTCTTTTTCAGTCGGCTCGAAAATGTTTAAATGGGTTTTACCTAGCATACGGGGAAAGCGCATTTTCAGCACATCTTACCCGCTCCGCTACACCACTTGACCTTAATGGAAATAACACATAATCATAGCAAAGATTCACTGCTTAGCGACCTCGAACGACTCTAATAAAAAAAACAACATTATTCTCACCACAGTCTTGGTACGTTTTGCTGGTTTGAGATAGCGCCAGAACTGGGCTAGTTGCGAGTAATACAAGATTCAGGCATTTTACTCGGTCAGCGTTATTTTTATATAAATCGAAATAAGATAATAAAGTAATCGTATCTCTAAACGCCTGACAGAAAATTATAAGCAATAATTAGTTTTTTGTTGTGTAATGTGTTTGTGCTCGAGAACATAGTTTTTTTTTGTTCATGAATGTATAAAAAATGATACTTTAAATTAAAAACGGAGATTTAATTCAAACTCTGGTCCAATGCGCTTAAAATGAAACAGTGTGTAAGCTTCGTCGTTCATCGTTTTGGTAAGGGTGTGCCAATATAAAGCTCTGGTCACTGGCCCTTTCTTGATTCTCTTATCACTGTAACTAAATATTTTGGTATTTTATAAACCAAGGACTGGAACCACCGACTTTTATATCACACAGAAAATAAAAAGGACAACGAACCTTCATCCTGCGTAGGCGTGCTACGCGCCGTAGCATTTTCGTAGCACCCTCGTAGTACTTTGTTCTTATCGTAGTAAGTGCTTTCGATTTATAAATAGACGACTAAAATGTAGGGTATAATTATTGTATTTCATTCATTATTGAATGATATAATATGAGGTCAAACTAGTGGTCTGGTCGTTGTTGTCACAACGAAAATAGAGAAGGCTACCAATCTTTCATTTCATTATTAATAAATATTAATCCTAATGGTGGCTACATATATGTGAAACGTTACAATACTAAACTAAATTAAATGACAAACTATACAAAGAAATACAAAAACAAAAGAACACTTAGGCCTCGGATTATGATGCCGATTCTTTGACCAAAAACGGCCCAGCTCTTTGGACACTTGAAGTGTCGACCAGTTGGCGAGAATTTCCTGAATAAGGTGATGCACACTCGGCTTTCTTGACCTGAGCGTTTCGACCCCAAACGGCTCAAAACTGTAGTTACCCATGAAAATATTAACAACAACTACGCAAAGTTTCAATGTGTTTTACATTTCTTGTTACGCTTCACCAATATGTACCCGGGCGGCGCTATGAATATCTGAATGATGACATAGTTTCATAAGAAATTAATAAACCTAAAGAAAATATGTTGCAAACATAATATAACAGAAGTTTTGGAACAAAGTTCCTTAACAGGTCTTACTCTGCACACTGGGCTAATAAGAGCTAGATTGATAAAAGTGTAAGTGTGTGTGTGTGTGTATTTAGACTTTCAGAACACTTTTGTTACGTAACTAAAGTGTCATTGATGTGCTAAAGCGAAAAGAACATCGTTGCAACCGGCCGAGTGATTGCATTATACATTAACAGTAGCCGTCATGGCAATGGCTTTCATTTTGACAGTTCAACAACATTCATTGCGTTATTTACATTGTTGAGCAGACAAATTTGAGCTTATGACGCAATAGATTAGCAATATCCTTCACAATGATTCAGATTGTGATTGAAAGTGTGTTACGCACTTAAAGTGCTGGTGTTCCACAATACCTCTCGATTGTTTTTCATTTCTTTATGTTTAGAATATCCCTATTAACTTAGTTTAGACTAGCTTATTTCATCACGAACACAGACAGGCGCTTTACTTTGTAAATAATTACATCACCACTGCTCTCAAAACCCGCATGTCTAGAACCCGAAAATTCGAGCCTCCACTTACGAGTCGTAGGTGGGTGGGTTCGAACCCAGACAGTCGCTTTGCTTTGTAAATCATTTCATCACCACTGTTCCCAATATATGTTCTAGCACCGAAAGATTGACATGTGACGTCTACCAACCCGCACTAGGCCGGCGTGGTAGATTATCCACTCCCACGAAGATAGGAGGTCTGTCTCCCAGCAGTGGGAACATTATAGGCTGATTATGTTATGAGTTTGGCCACCCCAATCGCGGTATCAGTGGTTTTTTAAGTACTCAGAAGTGCAGCAGTGGACGTCTTTCGGCTGAAATAATGATGATGAAGTAATTCCTATCAATATTATACAATTAAGTTAAGAAATATTGCTCTGTAGTGACTATAGAATTCATTATGAATTGCAAAACAGCGAAATATTTGGCAGCAATTTGTGACGTTGTTAACATTCCGAATGCATCCCTTAACTAAAATGAAAATATAAAAACTTACCACCAATACTTAATACTTGGACACCCACAAAAACTTTGTACAATTTTGTATAATGCTGTAATCTTTCACAAAACCATTAATCAGTCTGAGCATATTTTCTGAAAGCTCAGCAATACTTTTAAAAAGGCCACACATTTTCATGACAGACCTTGTCAAAAGGACATGCACAAGTAGATATATAAATAATAAAATAAAAAAGCCTTTTATTTCCATTAGCTGTTAAAATTACATAACAATATTACATTTAATCATAATCATGCGAAATTAGAATTGATTTTATGTGTATCACATTTTAGCAAATAATAATATAAATAAAATGTGATATTTCGCAGCAAATATCACATTTTTAATTAAACCTTAATTGAAACACCAGTCACTGTGCTGTTTCCAGGAAATTAATAAGCTAGAACTTCAGCATTTATGAATTGAATACGTATAGTCTGATGTTACTAATTAAGCTTCAGCCTTCACAGACTCGTTTACACGAGGAGAATTTCTCGAACGTCAAAAGACAAATAAATCGAAATACGATATTTTATTTGTACGGACGCTTTCAAATGTCTAAGGCGAAGTCCTTTAACTTGCCTTTTAACTTGCTAGTATCGTATGTACCTGTAAAAATTAGTCAACTGTTTGGTGTTCTAGCCTACTCAAAGCGAGAAATTCTCCTTGTGTAAATGAGCTACAATGAAACAATACCGCGCGATTTCAATTAAAAATTTATGACTACACACAACATTGTGATTTGAAATTTTCCAGGCACATTGTATTTATTTGAATGATGTAGGTAATGTCTGACTTTTGAGTGTATTTAGTAACATAGCTGCGCAAGGTACGAACATATCAGGTTACCCGGGCTGCTCGATTGTCTAAATTAACATGACAACTGGCAGATTCCCATTGCATTGTTTTGGCAAAATAGAATAACTGATACTCGTATTATTCAAATAGTATAGTTTGAAATTGGGCTAGCGGCTAAGTAATAACAGCCGCACGGATCGATCGATCAGGTTCAGCTACGCTTGCCGTGGCTGGTCCGTGGATGGGTGAGCATCGTTACATAACAAGACCCTCCGTGCCTCGGAAAGCACGTTATGCCGTTGGTCCCGGCTGTCATTCGTGGATCTTCGACAGGTCGTCAGAAGCCCGAAATTTTGAAACCAGTCTTACCAACGTGTATCGTATTACCCAGTTACTGGGTTGTGGAGGTAAAATATGCAGTCGCTCCATGTAAAATACTGATATTCAGCTGTATACGGTTAGGCTGGAAGCCAACTCCAACATAGTTGGGTAAAGGCTAAGCAGAATAAAAAAAAAAATGTGTGGAATTGTAAGCCTTTTGTCATTTTTACCTAGGACAAAAAAATAATGTAACCACAATTTTGTAAAAATATAAAGTACAGTGATACCTACTGTAGCGAAAATAATAACAACATTTTCGCTTGTAAACGTTTTAATTTTGTAAAATAAATAATACAGTAAACAAAACTTAATAAAGGACACAGCACGGTTCTTATTAGTGTAAAGGATTAAGTTGCAACGCCGACGCGAGTACGCGACGTCCTTGGTATTAGAGCCCTATAATAAATTTCACGTATAGGTATACCTGTTACGCGTCGGTCACGAAACGTTTGCAAACGATCCTATAACTCCCGTAACAAAATAGATACCGGGTCGTCCCAAATTGGTTACTTTGCACCAAGTCAATCGGTTATCAGGCAGCGACAATAGTAACTACTGAAAATAAAACAAAAAGACTACAAATTATACGCAAATCCGGTCCTAGACTCCACGCTGGCAGTCGGAAGGCTCCTCGCTGGCCGGTATCGGAATCCTCTTGTGTTGGGTTCGATTCTCAACAGGAAGCTAGCGTCTGGTTCTAGGGTACCGGGTGGGGCCAATTCAAAATCGCCTTACAGTCTTCGGACAAATCTACAGAAAATAACAAAAAATGATAATCCGAGACGCAGACACACAAAACAAACAAAACAGCTGAACAAAAGAGCTGAAGAAAAGTTTAATTACATACCGAGTCTTCATGAAATTCCGAGACCACTTGTTAGTGATGTACAATTCGTTCATTTTCGGGAACACTGCCTATTACAAAGAAAATAATGGATCGTGGTGCCGAAAGCCCGTTAAACGCATAACTTCTGTTGTCGGACTGTCTTCAAAGCCGTCAGTCTCTACATGCCATTTATATTAGGCGAGGAGCCGCAGCGGCGCCGGACCGTATACGAATGAATATCGTGCATGCGGCGCACCGCCGCCATACTGCCGCCGCACCGCCGCCGCACCGCCGCCACACCGTTGCCGCACCGCCGTCACACCGCCGCCTCACCGCCGCCGCACCGCCGCCACACCGCCACCGCACCGTTTTTGCTGCCCTTAGATCCTGTGATTGACCGCGCAAAACCCGGTCGTTTAAACCGTTATATTTAATTCACACATACTTTGGTTGTAAGACCAAGGAAAAGATATATTTCTTTACATCCGACGTGTGCCAAAAAATCCTTAAAAAAATATCCGTAGGAGAAAAGGCATGGCAATTTAGGATTCATAATTCAAACGAATTTGAAGAAAATGCATTTCTGGTTAAAAATGAGGTTGAATATAAAAGAAAGTCGTGTTAGTTACACGACTTATAACTCAAGAACGGCTGAACCGATTTGGCTGAAAATTTGTGGGGAGGTAGCTTAGAACCAGGAGACGGTAATAGGACACTTTTTTTTTGTAAAGCAATATATTTTATAGTGGCACAGTGAGTACTATCTTGCTCATCTATGTTAGCCTGGTACTTTGATTCCCAGATATATAATAAAGTCGTGTTAGTTACACTATTTATAACTCAAGAACTGCTGAACCGATTTGGCTGAAAATTGGAGTAAAAAAAAAAAAGATGGACATAGGAAACTTTTTTTTTGGAGTAGGGTAGGAGTAGGTTAGGAGTAGTGTAGGAGTAGGTTAGGAGTAGGATAGGAGTAGGGTAGGAGTAGGGTAGGTGTAGGGTAGGAGTAGGGCAGGAGTAGGGTAGGAGTAGGGTAGGAGTAGGGCAGGAGCAGGGTAGGAGTAGGTTAGGAGTAGTGTAGGAGTAGGTTAGGAGTAGGATAGGAGTAGGGTAGGAGTAAGGTAAGAGTAGGGTAGGAGTAGTGTAGGAGTAGAGTAGGAGTAGGGTAGGAGTAGTGTAGGAGTAGGGTAGGAGTAGGTTAGGAGCAGGGTAGAAGTAGGATAGTAGTAGGGTAAGAGTAGTGTAGGAGTAGAGTGGGAGTAGGGTAGGAGTAGTGTAGGAGTAGAGTAGGAGTAGTGTAGGAGTAGGGTAGAAGTTGGGTAGGGGTAGGGTAGGGGGTAGGACACCACGCAAACGAAGTAGCGCCGGGCAGCTAGAAATAATTTATATGGCAAAACAATGTTTGCCGGGTCAGCTAGTTTGTTATACAAGAAGGTCGATTAATGTAGCATTTGCTAATGCTGCAGTATGTAAAGTAATTAAAATTCTAATATCGATACACGAACATATCTTTATGTAATGAGCTGAATTGATCATTTGGAAAATTATATTATAATGCACTTAATAATGAATCCTATCATTCCATGCATTAACATATTCTTTATGGAATTGACAGTGTAATTAAAAATTATGTATCAAAGCTCGTGCTACATCTACATCGCTGGGAAATTAAATCCATTGCTTTGTTCAATGAAATGAGCGCAAAACGACGATTGTGTTTTTTTTTTAATAATGAAAACAAGCGCTGATAAGTACTTGTATCTACGTTAATTAACTTGCTTTGTCCAACAGTCGGTTCTTATAATTGTTTTTGTTGTTGAAGCGAATGGCTTAATTTAGGATTGAATGCTTTATTTATACTGAAACATTGTTTACTATAGCGCGATTTAAAATAAGCTTAGTTTAATTTCGATTCATCGCAGTCTTAGGTACTCTTGAAGAGTTTGGTTTGCAAGAGGATACATTTTAGAAGATGAGGTATAACGAATGAAATAGACATGAAGAAACGTTTTAGACCACTGAACCAAACGTAAACGGCCTTATTACAAAAAAAAGAACAAGGTTTTTATTTAGAACCTGATTTTAAACAAGCCAATTTCGAATTCTACTTTGACAAACATAAAGCTCTCATTACAAAAACTGACGTCAAACTCGACTCAATTTTGTAAAAACATATTAAATTTTTCAAAAGAATTGTTTCCAGTTCAGAATGAAGTGACACATATAGCTGTTTTAAACAGTTCGATTCCCACTCTTGACTACAAAAAAGACAAAAACGAACTACAAAAAGAAAAAAGAAGAAAATACATACTACGGTATGTACTATAATTTACATATTATGTAATATCTTAAAACCTTGCTTTCACTAATTTTTTTAGAAATAGCGATATTAATTGTTAGTCAGAATAATTACTCGCCAGAAGTCAGAACAATATCGGACAAACGCTCACCTACCTAATTGAAGTTTAAAGTTGTGCAAAATGTAATTTTTCATTCAATTGAAAATGCCAACCCATGCTTCGAACATTTTTTACTGGTATTTAGTTTCCAGATACAACAGAATTCCATTAATTGTTTCCAAAGTATTGACAGGTAGCCAAAAGCCATATTCTTTTAGGGTTCCGTACCCAGATGGCAAAAATGGAGTTCCCTTATATTTTCGTCCTATCTGTCTATCCGTCCGGCCGTATTTCACACAGCCATTTTACTCGGAGACTATTTAATTGGGCACTATATCGATGAAATTTGGAAGTGAATATATCTTGTATTCTATGACCGTGATAATGAATTAATTAAAAAAGTAACGGTGGAGTTTCTTGCCCATTCTTCGCCATACGAAAGCTACCTTTTTGAAGGGGCGACTAGAATCAATTCTTTATAATTTAATGTAATTTTTGACGTTAAAAAGTGCCTTTTATGTGCCTATTTGAAATAAATGATTTGACTTAGACTTTGAACCAAGGTAAGTCACCAAAAAATGTGTGTGTCTCCTCTCTAACCTTTTAACTAAAGGGTTTTTACTTTAAATAAAAATTGTTTTTTTTAAATAATAATAATAATTTGCATTAAAGGGGCATCAGAAGTGTATCTGAGTCAGCTGAACAACGAAGTTTCTTAAAGATGGAAATGAGTTTACGCATTCGGATGACTAGATTATCAATATGACTATTCAGGTGTTTGTCAATTTACACGGCCAAGTATTTTATACAGGATGTGATTATCAGAGTGGGACAGGTACAGCAGGAGTTGGGAGAACAACAATGTACCTTAACAATAGGCGTTATGTTTGGCTGAGTGTCATTACATAAAGAAAAAGAAACAAGCTTCGTTTTTTCTGCATTCAGGGTTAATAAATTATTGTTACACCAGTTCATGACAATGTCCAACACCATCTGAGCATATTTTTCTGTTTCACTCCAATCATTCCCATGAACAAGTAGGGCTGTATCATCAGCGTAGGTATATATATTGAAGCAGTTAGTTAGTGGAAGTGAACACAGATCATTAATGTAGATGAGGAACAAGGTTGGACCGAGAATGCTGCCTTGGAGGGACGCCGTATTCTATTCTAGTTTTATCGCTTTTTACCTCATCCAATTGAACATGTTGGAAACGATTCTCCAGATAACTTGAAATAATGTCAAGTGCAGGACCACGAATTCCCATGCGTTCCAGTTTCGACAGAAGTATGGGCGCAGAGACAGTGTCAAAAGCTTTTGAGATAATTATCTAGAAATAAACCAATGATACTTTATACTTTAGCATTCAGATCAATCGTACTTGTGTGTGTGTATGTTGTGAGTGAATGTGGAATCGGGATTATGTGTGTTGTGACGGTGCAGATTGTGTGTTATGTTCTCGGTGGAAGTGTTTTGGGTGAGTTATCATCAGAGAAAAGCAGGCGTTCGGTATCCAGGCGTTATTTGTAAGTAGAAAGTTTGTTACAGATTTCATGAGGGACGAGGTTGAAAGAGAGTAGTCTCAATTTTCTATTGAGCTTATTATATATATGTGGCCCTTGGAAACAAAGAAACCGTTTGGTGAATGAGTATTTACATCTGTAGTACTGAGTCCTGCCCAGTCCCGTTTAAGTTGGGCAGCCTTTTTAGCCACATCTGCTATCTTTGTTTTGAAGCGCAGTAGTGTGTTACGAACACGATCCGTTAATTTAACGCCTAGTATACTGCGCTCCATTGCTCGTTGGCTAAATTGTTGGAAACTCAACAGATAGGTAATACAAAATGGACCTGTCATCATCATAATTGTCAGCCCTGTTTAAACCACTGCTGAGTACAGGTGGGCAGAAAAGGGAGCAGCCCTTTTGTGCCAAGCTTCCCTGGTCTGAGCGAGTCTATGTTCGACGACGGTTCGTCGACTTACCTGGCTGTTTGCCCTGTGTTTGTTTTTATTTACCTGTTAGATTATAAATTATACCTGCAGGTGTTGAAAATATACTAAAGAACAATGAATTTGAGTTACCAACAGCAACAGCAGCTTGGAAACTAAAAATGCAAACTTATTCAGGTTTTATAAAGGTTTAAAATTAAAAGCACATAGTATATTCAACAGATCTTTTCCCCCGCGCTGTTACTGCTTTCGTCATCGACGCCTCAGTATCGCACGCTTAAGTAATCCAAGCGAACTCTCAAGTTATCTCTTGCGGATTGTAGTTTACAATATACTTTTAAAGTAAATATCACTAAGAATATTGTGTGTGTGGGGCTCGTGGCTAATTAATAACAGCCGCACGGGTCGAGCGATCGGGTTAAGCTACGCTTGCCATGGTCGGTCCGTGGTTATTATTATTCTTTACATATCGAGAGCACGGAGGGGCCGTGCCTCGGAAAGCAAGCCGTTGTTGGTCGCGGCTGTCATTCTTGGATCTTTGACAGTCGTTACGGGTCATCAGAAGCTCGAAAGTCTGACAACCAGTCTTACCATGGGGTATCGTGTTACCCAGTAACTGGGGTATGGAGGTCAAATAGGCAGTCACTCCATGTAAAATACTGGTATTCAGATGCATCCGGTTAGACGGGAAGCCGACCCTAACCTATTTGGGATAACGCTACGCATATTGATTGACCTATTATAACCATAGATAGAAGAAACCTCAACGTCATGTTGTTCTGTTTTTTTATTATTTTTCCCCTTAGAATTATCAGCATAGGTTTAGTAACCTAATGCAATAAGGTCCCTAATAGTGCTCACAAATATTAAAATTATTTACAACTAGCTGCGCCCCACAGTTTCACTCGCACAAGTGTCGATCCCGTGGGTATATCAGGATAAAAGTATCCTATGTGTTATTCTGATTATAATATTTATTACTATAAAGTTTCACCAAAATCTGTTCAATAGTTTTTGCGTGAAAGAGTAACAAACATCCATCCATCCATCCATGCATCCTCACTTTTCGCGTTTATAATATTGGTAGGAGTTGGAAGTAGGATTTACAATTATTATTAGGAACTTCACTCTTTACTAATATATCCTTTTTGATAGATAGTGAGTGCAATGATGGATTTTTTAGTAAGGTTTCCTATTGTTTCGACATTCAACATGGTTTATTTGTCACGGGCCAGAATTCCATTGTTGGAACGTTACTCCGAATTTTGCATTACACAAACGTATGTTGATTATTCCAATTTATACTAAACTTATAACAATGGCACAAGAGTTACATGATGTGCAGTCGTATATTTAATTGCCTATACAAACTTTCAGGATTCGTTTTTTCGTACTTTCATATTTTCTAGTTCGCACTCCAATTACAAATTTATTTTTGATTGTTAGCGCAACCGTTGTTCGTTTTAATTTTACCGGTGGATGGAAATTACATTTTTCCTATGAAAAAACCTGTTTAGGTTTTTTTTTAAACTACTCGTGCCAGCGAAGCCTTTCAATGGTTAGTTGATTTGAACTACGATAGATTGAAGTAAAACAAAACAAGAGAAATTTCTCGTTTAAGAAAATATTAATTATTTTGAAAAGTGAACAAAATTAAAACATTCTTCTAACCAGATGGTTTTGCAGAATATTGATTTATTTTCTGTAAGGGCTGATTGTTCCGATGTCAGATAACTTTATCGGAGGTATATTTTGAATGTTTGACAGTTTTTCCATACAAAAACTGTCAGACGTCAATTCCACGAATAAACATTTTTGGTCGATTAAAAAATCAGCCCGAATACTAGTAATCTAGGTATTCTCTTATCAGCTATCAAAAGTTCTGCCGATCGATTCTGAAAAAATCTCACCCTGAAAAGTTAGGTGAAGTGAGCTTAGAGTGAGCTGTCAATAGTGTCAATCCCTAGCATTACTTCGTCCCTTACTTCGTCTAAGTTTTCACGGTGACATGGTTACAGAATCGCACTGCTGAACTAATAATTATAAGGAGGTAAAATTGTGTGTTGATGATATGTTTATAAAAGTTAATCTTTGGAATTAGGTACTGATCTTCTAATCTTTCACTGATAGAACGCTACAGTAAATCCGAGTATCATTGGATATATATTTTACGTGGTCTTGGGCGAAGCTAGTTCTCAATAATGAGCTTTTGAATGAAGGACGTAGGTGCTTTCGGTATACACTCGTAGAAAGTCGGATATTTTAAAGGTATTTTCTGCAAAAGTAGTTTTCTTTTAATGCAAAATATTGAGTTAAACAGTATAATCATATTATCGCCTGTATTGTGTCTTCATGGCCTTTATTTATTTTCAATATGCTAATCCAAGTAAAAGTAATTATTTTGTAACTATTTCCTTTTAGGTAATAGAAAGTTCTGTTCAATCTTTATAAAACATGTATCAAACTATGGATGGAAACTATTTTAAAACACGCTATCAAGAATTTTAAACTATGTTCCAATGCCGACTTACTGTTTTAATTATTCATCGTTTATGGATCGAATCGATGGCGTCTTACTTACTGCACAGCCAAGGTATTATTATAACGGATGTGACAATACAAATGGTATTTTCAATGGTATAAAGCCGAAAGTCACTTGTTTTTTTTGTACTGGACTATATCTGGGAACCATACCTTCAGAAGGCCAATGCACGTAATTAAAAACGTTCGAAATTGAGTCGCAATCTCAGCGACAATCAATGTCAAAAACTTGTGAAAAATTTAGGGAAATTAGAGGTATTTTTGATATTTTTTTAGTTTGAGACTGAGATTAGACTGTGAACGTATTGAAGTTCAAAGTTTCAACCATAGTGACGAAAACCATTCTAAGTGTATATAATAACTTAACTTTAAATATTCTCACGAATCCTGTATCGTTGCATGTACCCAGAAGTACCATTTTTTTCGTGCGTTACATTTCGCACTACCCTAAACATTTCGCACAACCAGCTAATTTTTACACCAAAAATAAAAGTCGCCCCAGCAATTATTTTTGCACTAAGTTACTTTGTTTGATGTACAGAATGCGGGTAGCAGGACACTTGCGCGAAAGACATCTCTACGAATGGCACTGGCGCGGACCCAGTTGTGCGAAAATACTTTTCTAAGAATGGACTTTTGCATGAATGGTTATTTTAGCGAACGACCCGCACCACTGCACTGGCGCGAATTCACCTACGAGAATCTAGTGGCGCGAAAGGCCATTTTCGCGGAAAGTTTCAGAAGAGAGATAACATTCACCTGCATCACCTGTAATCATCCAAAGATGTGTACTGTGAATAGTACACCCACAATTTGCCAGTTATGTTTAAGTTACAGGCAGACTAAAAGTAAAAAATCCAATTAGCTATTGCTCAGTATGAGGTCCTGGGTCGATTTCCAGGTAAGAATTTCTCAGTAGCAGCCTCGAGTCTGAATTTGTGCCTAATGGATGCATTACTGGGTGCGCATATTGTGGTGGTTATTTGTGCATAACTGGGGACATGTGGGTGTACCACCCACCACACCTCTGCTTAGCCCTCCGAGTATTACAGGCGGGATGTTATGTAGAAATCAAATGTTCTTAAATGAAATTGAACAACGGTGTATACTCGTATCACAAAAACCGTTGTTAATTATTATCAAATTTAATACATTAAACTTTCGGCAGCTGACAAGTAATTTTAGTGCTACGACGCTACGAGCGGCCTACGAGTGCTACGAACTACGCACTACGAGACATTTTACGGTTGGCTCCAATGCTACATCCTTATACTTTTCCGAACTCGTTCAATGTAGCTAATATTTCAAACATAATATAATATGTATATATATATATATATATATATATGTATATGTTCTGTATGTGTTAGCTTATGTTTTTAATATTAACCTCAATACTTAACATTAAAAAAACTGAAGTGCTAATTGACATTAGTCACTGATCAACTACTGTGTTATTTACTATTTCATCTTCAACACGGCAAAACAATCATTAATTTAGCATTGAACTAATATTATTTTTATCTTAATTTTGTTTAGCGTAGGTATTCACTGCTCTTGTTATATTTTCGCAGTATTTTAAGTGATGAACGCCAGGATGGACGGTCACCAAACACAGTGAAAAAGTTTTTAAAAATTGCTACTATTGGATGGAGAGTGCAAATAAAGCAATTTATTAAAGAACAGGAATGTTTGTGAAGAACAAAATTACATTAGTATGACAATTTCACAAAGAAAATTATACTGAGGCCAAGCTATTGACTTTTCGTCACGCAACCACTTTTGCCATCCCTCATGTTCCTTTGACCATCGATCGAAAGCGTTTATAGTGCAATACTTGCCTATTACTGTATTAAAACTGCATGCCCCTTATTACAAAACAAGATTTTTCTTTAGATCAGGTTTAAACCATCGAGCCTGTTATTAAATTAAGAACCTAACTGTTATATAAGTATAGTTCATAATACAAAGACTGACAGCTTAGTTCGGTGCCAAGTTGTCATTTTAGTAAAGAGAACTTTGCCTGAATCGAAATAAAGTTCGAAATACAATACTGGCTCAGAAGTTGAGGCTAGAACTAAAGTTAGATATCGTTTTGTAATAAGAGGGCATGAGTTTAATGTAAATTAGGCTTGCTACACACTTGTTCGACATTAATCAGCACAAGCACAAACTAACTACTTGATTTTGTAGGTACGTAAAAGATGTAGGAGTTATGTTAAATGAAATCTAAACTACCGACAGCGGACCCATTTTTGATTCCGAAAATAAAAGTAATTATTTAGTGACCAGCCAAGCTATACTGTAACAATCTCACCGTGAATACTAAGGTGAAGTGAGCCGTCAAAAGTGTCAATCCCTAGCATGAGGTGGAATGCTTACTGTGAAAAATATCAAAGTCAAAGTCAAAGTTTTTATTTGTAAAACATAGGTGTATACAAAAAATAGGTGTTTGAACTAGAATAGGTACAGATATCTCTATGTTTTGTCGTTAACGGTGTATATCACTGTGATGACTTAGAGGAAGTGAGCTTATTCACTTCCCCTAAGTTATCACAGTGATATTTTTACATAATAGCACCGCAGGTTAAACGAGAACTCACTTCACCTGTTTTCACGGTGAGATTTTTATAGAATCGACCGGCTGCACCCTAATTGCATAACACACTTTAAATCACAATCCAAAGCTTTGCTTCATAATTATAGTTATCTGAAAAGATTATTCCTGCCTGCGGGGTAGTTGCTTAACACACTAACACTTGGACTAGCTTACATTTTGACGGTTCACCAACATTCATTGCGTTATTTAAGTTTTAGTTTTCCAACTTTTAGCAGGGCTCTTTCTTGTTACACGATTTAATATTTATATCGCTAAAATTAATTTTGATGTTTACTTAGTGTACGCTACCAAATATTCATTAATAATAATAAAAAATCAACTCCGTAGGAAGACGAAGCATAAATGGACTCACCCCAGAATTCAGCTACTTGTTTGGCGCCATCACCAGCATCCATCAGTTCCAGACACGCAGGACACGATATTAAGTGTCCCACTGTATCTGGAACAGTACCACATTTACACTACAATGCGGAGTCGTCTATGAATCTCCACCTGAACAGGTTTTTCTTGCTTCGTCCGGAGTCGGTTTAAAGACTTCCAGCAGTGCGATTCTGTAACCATCTCACCGTGAAATCTTAGGTGAAGTGAGCGTGGAGTGACCTGCCAGTCCAAATAAAGCTAGGGATTGACACTACTAACACACACACACACTCCAGTTTCCACAGTGAGATTTTTACAAAATCAACCGGCAGGTTACCCGAGGTAACTTATAAAAATATCGATAAAAATATGTTACAGAATTTTATTTTGGTGGCCAGTCTGTGCTGACCCTTATAATTTTCTGATCATTAACCATGCATCAAGGTTGCCGTTAGACGCATTCACATAAAATGTTCCTGTGTATTTTCTTTTCTTATAGTTATGAAATTATAAGGAAATTATTGTTAAAACAATAAACTTAGTGTTGTGATCCTGATCTAATGTTTTTTTGATGATTTTAATGTGACGTACCTTGTTGACGTATATTGGTCGGTGAAAAATCAAGGTACTTGTAAATATCCCATTACAAATGAGAATGGTGAGACCTATATACATTGCTACTTTATATCTGTAATTGTTGTGGTGTTCAGAATAAGGAGTATTCTATCTATCTACCTATGTATTTGTTTCCGGGCGTGTTTGCACTGCATAACAATAGAGAAATGGTTTCAATATGCAGGTAGTCCGATCGCCGAAACACATATTACGCATACACGTAAAGGCATGGATGGTGTTAGTTACAGCTTTTGCTCGGCTGCCAGTCTGTCAGAGATTACTCCGGTATAGACATGGCGTACGTGTGTAGGTACAGTTAGCAAAAAACTTTACCTACCTTCAGTAAGCAACAAACATCTATAATTTTTTAAACAATGTAGTTTTTCTGAACTATGCAACGGATTTTGATACGGTTTTCCCCATCATTTAGTGAATTTATTCCGGAAGGTATATGTGTTACTCGTTTTATTAAATTCAACTTACATATTATCCTTTTAAAGGAATCTAGTGTTTTACCAAGTCAAACAACAAAACTATGCGAAGCATTATGTCATTGGTCGCTCGCGTATTATATTAGAAAACTTTAAATTACGACTAGAACGTAATTGAACGTTTTCTTAACTTTTCCCACATCGTTTCTAGGGCTGCATGAACGACTATGCAGCCCTAAAAACGCAGTTGGGATAACTTGGATGAATTCACGACAAATTAAACAAGAAAGGCTACGGCGTGGTACCCACATAACTGGCAAAATGTGGGTGTACAGTCACGAGCAAAAGTATGTATACACTCGGCTTTATTCAAAAGCGATTTACTCCTTTATTTTTGAATGAAATTTTATGTTGTTACGAACATAGCATTTTCGAACCCATAGGTTTATGTAATGAATGGAGTATAGCAATGTGTGGTGCCTAACCCTTCGAGGAATATAGGCATGATTTAATGATATGCTACGTAACATTATTTAAATAATTTAAAGACATTTCGAGGTAGAGCAACTTTAGTCGTCGACAGCTAAGTACCTGCATTTTACCATCACTATAAAACCAATATTCCAAAGTTTGGATTAACCCTTTGAATTCTCTGAAACTCGTTTCGCGTTGCACGGTACAGGCCTTCGGCTTCGGTTCAGCTTTCATACGCATCAGTAAACTGATTGAATTGCATCAACAACAATGCCGGGTTACCGGGAACCACAACGGCCGGTGGCAGTGGATGTCTAATATTTTGGGTTTATAATCATGTACATTCTTACTTCCTACTATAATTTTGAAGTAATTTACATGATGATTATTGATCACATTGTAAACAACTTCTAGAATCACTCTTTTTCTTTTTTTCGGCGTTCTACTATCGAAGAGAATAGAGGTGTACACCGCATTGTAACTAACTTTATACTTCTAAAGTACAAACAAAACTGATACTAAGAACAATAAAACTTACACGCAAAATAGCGTGAACTAAAGTGTCAGTGCTACGTGCTAATTCTATTAAACTTACAACGTACCGTGTGCGACAGTTGCCGCGACCGCTCTTCACCACCTCGGGGAAAAGAGACGAGACTATAACGCACAGATTATTCAACTTGCTCGCTCACGGACTATTTCCCCTGTGTGTACGTGCTACGTCACTGCCATATTGTAAAGATGAGTGCAGAATAATCGTCGGATGAAATAAATATGAACATATGCAGCAAAGGAAGTGGATCACTTACTGATCTACGTATTAGTAAAAGAAGATGGCAAAGATACACTGCGAAAAAGAAAGCAGAATTTTGAGGCCGAGGTTATGCAAGAAATGTCCAACTTACGAACTGAAATGAAGAGCTATTTTCAAGCCTTCAGCGAAAAACTAAATGAAATTTCGAACAATCTATGTCAGGAAATGGTTGAGGTTAAAAATGAAATAAAAAACATAGAAAGTGTAACCAATATTCTTATATCTGAGCAGAATGACATTAAGGAAGAATTGAAAAAGCTGAAAAACCAAAACTTTACTTTCCAAGAAGAGGACTCAAAACCGAATTATCTACCGATAATAAAACATCGTGAGACGTAAACAAAAATCAGCCACAGTTCGATTGTGAGTACATGGCCTTAGAAATCCAAGACCACGAAAAACGACAGTATAATGTAATAATTGGAGGTATTGGTGAAGTAGTGATAAAAAGACAACAACGAGGCGTGAATACGATGCAAATCAAGCGCTTAGCATAATTCTGTTTGAATTATACTAAGCGCTTGATTTATAAAGAATGTCCCTCCCTATAAGGTGCATGTGTTAGATTTTATCAGTATATACTAGAAGTATATTATGTATATGTATTTCTTCCACACTCGAATACACTTTCTTCTACTGTTTATTTAATTACTAAAATAAAAGATAATATAGACCAAAACAATTAGCTCTAGGTGTTTTCATTGACATGTAGCGGTATCTACAACGCCACATGCGAACAACGCGTCATACTGACGTCACGCAAATCCTGCATCTCGCAAGCAGAGTTTACCGTGCAATTAGCATAGATACAATTTCCCAATATCAATCATTGGGCAATTGCCCGCCAGACATAACACCCGTCTGGTCGGAGGATCCTCCCTTTTCAATGGAGGTTGAGTGAGCTTTACACCCTGTTCCTCATACCTCCAAACTGGTGACCCCGAACATGAACGTCAGCGCAGCCTTCGTGCAAGTACTTCAGCGTGACGTCATCATCATCACTCCCGCAAGCTTTAGCGGCGAGTCACCCAGCCAGCCAGCATCCGCGGCTTCAACGGGTATCCTGACCACCAGCATGCAGCGACCGCGCATACCTGGTCATCACCCTCAGCCTCATCAGCAACCTCGGCACAGCACACTGCACTTTCGGCCGGTCAACAAGCAGAGCACCCTCTCCTGGTCGACGCAGCAGCCAGCCTCTACCCGGCGCTGTACGACATCCGACGCACTGGAGTATAACGCAGCGCCATCCACCCCGACTCACTGGGGCATCTCCGCAGACAGTTCCGACTCACCGTGAACTATGCGGCAACCAGTTCCGACTCACTGGAACCTCAGCTGGCCTGGCAAGCATCGCAAGATACAAGACTCAGCCAACTATCGACCTCCGGTCTCCGGAGGGGAGTGATGTAGCGGTATCTACAACGCCACATGCGAACAACGCGTCATACTGACGTCACGCAAATCCTGCATCTCGCAAGCAGAGTTTACCGTGCAATTAGCATAGATACAATTTCCCAATATCAATCATTGGGCAATTGCCCGCCAGACATAACACCCGTCTGGTCGGAGGATCCTCCCTTTTCAATGGAGGTTGAGTGAGCTTTACACCCTGTTCCTCATACCTCCAAACTAAAAAAGCATTCGATACTGTTAGCCACTTTATCCTTCTAAAAAAGCTAAAAATCATTGGAATTACTTCCACGGCCTACAAAATGTTTGAGCCTTACTAATCGGCAACAGATCGTCAGACTTGATAAACTTACAATTGCCCCAGCCAATATACAGTGCGGAGTACCTCAGGGATCGGTCTTGTGTCCATTACTTTTCCTCATATATACTAACGACATTAGTACCGCTGGACTGACTAGACATTATGTGTCACTGTATGCAGACGAAACTTGACTTTTTTATTTTGGCAATTACATCACTGAAATTATCTCAGAAGCACAGAAAGATCTTAATGTTTTGAATATATGGCTTAGTCAAAACCTTCTGACTATGAATGTTAATAAAACTGCTTACATAATTTTCGCCGCAAAGAATAAAAAAATACCATCATTTCCAAATCTTACAATAAATAACCAACCGTTACAAAAATCAACGCATGAAAAGTATCTGGGCCTAATTGTAGACAGCAAGTTGACATCCAGAGCGCATATTGACTACGTAAAATCTCGTATAATCCCACTAACCGGAGCCATACGTAACATTGCAAAATGCGTACCCTACAAGCTAAGACATATTATTTACAACACGCTAGTTAAGGCTACATCTGGAATATCTGATCCAAGTAAGGGGACAAGCTGCAAAAACTAATCAACAACACCTACAACGAACACAAAATAAAATCATCAAAGTCCTTTTCAATTACAACTACTATACTCCTACAGAATTACTCTAAAAAAAAACAAAATTATTTAATCTACACCAATTGTTTACACACCACACATGCTTGACAATCCGAAAGATCCTTAAGACCAACATACACACAAATATTTCATTCACACAAAAGACTCTTATGGGTACATATTTGAACATCGAAAATTTAAATATTGATCGTATCATTATAATAATAATAACATAGTAGAGATACTCAATCTCTGCTATGTGGCCGGACGGCTTTAAGTTACATATCTGGGAAATGGAATCGATCTCAAAGGCATATCAGTTAATGCTTTACGCGTTAATTAATGCCTTTGAGATATGTATATATCCCTGTTCTCAATACTGTCAGATGCTACACAGATTGTTTACTGGGTAATGATGGGCACATCCTACCTACAGTAAATCTAGCGAGCTAGACGCAGCTTTCATACGTAGTTTGATTGAAATGCGTCCATAACAATATCGGGTTACCGAGTTCCATGCCAGTGGCGTTTCAAGTACAAAGGACGGTTTACTGAGTAATGGTGGGCAAATCCACCTCTAGTAAATCTAGCGAGTTAGACGCCATACAGGGTGTAGAGAACCAGAAAATATTTGATGTGATAATTATAATAATGATGAACATGACTTTATTATAAGTATACAACTCAGCCTATTGCAGTCCACTGCTGTACATATGCCTCTCCCAGACTGCGCCACAACACCCTGTCCTCCGCCTTCCACGTCCAGTCTACCCCATCCACCTTCTGTCCTATAGCTGGGTGCGGCCTACGTCCAGGCGTCTCGAACGTATGTGTGCTATAATATAAGCAATTTTAGTTATGCTCTTAGTGGTTTGAGAAAAATTAAGAAAATGGGGAGAGTGTCAAATGAGACAACTATTTTGGCATTCCACGCGTGTTCACTCACGTTTTTTTTTCCATTTCCTAGACAAAAGTGAAAATCAAGACATACAAAAATAACGTACGCTATTCGTTATTTTTGTATGTTTTGATTGTGACTGCCTCGTTGGTCTCGTGGTTGCAAACGCCACTGCTGAGCGTGGGGTTCTGGGTTCGATTCCCGGGTCGGGCAAAGTGTTATTGGGTTTTTCCATTACGAATTTCTTAGTGTGAGGCCGGAGTTTGGAAGTTGACGGTTTGATACGCCCGTGCATCGGAAAGCACTTTAAGCCGTTGCTCCAGCGCTTGATCTCTCCCCGGTCGTGTCGGATTGCCGTCTCGTAGGTTTACGAGAGTAAAGGAACAGAGAGTGCGTCTGTTTACGCACACACTTGTGCGCTCTAATATCTCCTACATACCTGGCTTATCTCCGTTGAGTTTGGCCACCGTTACCGAAATCGGTCGGGAGGCTTTTATTTTGTATTGTCATTTTTGTACATAGAGGTGACGTTAGTTGATTCGTGTTTCTAAAATATGTTGTTTATTTTGCGACAAGCTTTCATAATAAATCAATAAAATACACGTATTTTAGAAGTTATGCATTCAATTTAACTTTGGGATGCTTAACGTCGTTACTGTTCTCGCAACGGAAAAAGGGCTTTGCGTCATTGAGTTAACAGTGAAACTTATCAGACAGGACAGCCCAGCCCAGTTAAAACCCGATTCGTTGAAATAATCATTATCAAAGCCAGATCAGATTAATGCTGCAGGTTGTTTTCAATGAATTGTGTGAATATAATACAGTGGGATTCACATACTTGCACTCTATTTTTAATACAGTAGATTTTCTACGAAGTCAATTATAGGATTGTCATTTGATTGATTAGCCCATGCCAAGTGCAGATCTTCCAGGTGTTTTAAATAAAACCAGAAAAAAAGGTGAAAAATTAAGGGCGCCTAAGTGGAGGTATATTATTATAACGTTCACATTTTATTTACAGTAGCAAAGAGGAGGAGTGCGGTGTGTACATTCACCTTTCGCTACATATTTTCCAATTTTTATCATGGGTGTCGTTTTAATGGTTTTCGAGGGTGCTAAAGGTAAGTTAGGTCAAAATGAAAATCTGAATGAACTCTACTCCAATATACCTTCAAATAGACTTTTCACAACTCCTCCGTCAAGAATAACTATTAATTAACTAAAGGTACATTCAGGTCCTCCATTTATTATAAGCCCTGTACTGTATATGTCACTGAGGGTGTTAATTATTTCGATAGTAGCTGATATTCAGCCTACTATGGGGTGGTCTCCACCCCGTGGGGTGTTCAGCCACCCCAGCCGAAGTCACGCGACGAGGTGTGGTGGTTATGACTGGTTATGCATGTTGGATATAGGAAGTTGATCGTCCTTTACATAAAAAATACCTATAAATAATATTACATTTTAATTATTGAGTCTTACAGTTGGTTTAGTTCAGCTCGTGCAATCATCTTCTTCGGAGTCTGCCACGAAGCTTTCTGGCTGTGACAAGGTTCCACATAGTGGTTCACAGCTTATGTTGTGGGCATGAGGCAGACGTGGCCAGTCCCTTCAACTTTGCGGCTTTTTGGACAGCGTCAATGATCTGTGTTTTGGAGTAGTAGCTGTTATTATTGAATCTGCTCTTCATCTCGATCTCGCTTGGTGGAAACGATGGTTGGATGGTGTGGTCTTTTCTAAGGAATGTAGGTATACGGAATACGCGTGGAATTGTTAATTTGGTCGTGAAGTGTGTGAAATGATGTTGACCAACGTTTTCTCACTGATTTGGTATCTCTTGGCCTTTGAACCTTTCTACTCTGAAAGTCACGTTGTACACCGGTGACAGTTACAAGATGGCGTTTGCGTATGGGAGTTTAGACTAAACGAACGTAGAATCAGAACCAAAAGCAAGAGCATTCTTTTCTTGATATTTTATTATGCATAATCAGCCTATAATGTTCCCACTGCTGGGACATGGGTCTTCTCTCTGTGAGAGGGAGTGGGCCGTAATCAACCACGCTGGCCCAGTTCAGGTTGGTAGACGTCACATGTCTTCGATTTTTTGGTTCTAGGACATGCCAGTTTCCTCACGATGTTTTCTTTCACCGTATTGAGAGCAGTGGTGATGAAATTATTTACGCATAGTAAAGCGCCTGGCGGGGTTCGAACCCATGACCTACAACTCGTAAGTCGGGAACGTTACCACTGGCCCACCACTGCTCTTTTTATTATGAATACACTTATTTTACCTCTGATTTTGCATCACTGTTCAAATAACAGTGATCTTTATTTACATTACCGTAAGGTTGTTGTTGAGTTATTGTTGTCAGAGGTAAATTAACTGTGATAGGACTGTGCAGCAACGAAACAATGTTCAGTCTCTGTCTACATAACAATAATTTAGTAGAGTGGGGATAGAATGTGCATTCGCTATTTTTTTTAAACCGAACTCGTTGCAAAAGTCTTTAAAACATTGCTCAGGCGCAGCGGGGTTATATTACGCTAGTAAGTTGCGCGCAGCCAAGAATCGTTATCAATGCTATACGTACCCTGTTAGAACCTACGCGAATAAGCAGCTAGGTCCTGTATTTTGATTACTAGTAGGCTGAATTCTGGTTTTTGATAACTGGTATCAAGTAAATACATATTATTGTTATATTATTGTATGTAGTATGTAAGATGTCTTAGTCAACTCATACAACTAATGAGTTGTATTAGTATCAAATAACGGGTGATTTTTTAAGAGGTATAGGATTTGATTTTCAAAAAAAACACAAAAAATTTGAAAAATTTGATAAAATATTTATTGTAATCGATAGAACGATCAATATAATTTAATGTTTGAAGATGATTTCATGCAAATGCTGGCCGCGGCTCCGGTTTAGATGGCCCATTCGCAAGGCCCAATTTCGGCACACTCTCTCCAACATATCAGCCGGTATATCACGAATAAATGCTTCAATATTGGCTCCCAGTGCGTCAATTATTGCTGGTTTATCCCTGTAGACATGAGCCTTAACATGGCCCCACAAGAAATAGTCCAAAGGCGTTAGATCACACGATCTAGGCGGCCAATTGACGGGCCCAAAACGTGAGATAAACTGTTCACCGAAGGCGGCTCTCAATTGGGCCATTGTTTTTTGCCCAAAATGGAAGAATTGGACATGCCTGACATGTGGTTTCAACAAGACGGTGCCACATGCCACACGGCACGCGAAACAATGGCCCAATTGAGAGCCGCCTTCGGTGAACAGTTTATCTCACGTTTTGGGCCCGTCAATTGGCCGCCTAGATCGTGTGATCTAACGCCTTTGGACTATTTCTTGTGGGGCCATGTTAAGGCTCATGTCTACAGGGATAAACCAGCAACGATTGACGCACTGGGAGCCAATATTGAAGCATTTATTCGTGATATACCGGCTGATATGTTGGAGAGAGTGTGCCGAAATTGGGCCTTGCGAATGGGCCATCTAAACCGGAGCCGCGGCCAGCATTTGCATGAAATCATCTTCAAACATTAAATTATATTGATCGTTCTATCGATTCCAATAAAGATTTCATCAAATTTTTCAAATTTTTTGTGTTTTTTTTTGAAAATCAAATCCTATACCTCTTAAAAAATCACCCGTTATATGTATACCGAATAGGCTGTCAAACTATGTTTGTGTGTATATTGCAGGTGTTTACATAAGACGGTAAAATTAAACACATTTTTGGGCCCATTATCTATTTATTTACTTATATGTTATTTTCATTCTACTGATTATACGAGTATTCCATTCTAAACATTTATTTATTAATATCTATTTATTTACTTATATGTTATTTTCATTCTACTGATTATACGAGTATTCCATTCTAAACATTTCTTTATTAATAAAAACATAGATATATAGTCTGTTGTTTTTTTTAGAAAAAATTTTATATTCTCCTACATAATTATATTCTGTAAAAATACATGTCATTTGAAACAGGTACAACGAACTTATGAGTGTTTATTCTCCAAACGTCACTTCAAAGTTCGAAAGGTGTAGAGGAGAGTATCCTTATGTTTATGTTTAAAATAATAATTATGTTCTCTTTCGATATTTATGCGTGTGCATTGAAAAATATCACCCAAAAGCCTGGTCATTGTACACTGTTCATTACATCAACTTCCTCTTAGATACGCACTGCCAAAACCATTATTAAAGCATTAATAATAACAATGCAACGTTTAAAACGCACTACGAACGGACCCCGGTCATATTAAATGAACCAGTTCGTTAAAAATATTCGTGTGTTGCTTATTTGTTGTAATACGAGGGCTCGTTGTATGTCACCAAATTTGCAACACAACTTGTTGCATGTTACGTGTGTCAGAGCAGGCACATGTAGCGCGCATTGTAATGCATTTTAAGTTGCCTTGCTCTTCGCTAAATAATAATAGGTCCTAGAAATCGCTATGCAGCATCCCTAATTCTATCGATACAAAAATACGCACATGTCACAACTTATCAAAGCTATCTAATTGTGCTTCTAGTAAGCAACGTGCACCCGTTTTTTTTGTGTTTTTCTATTTGTTTGGTGTTTTAGTTGCTCACTATAATTTTCTCACATTTAAATAGCTGAGGCTAGTCGAAACATGTATTATAGTACCTACATCGATTCTCAATCCGCAAAAATTGTACATAAATATTTGTGTATATTTTATAAACTTCAGAACATTATTAGCTGAGCGAACTGTACGGTTTTTTAATAGCTTTTTCTTTGTTTCCAAGCTAAAAGTACATTTTTTCTTCTTTTCTTTTTTTGTTATTTTATAATTTTGTTTTGTTTATATATTTTTTTTTTATGTTACGAACTGTTCGCTCAGCTACATTTCAACAACAAATTGTAACAATGAGAAAATATTGATGGACAAGATGTAAAGTACCCCACAGTGCGAATTTTGCAGGGTTGCTGTGATCGATACACATTACCCAATTGTACATTTACTGCGGTGAAAGGGTAGAGTTATGTTATGTATCGATAACGGTCAACGTGCAAAACTCGTACAAAGGTACAGAACCTTTATGTTTTATAAACATATGTACATCCGAGAGACATGAAGATGAATCGCAGCTAAACCGTTATTCAAACTGTAGCCATCTATTCTTTTCTACCCTGAAACCGATAACAATTTGGCCACCAATTACTTTTTTTTTGAGATTTATTTTGTGTTTTATGTTTTTTTTATTGATAATTTCCTTTGTTTTTTATTTTTTTTTGTAGTTATTGTTTTTTTTTGTCAATCCTTCTCAGTTTGTTCAACAAATTGGCTGCGATTAATCTTATCTCACAATTTGCGTAAATCTTGTACTCAACATTCCATTAGCCTACTTAGCACCCATCAAACTCATGTATTCTCACTAGAAGTGCCTTAATAGTAATACTGCTACGACAACAACATTAAGAGATAAAACTTCTTATTTTCTAGAAACGATTATATATTATTTTTCTACGTTTAAATGGATAAGAGATAAAACTTCTTATTTTCTAGAAACGATTATATATTATTTTTCTACGTTTAAATGGATAAGAGATAAAACTTCTTATTTTCTAGAAACGATTATATATTATTTTTCTACGTTTAAATGGATAAGAGATAAAACTTCTTATTTTCTAGAAACGATTATATATTATTTTTCTACGTTTAAATGGATAAGAGATAAAACTTCTTATTTTCTAGAAACGATTATATATTATTTTTCTACGTTTAAATGGATTTAGAAAACTCCTAGGTTTTTTTTCTATGGTCGATACTATGGAAAGCAGTTAACTATTTTTTTCTTTTGTAATTGCGGATGTACTAAATATTATAACTAAATACACAATTATGTCTATCCCAGCACAGCCATACGATGAAAACCGATATTCCGATTTGAACAATTTATATTAAAATATTACATAAACTAATTTAATTTAGAATTGCTACGCCTCATTTACCTTTCGCTGGTGCAAAATTCAAAAACAAACTAAAACGTTTAAATATATTAACATATTATGTTGTTGTTGTATGTTATTGTTGTTTATGTATATTTTCAGTTTAAGAAGACCTTGAGTTGTATACGGTTTCCGTACCTTGACAGGACACATTATAGTGGTAATGTTTAACTCGATTTGTCACCGTGCGTACTTGGGAGCTTTTGATCCTTAGAGCTAATGGCTCAAAGGTTAGGAAATGAGAAAAACTAAAATACTTTTCCCAAAACGCATGAATTACATTAGGCAGGAGTTGTTAGAATAGCTAGCTGTAAAGTATGAAATAAAAATGTTTTCAATCCAGATGTCAATAAATAAGTGATCACTGAAATCTGATGGGTTTGTAAAGTTGGTCTATTTTGCTGGTGTTTGATAGCTAGTTCTGTTTGGGCGATTTTCCAACTTTGATCCGACATCGAGCAACGTCATCGAGTTGTCGGAGTTCTAGTAGAGAATCGCCACTGTTAATATGACGGTAACTGTTCTATTTTACTACACTACGCTCACTAGATGAGCAGCTAAGCTAATCTACATTCGCTACGGCTAATTAATAAGGTCTTATACATAATTTTTTTTTCATAAATCCTACTTCTACACTTAAATTGATTTGATTAAATGCGGGCCCAGATTTTTTAAACTTTTTTTTATAAAAATGGCTCCTGTGCCGATCTATTATAGTGATTTGATTAATATGAGATCTTAATTATTAAACAAATCACTAATGAATAAACCATTAAATCTAGGTTACTTCGTTACGTTACTTACTTCGTTACATTAAGAATATTTAGATGGATCTACTATCCATTCCTAGTCATTAGATTGGATATACCTAATATAATATGTTTAATTTGAAACAGGAATCTATCATATAGTAAATTGGTTATACAATTTTAAATTATAATATCATATTTTTTTTCGAAATAAATACAATGTTGCATTATCCAGGTTATATAATATTATGTGAATCCTCTTTCGCCCTCATGAAATATGTAAAAATATCAATTGGCAGAGGGAAAACGATTGTCGAATTCTTCTCTGCTGAAATGGTGTTCAGCGTCTGCAAGAATAGCCTAGTGTTAGTAAAGTACACTGTGTATTCTATCTATTCAATTCTACTTCTTTGTTTGACTTTCAAATGTGCCTCAATGGTCTACTATGTAATTGAAATAAAATAATTTGACTTTGACTGTGTCTATACCAGCTACACTCAACCCGCGGCCCGCTGAGCCTTTATGATTGATGGGCCCATCTGGAGTTACAAATTTGGGCTTTAAAATAACCTTCTATTATAAAGATTACAAGATCATGTATTGTATAGCTAGATTTATTGTGACCACCTTTTCTTTTTTACACGACTGCCCAAAAAGGAGTGTAATGTATTCAGGGTTGATGTATTATATGTTTGTATGTATGTATGTGAGTTTCTTTATTCCACCATAACTTTTAAATGCTTGAACAAATTAGGATGTATGGGGTATCGTTAGAATCCTTACATAATCCCGAGTGACACAGGCAATATTTCTTTTTGAAAAAAATCAATATGGTGGCAGTATGGCTCCATTTTGAAAAGTGAAAAAAAAATCGTTCAATTATTACAATATGGGTATCAAATTGAAGGCCATAATGAGCACATTCCAAATATATTTAATTTATGGGCACCAGTTTTACCAGTGTCACTATGTAATGTATAAAATAGAAATAAATAAGTCATTGCAGTCGGGGGACCTCTTAAAAAGTGTTCCACAGAATGGTCCCCCGACTGCAATGACTTATTTATTTCTATTTTATTCATCTGTTTAGTCAGGGAATACAACTTGTTTTTTACTTTTTAGTTCGTTTTTTGGCAGGGTAGTCGTGTTTTTATTTTTTTTAATTATATATAATTTTATTTTAAAAATTTTTTTCATTAAAGTAAATACATTAATTTTGAATTACGTTTTTTATCAACAACTAATTTTTGCTTGCGGCCCACGACAACGTGAGTGAAAAATGTTTGTGGCCCCTATAAAATGAAGGTTGAGTATGGCTGGTCTACACCAACGACAGTTAAACTATAAGTTTAACAACATCTATCTATAAGTCGATGAAATGTAAAACCAATTAATTTGGAACATAACACTCTCTGTGTTTTGTTCCAAATTAATAATTTCGTAATTTCTCACAAAAAAGAAAAACGAGCTAAAAATATTATAATAAAACATTGAGACTGGCAGCTGTGCCAAACAGATTCAGTTAAACTCACTCTCATTTGATATACGCCTTAGGTCACTCTTCGTTTCAATCAACGAAGAGCGATGGTATTACAAAAAAAAATTTTTTTTTTAAATTAAAAATATAATCATTGAATGTAGAAACTGGAGCTGTCTATAAAACGGAACAGTACCTGAAGGTAACGTAGCTGTAATGCCGCTGGGCTGTCGCTGATGATCTCGGAGGCCTCTCGTAGGGCGCGGGAGGCTTTTTGTTCGCCCTCCGCAGCAATCACTTTGGCACGGGCCTCTCTGGCAGCCTCGGCTTCTGCCGCCATTGCCCTCTGGAGCTGGACCGGTAGCCTCACATCTTTTCTGTTAAGGAAGACATGTTTGAGTATCTGACCGTGCAAGCTTTGGAAACATTTGACTATTTTTTTTTCGTTTTCTCGAGCGATTTTCATTCTTATATTTTTGGAATTCTATACGTAGATAAGTGTTCTTGAGTAGAACAAAACAGTTATATTTGCTATATAAGTTTAGATATCTAGTTTAAAGGTTTTTTAAAGGCAACTGCGTTTATCTTTATGTCTATATCGAAACAAAGGAATTTTCCATGTTACGGATTATTTAAAAAATTGTTGTAATAATTTCTGACCGAAAACATTTTTAATTCACGAAGCAAAATCAGAAGTAAGTATGTGATTTTGAACGTATTGAATAGTAAATCTTCGTGCAAATTGTCTCCATACATTTCCTGTAGCTACGAGTACAACGGTTAAGGCCCTTACTGCCTCACAAAAATCCACCGTGTAAATCAAATGATGTGAGTTTTATCGATTACCATCATTATCGGTTATTATCATGTACCCTATTCGACTTATCTTCCCGAAGATGACAGCTCAGCTACCTATACCAAAAAAAGTCCTCAAAAGAAACTCACATTTCAACGCGTTCCACCTTGATACCCCAGGCTTCAGTGGCCTCATCCAAGGACAGCTGCATGGTTCCAGAAATCGTCTCCCGTTCGCTTAGGATCTCGTGTAAAGGCCGGGTTCCCATAGTATTACGGAGGGTAGTCTGAGCTAGTAGTCTGGTAGAGTGATGAGCGTTTTCAACGTTGGCGATAGAGATGGTTGCATTGTGGACCCTGTAGTAAACCACAGCGTCCACTGACACGGTAACGGAATCTTTTGTTAATACCTGTAACAATTTTCTTGGATAGTGACGTGGGCTTGGAGTGAAAATGTGCTTTTTATAAGCAAAAATAATAAAATAGTTTTTATTTTTGTTTCACTGGTTTTTCTCTTCCTTCCTCGTGGTCAAACAAACTGATTTGACCACGAGGAATTCTGTTCTGGATAGTCAAACTACTTAGTTTAACGAAAAATATCCACCCCTCCCATTCCTTGGCAAAGACCTTCCCCCCCTTCCTTCCAGGTCTCTTGAGGTGCTTTCTCTCAACAATTCATGAGGATTTATTAATTAAATAATTTTAAATACTTTAAAAATGACGACTGTCTAACAAAAAATATTTCCACATACATAATTGGAGTGTGTTTAAATACAAACAGTACCTCTTGCGGTGGGATGTCGTAGGTGCGGGTACGCAGGTCTACACGAGCGTAGTTGTCAATACAAGGCAAAATGAAGAAAATTCCTAAAACAATACAATAACAGTCACAAACCAACAACCACACAGAGAAATCGTCAAAAAAGTCCAAGTTGAACCAGCGGGGTAGTTGCGTAACTCAATATCAGTAACAATGGCTTCCAATTTGACAGTTCAATAGCATTAATTGCGTTATTTACGGTGTGCAAACCAATTTTTCGACCATATGAATGTTTTAATTACCATAACCCTTCAAACTGATTCAGATTGAGATTCATAGTGCGTTAAGCAAATAAGGGTGCTGCTTTGAAAAAAAATGTAATACTTGACTGCTACAAGGATATTTTTTGCGCTGGAATGTCATTGTTATGGGGACACTGTTGGTTTTAATCAGCCTATAATGTTCCCAATGCTGGGACACAGGCCTCCTCTATGTGAGAGGGAGCGGGCTATAATCCACCATACGGTACAGTGCGGGTTGGTATCTTCTAATTTTTGGTTCTAGGACATGCCGGTTTCCTTATGATGTTTTCCTTCACCGTTCTGAGAGCAGTGGTGATGAAGTATTAGCATAAAAACAATGTAGTAACACGTACAGCCCTTGCCTTGCCTTTGCGCACTGAAAGTAAAAAGCCCTATACCGAAAACTAAAAAAAAAAATAAACGTTTATTTTGAACATTTTTAGGTGAGGGTAGACATTACTCCTTTGCTCGATCGATACCCTGTTCTATTGCCCATTTAATTCAGAGCCTAGATCCTCAATTCCTGTTTTGTATATTTCAGGGAATGCCAAGGGATATTTCTTTTTTGGGGAAAAAATAAATAAGGAAGGGTGGGCTGCTAATCTCTTCGGACGAAGCCATCGTATAATTTTGATCAAACTTCACGCACAGGTAAGTTCGTCATAAATTATACTCAGCTTCGTCCTCGAGATTAGCATAAACACCATGTAGAATGTGAGTGCTACTGAAATATCAATGAAACACTTTTGTGTAACAAGGCAACCAATTTTAATCATTAGGTAGGTATGAGTTTAAATCATAAATGATGATTATTTAAAATAAAGTAATATTCATTCATTTAAGACAGTGATTCATCAAAATTAATACTTCTGATTACAGTAGAATTTTAATAAGCCCAGTTAAAATGAACTTAACTAACCTAAACGCCTATGTCCAACAGTGGACGTATTTTGGTTAAAGTGATCAGTAACATACATAAATACCTACTATACTAAATATCATGAAACTTTATAATAATTACTTAATTGTTATTACAATTGTTTATGATCTTGCAAATAAAATCATCTTCCTCTGTAATTTGTACATTTCTATTCTAGAATTTCATAAAAACCTGAGACGACGTTTTTTTAATTGTTTCTAAGTTATTTCCTAATTTGTGGGCTTTAGATTGGCAGCATATCGGGTGCTGTGAGCTGTAAAAATATATATATCTAGAGCACACTCTCTTAGTGTAGTCCTAACCCACCGACTCAATGTTTATGGCGAAACTAATCTATGCGGTTTTCTTACACCGATAAATAGGATTACCACGAAGTGAACTAGTCAAATCTACATAAGTTAAAAGGGTCAGTACTGGACAGATTTCAGGTTTTTCGCGGAAAAATCGTTGAATAAGATTTAGTTGCACGGTTCCTATCCTTGATGTTTTTATAATATCAGGTATTTTAATAGTGATCTTATCAGCATGAATTTGAATGTTATTTGTGTAAATTTTTGCTAAAGTTTGCATGCGGTGTGCAGTAACCAAGGACAATAAAGTGACTAATTTACGTGAAAGATTATCTAAGCCCAAGTTATCGTTAGGATACCAAGAGGACAAGATGTTTAGGACTTTAGACGTATCCCAAGCTGTGTTATACTTGGGTAAGGATGGTCGAAGTCTAAAGACACCTTTTAAGAAGCGTTTTACAAACTCAACCTCAAATAATTTATTTCAATTAAACCATTTACAGGCACTTTTGAATTGTCAAAATTAAATAGTCGGTCAGTTAGTCAGAAAGTTGAAGCGAGTCGCCCATTCCAAAAACGTAGATCTCTATGGAGAAGAACGGGCTAGAATCTTCACGGACACTCTTTTAAATCAAAATATTATTACAAAATCCTGGGTACATTATTCTTATTGCTTCTATTATCTATTATCTTATCTTATATTCTATTATCTTATTGCTACTATTCTATCTTCTTCTAAGAGATTTCTTTAAAGATATTGGTATTCTCACGGTTGCATCACAATTCATCCTTGCCAACATTTTATATATTAGGCAAAATTTACACTTGTACACTAAAAATAGTGATATTCACAGTGTTAACACTAGAAATAAGGACAAACTACGTGCCCCCTTTCACCGGCTTCATAAGGTTCATAACTCATTTGTTGGGCTTGGTATAACCTTTTATAACAAGATACCCTCTTCTTTTCTAGACTTGCCTTTTAATGCGTTTAAAGCTCAACTAAAATCCAACCTTTGTTCAAAGGCATACTATTCCATCAACGACTACTTAGACGATAAGAATAGTTGGTCACCCTAGTTTAACGCAAGACAATGTTTATGTTCCTTCTCCAGAATTAGCTTACTGCCAGGTCTTAGAACCCAGCAATGCATAAATGTGTAAGCTGTCACGCCCTTTATGCCTGGAGGCTTTTATTTGGCTAGTAAGTTTTTTTATTTACATTTTAATTAATTATTTTTTAGCTTGAGTACGTATAGTTTTTATTATATTTGTTGGTATATTGGCGTGGCTAGCTGACATATTATGGCAAATAATTAAATTTTATGTTCTGGCTTTGTAATGTTAATTACCGAACATAAGCACCTAGTATTGTATAGAAGCAAGTATTTTTTTTAAATTGAACAGACAGCTGTGCTGCTGGGGAGTTTGTTGCGCCACTTCTTCTTCCCAGCGATAGCACTAGGAAGTGGTGAAGGGCGGGCGTTTTTGGGGGACTGTCTTTTGTAATTTTGACGTTCAAAAAGTGCTGATTCTCAGCCTAATTTGAATAAATGACTTTTGATTTTGATTTATATGTGAGAACAATATAAAAAAGAAACTATTTAAAATATAACATTTAAAATAAGCCCTGGCAGTTAAGAGATGACCAGTCTCAACCAACGGCGCCCGTTCACGAAACATGACGCGTGGATCAGCACCACCAAGCTCAACCATTTTGTAGGGCACCGAATGATCCAACACACGTGCCACCATCAGTGAGACATATTAAGCATAGTACAAAACTATAGTTTGCTATTTTCTTAAGAGATAAGAAAAAAAAAAATACTACCAATCAGGAAGAGGTATTTAATATTGAAGAATTAAAAATTTATCTTGATTGAATGAAATAAACATTAAGTTCGTAATGTCATAAACACTAAAAAAAAGGGGAAGCATCTCCTCCAAAATATTAAAATTGTGATCAACTAGTGAGCCCAAGTGCCTGTGGAGCAGGACCAGCATTAAGCCAAGCATTTTTATCTACGATATACTTATCCAACTTATAATATGCTTGTCTACATAGTGTGCGTTTAATGCATGTTTTAAATTTCTTCTCATTTAGTTGAAGAATATCGAGTGGTATTTTATTATAACATTTTACACAGTACCCCGTAAAAGAAGTTTTTACTTTAGACATTCTGAAGCGCGGTTGATCTAGTCTGTTCCTATTCCTAGGAGGAGATTTTTAAGGCCAAGAAACGGTGTATTAGATCGATGTCAAACCTTAAAAGCACAGACACCTGTGAACCTGTGTTTCAGTCTCTGAGGATACTGACTTTTCCATGTTTGTACATATGGGGGGTGGCAATTTTTGTAAAAAAGATTCTTCGTCGTAGTATCGACATCGGGGAGAGGGTGTGTCCTCTGTAATGTGCAGGTGTCTTTTGTTATAAGAAGATAGTCAATCGTCATTGTTATTCAAATGAACCGGAGTAATGGATAACTAATTTAAAACAATAAGATAAGCACACGCAGCTGTGGGCCGATGTATCTTTATACATAGATATATACCGCGTGCGGCTTAGTATCTGTGGTGAAGTGACAATATCCCAAAGACTGCCCGCATCATCCATGTAGCTTCACGTATACTAACAAGGTAATAGTTCTTAAAACTGATCGCAATATTAGCCTTGCACGTGATATAAAGCAAAAGAAGTTACTTATAACGTTTATGATATACATGTCCGAAGTGTTAACCCCAAAAATTAACCGCAATGACTTATGACAACGTTAAAACGTTGGGTGTGGTTATGCACATTAATAAAACGATTTTACGTAATATTACACTAGACTAACCTCTGGTATTTGACGTCGATCATGTCTCACGTTGAAGTTCCTTCTCCCATTTATTAATTTTTTTTGTGATATATTCGTAATCATGTTTAATTTTTCTTTTCCCTATGACACTTTTTAAACTACATATAACAACACTGAGAATAATTATTTAAAAATGATGTGCGCTCCGGCAGAGCACTGAACTGTGAATGAGCAATAGAGCAGGGTATCGAGCAAAGGAGTTATGTCTACCCTCACCTAAAAATGTTCAAAATAAACGCTTATTTTTTTTTTTAGTTTTGGGAATAGGGCTTTTTACTGTACGTGTTAACACATTGTGTTTATGCTGATCTCGAGGACGAAGCTGAGTATAATTTATAAAGTTTAATTGGTATTGGATAGTTTAAAAATATATTTTATATGTCATTCCAAAAGTATTTGTAATTTTTATTTTCTTTTGTATAACTTACAAGTACGCTAATTAACAGAGCCGTGCTTTCACATAATTAGGTACTATGTGAGATCTATAATTAATAATCATGCCAAGTACTGTGGGTTAATGTTGTATATGTATTTAATCGATAAGCCAAAATAGCCTTGTATAGCTATACATGTTAAATCACAATGTACTTACCCGGTCCTTTCGCACCTCCAGATAGTAGCCGGCCTAAACGGAAAATAACAGCCCTTTCGTACTCTTGTACTACCTTCAAACAAAAGAAAATATACATTATAATTCGGTTCTACAAGGCAACTATCGGTTTTGGACCAATATACTTTATTGTATATGTAGCGGTATCTACAACGCCACATGCGAACAACGCGTCATACTGACGTCACGCAAATCCTGAATCACGCAAGCAGAGTTTACCGCGCTTCCCAAAATCAATCATTGGACAGTTGCCCGCCAGACACAACACCCGTCTGGTCGGAGGATCCCCCCTTTTCTATAGAGTATGAGTGAACTTTACACCCTGTTCCTCATACCTCTATATATACGTAGTAGCACTTCGCCAGCTAAACAAAATAATCATGATGAACCCAATATGCAAAGAACTAGGTAGGTAATAAAAAAATCGCCGATGTTATATCACCACCAAATGTTGGCCATTCATCATAATTTTACAAATATAATCGGGTATTATATTTGTAAAATTAGTCTTGTGTAACGTGGCAACACTACCAAGCAGTAGGCGTGGCCATCGATCGCGTCATCGAGTCTCGGGAGATGGCGAGTGTATAAAACGAGCTGCGCGAGAACATTCTGCCCTTTTTACCTGGACGGTCGGAGCGTACGGTTGTGCTAGGATTTAGGAACTATTTCTGACATTTCTCATTGTGCTTGCAATCATAGACTATTCTAAATCTTGTAATTATTTGATTATTGAAATATATGTGTTGTTTTCGTGTTGTGTATCATATTTTTATTTAATTTCACTTCTGATAGATAATATCAGAAGTGGGATAGTGCCTCATTTTGCCTACCCGCTTTTGTTATTCCTGATCGACATTTTATTGAGAAAATAAGTGTCTTGTTGATCTTATAATCATTTTATAGTAGTTTTCATTTTTCATCAAGTGTTTAGTTTAGTGAAGTCGAACAATGTCCGAACAAAAATCTCGCTCTCGTAAACGCAAGCGTGATTCGAGCAAGGATGCGCTGGATGCTATCCTTGCCAGATTAAATACACTTGAGGAACGTTTTGCTACGCCGCCGCCGTCCAGGTTTCCTTTACAGGTTCCGTCGACATCGCCGCAACCGGTCCTACCCGCATTAGCAAATAGTGCAAACACCGGCGATGTGCGCGATGACGACTCGACAATGGATCACGTACCACCCTCAATATCTCGGGAAAGTACCTCAATCGGCGGAGATGTAACTGGCAGAATCGTAGAGGCTATCACTTCATTGGTTAAAGTAAGGTCTAATAATTATTTTATTTCTAACTTTGACCCACATGTTCACAATATAGACGTTTGGTGCGAGGAAGTAGATAGGGCTAAAGAAATTAACGGATGGGACGATAACGAGTGTTTGTCGCGAATTGGAAACTGTTTAAAGGGAGACGCGCGTGTATGGTTGAACGAGTGGTCTAGCACCGATCGTTCATGGACTTCATTTAAAAGGGAATTTAAATCATTGTGTCCGCGAACCGTCGATATTGCGACCATTCTTTACGAAGTGATGACCAAAGATTCCAAAAGTTATGCTACTTACGCCGAATATGCTAGGCGTTCGTTATTGAGGTTGGGACTGGTTAAGGGATTGTCTGACGAGTTAATCGTTGCCATAGTGTTAAGGGGCATTACTGATCCTCATATTAAGGCCGCAGCCACTAATGCTAAATTACAATCCGGTGATCTAGTACAATTCCTGTCAATGTATGTTAAACCAAAAAATGATTTTCGGTCTACCCGCGATATTTCTCGTGTATCACGTCCTGATTCTAGTTCTCCCACCGTCCGACATAATGAAAATAAGAGAGGGATTAGCAATTTAAAATGTCATTTTTGCGGAAAGATTGGACACAAACGTATAGACTGTAACAGTGCTAAGAGAGTGCGGTCTAACAACGGATCGGAGTCAAAACCGTCTGAAACACAGACACCGTCGCCTTCAACGAAAACATGTTCATTTTGTAAAAAAATTGGTCACGTAGTCCATGATTGTTTCGCGAAACAGCGTTCCGAATCAACCAAACTTAACTCGCATAGTGTAAATTTTTGTAGAAAATCGGATGATAGTGCCTCAAAATCAACAACAGATGTTACAAGCGCTGTAATCGAAGGGGTACCGGTAGATGTGTTAGTAGATAGTGGTTCTTGTATATCACTCGTATCAAAGTCGTTGTTGAAATATTTTGAGGTTAACCAGAAACCGACCTATCGTGTATTACGGGGTATAGGAAGTCAGCTAGTCGAATGTACTTCATATGTGACGCTAATTATTGAACTACCCCACATGTCTATCGAAGCTGATCTTTACGTAGTCCCACATAGTTGCATTAGCACACCGGTTATAATAGGTACCGATATATTGAATCGCGCGGGTGTCACGTACATCCGAAGGAATGGTGTTCAACTGTTAACACGTTCAGAAATGCCTGTACCTGTGAACAATATCACCGATAATAGTAGAGTGAACACGCCTCTTAGAGGTGAAGAAAAGGAATTACTTTTGTCGGTTATACGTGATTTTTCGAATTACTTTATATCGGGCACGGCTACGTCTACAGTTACGTCAGGTAGCATGAAAATAGAAGTTTCCAATACTGAACCAGTGTGTTACAGACCGTATAAATTGGCGTATAATGAGATACTTCGCGTTCGCAATATCATTAAGGATCTAATGAGCAAGGGCATTATACGGGAGTCTGAATCTCCATACGCGAGCCCCGTGATATTAGTAAAAAAAAAAGACGGCACAGATCGAATGTGCGTGGATTATAGGGTCTTGAATTCACGTACTGTTAAAAATAAGTTTCCTTTGCCCCTCATAGAGGATCACATTGATAGGTTAGGATCAAGTAAATTTTTCACGAGTTTAGATATGGCAACAGGATTTCACCAAGTTCGTATGGAGGAAGATTCAATCGCCAAAACTGCGTTCGTAACCCCAGAAGGTCACTTTGAATATTTAAAGATGCCATACGGTCTTACCAATGCACCAGTTGTATATCAGAAAATCATTTCAAAAACTCTCAAGCCGCATATTGATTCGGGAAAGGTTCTAGTATATATCGATGACGTACTGCTAATGTCAAACACGGTACACGAAGGGTTATATTTATTGCGACAAGTCCTAGAAACGCTTACTTCGTCAGGGTTCTCGATAAATTTAAAGAAATGTACTTTCCTCAGCACTGAAATAGAGTATCTAGGGAGGCTAATTCATAATGGTCAGGTCAGGCCGAGCACGCGCAAAGTACAAGCACTAGTTGAGTCAAAAAAACCTAGTAACGTTAAACAAATTCGACAATTCCTTGGCCTTGCGGGCTATTTTAGAAGGTATATTCCGAATTACGCTCGACGAACAGCATGTATTTCACGCCTAACAAAAAGGAACATTCCGTTTGAGTGGGGAGTTGAACAAGACGATGCCCATAAGTACATTATCGATTGCTTAACAAACGAACCCGTTCTCGCTATTTACGACCCCCAATTAGCGACTGAAGTACATACCGACGCAAGCGCAATCGGTTATGGCGCAGTCTTGATACAAATTCATGAGGGAGGACTTAGGCGCGCCGTAGCGTATTTTAGCAAATCAACTCAGGGCGCGGAGTCTAAATACCACTCGTACGAATTGGAAACGTTGGCTGTGGTAAAGGCCCTTCAAAACTTTAGAAAATACTTGTTAGGGATTTCTTTCAAGATCGTTACGGACTGTAATGCTTTAAAATTAACCGAACGAAAAAAAGATTTGCTTCCACGCGTAGCTAGGTGGTGGCTCATCATGCAGGACTTTCATTATACTTTTGAATATCGGAAAGGGTCTTTAATGTCTCATGCTGACTATTTAAGTAGGAACCCTATAGATGTATGTCACATTCAAAACCCCAAAAATTGGGCTAAGTTAGCTCAATCCGCGGATGAGGAGACACTTAGGCTTATCGATAAACTCAATAATGCTCAACTAGACTCTACCCGATACATCTTAAAGAATAATCTCTTATATGTTAAGTACTCTCCTATCGGCGAAGAATCTCGCTTATTGTGTTATATTCCTAAGGGGTACAGATTGAGTTTACTTCATGTATTTCATGATGACCAAGATCATATTGGGTATGATAAGACGGTAGAACTCATTTTGCGCCATTTCTGGTTTCCTGGATTACGATCATTTGTTAGAAAATATCTGAAACACTGTATTGTATGCCTTTCTCACAAACGAGTGCCACGTGCACCTCATCAACCTATAGAATCGTGGTCTAAACCGGACGCTCCGTTTTCAATTATACACATGGATGTACTTGGTCCGCTGCCCGAATCTCAAGGCTATAAGTTCATATTAATTATAATTGATGCGTTCACAAAATACTGTCTTTTATACTCCCTCCATCGCCAAGATACCAACGAGTTGAAACGAGCCTTTACGGATGCGATTTCATTATTTGGTTCTCCGAAACTTCTAGTCACGGATAGGGGGCGGATGTTTGAGAGCGCTGCTTTTCAAGACATGGTCAGGTCATTTGGAAGTGACGTCCATTTCATTACGCCAGGCATGCACCATGAAAATGGGCAGGCTGAGCGTTATTGTCGAACTCTGCTAAACCTGCTCCGCATTGAAGTTAACCATAAAGGTCAGGATTGGTCAGATGTGTTATGGAAAACCCAACTTATTTTAAATAGTACGAAACACAGTACGACCTATATGTCCCCCCTCCAATTGCTTATTGGCAGTGACTCTTCCACTCCTATCATACGTGCTCTTGTCCGAGATGTTGCGATAAATATCGCTACTCCGAACCGTGAAGCGACTATGGCACTACGGAGACAACGTGTCTCGTCACTACTATCAAGTAACCAGCAAAAGCAAGACGATTATGTGAACAAAGGTCGCAAATCACCTCGTGTGTTTAATGTTAACGATAAGGTGTTTGTTATTAAGACTTCACAGGCTGTAGGAAAATTAGATTCCTGCATGCGTGGGCCCTACAAGGTAATGAAACAACTTCCACATCATCGGTATGCACTGGAGTTGTTGGTTGGCTCGTACGGAAAGAGTACAGAGGCTGCAGCTGAAAACATGGTACCATGGGCAGGAGAGTGGACTCCTGAGACATGCGCAGCATTTTTTGATTGTGAGTTGCTTATATTGATTATCTTATGTTATGTTTTACTGTTACTTGTTCATTCGAAGTACTGTCTATAATCACGTTGACATTGAGATGTGTTCTCTGTCACGGCAGATGGATTACTCATTTGGAGTACTTCCATAGTATTATTCACGTTGACATGGAGATGTGTTCTCTGTCACGGCAGATGGATTACTCATTTGGAGGACTTCCATATTCACGTTGACATGGAGATGTGTTCTCTGTCACGGCAGATGGATTACGCATTTGGAGTATTTCCATATTCACGTTGACATGTGAGATGTGTTCTCTGTCACGGTTAACGAATTGCTTAATTGAAGTAATTTCTATGTTCACTTTACAAGTGGTATCGAGTGTGATTCTCTACCACAGCGGTTCAGTAAAAATGAATGGGGGTCCTCAAGAGATTGATCTGTATGAACGAATTTGAACGATTTTCGTAAGAAATGAGTATACGATATGATTGTATGAATAAATTATGAAAGACATGTCATTGAAAGGTGTGCGTGTGTTTAAAGTATAAACAAATTCTAATTAGCCCAATGTATTTGTAAATTCCAGCGGAGTCTGACGACTCGTTGCAAGATGCAAGGACGAGATGCGAAGATATTGGCGTAGCGGGCGAGGACGACCGCCCGTCAGGAGAGGCCGTGTAACGTGGCAACACTACCAAGCAGTAGGCGTGGCCATCGATCGCGTCATCGAGTCTCGGGAGATGGCGAGTGTATAAAACGAGCTGCGCGAGAACATTCTGCCCTTTTTACCTGGACGGTCGGAGCGTACGGTTGTGCTAGGATTTAGGAACTATTTCTGACATTTCTCATTGTGCTTGCAATCATAGACTATTCTAAATCTTGTAATTATTTGATTATTGAAATATATGTGTTGTTTTCGTGTTGTGTATCATATTTTTATTTAATTTCACTTCTGATAGATAATACTTGACTTTTTTTCAGATATAATGCCTAAATAAAAGCACGCTGTTGGATTTTCTATCTTCCGCGCTGAGCCGAAAGTTAAAAATCGAACAGGACGTTGTTATTTATGTATTCATTTAGGTTTTGCCTACTGTTATTGAAAACGGGCATAAAGCTCATATTTGTTGAGCTGGTTTCGAGACTTTACAGTACAGTGTATGACGCCCATAAGCGCAGCTTAAATCGCGTAATAAGCTGTAAGCCGCTTTCCGTTCGTAGCCGCTTATCAACTCATTAACACAGAACTAATACACTAAAATGAAAGACGTAGCGAATTTTGCCCTATTTTTAATAGGACCAATATAGAGAACTCAAATACCGCGTTTTAAGCCGCTTTTGGTTTTTACTTTTCTGTTTTATATAAGTATTAATTTCTGCATTCATTTGATATAGAACCATGTACGCACGGCTACACATCAAGTTATACATAACCAGCGTAAGCTGACTTCTGATTGTACGAAAAACCGAAACAATGCGAGGTCAGCTAAAATTGGAAATGTAGAGCTTGATATGTAGCCGTGTGTACATACCATTGCGTGTCTCATTAGTACTGAGTCCTTTTAAAAAAAGATCCAGATTTAAAATCTGGATCTTTTTTCGCAGCCCCGTGTAATAAAAACATTAAATCTACCGTCGCATTAAAATATTCAAAGCATAAAAGCTGCGACAGATTGACTTAGAAAAAGAATGCCGATGGTTGAGCACAGGAACGATACCAGTGTTTAAAAATAAACAGCTGATAGAAAATAATTATGTTTGTCTGCTCTCTAGAGATTTTGATGTCATTCAATGAAAAACTATCCAGCTATTGTTAGTAGCAGCATAATCGAAAAATATAAAAATGTTGCTCGCTCGGCTTAGGTTGAATTGTGAGCCGAGCCGACGCGAACATGATTAAACGAGAGTAGATGCCGAACGAAGTTTGTCGATCGGCTCAAGCCGAATGAAAGCCGAATATGTGTTGTAATTGCTTCGGGTCGGCTATTTTTTTCATCAAATATTGCTGAATCGGAAGTGCCAACTCTGACAACGGTACAAAAGGTTCTAGGTTCTACACTGTGCAATAAGTAGTTCGATGTCCTGTACAAACTAGAATAATAAATAACATTTCAACCTGTCTAGATTTTCTCCTTTGAATCGTTGAATCGAGTAAATATTTTATATCCTGTGAGGGGAAAATCAGATCTAGCATTTGAAAGCGCGTGATTTGTGCTATAAAATCAGTTTGTATGATCAAATTTTCAATTTTATATTGATGCGAGAAAACTCTGTAATGTCTTAAAGTTCTTCTTGTTTTTATTTCAATAAAACGATTTCATTGCCCTCAACAAAATACGTATACATATTATTTGTTTAAAACTGTGTAACTATACCTGCAGATAAAAGTAGGTCGGATGGAAAAGTTACAAGAAAAAGCTGTAAGAAATTGAGGAAAAAAACGGAATTAGAAATCAGGCACAGGTAGTAATTTGTAATCAGTACTAGAGTTGTTGATACAATGGCAAACTAATAAGTGTGTTGTAAAGTTCGATCAAATCAATACACCCACCACCCATTTAAATAAACTGGAGCAGTAGTACTTTGTAGGTACACCTGAGTGCATAATATGAATTTGCAAACAAACCTCTGTTTATGCACTGACGTGTTCGGAGTATGCATTTACGTATTACTCTAATGGGTACATACTCGTATGCTTGAACACGTAATGGTTTTGATCGTGTTCGTAAATATTGATTTTTTCGATGGATATGCAGTGTTAGGAGGAGGGTTTATCTATGAAAGTATTCATGTCTTTTGTCAGAGGTTTTACCGGGTTATGTGCTGAACTTGTGATTGATTTGATCATGTATGCGTTGAGTGAATAGTATCTGCCTCGTTGGTCTAGTTGTCGCAAGCGCTACTGTTGAGCATGAGGTTCGGGTTTGATTCCTGGATCGGGCAAAGTGTTAACAAGTGTTTGTATCAGGAATATGTTAGTAGCAGCCCGGAGACTGGATTTGTGCTCGGTTGATGGGAATAGGCTTGCCCCATAAGTATTACATGGGATTTAACTCACAATCATGATTGGCGAAAGTTTGATGAACTATGTTGTACACCTCTGTCTAACCCCTCAGAGAAAATAGGCGTGACGTTTATGTTATGTTTTAAGTGAAAAAAAAAACTCCCCTTTTAAAATATATCGTGACAAGCGACTATTTATTTGATGTCCTTATCACTAGGTGTGGGTTCTCACACTATGTGTGTAAAATCAATCGTCTGATGTTTTTCATTTCCAAAATTAAACTTTATCCTCGGCCTACTGGCACGTTTAGGCGGGTTAAAGTAATAAATGTAGAGTTTGAGTCAATTAATTAACATTTTACTCTTAAGGTCCACTTGCACGTGAAATGTGGTTAAATGAATAAATATAGAGTCTGTAAGCTCGGAGTTAACTAATTACCATTTAACTCTCACTCGGCCTGTGGGTAAGGCATACTAAGAGATCGATAGACACCCTGCGTATTCAATATAATAACTGCTTCAGGATGCTGTTGGGACTGCAGTGCTATTATAGTTCGTCCGGTATGTTCGAATTTGCTCATACCGATGATTACCTCATACGTCAGAATGCGCAAAAAAACAAATTCCATCTTATCAAGAGCGCAGTCTAGTTCTAACGGCATTCTAAGTATGTCGATGCACGCTGTGGAGGTGCTGGTAAAAAGACCCCACCGTACAATTTTCTTAAGCTTCCAGCTAACCTTTCAATGTTCTATTTGTTTCGAATATTTATCGAACTAACACTAATATACCTATACTATAAACAATTATATACAAGTATTTAATACGAAAAAATATAGAAAAAGGCAGGAGCTCATTGGGCATCAAAAAATTCGTCCGCATCACTGTCAATGGGATAGGTGCCCAAAAGGCTGGCAGGATTACCACGTTCGATGGCAATGCTGATTCTTTGGGCTAAAAATAGTCCAGCCTTCTGGTCACGTGAAGAGTCAACCAACCGTTTGGCGATGTCTCGAAAAATTCGATGAGCACTCGGAGCCCAAGGCCCTAGTTTCAATCCCAAACGGCTCAAACATATAGCTCCCAATAAGGTTATTATATTTGCGCCGTTTGAGGTATTCTGCTCCTGCAGCAGCCACCCTAGCACAGCCCACCGTGCTAGGAAGATGGGATGGCGCGAGGGATTCGACACAGGTTACATTCCACACCAATGGCCTACCCAACTTCCAAGGCATTATGGTCATTCCGTCGGGCCTCTTTCCATCGTCACGTGCCAAGCCATTGGGTTCTAAAACAGCTGGCACCCCGGCAGAGACTAGAGCCCGACGGATGATGTCGTTAATGCTGGCATGCCTTGCCATCCGTCCAGTGCTCTTGCTGCAGGATAGGCCATGGTGTCCGAGGCAGTCGACCTGAGCAGGAACCAAGATTCGTGTGGTTAACTTTTCGGTGCTGTGTACCGAGGATAGGAACGCCGGTAGGCTTACACCAGAAATTTTGCGGACGCCGAGCCCACCAAAACGAATGGGTAGTGTGGCTTGCAGCCACGCGCGGTCGACCAAAGCCACATTAAAAATGGATGTAAGAGTACTGCGAATAATATGATCGATTTTATCTAAAAGGTGTGGATGCTTCCATAAAGAGGAAGAGCGGCGAAAATACATAAAATTTAGACCGAAACAACAATATCTGATTTGGGTGAATGCCAAATGTAAATTAATTTTAGAAAGTCTATCCGAAATATCGTTAAAATGTTTAATTTTTCCGTTTTAATGTTTAATGGTAAAAACTGTCTTCTAAAATTGGGGAACCTAAGAGGTGCAATGAACTTTTTTCCAAAATTTTGATGTCTGGGACTACTAAATTAAATTTCTGTATAGTCGATAGTCTGTCAGTATTGTCACAAATGTAAATTTCACATTTTGAGTTGTTGAGGTCAAGGCCGCTGGATTGGCACTGCTCGAGAACTGCTGCTTTAGGAATTGAAGATCTTATCTTATCTTATCTTGTTTCTGTGTTTGTTTACTAACAATAGTTTTTAAGAACAATGTTACTAACAATTGGGCCTAGTTGCCATAAATAAACAAAATTTAATTTAATTTAAGGTCCACTGGCACGTTCAATCTAGTTAAATGAATAAATATAGAGTTTGTAAACTCGGTGTTAAGTAATTAACATTGTAACTCTTACTACGCGTTATGCCACTAAAAAGTAACACCGGGTTAGTAATTTCTACAAAATATAAATAGAATTGTAATGTTTATGGCTTGATCTATAATCTGACCAAAAATTAAGGAAGGAACATCATCTGCCTAGGCTTGTCCCAACTATGTTGGAATCGGCTTCCAGTATAACCGGATGCAGCTTTACACGGAGCGACTGCCTATCTGACCTCTACAACCCAGTTACTGGATAATGCGATACCCCTTGGTAAGACTGGTTGTCAGACTTTCGGGCTTCTGACTACCCGTAACGACTGCCAAAGATCCACGAATGACAGCCGGGACCAACGGCATAACGTGCTTTCCAAGGCACGGAAAGGTCTTGGTATGCGAAGATGGTGACCCATCCATGGACCAACCGCGGCAAGCGTAGCAAGCGTAGCGTAAACTGATCGATCGACCAATGCAGCTGTTATTGCTTAGCCACAAGCGCATATTATTATGTTAGTGTGTGTTACATTCATTAAGCATTCTCTTAATAATTTTACAAGGTCAATACAGTTATCGTTGGCTTTGATGTCAGCAGCTGCCCCTAATATAATTATACAGTAATTGTAAAATGTTCTAACTTTGATTTTATACCCCCTAATAATAATTTAATGTTTGAATTTGGTGAAGTGTAACTACAATAATTAAAGACCTTTGCAAAATTTTCTTCGATAGTTTGTAGCATGCCTCGTTGTGTGAAGTTACTGAGTACGCAGAGTCTTCTAGTTTTGGTATTCTCTCCAGTAGTCTTCTTAAAAGGTTGCTTATTATTTTGCGTATGCTTCGATATTACGTTTGATGGTGCTATAGGGGTAGGCATGATATCTTTCACCTTTTTGGGTGTATAAGTACTTATAGTTTGTGGCTCTTTATTTTGTTTGCTAGTTGCGCACTCAATACGATGTGGTTGTTGTTCATGTTCCTTGATTATGTACTTTGGTGAGCTTATTCGATGCAAAGTTTTGTTTTTGCGTATCGGAGTCGCACTTTTTTTCTCAAGAGTCGAGCATATTTTCTTAAATGTGATAACAGTCTTAATCATATTTTGTAAATCAGATTTGAGACGAAAGTTTTCCGCATTTATATCTTCTATTTCTTTATGTGCACTTAATAATTTGTTCTTAAGTATTTTGTTTTCTTCCGATAACTCACGAACGTCGTCAATCGTGTCGTGGAAATTATCAGGAATGCTCATCATTGTTGTATCAAGTATCGTTTTCTAGCTGTTGTTAGTAATATTTTTAGTTAGGTCAGTTAGCGAGCTTGATCTACAAGGTTTACGGTAGGTACCTAATGTTACGTAATAAATCAATAGCACCAAACAACTCCGAGTAAATAGCTAAGCCAGGGTCAATTTATTAATTCATCATTCGCCACCAAGAGTAAGAGGTAGAACCTAGGGTAAAACTTTTAAATATTTAACCCACCGATGTGGGAGAGTCTCATCGCTTAACTCTGGGTTAGTATTAGTAATGTCAAAATAAATTGACGTTACGTTGTATTTTATATTGTTCGACGTTATACATAAAATCAGCTTATAATGTTCCTACTGCTGGGACACAGGCCTCCTCTGTGAAAGGGAGCGGGCTATAATCCACCACGCGGCCCAGTGCGGGTTGGTAGATGTCACGTGTCTTCGAATTTTTGGTTCTAGGACATGCCATGGTTTTTCACGAAAATCAGTTGTTCATTTGTTTTTCGCCCTTCGTTTTTTTTTAAATATCGCTGTTTCTGTAACCACAGAAAAATCGAAATTACGCGCTATTTTCGAATACTAGTTCCGTCGGGGCACCAACGCAGCATAGACAGCACGCAAAATTAACAACGTGTATGAACATGGTACCGCATGTGAACGCACGAGCCGTTTTTGGTTTGATCGCTTCCGTTCTGGAAATTTTGATCTCAACCCCTTGGCCGGCTAGAACAATGATGAATTAAAAGCCATAGTGGAAGCAGATTCATCTCAAACCATGTTGGAATTTGCAGCAGCCTTAAACGTAAGTGAAAAATGAATACTGATTCATATCCTTCAAATTGGAAAGATAAGAAAGTGGGTACCGTATGAACTCGCTGAACAACAACAACAAAATTGCTTCGAAGCACCGCACAACCGGCCGTCTCAAAACTATAGGAGTTACGACTGCCAACTCTCCGTCACCCACCGTACTGACCAGACGTTACTCCAACTAATTTTCATTTTTATTCGGAATTTGGATAACTTTTTACAGGGAAGAAATTTCAAATCCAACAAGGCGCTGAAAAACGCCTCTAAAGAGTTCATCGATTCCCGTCGCCAGGATTTTTATAGCAGAGCCATTGTAACTGTTCTTAAATTACCCTAGGCTTATAAAATTTTTGTTTGTCCTAATTATACTAATATAATTTTTTTTTTGCTATTTTATTTGCTATTACTCTCAATGTGGGAGAGAGAGCACACCCCCATCCACCGCCTGCTCCAGTAGGGCCTGGCATCAGACTTGGGCCCCCTACCACCGATTGTAATGAATTCCCAAGAAGTATTTTACCTTGTCCCGACTTAGAAAGCTGGGGGAGAAGGAGGGGATACAAGAAAACTATTGCAATATAAAATATGATTGGGAATTCATAGATAAGGTGATTAAGGAAAGAAAATCTACTTTTCTTTTGATTATGAAAGTTACAAGACATGAGAGGAATACAATAGGGGTAATTGACACGTAACGCTTGCGTTGGAGAATACTCGTACATTGTTTTGAATTACGTTACTGAATGGTCTTACAATAATCCAGGAACCCATCCTAGAGACGTAGAGCCGCTTTACTTTACAACAGCTGTTACGTCGTGCGTGTACCACCAGTCCTAACGTGCATAGGCCTAGAGAGAACCTGCTGCAGTTCCAGCAGGACACGCTACCTACACTCAAGCATGTCTTACTCAGACCTAAGGTAAAGGACTACGAAGTGCTTCTACCATTGAGCGAGACAAGTTTCCAGAAGTTCTGGATGCGTACAGTAGTAATAACTCCTTATAACGGCCCACTCACCCTTTACTAAGACAATAAAACTAGCGCAAGCGTACCGCATCGTCAGTTGGGTGCAGAATTCCTTACGATTGCCTTGCTATACGCCGAAGTGATTATTTTAAATCGTCACTTCGCACTTCCTTAATCTAACCAATTTAGAGGATGCTTGTAGTGTAATCAGCAGCCGTGCGTCCATTCTTGTCTACCTATTTATGTAGCAACGGAGCATTTCTATCTGGGCATCCAAATTATGTGTCTTGATAAATATTATTTTTTTTATCAGTAAGAGGCCTACGGGGGCCGGGTGAGATTTAACGAGACACAATTCCTAGCTGCCAGTTTAAGGTACTTGGTGAAGCCCACTCCGCTCCCGGGAAGTGTCATCAAGTGCAATGCAAAATATCCTGCAGTTAGCCTGTCCATAGGCAAAAGGTAGCCATAACTAACGTTTGGTTGGTTTGTGTTCGTAAGCAACAGACTACAAGGAAGCATTATAATTAAAACTGGCCCTTACGAGTTGCGAGTTTGGTTCAGCCTTCCATAAGCGGTATGACTGCCCTAAGCGTCATGTCTTGGTTGTGGTTGTCTATAGTTTATTGGTAGAGCTTTTATCTACACTATGTTGGCAAGTGTCACATCTTATCGCGGGCGTTCCCCGAGTCCCTACGACCAAACGCATGTGTAGGTTACCTCGATAACGTCAGAGAAAGGAACAAGGAGGGTTAAAATAGTTAACACTCACCCGACCGTTCACAAACACACTAACTGAGATTCATGCGCTTTACACGCTACTTACATTAATTGTAGACTAATATAACCTAGTCTATCAACAACCTCAACCTAAACATTAGTAAATGCGCCGTCATGACCACTCAAAAGCCAAACAACCTATACACAACATCCAAACTATGAATAATGAGCCCCAGGAACGCGTCTTAACCGTTCGCGATCTGGGTGCTCACTTCAATCCACATCTTACATACATTTAACCAGCACCAAATACAGACCTGCAACAAATCCCGCAAAACCTTAGGTTTTGTCTTGCGTCAGGACAAACTGAAAAGTTTCGCCTAACAGCGCAATCTGGAACCCTCATGAAGGAGTGTTACACTGGTCATCGAAAAGATTCAGTAGTCTTTTGTCCGCTCCCTGTACTTAACACTTTATGGTTATTACCCGTACATGTACCCAACACCATTTGTGCTGGGTATGGTGGGGTACCAAAGTTTAGAAGTAAGGAGAAATCTTCGTCTGGTTAAATATTTCATCCACCTAATTCGTTTCCGCTCACTCTCATGGTCTCAAACCAACTTAACAACAACAACAGTAGTGTGTGTGAGACACACTACTTTAAATACTAGATTAGTCTAGTGTGGGCTTAAACCCAACTATATTTAACTCAATAACTAATACTCGTTATCTTGCGACAGCCCACTTGGACATGCTCTCTTGGTATTCACTCAATCTTCTAACTTCACTAGCCTGGACTAGAGAGTCCGTATCCTAAAGCGGTTTGACACCGACTGCCTCTACGTCTTCGTTATAATTCCTCATATCCTCAAATCCCCATGCTCAGGCACTTAGCCCCTTTTCAAAGTTTCTATTTTTTGTACGATTTCTCAATTGTTTTGAGGGTTCGTTCAGGTATCGGTCGCACGGCCTACGGACCCATCTTATGGTCACCAGATGTAAGGCTAGTATTGTGAGTTGCATTTAAGAGTCTCGGCGTTCTTAGAATTCGTACAAAATATTGTAATTGTTTATTTAAATAATTGATTTACATAAATATTTACAAAATTGGGCCTAAAACTAGAGGTAGGGAAGAAATAATTGGATTTTACCTGAACTAGGAATAAACCTGTATCTCAGGTATTACATTGTAGGTCGGTAGGTAGGGTAGGTCTCAGGTATTGCATCTTAAGTGACGTAAAATATCGCTTTCTACTGATAACTGGCCATAAGTGGCGGTCTGTTTCCCATAAAATATAAATAGAATGTGTTTCTAAGGGTTTCAATATTGTTTTACTATTTTAAAGAAATAGGATATTTTGTTATTGAACAAGGTAACATTTCGAGCTGTCAGACCATAAAATTTAGATTTAATGCGTTTCTAAGAGGGCCGATATCGTGGGACAGTGTTAAAATAAGAATTTAGAATAAGACATTATGTTATGAAATAGGAGTAAGTGACAGACAGTCACACCATCAACGAACTTCCACTAAAATGTCAAAAGTACATCTTAGCTAATGACGAATACTTCAATTAAAGAAACAAAAAAAATTCCTTAAAAAATGATTTTTTTTTTAATGTAAAACGGCAATTTCGTAGTTTACCATACTTACCTAATAATTATATTACTTTTTAAATGTTTTCGAAATTATGAAGTGTCCGTTTTGTTATAATAATTGTAATTTTAACATTACAAAAAAAAAACTAGTAATCATTGCAAAGATTTTTTATGTGTTGATTCATAGGCCATTTTTTACAATATCCTACGTTACGATAACTCTGCAAATTCGTACTAGGCCTACGGGATTGCAAAGTAAAGTAAAAAAAGTAAAATTGGGAATTTTTACCAGCTTTATTCGTATGTGTTGTTACTTTGGTTTCTTTTAGTTTCCGGCTACTCGCTTAGGTCGTATGTGTTTCCGGCTACTCACTTTGTCCTATATTTTTTCGTTTGAAACTGTTTTTCCTCGAACAGGTGCACGAACACTTGAGATTTTCGTAATTAAGTTTGGAATCATGAAATAGGCTAGATGCCTAAAAAAATCGAATTAGTCCGTCAGTTAGATTATCAAAAAATATTGGACCCGTATATTTGCTTTTGTCAATTATATAAAAATGATGAAGATATCGCCCGTTAAAGTTCAGTTCAGTTCACTTTTTAGCATGGCGTGACGTCAAGACCTACCACTTCCAAATTTAGACGCGCTTTATCTTTGTAATTTTTTGTTTGGTTGACAAAATAAAAAATACGTGTCCATTATTTTTCGATAATCTAACCGACGAACTAAATATAATTATTATTTTTTTACCCAGGCATCTACCCTATTGTAGTTGCTTTTCTGTTGTTTTTCTTTTTAGTTTAGGCTTAGCTTTAACTTACATAATAAGCCCACTTTTGGGACACAGGTCTCGTCTCTGTAAAAGGGAGTGGTCCGCAATCCACCACGCGGGCCCAGTGCGAGTAGGTAGAAGTCACACACGTCTCCGAATTTTTGTTTTCTTTCACCGTTTTGAGAGCAGTGGTAATGAAATAATTTACAGAAACTGAGTGGTCGCTTCTAATGAAACTAATTTTTATCTATATAGAAATCGTTTCTGAGAAATGTTATGTTGTGTATTTTACATAATATATCGATATTCTTCCGTGGTGTATCACAAAAATGGTCACTCGTCAACCGCCTTATTATGTAAGAAGGGTGGGTGTTACTAAGCGCACTAAAATAGTGATGTTACCTTAACTGGGCAACCCTCTACTTAACTAATATGTTAGGATACACGGAGGTCAATATTTTCCCATTGTTATTTGAGGTTCAACACCAACTTTGTCGGTGTTCGCATCGTGAGCTAGAGAAAAGCGTGGGTCAGACAGATCGCGTGTATCGATTATGGCCGAGCGTTAGCGGGTTCGCTAATAATGACTTGCTTCGGAGAGTTGTGTTTAATTGAAATAGAGTTAGTATTTTCTGTAAAGTGCTGAGCTGGTTCATTAAACGGTAAATATGATATTGTAATGAAAGGTTTTAAATGCTATAATATGTAGTTTAAGTTTGGTGTCGATTGGATTTAACAGCAAAAATCTATTATAATTGTTTAACGAAAAGCGACATGAAGAAGAAAAACGGAATGAAGAGTTACTTTAGATTTTAAGCAAAATATTTGCGAGTATAGACACAAACTTGAGCCTATGGTGTTCCACGCGATGGTTGAGTTAACCCGTATTTTTTTAAATTTAAACGAATTTTGGTACCGTTGAAGGTAAACTTAAAACTTAAACTAAGGAATCAGATTTTCTTAAAGATAACAAAAAAGGAATAGTTGGATTCCAATAATGCTCGATTAGAAAATAGAAAGTCGCACGTAGTTATTATTTAATTTAAAAAAGCGGTTTCCCTTTTAAATTTTAAAGCATAAAAATTTTTCCATTTAAAAAAAAAGCTTTTTGAAACTGTTAAACCGCTGTTAGGTTGATGATAATTAAATAATTACGAATATGTTGATTTTTTATTCAAACCGAGTGTTATAAAATCGATATAAGCTTTAATTTCCCACTGAAGCCTATAAAGTAGTAGTAGAGTAATTAAATAGAACATCGCTGATTTAATTTTGTAGTCACAAAAAAAAACATCACTTATATTTCACCTACCTTCTTAGAATAGCGGTCGCTGGAGCGTGCAGGATCTCCTTACCTGGGCTGAGCCTGAACACCAGCTCAGGCCCAGCCCAACTATTGCCCAAAAGAGGTGCGGTTACGGATGAAGCGGGAGCGTGAGCAGAAGCGACAGCGGGTGAGATCAGGTATGCAAGAGGTGAAGAGAGATGAGAGTGAATATCAGTTCAAGTACGAAGTGAAGCTTGGAACACGAGTGACCACTGGGACCGACTGTAAGGTACTGCGCTCAGACTCCGCAGCAAGCAAGGACAACTTTCAAGCCCCCCCCCGCGCCCCTTCAGTGCACCCGCCTGCATCGACTAATCACGGGCTTCGTACCGCAGCGAGGGCGGTTTCTATTGGGCCCGATTCGTTAGTGCTGCTTATACAGTATAGTTGGGACCATTTTTACTAGGTCAAACAAAGGTCTCATGAAAACGCTGTTGAGCCAACAGTGTATTTTCAAAGATTCATAGAGTTAGGCATTATTTATTTATTCACGGCAAAAATGCTAAGTTTTCCTAACGATGTTGTGGTGCCTGTCGAGAGGCTTGAGATTCGTAATGGGGGTTGTTACAATCGAGAGTTGTAGGATAATGCCCGTGGAAGGTTCTTTGAAGGTTTCACATAAATATACATATTTAGTCAATCGCAGCAGTGCATTAATAATTAAGCGATTATCGACCTAGTTTCAAGGTTTCGTCTCAGCGACCATATTCATATTGGCTTTAGGTTCAATCAACTTATGTGTGAACTAGGACAGCTGATATCTGCTGCTCAATTATTCATAAAACGATGACATTTAATAGCGGCCAAGGTTCGAGCTTCTGGGGTAACATTTTCTTCGAAGGAATAAGAAAATTATAAGCCTCGTTTTTAACGATTGAACTTTACTTGGCCTATATGAGACATGTCCTAGATTTAATAATTTCATTCAATAGTTTCATTCAGGTTAGTGTTCAAAAATACATGAGTAACTAGTTAGATGCTTTGAAGATCTATCGTGTGTATGAAAACGTACCTACTATAACTAATTGCGTCGATCGATATAACTATATATTATTATGTCGACAGTCACATTCCGTTCAGGTGTTAAACAATTCTCTTATCGGAAGCCCTTTTGCCTTCCCTTGCATTGGAATTGAGATATACGTTTTATTGCAAGAGTATTAAATAAAAATATACAGCAAAAATATTACTAAGTGAATATTTTTTTTTAAGTAATTTGCTGCACTTTGTAGATATTTTTTTATTTAAATGTACCTTTTTGAAGAAATTACGCTTTTTACTGTATTGAAAGTGTACCGAATAATGACTATTTTAGCTGTCCTGATAGCAATGATCTTATAATAATTTCATTCAGCGACATACAGAGAAACAGGTTTTACAAGAACTATTTTCCTGTCATCTCATAAAACTTTTTATAGTAACTAAAAAAATATTTTAACTTTGATCATCAGGAAATTACATAAAATGTTATTCCTGTGACCGAGTGACCCAGACAAAGAGTGCGCAGCGCGTCATCGGATTTGAAGGAACAGGGTTCGATCCCAAGTCATAACAAAATTTTATTTTAAACGTTTCTGTTTTAATAAAATATTTTAAGTTCCTGTCTAATTATATAAGCACGATTAATGACACTCAAAGATAAATGGACTTTGACCTTGTTGTCTTTCCGAAAACTTACGTTTTCGAGTTTAAAAAAAGTACCTACATATTTTTCCCTTTACGTATGTGTAAAATTATATATTAAATATTTTGATTTATTAAGAAAAACCAATAAAACACTAGAAAAATACACCGCGATAAGACATTCGCTTGGACGACACAGCAGCTTTGCGGGGCAAGTTTAATTTTAAATTAAACATAGTAAAATGAAAAAATAAAATATCCTAATAAAAATTAGTTCCACGTACCTTGAAACAGATGAAGAGGGAGAATGGCATCGTCAAACAAACGAGGATCCATGACAGGACCACTAGGATTTTCCCGCAAGTTTTGCCTTCAGAATCTGCGACGTCATTGACTGAAAACCACGAAAATATTTAGAACACTATTTAACACAAAAAAAAAAAAAAAAAAATCATAATAATAAACTCAATATATACAAATCGCTGGGTTTAAATTGACTGTAGAAAGCTCACTGCTATTTGCAATAGTCGGATACAATTGCTGTCGACTCGACATTTCCATCATAATTTAGAACACGAAACTACCATGCGCTACCGGCAAGCGTCTGATATTTACTGACCCTGCATGCTTACGCTGGCTGATAAAACATTCACGTGGGAACCTAAATGTGGAAACTACTACTTGTCTTAACAAAATTATATTCACAAATACTTGTGATGGAATAATTTACTTACCGTTCTCGTTGATGTCCATAGTGGTGGATCCTGAATAACGCGCCATTTTTGACAGTTTATTATATATAGCGTGTTAACTGAACGGAGGTAACTGAAGCACTAGCGACACGGCTTTTTGAGTTCTCCATAATTCTGATATGGAGAACTCGGAAAAGCCGTGAAGCGGAATAGCTTTGCGATCTGGTTGCTTCTGCTTTTATAGGGTCTGAAGGTCCCTGTGCACTTGCGCGGTTCTGTTGCGATATGATATGTATAGATACCGAGTTTCTTCGCTCTTATTGGTCCACTAAAATGCGTTCTATCCCAGGGGTCCGGAGTTTCAAGTTGTGAGACTCCTCCTTCTTCAGAATTCGAAATGTAACCTCAGTAATATAGTCACTATAATTTCGTGAGCTTGAAATAACTAAACAAACAGATTGTCCAATGTTTCTTCGAATAACTGATAAATATTTCAGGTGGTACGAGTATGTGACGTATTTCTTCCTCGTGTAAATTACACACGGAACACAGACCGTTTTCCAGTAGTCTACATATTTTTATTTTCCGGGGGTAAAAAATATAACTATTACCTAGGTATATTTTAAAATAATATGGTGTAGCATGGAATCTATAAGTCGTGTGAAATACATAAACCTACATAACTTATTCGAACCAACATTATTTTCTATGACTATTCAATACAATTAGCTAATTAATTGGAAAGGATATTAATATAGTAACAGTCAGACCATATGGTTGTCAACGTATCGGTTCTTTCGCTTTTCACTATTTATTAACTTGAAGATTATATGGGAAGACACCACTTGACAGACCATGGGAACAAAATACGTGGCTGGGACATCGACGCGCAAACTCTAACCATGAACTGCTACATGACATGATTCTAGATCCCCGAACGCAGATTTTTTTTCGTTTGTTATTAAAGAAAACTGAATTTTCATAGAAAACGAGTCCCTCAATTTCTATGTTTCGATGTCCCTGCATCCTGTATATAATTTATACCTTCATTCTTGTTTTAAAAAGAAACCATTAGATTGAGTTCTGTCAAAGTTGATCAGACATTTTCGGTACTATAAATAAAACCACCTTCATCTTTTCATCCTGGAATCTCCCAGGGCTGGGTATAAGCCTCCCCTTTTTATTGCCATACTTCCCGGTTCCATGCGTCGCTGCGGTGCTTCCCACGCTTCTTATAGCTCAGATAAAGGAAACATTGCGAAAACCGTAAATTTTTAGTTACATCGTTAGTTTTTAGTTATAATAAAAATATTTTTAATAAATTTAAATTGTGCGGAACCCTCGGTGCGCGAGTCCGACTCGCAATTGGCCGTTTTTTAGGCCTAATCTTGAGCAACATTCGGTCACAGCTTTACTCTATCGGCCTCTATTTTTTATTATTGAATTATAACCACAAAAATACATAACAAAAAATAAATCTAACACTACAAAATATACAATGGGCGGCCTTATCGCTTTGTGTGATCTCTTCCAGGCAACCTTGGAATGGACTTTATTGGTTCCTTATGGGAATTGAGAAACATGGATGAAATTAGGTCACGAAGGCAAAGGCTACTAGACGGTTAAGCTTTTACAAAGGCTATTAAAGCGTGGCTATCCAATAAGTGCAGGCCTACAGAGAAATACAAAAACACTTTATAATTAAATATAAGTTTTTATTAGAAAAAAGTACAAACACTCTATGAACACAACACAATTATGTTATAACGCTTGTACATTGAAGTACTTGATAATTATAGTTACCCAAATAATAAGTGGAAAACAACTTACCTGAATTCGGACATAGAAAACCTGTGTTTACCACAAAAATACTGTAAGAAAAGCGTACGAATTTCTCATAAAATACATAGTAACTTTTTTCTTTAGAATTCAGAAAGGTTTAATGCCTGTAGAATTATTTATTAAAACACCTAAATAGCTATTGGTTACCTCATTGGTGAACCAATTCCCATGGCAATTCGTTACAGAGTATAATTTTCCCTTTCCTTGCTACAAAAGGCATATCATTCAAAAAGCAAAAACATACTCTAAAACTATTTGAGGTGAATCTTTGTATTGTTTGTTGTTCCTTTAGGCGTTCAAACGCATGTAAGTTTAAGCCCTCTTGTACTTTTATGCCGTGAATTCGCAAAGGCTTACTTTATAAACACAAGTGACGTCGCTTATGAGTAGGATGCTCTTGAGGGTGGGTCAAAATAACCTTTATTGAAAACGCAAATTGCACAAAACGAAATAAATATAGAATTTCGCAAACGTATAAAAATAGAATAGAATGGACAGCCGTTATTGTGTGACCGTTCACCACTTTCTTGGGAAACCAAAGCTTTATTGATTGTTAATTTTGACGTTTTGATAGCAGCACTTAATTTGACGCGTGTTTAAGTTCTGCTCATGTTGTAGGTTTCTCGATTGTTAAATTACGATAAAGTTTATGAATAGTGCAAAACTATTTGCAATCAGTCAACTGTTACAGCCTTAATCTATTGTTTGTATTATAAAAACTTACGCCAGTGCTTTTCAAGCTTTAAACTACATTATTAGTACAAGGTTGCTGCACATAGTTGAGGCAGAATCCTCTATTGCCCATATCAACTGGAGCTTCAATGTTGTCTGAGTGAAACCATAGACGGAAAGGTTTTACAGTACCTGAAAAAAAAAATATTTTAGAGAGAGCTGGCTGACGGCACAATTTTAATGTATTGAGTTATTTAATGATTGTATGATTCAACATTGGAACAGTCATCGAGTTCTAAGGTGGTGTCTCAATTCGAGAGTAGTGGTGACTCAGTGGTAACAGCCTTACGAGTTGTAGGTCATGGGTTCGAATCACCACCGAATCAAATCACCACTGCTCTCAAAACGACAAACAAAAACATTCTGAAGAAACCGGTGTGTCCTAGAACAAAAATTCGAAGACGTGACATTTTTACCACCCGCCTTGGGCCCGCGTGGTACATTATGATTATAACCCATACCCTCTCAAAGGCAAGAGGCCTGTGTCCTAGCTGTGGGAACATTGTAGGCTGATTATGCTACCTCAATTAAGACTTTTGAATTGAGAACCCACCTTAAACAACTAATAACTTTTCAAGAGCTTTACTACAACGTTCCAGGAATACGCCTACAAAATCGTTAATCGGTAATTTACTCCTAAATATTGGTAGTAACCACGTTTAAATATGAGACATGGACCTTCAATAGATTAGGACACGCGCTTTACAATTTTTTTCTGCTGAAAGATAGAGAATGGCGCCGATTCCCTTGTTCACAAACTAAATTAAAGTTCAGTGCATCTTTTTCTTTATATTTCATTAAGAAAAGGACAGAAGATAAATATTAGTTTAGTCCCGTCAAGTTAGTCAGCGCCTGACGTAAATTGACATATTTTTAGTAGCCATGTTTTTAGTCACGTCTAAACTGTCTATGGTGTATCTTAATTTGACAGGACTAAACTAATATTTATCTTCTGTCCATTTCTTAATGAAATAGAAAGAAAAATATGCACTGAACTTAAATTTACTTTAGTTTGTTATCAAGGGAATCGGCGACATTATCAAGAAGTCCGACGGCACACTGAATTGTGGTCTTGAGTATTTAAAATTGAAACTACAAAGTGTTATAACATTTTGCTTATCCTGCTGAAAGATAGAGAGTTGCAAGCAGGCTGTCGGCACACTTAATTATGGTATTGAGTAGAAAAAGTGGAAGGACAAAGTTTTATAACATTTAATTATTTTTGCGGAAAAATAGACATCAATCAGTCATCAATCAGGGCGACGGCACACTAAATTATTGTATTGTGTATTCAAAATTAGGACAACAACGTTTTATAACGTTTTATTATTTCTGCTGAAAGTTAAAGATTAACAAGCAGACCGACGGCACACCAAATTATTGTATTGTGTATTCAAAATTGGGACAACAAAGTTTGATAACATTTTATTATTTCTACTTTAAGTTAAAGATTATCAAGCAGGCCACTGGAGCTGATGTTATGTTATATTATATATATGAATCATTCTATTAACATTATGTTCAATTTCCTTTTTGGTTAATAGGTACAATTCTTTCTTTTCTTATACAACACGAACTGCACCCCGATTGCGTAACACACTATCAAACTCAATCTGAATCATTTTGAAGGATATTGCTAGTCCATTGCTTCATATGTCCGAAAAACTATGTTTGTTCAACAACGTAAACAATGCAATGAATGTTGTCAAACTGTCAAAGTGAAACCCATTGTTACTTAGTGTGAGATACTAAAATACAGTTCGATACTAGGTCATTTCTTTTTCTAGATTTTTTAACGTAGTATGATTCGAATTTAATATTCCACTGAAGGAAGCTTTGTCCTTTAGTGTTAAGTCTCGGTCAAATAAAATTTAAATCTTTAGCCCCTTCAGGATTACGATCAGCCAACAAAGATAATTTATTGTAAAATAGCATTAAAAAGATAAATTTTTGCAATAGAAATTTCCTATTGTGAAGAATAAAGTATTAGGCTTTGGTTACAAAGATACGCGGAAAATTTAGCTATAAGTGATATCGGTTCGGTCTTTTTAGGCACTAAGTTCTTTTTTTCACCTGAAAGAGATGAACGGAAGGAAAAGACGTAGCCGCTCTACCTATTTTAATCCTGGATCATTAATTTTTCATTTAATTGCAATGTTGGTGATTATTTAATTTATTGTTACTGAATTATTGACTTTTAGTTATTTATTAGTGTGTTATACATTTTAAATGCGTAATGAATTTTAAATATTAATGTACTTTATTATTTTATTTATCATCTCTGTAATATTTTCAACACAATGTATTTTCTTATGTAATAAATGACTTATAACTTATACCTTTCCTTGGGTTACCACTCTAATAGTGTTTTAACCATTTGTTTGCTAAATATTATTGTACATACTTATACTCAGATATACTGTGTAAAAATATCTTACTCAAGACAGTAGCTGCTTGCATTGAAAGTTCCGCTGAAAGGGTTCCACCGCAGATTCTATCTGTGCACAATGCTTGAGCCGGCTGGATTCGTCCAACGTTGGTGGCACAGGGTAGCAGTAGCCAGTCGTTGGCGCAATTGTTGGGACCAGCTCCTGAGCCTATCATGGCGTTGACTGGACTATTGCTGTTGCCGCTTAAAGTGAAGGCTCGGGAACGGTTGTTAACTGCAAGATAAACATAGAATGAGATAGGTATAATAGGATTCACGTAAATCGTACACCGAATTGGCCAATAACGACCCAATTTTTTAATTTGGTCATTCCAATCCTAAATGGTTTAGATATTCTGTAAAATAAAACTAAGTCAAAACGGATCAAGCTACTACATTTAAATTCAGTTTATTGCCGAAACTTTTCTCTTTAGTTATATCACATAGCGAGGCACGATCTTGTTCCTTATCTCGTCAGCTGAATAATTCTAAAGGGCGATAACGGTGCCTACTATAAGTTGAATCAGGTTTTGTTTGAACTTCAAAAATATATTAGGAAATAGATAAAAAAATACAAGAATAAAAAAAAAACACTACCTAATAACATGATACATAAATAAAACACTACCTTATAACATGATACATAAATAAAACACTACCTAATAAAGCCGTCTATTTAATATTACAAGTTTACAGGACAGGTAGATGTCAACTTAAATATTTAAACATTTGCCTTGATAGTAGGGCGTAATAATTCAGTGTCACTGAATTATTACACCCTTAAAATAAATAATCATTCTAGGTAGGATTACGGGATAAAGTAGGTCTTTCAAGTCTTTCAGACTCTCTTTCTGAAGAATTCCTCTTACAATAATTGGAAAAGCGAACTAAGTGAGGTTTATTATTTCATCTGAGCGTGAATATTATTGGCTGTAGTTGCAATTCTGAGTTTATATCTACAGAATTATATCAATGGTATCTGTAGCACCATGAAATATAAGACTAAATAGGCTAGTATCTTGAGTTCATTCGATTAATCGTGCATCGGTGCATTTCATAAATTTAATCATTACCTATCTGTTGTAATTGAAAGTCTGAGTTTATATCTCTATGATTGTTGATGCAATGTACTAATTGTTTAATGACCTTGGTTTTGCAATATTACATGGATCACTTGGGCTTTTCAAGCTTTAATTTCAGCGACTTTCAATTTAAGTAGTACCTACCTAGGTAATTTGACTACTACTAAACAATTTGATTGAACCTGTCAGTTTCACAACTTATAAAGTTCTATAATATGAATTAGGTATTTAAATAAATAAATAAATCAACAGTATTTTATGAGGAACGCATAAATTTAGTAAAAAACTATTATGCTTCGCCAAAAATTTCGCGTAACAGTTTTTGCTGCGGGAGACCAGATTAACAGGGCTACCGTGGTTAGGAAGTTATCGAGCCCATATAACGTCTGAAGCAGAGCCGACTTGTCTGAGCATCCTGTTTTTGATTGTAGGTACCTAACACCCCACGCCACTCTCCAATTAACTCATTAAAACTTTTGCTGTACTTTGAAAATTATAACCATACAGAATTAATTCGGTTCTTAAGTCATTCGGGACATTAAACCAAAAGTTTTGGAGGGTTTGTCCCAATAATTAAAGACTATCTTAAGACATTGCTATGAAAAAAATTGTTCATGTTAAATACAAAAATTAAACAATATTACAAATTTTAAGAAAATTAAGAAGGTCGAAATCAAAGTTTACGATGGTGGTTACGAAAATATAATAACATGTTTACCATGGGTATAATCTCCATGCTTTTAGAGGGCACTTAGTACGAAAATGTAGCCAAAAAGAAAACCCCAAATAACAGAAATTAGAATTATTTTTAAACAATAAACCCACTAATTAAAACAATTGACAAATAGACCAGCGATCACAATTCAATAAAGTGAAGATAGATATCGGATTTATCATCATTAAACCCATTAATATTAATCACCACACTTAGCAAAAGATCTGGCGATAACACAAACATGCAGCTGGGGTTAATTCTGCTATATGGTTCTAAAATACTGAACGTTGTTAATCACCAAACTTGAAAAATAAGCTGGTGATCTTAGTAATTATGTTGCAAATGCCAATACTGCGATAACAGCCATACTTTCCTCATTTTCGTTAATCACCATAATTAGCGAAGTGACTGGTCATTACTGAAAAGGATGCACATCTACGGAATAGTGAGCACCGAGTATGTAGAAGTGGCCAACGGTTTAAGTCATCATACCGATTAACTTGTCACTAAAATTCTAAAAAACGTACACGTGCCATTTAATAATACAGGCCGCACACACACGTTACGTTATACTTGCGCAAAATTGGACTTGCACAAGTATACATTTACGTGCAAATTAGCACAACCATCCGAGACATTCGGTATCAGTCAGACTTGAGCAAGTCTAAACTAGCGCAGGTATATCGTAACGTGTAGGGCTACCATTAGTGTTTGTCGTCACACTATTAGCTTCTCAGACCGACTGTAAAATTTGTGTGACAGCTCTGGCGGAAAACGCGAAAAGTGGTAGAAATAGTCAAATATTTTCAACACGAGTGTGACTTATTCCCCTTTATTCATAAACGTTGCTTAAAGTTAAGCAGTGATTAGCGACTGTTTAACCATACATTTTTGACGTTTAAACGTTACTTAACCTGAGTCATCGTTTATGAATAAACCCCAAAATCGCTTGTTAACCATGCAGCATGTGGTGGGTGGCAGGAATTTTTTTCTTCAAAATTAGCTAAAGGGTAGATGTAGGGCAGCATCGTGATGGTTAGAAACAGTATCTTTGCTTATTCGTAGAAGAAAAGATGCCATATAGACTAAGTAAAAAAAATACTGGTGATATAATATCCCTTCAGGACCTTTCCGTCGCAAAACAATATTATTGAAGTATGAATTTGTAATTGGCACTAACGTGCTAATAGTTCAATAAGCATGATTAAGAAATATCTAATTGATTAGTTGAATTGACATTCCAAAGCCTTATCACAGCTCGGATTAATTCTGTTTGTAATATTAATACTACCACAACAAATAATATTATTGTATCGGTGATGATTTGAACCTTGGGATTATATGGGAAAACATCTATAAACAGTGTGTAACAGTGTGTGTTAAGAGTTTTCTATTCTATTCTGTCTTGCAAAAAAGTACTTAGACGACAGGGTTGAAGGGGGGAATAAAGGATAGTTATGAAATGAAAGGATGTATCTTTGAAATCCTACACAGGCTTATATTTACTCAAAAGAATGTGACAATTGGAAAATATAACAATGTGTCTGGCAGCAATTTAAATGTAGCAACTTTCGCAACAAAACCCTTATGCGATTCGTATTAAGAAAAAAAACCAATTCCTATAAAACAGTAGACAGACCATTTCGTTGCATCTATGGTTTTTTTTTCTACAGTTTGTGTATGAACTTCATAGCGAAAGTAAACAAAACAACACTGAAATCAACTTATTTACTATTAAAATAAAGTTAACATTTGTTTCATTTGAAATAAAATCAATTGGAAACATAAATTTGAATAGACCTTAGTTGGGAAAAGGCTACACAGATGATGTTTGTTCCCATATTAAAAGTTTTTTATAATGATGAGTAAAATGATCCGTCAACAGGTTTTCAGTTATGAATAACACCTAGTTTATAAGGGTAGTATGTTTGCAAAGGAAAAACTCAGTATTTATTAATTACTCTTCATTGAGTAGTCTTGCTGCGACTTATTTAAGTACATATTTTTCTATCATTTAGGTCCTTTGTATACGGCACGGTTTTATTATGGTACGGCGAATAGTAAACCGCGCCGTTAAAGAACGTGTCTGTCAACAAGCTTCCATAGTGATCCATACAACACTGACGAACCGTGCCTACACACGGCGTATATACCGCGCCGTAGAAAATCGTTTGACTATCGCCAAACCATGTATCTGACCATTTTGAAAACAAAATTCCATGCGCATGATGACCACTGCTGCGTCCGTAAGTAAGACAACAGAGAATAATTTTTAGGTCGACTAATAATATGCGCTGCAAGCAGGAATAGTCCTTCGGTGTGGTCAGATATAGATTTTGGTGCCTACACACGGCGGATAAACCGTAGTTTACACGGCAAGAAAAACATTTGTACAAAGGGCCTTATTGGGCTTGCTTTGTGATACATACGTCTAATCGCTTGAATACTTATCTTTACTGTGAGTACCCACTTGAAAGTATTTCAATTATGAACTAGTATTCTTTTCTGAATAGGCTATTTTTTTAAACATAGATTTGTTTTTAATCCTTTCTAGCAACCATCGGTTAATGAAGGAAAAGTTCCCAATAATTAACTGCTATGGAAGAAGACAAATCAAGTATACGAGTACTTTTGCCTTGGCCTCGTTGACCTTTCTGTAACTAATAACAAATCAATACTATATACTCCTACAGCGACGATTTTTTTTGTTTGCTGAGATATTTAAAATACGTAAGATCTAATGGTATTTCATTTGACACAAGCGAAATTTTTAATCGGTTTTGAGCAATGTTTTTGATTTAATAAACAATCTCAATTATGTGTACTTGAAATTAGGTAAAAAACGTAGAGTAGGTATATCCAACCTTTATTTTCCTTCTTACTTTGGACAACAATTCCCAGCAAATTGAATCTATCTTCAGTCCGGCTGTGGTCAGTGCGACAGTTCTAGATTAGGCGAATTTACGTATTGACAGTCAAGTCATGTCAAGAACGCATTCGGCCGTACTGTAGAGCTGTCACATACCAAGCTTATCTAAACCTTGCAGGTGATATTCAACCTTAAGGCGGTAAACCAGTTACGAGTTCGTCTGTTCCGGTAATTTAACAAGCGAGTAAGAGAGATGACTCTCTAATAAGTCGAACATTTTCTAAAACTCGATGTATTGTGTGTCGGTTATTGTAAAGGAGGTATTTTGCACATGTCATGTCAGTCATGGATGAAGCATTGATGTCGACCTCGACTAACGAGTTATAGGTCACGGATTTGTATCCAGCCAGGCACTTTACTTTTTGTAATTTATTTCATCACCACCGCTCTAAAAACGGTAAAGGAAAACATCGTGAGGAAACCGGCATGTCTTAGAACCAATAATTCGAAGACATGTGACATGTCGTCATCGCGTGGTGGATTATGGCCCACTCACACACTCACTCACAGAGAGTGTCTTGTGCACAGCAGTAGGAAAATTATAGGCTGATTATGCAATAACCGTCAAAGATAAAATCCTCACCTGTATCCGGGCACGCGGTGTACTGTATCCCACAGAAGTTCCGTTCCATCCTGACGCAAATCCCATAATCTTGGTTGCTAAGCTGCAGTCCCGATATGGGATCATAGTTGAACGAGCGAAGTTGACCTGATACTCCTGTATAGTACTGCAGGCATCCTTCATCAGCTGTTAGAGAAAAATGAGCTTTAATTTCCATTAAGACTTAGTGAAGGTGGTAGAGGAGGAGGGTGGTGGGTGCAGGCAGCAGGCCGTTGAGGCGATGCAATGCCTGGGACAGGTCTCTGACCAGAATTATGATGATGAAAATTAAAAGATTTCCATGCGTAAATGTGAGATACATTTTCATTCACAATCATCTATCAAAGTAAACAAGTCCAAAAAAGATATAGTGAGTGTTAATGAAGATCGGTCATCATTGGTTTTACGTCATTAATTAAGCTACCCTAAAATAATGTGATGGTGGAATGTGTGAAAATGTTAGGATTTCGGATTAGAAGGCATTATTATATTATATTATTATATTAAATAATGTGACGATGGAATGGGGTTTGAAACTAAACCAACATTGAAGTTGCAGCATACATTTTGATTTATAGGTGACCACAGGAAATTAGCGCTGTGTTGTGCGTCTTTATCTCTTCAGAAATAGGTTTTAGGGTTTCGAAGGTGGTAAAGCCGATAGTTCTTTGTTTAGCCCCTTCTGGGCTGATGTGAACTATCACGTCCATTTGTTTGTTCTTAGGAGGCCGCGTCACCTCTTTTTCGCCAGTTTTGTCTTGACGACGTTAGTTTGTGTGGGTGCACATTGGTATACGTGAATGTTAACTTATCTGACACGTTATCGTAGCGTCAGATTCGCGATTCGTTAGCCGTGACTTAAGCCTTCTCTTGCAAGACGGATCTCAAAATATAAAATTTACTAGCTGACCCGCGCCCACTTCGTTGGGCGGTAATTTAGTTCTAATAGTTTATTTTCTATTTGTAATAGACCTTCATTGTAGATGTCATCATTATAATGTAAAGTTAAGTCCTGATTTTGCCGTCGTATTCTATATCTTATGTCGTCACATAAATCGTCTTTGAAGTTTTCCCACATTTTGAGTGGTTCAGATGGGTAACAAAATAATAATATCACCACAAACAACTCCTTCAGCTTCAAAGGACATTGAGAAATCGAGGCTTCTCTCAAAGTGTTTTTCCATTGGTTGGTTGGGCCTGCGATGTTCTCGCGCTTTGGCTAGCGAGCCGCTGCGAGCGCTCAGCGCTTGACTGCCTATCCCTTGTTGCAGAGACATGCTGCCTTAAATCATTGAGACGCTGCGCACGTTCAGCGCTAGATTCTCGAGCACGGGCCTGCGATGTTCTCGCGCTTTGGCTAGCGAGCCGCTGCGAGCGCTCAGCGCTAGACTCCCTGTCCCTTGTTGCAGAGACATGCTGCCTCAAATCATTGAGACGCTGCGCACGTTCAGCGCTAGATTCCCGAGCACGGACCTGCGATGTTCTCCAGCTTTGGTTAGCAAGCCGCTGTGAACGCTCGGAGCTAGATACCCCAGCGCGTGCTTGCGAAATATTTTCTCTATTCCTCGAGAGGCGCTGATGATTTTCAAGAGCAGACTCTTCCGTACGGCGTACTCGAGCTGCTCTTGTCTGTCTGGGATGTCTGACGGGAAAGTTGTGATTTCCTTTTAGGCATGATAAACAATCGCTGAAACTGTCCTGTCATATGTCCGAACAGAAATACCACTGACCACAGCTTCGAACTCGAAGAATAAGAACGAAGTAGTGTTTCTGTTAGCGTTTTAAGAAACCGAACCGACCGAGCAACCAAAACAATTTTAAACACCAACAACGATATCCAGCCAACCGCGTACAACACACCTGCCCAACGACGAAAGTTAAAAAATAACTGGAGAGGGTCATTAATCCGCGGAATATCTTAACACCGCGATTCAGAAAAATGACGTAATTGCACAACGCCATCTATGGGTAAATGGATAAAACGTCCGTACAAAGCATGTTCTAATGCGGTTCGTGAATGGACGGCGGCATTTTGTGATTTAGTAATTTTATATTATCTTCCAAACTATTTAAACAATTGACATACTGTTTTGGGCAAATCGTAGGTATATCTATGATGTTCTTGTGATCAAAATAATATTTTTTTCGATAAGTTTTAATATTTTGTTGTTTAAAAAATCGTCCAAAGGTAAGTACGTCGAAAAATACAACACATAAAAGCTACTATATCTGCTAAAATATAAAAGGTAGAAATATGGTGTCGCAGACTTTTTTGTAGAACTATTCAAAGCGGACCAGGTTGCCGTACATTGTTTTCAATTATATATAACTGTTAAGGCAGCGCATGGAAATAACTCTGTTGTAAGAGCTATTTTTTTCCGCCGGGCTAGACAAAAATTGAGATAGTTCGGCTAATATGCATGATATCTTTATAATTTAGCCTATAGCACTCACGAATAATGTAGCTTTCTACCACTGAAACAATTTTTAAAATTGGTTCATTACTTCCGGAGATTACCCCATACTCCCGCGACAACAATAAAAAAAACAACGTAAAGAATTAATTTACTTCGTGGTACAAGTATTTTGTAAACATCATAATCTCTTTCCGTCTTCATGGTAATCTTTTCCAAGGATATCTGTACTTGGGTCCTTTTAAATATATAACTCGAAATATCATCGGCTGAGGCGTTCTACACTTTTTTTATAAACAAAGGTATTCTGATATCCGCAGCTCTGAAGTTTCCATCAGACTCAACATTAGCATGACTTTTTTCACTGTGAAAACTATTTTTTAACCTCCGCCTTTGAACGACCAGCCAGTTGTCATCCTCCTTCCTATTTTTCCAAACTCCGCCGACACTACCTAGTTCCGCCAAGGATTTCTTCACCGGATGGGAGCCTACGTTTGGTACTTCCTTGTCAGTCACCGCGATCGAGGCACATTCCTGAGTTGGTTTTTCTGTCTGACTCATCAAAACAACTTCATTCGATTGTTCACACCTCAAATTATGTGTTATAATAATAATAATAAATAATAATAATAATAATATCCCTGGACATTTCACACAGCACCATTATGCGTTTGTTATGGCCGTAGAAACATCCTTAGGTGGAGAGATTTGCAGGATTGACGCATCATGACTTGTTAATTCCTCACATGACCTACCCTCACCCCCCCTCCCCTCCCTCCTATATTCGCAATAAATGAATTTGAATTTGAATTCAGAAACATTTATGTTCACAATTAATTTTGTCTTATCAGCATTCTTAAACAATGCCATCTCATTCTGCATGACATCTAAGTCCCCTGCTTTCACATAAGTTTGCTTAATTGTAGTGACTTCCTGTTGCAGCAACACAATGTCTTTTAGAAGCCTAGTGACGTCGACATGATCAAACGTAACCGGCGCGCGGCGGTAGTTTTGTCAGATTACGAGCGACAAAAATTGGTATCTAATCCCGATCTGTTTGGTTCATTACACTTATTATGTCTCCAATATCTCGTTGTAATTTGCCGTCTTTCTTCCTCTGCACCTTTAGCTTGCTTGTTTTCACAGAGTCAATGCTAATTACCTCGTTGGCAGGTGCGAGTTTAGATTTTAAGTGCAATTTGTCTCTATTTCTTATACAACGGACGAGACCTGGTGTAATCCAGGATTTGACATTACTATATTTCCTAGGCATTTTTGTAGTGAAAGTGTTTTTAATTATTGCATGCAGTGTGTCTGGTCTAAAATTGTTCGTTAACCAAAGCGTAATTTTTTAAGTTGGACAATAAGCTCGGAATCAATGCAAGCTTTACATAGTGCTCATACACAAATGCTGCAGACAGAATTCCTATTTATCGAAATTATTCTTGACCAGATTGTAACAACGTCAACATCAAAGGAATTGGGAACATAAATCTACATACTTCACTAAGTAAAAACTTGTAATGATTTAGCTAAATGGATAGGGACCTCAGAGCTGACTTAGTGTAAATTGTTTATACATTGCAGCATAATTTAAATTGATAGGTAAATAAACTGTTCAAAAAGAACAGTACACAAAAATTTAAATCCACCCTCCTACAAAGGGTAGATTTACAATAGTTCCTACATACGTGTAACTTTATTGCACAATCCCGTACTTTGGGGTAGCGGGCCGCCGCTTATAATGTATCTCTTGTAAGCAAACGATAGCGAGATCTAATTCGACCCCAACACCATCTAGAGAGCATGAGTGAAAACTGCATCAGCACCCTTTGTCTACTGAACATAACACACACACACATGGCTTTTGGAATTAAAGTAGTGTAAGTTGAATTATGTCCCTTCTGAACGAGACAGAGTGAGACAAAGTAAAACCAGATCCGATCGTATTATACGGTCACCCTTGGACAAGAAGGACCACTTTGCGAGTTTAATTGTTCTTTTATCTGCATAACAAAAACCGAAATACCTGAATAAACATCGAAGAGAAACTACACCTGAACATTGTGTTTACATATTTGTCCTTATGATAAGAGGAGGGCTGTATCCAAGAAGTGGGAACAATATAAGCTGATAGTTATAGATAAGATATAACATAAGATAATATATGACAAGTTCCTTAAAGCAGGTGCTATTCTCAACAGCTCGAGACAAATTAATCACTAATTTCTGACTAACCAAGCCGGTAATTGAATTAGTTATGTCAACAGCATTGACTAATTGATTGTTAATAGGAATCTGCTCGCTATAAACGCCAGTGCCGTTGAATCCAATCCACCACAAAGGCTATATTAATTCCACTGCAGACGACAGGTATTTGGTATTCTCAAGCTTTGAGTACCTAATACACTGTCAAAGGTAAACAAATTAAGGGTCTCTTATTTAGTAGGTACATTTAAAGTTCACTTCAAATTGTTTTTTTCAATTGCCCCATTAAAACGCACTTTTGAATGTCAAAACAAGTAAAAGATGAATTTAATCTAGTTGTCAAAAATGTTTGAATAAATATTTCAGTACAAATGCGAGTGCAAATCCTTCCTGACTGGATAGATTTGCAGTTGCATTAAAATTAAAAAAAAAAAACAACAACAAAAAGGATAAATGAGTATCGTCGAAGCGAAAGTCGGGGGTATCTTTCAATCTGCAAAAGTTTCGCGACTGAGTTAAGTGAAATAGATTAGGTACAGTCGACTGTCGCCTCAGGAACGAATCCAGACAATATCCGTCAGAAGTTATTATAAGTTACCTGGGGTTGGTTGCATCTCGGTATATCAAGATAAATTACTATTATTAAACTATAAGTAACCTCTCATAACTATTAACCCAATGTGAAAATGGATTCTTTCAGGTCTTCTTTACATGAAACAACCGATGACCTATAATAAACAAGAATATAGGTCAGTGGTATCAAATAATTTAAAGAAATTGACAACTTCTAGAAACTGGATACAATATAATACAAGGATTATACAAAACAACATAAGCTAAATTCGAATGTGTATTAGGATCAGGAAAACAAATTAAACTAAAAAAAAAACCTTCTGATGGCTTATTACATTTTGATATTTCAAGCATAATTATTTTTTATATTTTTGACATTTATATATAAGACGTTTGTGAAGGAGACACCACCACACACCCCCACGATAATCACGATAGATCATTTTTTTACGAGGAATTTTGCGCACTTGCCAGAAGAACGATCGCATTGAACCTTCTTATGAATATTACATGGAAATATAATAATTACCTTTATAAATAGAGCTGCAAGGTATCTGGGTCACTTTGACCTTCCAAAGTCTTTCAAATGAAGTTCCGCTGGTGACGAAAGTCAACTTCACAGGGTTTGTCATACCGATGCCGGCGTCTATGTACACTGTTAATTGAAAATATTAATTAAAAAACAACTCACTACTATATTAAGAAAATTTCCATTTTAATTAAGCAATACTCGACATTTCAAGCTTGACAATCTATCTACATTATGTAGAGGTACATCGTAATTACACTGTGGAAATACCCAAAAGTAGCGGGTATTATTGAAAACTAGTTGCAAAATTCTGTTTGATAAAATTTCCGAAAGGTATTATATAATAAGGCTTAAATGAAATTTGAGCGGAGGCAGTCTGTAGACAGGGCTGCCGTCGGATATTTTAGAAGTAGTTCAATTAATAAATATTGAAACATTTCATTGCGCTCGACTAGTAAGGGGAAAAATTTCCGACGGAAATACGTATTGGTATTCATTCATTGCTCCATAATTTCACAGAACACGCTCTATATTCTTTTTGACAAAAGCATGAAGTACTTTGAGTAATAAGCCTTATTGTGCAATCGTCAGAACTCAAAAGTATACCAATGATGCCATGATTTAATTAGTGCATCCATATATCCAATCAATTCTGAAATTGAATGAATAAATCCTCTATGGGTGCACTAATTTAATCTACCTAGTGACAGTCTCCATTCTATAGACACAAGTTTCTACAGAAGCAATTGAATGCCGTTCAGAGTAATTTAATTATCAAATGCATGTATTCTGGGACCAGTGTGAATATTTGAATTCTAAGGGTTATTTCACAGAATGACAACCTATTTATGCACATGCAAAGTTCGTCAAAGGCCTGAATAGGATTTACTTGAATTCCGCCCCTCTACAACTTAACACTACCCATAGTACGCCCACAGTAATTAAAATATGGCTGATGATAACGAGACAGACGTACCTTCTCCGTCATACCTTTGTAAGGTATCACTTTGTGCTGTACTGCGTACAGTACTGATACTAATCAGTACTTAATGGAATTCTGTTTGATTGAAATTCTTTTATAATAATACTTCGTCTTTACATAAATATAAAATACATTTTAGTTTGTAAATTGCGCTGTGTGAATGCCTTGGGATTATTTCAAGGGGTATATAAATACATTATTTATTTGTGTGTATTCGTAAGTGTACTTATAACTTGCTATGGGTAGTATAGCTCTGCTGAGGTGTTTTTTTAGATATACCAATTTGTTTTGTCTGTGACGCCTGACAGAGGAGGATGGGAGAAAAAACGTGTTGCGCCGACCCCAAGTAACATTAGACAAGGGCTGGGGGTCAACTCCGAAGTGCAAAGTGCGAATGTTCGGATCGGACCGACACATGGCCGAACTGAATATTATTGATTAGAAAAATGCGAAAAAAGTTCGAATCGGCTCAATTGGGTCGGGACCATAGTCAATATTCGAAAGAGTGTAGGAGTGTAGGATCGGGACCGACCGCACCAAACAGTAATTTCGTAGCAGGAAACGGCCGAAAATTCGGCCGATACTACTTCGGAGTAGACCCCCAGGATTGATGATTTGTTTCCTACTAGTTTTTAGTGCACTCATTTTTAATATAATATGTACGTACGCCTATACGTACATATTATATTATAGCTCATTGTCGCGCAAAGCTAGTAAAATCAAGTTCAAAATCTTATGAAATGGTTCTCCGTTTTGAGGTAAAAAAATTGCCGCATGCCTGCACCGGATAGCACAGACGTCGGCAGCTCGTGTTCCTTCACGTACTTACTCAAGGCATACGTGAGGTGCAACCATTTCTGTGCACTTTTACATTTTCATCTTGACATTAAAGGGTACCTCCACACGCTCAGTGCAGAATGTTCTTTAAACGCTTTCTGCGAACTTGAAGTACTTGGAAGTTTAGGCGAGTAGATGTCTTGGAGTTAGTTTTTGATGAGTTATTTGAATGAAATCTCATCACTCATCCACCTTTAATATACATATGAAGTTTAGACGTTAAGTGCAGAAGTATTTTAAATACTTCTTAAAGCGAAGAGATTTCTTGAAATTAGTTGAATTGAAACTCATCATCCATCCTTCTATCCTACAGATCCTTTAGTTTATGTACGATTGAAAAGCAGAGCTTTTTGTCTTATTTCGTTTTTCATCAAGATGTAGTTGGCTGAAGATGGGTTTTATGATTATTCTATAAGTTGATGTCATAAGATTATGAGACATACTTTGATTTTAAAGGATTACAAAATAACCGAGGGTCAGTTTAAAGAGCTGAAAGTGTGCGTCATCAAGTAATAATTACACGTTTTAAAACTAAATAAGCCTTTTATTTGAACGACGAAAATAAAATAAGGTTACTTACTATGACCGCCTTGGTTGACCCCGCAGATGGCAGGTACAGGGTTACCTCTTGACACAATGAACTGATCCTGGTTGCAAACATTATTGATCTGCTCCGGCCCAGCGATTGTGAAGCGGTTGAAGTCCAATCTAGGTACAGAAAACAAAAGTTGGTAAAAAAAAACCTTATTTCTCTTCTTCGCGTGTACGAGAATGTTTATAGAATAGCGATAGAAATTGGTCAATAGACAATGTGTTATCAAAGTTGGTAATTAGGATGCTGTTCAGTCACGAACACCAATATGTCAACACTTGGCAACTTTCAATTGCGATTTTTTCGTGAAATAACGAATGCAACGTTGAAATACGACACATTACATAAACCTATGGGTTCGAAAATGCTATGTTCGTAACAACATAAAATTTCATTAAAAAATAAAGGAGTAAATCGCTTTTGATTAAAGCCGAGTGTATACATACTTTTGCTCGTGACTGTTCGATGCTGCGTATGTGTGGGTGGAAGTAAGGTAAGGAAAAATAAACATACTACTAACATAATTTAATATGCAAGCAATTTGCATTACCTGGAAAATTCCGTATCTTCCAATACGTTGAACTCAATAAGTCCATGTTAGTGCAGGCAATCATGAACCTAAGGAATTCACTTGAGTAGTTCAAGTAATAAGACGGAGATGACATGCCGTGTGTACTGTGCAGCTACCGGAATGTTTACTGATACAGGTTGAGATTTTTTTTAGATGGGAGGAAAATATACATATTATTATCCGCCTGAAAATTGCTGAAATTGGATACTGCAGCCAAAAATTGGCTAAACCGGTAACGTAATTCGGTCGGACTCTACGGTACGTCTTTTGCTGTCAAAATAGCACAGAAAATAGTGTTTTTATTAGCGCATGCTTTTGAAGGAAGCTTCTAGAATGTTCTGTAAGCTTCAACTTGTCCTCATTGCCCGAGCGGGAACGAGTGATCTTTCCGCCAGAAGCGCGCGGATGTTGGTGGGAGCGGTTGAAAATAGCTTCGCGATATAAGTTCTTTTAAAGCCTGGCATGTGTGAATGAGCTTACCTAATTTGACAGACATCGGGATGTGATTTGAGGACAGTCAGCTCACAGGAGCCGGTACCATCATATATCGACGGATAGCCCGAATTCACGAAGTATGTCCCGTTCTCCGATGTTGAACTCCCACATGACGTCATGACTGAAAGGAGCTTTGAGTTTTAATTACTTGATTTTTAGATAATTATTAAGCATAAAACGGCCTGGCTCTGGGGATCTGGTCTTACTTTAATAAAACATTAATAAATATATATTTTTCTTTACTTTACCTAAACATGAAATAAATAACAATAATAATAAAACATCCTAATTTACTAAACCTAACATTTGACTAACTTTATTTAGTTTTTCCTGTAGTAATATTCATAAGACAGAATTGCATAAATATTTAACACAAGGCGACGCCACTGCATTCATAAAAAAAATATTAATGGTATTGTATTGTGTGTTTGTTGTATAGCCATACGTTAGTCGAGTTAAGTCGCCAGTCATGCGTCACGGTTCACTAAGCTGCCGTGTATAAGTTTGAAATGACCAGAAAGCTAATTCCCGTAATTAAAAACGTTCAAAATCTAGTCGCAATCAATGTCAATAATGTAGGGATTTTAGAGATATTTTTGACAGATTGAGACTGAGATCAGACTGTGAACGTTCTTAAAATTACGAGAATTGCCCCCTCCCCACCCCTCAGTGCCAAGTGTAAAATCTACTTGGGCCGGGTACAGGACTCAATAATCCTACTAATATTGTTAACGCGAAAGTTTGTATGGATGGATGGATGATAATTGGCACACAGATAGTTTATGACCGGAATTAACACATAGAATACTTTTTATCCCAGTATTCCCACGGGATCGAAACTTATGCGGGTGAAACCGCGTAGCGCAGCTAGTTATAATATATGTAAGCTGCGCTATAAATTTTTATTCTTAGCATCTAATTACTTTCCTAAAAATATTTCATCTTTCCATGATTATGGGGTTAGAATACTCATACGAGTAACAAAGCTTAAAATTCTCTTAGTATTAATCCAAATTAGTTATTTTAATGTTTTATATTCTTACTAAACCTTGATATTTTTACAAAAGTTCTAGAGTGCACAATGAACTGCAACATTATTAATTACCAGACAGGAGGGTTTGTACTGCGCATGATCGACATGCAGGTTCGTTCGGCAGCCGAAATAACGGTCAGTCGGTTGATAACTTGAGCTCCGAACGGAAGTTCAAGGTATCAACTAGCGCTCAAAAGAACTATATTATGATCACTTAAGGAGTGAATCCTTAATGAGCGCTGTGATATTTTATTTTTTATTAATTGCACAAAGCACTTGCGCTACAACAGAAGTCTTGGAGAGGATGGAATCACTACCGAAGCGTTAAAAATTGGCTCTTCCACATTGTTACCTCACCTTACCAACTTATTTAATATAACACTGACATCAGGAAAAGTACCTATTTCAAATAAAGATAAAAAAAAATATTTATAAATATTAAATATTTTTAATATGCCATTCAAATAAAGTTCTTCTTCAAAAAAAAAGGTGATAAATACGATATCGGAAACTACCGCCCAATAAGTCTGACATTGTCATATATATAAAGCTTTTATTAAGGTGATACACAATCGCACAGACGGAAAACTGGACAAACACCAGCTACCAGAACAAGCCGGATTTCGCCCCAGTTTTTCTACAACCGACCACCTGCAAACACTAAACCAGACCCTTGAATTTAGTAAAGCACTATATTTGGCCTTCGTAGACTACATGAAAGCCTTCAGTAGTATTAAGCACTCAGAAATCTTCATATCCCTAGAACAGTAGGAAACCGAAAAGCAATACTTTGACCTTTTAAAAACCATTTACAACAATAGGTCCGCTAATATTACATTAAATACCGGACCTTCATTCTAAATACAAAAAAGTGTTAAACACGGCGACCCACTCTCTCCCAAATTGTTTACAAGCACACTAGAGGACATATTTAAATCACTGGCAGCCTCATGGAAGACCAAGGGCATTGACGTCGGCAAGAAGAGGCTGACAAAACTCCGTTTTGCCGACGACATAGTCTTTTTGCAACCACAGCTCTAGAGCTTGAGACCATGCTTCAAAAACTGAACATGGCTAGCTTTAAGGTGGGACTTGCAATGAATCGATCTAAAACCCAACTTATGACTAACAGCACCAAGCATAGGGTCGAGGTAGATGGGCAAGAAATACATTATATCGATGAGTATATCTACCTGGGCCAGTTAGTTTCTTTCGAAAACAGGCAGGAAAGGGAAATCGATCGCCGAATTGAAAACGCCTGGAAAAGCTACTGGAACATGAAGACGCTAATGAAGGGTAATTTGCCGATCTCCAGCAGTGGGACAGTATACTCGCTCAGAGACAAATTTAAAGAGATTTGGGTTATGACTGTGCCTTTTCAGTATATTTATGAAAATCTTTTAAATGCCCATAAAAATATAAAATTGTTTAAAAAATATAGTGATATCCATGATATAAATACTAGGAACAAACACAAATTTGTTGTACCTATAACAAGGCTCAAGAAAATAGGTGGCTCGTTCAGATGCCAATGTATACGCTTTTACAATAAAGTTCCAAGCCCCGTTCAAGATCTAAGCCTTAATAAATTCAAATCATTCATTAAACGTAAGTTGTGCCAGAAAGCCTTTTATACCGTTAAGGATTATATCGAGGACAAAAAGGCTTGAGATTAAGGTGCTTCCAATTTTTACATATTGAATTTTTCATTTTTATTTTTCTTTCTGTCTTGTTGTTGTTTTTTTTTATTATATACACTTTGACATTAATGAATTTTATATATACTTACTATGACATTTGCTTACTTTGTAAAGTATTCTATTATTTTAATTATTGTGAATGTGAAGACTATGTGGGTCACTTTATTTATATTATTTTTAATTTTTCTCTCTGTTCTGTTAGTTTTTGTCATGGTCTGGCAGTTTGAGTAATTAATGTGGCCTACCCAAATGTCCTTTCTTTGGTATTGTTCGTCGAATTGTCGAGCTCCTTAAGTTTTTAGTTGAGCTGCACGATTTCTGACAAATGAGTGCACTGGCTGGACAGGTCCTCTCAATCTGTGTGGTTTTTTCCTCAAAAAACCATCTCAGACATCGGTCTACATGGTCTTCATATGATCTGACCAAGATTATGCCTGGACTTTAAAAGAGACTGTGACCTCTGAGTTTGTTTCGGCCTTTCTTCTCAGACTAGTCAGATAGGAAACGCCGACCTCATCTAGTTTTAAAATATGATTGACGTGTAAAAGTGTTTGTACAAACCTACTTACAAAAATAAAATCATTTATCATACAATAAAAAAAAAAAATATATATATTAAAGCAGTCTATTTTCGAGCAATTAAATGATTATTTATTTTGAACAGTCATATATTTTAAGTAATTGATTTAAATTGAGTTTGAGTTTGCTTAATTTAATATTGAAATTGAAAACATTAAATTTCACGCTTTAAAAAAAAAGAATAATAGTTTAACTGCTTGGAAATACTCGTAGGTGGTATTTATGAATTAAACATTTAAAAAATGTAAGTATACATAATGTAGATAGAAAAGAAGTAGAAAATATTTATTGTCCAGGTATTACAGTAAGCAGGTTCACAGGTTAACAGCAAGTTAAAACGACATGAGTGGCTTAAGATATTACCTGCAGCTAGGTTACAAGGTATTTGCTAGTGAGCCCCAAACTAGACAGTTAGTCTATATCTTGGGGCTCGGAGTACGAATTCCAGAGTGGAGACTAGAGAGGTGATTTCAGGTATGGTATGGTGCGTGTGTATGTGTGTGTCTGGTGTGGGTGTGAGTAGGTGTGTGTGTGTGTGTAAGGGTGTGTGTTTGTTCCATTGTGCTTCGTTTAATTTGGTGTCAGGTCAGGGTCTTTATTTAGTTGTTCCGAGTCATCATAACATTATGCAAAATTTCCTTTACAATTTTTTTTGCAATTGTTTGTTGTAGTTTGCAGACTTTATTGTATTAATGAGAGAGTAGGCCGGGGAGCGTCTTGCTAGCAATGAGGTGCTGTCAGGTGTTGAGATTCTGTAGTTTCTTTTGCTTATGATAGATGTGTAGTCGTGTCTCCTTTTAATATTTTTGTGCGTTTTTGTGCAGGCAGAAATAATGAAAAGCTGGCGGACTCTGAGGACTCTCGTTTCACGGTAGAGTAGATCAGTAGAGAACCGGTAAAAGTTACTTTAAGAAGAGCTCTCTGTGCTCTTTCAGCTTCGATCAAGTAGGTCTTTCCAGCACTACCCCGCACGCTGATGCAATACTGAATTATCGATTGGCATAGCTCTAGGTAAACTTGTTGTAGTATGTCTGTGGGCAGACCGTCTGGTAGTCTACGCATGGGTGTGAATAAGTTTTCTTAGTCTGCCAGAAAGGATGAAAATATGTTGTTTAAATGTAAGGTGGTCGTCGATAAGAATACCGAGTTATTTGATGTAAGAGGCACGTTCAAGAGGAGGACAGTCGCAAGTGGAAGTAGAAATGTTAGAAGAGCAGTGATGTAGTTTGAGTTTGAGGTGTTCCGGTGGGTTTGATGCGGCGGTTTTGGAGAAAACAATATATTTAGTTCTATTGCCATTTAGCGTGAGTAGGTTTTTGTCCAGGTTGTTCGCGATTAGTGATTATCCCTGTTCTGCTAGAGAGTATACATGTTCCCACGATTTTCCGTGAAATATTTCGGCTGTGTGATCTGCATAAGTTATAATTTTTCATCATTATTTACGGAAAGGTTTAGTATGTCGATATTTAAGATACTTTATTTATGTAGGTACATGAAGTAATGTACTTAAATAAAAAAAAAATCTTATGATGTTTTTTGGAGTCATCGAGCAGTGTTTTTTTTTTTAATTTATTTTTTATTGAATTACTGACTTTGACCATGTATTTCTTGTCATTAAGATAGTTTCCGCACCAATCGAGTAGTTTTCCTCTAATTCCAGGGTCATGAAGACACTAGTAACCGGTCATGTCTGAGCGTATCAAATGCCTTGCTGTAGTATATGTATATATATACTCGTACCTTCTACTAAAACGTTCTCTTTTTCATATATTAATATTACATGTGAACGTTGATAGCAGCTGTGTGTATTATTTTTTGGTTAAAATCAATATTGTTTGTCAATAAGTACTTAATTTTTTTTTTAATTTTCTACAATTGTAGGCAATACAGTAAAAGATAGACCTTTTAGTATATTGGTTTTTGTTCTCAAAATTGCTTTCTTTTTGTGAATTGGTTTTACAATCCCTGTTTTAAGTGTAGATATATGCACATTGCATGTTTATAATGCAAATATTTAATTAAGTTAAAAATCGAATTAGTTAACAGACTTTGGTTATTCATTTATTCATTCTTTTTCACTTTTATTACGCGGTTAAAAACTTTACTGCTAAATACTAATAGGAAATATCAGCTGGTAATAAATAAAAAAGACAGATTTTCTCAACTCGTACTTCAAGCAGCACGGTCGTTGACGTTAAAAAATCGTATTTTTTTTGTTTTTTTTTTCTAGATATGACCATCGCGTCTGTGTAGTTTTGATTGCTAATTTAATTGGACCTCGTATAACAGTAAGTCATAAATTAAATATAAACTATAACGCCCTTATTACAAAACAAGGGTTTTCCTTCGATCTGGTTTAAACCACTGACCCAGTTATTGAATTAAGAACCCAACTGATATTTTGACGGCACGGTTGGCGCAGTGGTTAAGCGATTGACTGCTGCGCTGCGTGTCGCAGGTTCGATTCCCGCACGGAACAAATATTTGTATGACCTACATGTATTTGTTCCGAGTCTGGGTGTTTTTCTATCTATAATATGTATGTATTTACAAAAAAAATATTGTATATAAGTAGTTTATCAGCCATCTTGTTACCATAACACAAGCATTAGGTTGCTTAGCTTGGGATAAATGGTGCTGTGTGAAATGTCCAGGGATATTTATTTATTTATTTGATAGAGAAATGCAGTTCTTTGTACAAAAAATGACAGCTTAGTTCGGTGCTAAGTTGTCATCTTAGTATTAAGAACTTTGCCTAAATCGAAATAAAGTTCGAGATACAAGTACTGGCTCAATAGTTGAGGCTAAAACTAAAGTTAGGTTTCGTTTTGTAATAAGATGGTAACAGTTTTGGTGGCACGGATCCTTTAGTACGCGAGTGCAACTTACTGGTTTTTTAATTATGGATAGATGAAGAGTGTAATAATTAGTATGAACAGGGACCGGCCTTACTATAAACAGGGAGGGATATAGCGGTCAAAGCCATCCTTTGATGTCATAGCTAGTAACATTTTCTGACGCATAAAATACGACTCCTTGGCAACGAAGCCACACCTCTTTGTTTCAGTTCATGAAGGGACACGCCCTCTGAAACGGGGACACCTACTTTTGGATGTACTGTTTCAACTAAAGACTTCATCTCCTACTTACATATATGCATAATGTTGTGAACGGTGAGCCGCCTTTGTTCAACGAAGCGGTACTTCACAACTTTATGCACGTTACGTTTTTCCCAAAAAATCGTTTGACGTAAATAACACGTTGAGTAAAATACAAAATTTTAAAACATCATTATAATGTTTTAAAACACGCGGTTTTTTTGTCTTTTCCAGAACGTTACCTTCATGGATATAATAAAGTTACACCGTACATCTAAAACAGTATAGATTTTACTCTCCAACTTCATCTTACTTTTTTTTTAGAAACTACTTTATGTATACCTACAGTCGACATAGCGCATGACAAGCCGACGGCACAATGGCGTAAACAAACTCTAAATTCATTTTTTTCTATATTGAAATGACTTATGTATAACTGTTAAATAATGAAGAATTTATTGAATAACACTTCACACCGGGATGGCGCTCTAATTATACCTTCATTCACAATAAAGTAGGTCTTTTAGTTGGATTGATACTCGCAAGGACAGGAGTAATCACTCGATTTTAAGATGCCAAACTCAAGTAGGTACCTATTAGGTATAGTTTCTTTTTTATTCATACATTATGTATTTTCTAAGTTTATCGTTGACATCACTGCCATCGGTAAAGGAAAACATCGCGAATATAACTTTGAAATCGCCAATCCTTGAAAAAGCATGGTGATCAATGTATCAATGTATCATGCCTTCCCTTTATGAGAAGAGGCCTTTGCCCGACCGTGGTTGTTATTGATACATTATTAATATTGCGTCATTGACATTTATCTCGGGACCCTGGGATCCTGGACCTTTGTAAGGCGAACGAGCGGCAAAAGCCAACTTGCAAAGGGCCGTTAGACGGTTTCAATGAAATGAGGCACCAACCGTCTATTATCCCTGTACGCACCATTCAAGTGCACGCAAGGACAACCCTCAGTTGATGTAGGAATATCGCAGGACATGAAAACAAAGATATTGCACTATGGATTTGGGTAGATATAGTGGACTGATTAGGTACCTAAAAGTATGGAAGTACTATGGCCCCTTCCTGACCAATGTTTTATATACTATACACAGATAAAATGGCAGACTTGCTTACTTAATAATGGGTGACGGAATACTGACGCTAAAACATAGTGTCGTAACGACAAGGGGGCAACATGTATTGTCCTCAAGTGCTTATTAGGAGTGGAGAGGTATTCCATGGCTATTAGGACAATCCCGGAAGTACGGTTAGAATTCTTACCAGAATTTTACTGGAATACTTCCTTCCTCCGAGCCCGTTTGCTCTAGAGCATTTCCACTCAAGCTGGCCAATAAACATACGAAAGAAGTGGGAGCTCTGTCAGTGCTGTGGCTTATTATTATTATAGACTCTACGCTACACTATAAAATAAAGACCAAAAGAAAGATTCATATTTTATAAGGCGCCTTTGTGGAAGAGAAATAAATGTTTATTATTCAACACATAATTAGTCGTAGCAAAAACTAACATTGTGTTAAATATTTCTATGTTCATTCTCGTGTTACTACATGAAAACAAGTTAAATAAGAGCTTGTAATTAAACCTCGCTCTGCTATACAAAACCACGTAAAATTGTTATTTTGTATTGTGTTCTAATTGCAATGAAAACGTTGCATCATTATTTGACCGAATATGAAACCACAGTAAATTGCAATTACGAGTAAGTTTAACCCATATAAATTTTGCTAAATTGCACTGGCCGTGGGAAAAAATACATTACATATAAAATCTCATTGAAATTTGAGAATGTTTTATGTTGAAATGAAGTCATTTCTTTTAATTCCGACATATGTATGTAAGTACCTACCTAGTTCGGAAATGAAGGACAAATGGAGACTTTTATTGCGACTGACTTCCATATTCATGACTATTGAATGATAAACAACTATTAGAATAGAAACTTATTCGGTATAAAAATCGCTAATACACCCCTATTAATAGAGTCATGACTGCCCTTTGGAATCATGTCATGAATAGATCATCAACCTACATGAGACCTATTCCCAGATTTAATGGTCTAATTTCCTCTAGTGTACCCACACACACACGTCAGGTACACTGTTTCAATGCTTCATTTGTGGCATTTGATGGAAACCTACACTGCGCAGCGAGCTTGTATACATAATACATAACAGTAGATATGTATTTGAGCTTTGTTCTATCCGTATCAAAGGCATACTGAAATTAATCGAGATTGGAATAGACATCCTATATACCTCTATGTTTGGTATTGACGTTTCATCTAATGAGTTTAGTCGGAGTGGGAGTAGAGTTGTAGGTATATGATGTTCCAATGGCGATACATAATAATTAATATAGATATTATGTACAACGTAATCATAACATATGTAATATACCAGCTAAGTGCCCTAAGTTCACCTGCATCTTGGATGAGTTAATGAATGCCGCCACTGATGCCGCAATCAACGAGGCCACTTACTGGGTTCAAAAAATATAAAATATCGAAGAAGAGTACCATCGACACAAAAAGAGGAAGCTGACTTTTTTTACGGTCTGGAGTATAAAAGGTGAACGGAGTATGGCATAGCAATCTCAATTTTTTTTCAAAAGACTTAAAATGTAATGCACCTATCAATAAATACTAATACCTACTTATTTGAACTCGTATGTTATGTAAGCCATCGTCCGGCTTCAATCAAAGGAATGAAAGTGATAAAAAAAATTGTGACAAAAAAAAGAAATTTCTGTGCCATAGGCTTCTAATCCGTTCACCGTATGTTTTTGGCTAGACGGTAAAAAAGTCAGCCGGTATTATGGCGGTAAAGAAAATAGAAAAGCATTAATTTTCCAAGTCAGTCCATTATATAAAATAGAAAAGTAATGTTCCGCTTTACCATTTCGAAATTAATAATTGCAGTACTTATGTATTTCATACTTACAGATACAACACAGTCCAAAGCCGTTTGCACAGTAGCCATTAGCGGATCCACCCCGCGCGGTACACTCGCGCGCAGTCATGCATGTGCCGTTGTCACCTGAGGCGCCCGCGCAGCCGCCGTTTGGGAATGTCACCACCGTAAAGAGGGACAGAACTGTATGGAGGATAAATTCGTTTAAAATTAGTATTGTGTAGTTACAGATAATCGAAGTCAATATCTCACGTAAGTAGGTATATTAAAAAGGAATATATTATATATATTATTTCAATCAATCAACTCAGCCTATCGCAGTCCACTGCTGGACATAGGCCTCACCCAGACTGCGCCACCACACCCTATCCTCTGCCTTCCGTATGCAGTCTATCCCAGCTAACTTCTCTAGGTCGTCCGTCCATCTAGCTGGGGGGGCACACTATGCTTGCCGATACGCGGTCTCCACTCTAGGATTCGTCTGCTCCTCCACCGGCCATCGGTCCTTCGACAGACATATCCAGCGCACTGCCACAAAATAATGCTACTGCATTGCCAAATATATTCGTCTGACTTTTATTATTAAATCTTTGAGTTTCACTGCACAAAGAAATAATTATAAGCTTGATAATATGTAATTAGAAGACGAACAAAAACTAAATGTAGGCTAAGCGTGGATATCCCGATAACCAAGAGAGATTTATTACGTGAAAACGAATAAAGTGATAGGATATAGCTCCAACTTAAATAATCCTCGTGTAACGTCTCACAGAACCGAATTAGTGATCTGGAATAAACCTCAAAGCTAAACCAGGTTAGAACTTCTCGGTACCAAGCCTTGCTTCACTAAAGTCAACACCCAGAAACTAGAAGCTTATTCCAGTTCCGTTTTATTAAAATGGAAGTGCAAACTCCATACTAAAGTCATTGAGTACTAGAGAGCTATGGACGGTACTGCTTGAGTTTGTTCGGAAACGTTGTGGAGAGTCCCAATTAATTCCCAGTTCTTAGGCTATTGACTTACTAAGCTTGCTCCTAGTCAAGAGTATTAATTACGTTTTGATAGACGCTGATAGAATGGTGTGGGAGGGGGCTTATACGGAAAAGCGTGCCGGCAAAAGGAATTGGAAAGCTAGAAGCGTGCTGTTTATGTAGCGCAGATTCGGCTTTTCAAAAGTGTCTGTATGGTTTCGTGTGTGCGGCACGCGCGTTGTAAAAGTGGAGCAATTGTTTTTTCGCGTTCAAAGATTTTATCAGGTAGTTTAGCCTCCGTGAATTTCATCGAAATTAATTCAGTGGTGTTTTGGTGAATGTGTCACAAAATTATGGACGTCCATACAAAAATATAAAAAAAGCAGTAGCACAATAAAGCAAAGGGCAAAAATAAGACATTGACATAAATTAAAGAAAATATATGTTTGTCGATAGAGTAACGAAACCCAAAATAATAGACCAAAGAGGAAATTGGCAGGAAATGCACAGACTAAATAGAATAACCAACATTTGTGCTTTCCAGCCAACATTTACACAGTTGACGTGCACACCAGTCTTGGTGTACATAATTAACTATGCAAACGGTAGCAGTAAATATTTGAACAATGTGCATCGTTAGAGTAGTCTTAGGTAATACAAACTTCATTTACCTAGTTTTAAAAAAATATTATTATTTCTTTGAGCATGACGTTTTTTTCAACCAATTTACTGAAACATAATTTCATTAAAAGATACATATACGACTTACATCTACTCTCCTTGGGGCTCGGAGGCCAAAACCGCTGGTCCTTCGATACATCCTGCACCTTTCCCTTATTGCGAGCAAACAAAACGCCACGAACTCTGCCATTCGCTCTACCTTCACTGGCTACACAGACCCCATACAACAACACGATTATCACCAAATTACCTCTCATCTTTACCGTTTAGTCACCGATAGAAGTATGGGACGGAAATAATGGTGCTATTTCTATATATATAATGTTGTCGGAAACGGAAACAATAGTGAATTTCACCTATTACATAGATGGTGACAATGGGCTGGTGATAATTTTCTTTTGGCCAGCAGCATGGAACGTGACCACCTTTGTTACACTTAATGATACCACTTACTGTGTAATCATTTTGTAGTTTCGTTGATAGTACTAAGTTTATTGTTTGGCTAAATGTTAAAGTATTGCTAATATTTTTAATGAGCTGTGATGTGTGTGGTGTGATGAAAGTTTTCTGTATGTGCATGTATGGCGTAAAAAAATGTGGCATTTGTGTTTGTATCAGATTTTTCTTGATACTACATAGTTCGGTTCTCATTATGAGGAGTGGGCATAATTTCACAATGGTTTTAAAACAATGTTAGAATGTTTGGTTATTCAAATATTTAACTCGTTAAATATTTTTCTCATTTTATAGACTGCAAACTGTTATAAATACAAACATCAACATAGTCTCTACGACAATCAATGAAAAATATTGTAGTTTCATTTTCTTTGATAAGTATACTAAGCGCTTGTGGTTCGCAGATAAATAAAAAGAAAGTACAAGAAAAACATCGTATTGAAAGTGTCTTTAGGACAAGGAGAAGGAAGGAAGGTGAAGGAAAACATAGTGAGGAAAGAAACAAAAATTCGAAGACGTGTGACTTCCACCAACCCGCACAGGGCCCTGCGCGGGTTGGTGGAAGTCACATAATAGTCACAGTATATACATAATAAGCTGATTATGATAAGTAAATTAAATTAAGTTTAATCATATGGATGTTACTCTGGATACCTGCATAGTAATAAAACCTACCTAACATAGTTACTGCCTGCCACAATGAATTTGGTTTCATACGTGCTACAATATTTCAACAAGTAACAAGCAAAATTTTAAATGCAGCTACAATAAAATGGCTCTCATTATTGTAATTGTGCCCAGTTGCAGTTTCTTTTTATTGAAATCGTCTCTTATTAGTTACTACTACGCATTAAAATTACCATTTGCGAAAGGTTACTCATAATCAAACTCGCCTTACACGGATGCTACTTTTTTAAGGTTCCAAATGTCCAATAGGGAGCACTAATTACCATCTCGCTGTGAGCTCATTCCTTATAAAATCACTTATATAAGAACTCAAATCGAGACTAAACAACATCTTTGTTTACTAAAATAGCTATGAAGTTTTCAATTGAAAGTGAAATATCGACAAAAAAGCCAAAGCAAGGTAGAGGTAAAGGTAGGAAGAACCTGAATCGTTGGTATGTTTATTTTTTTCAATAGCCTGAACAACAGCTTAAAAAGAAAATACGGAGGAAGAATTTACACAGGCAAGGATCGATGAGCTGGTCATATAGAGCCCTCTGCCCTTTGTACTCTGCACATTTTACCTGCCGTGAAAAATAAAGGTTCATACACCGTAGGCACGGTCGTCAGCGTTGTATGTATTACTGTCAAAGCTTGTCGACAGACACGTATTTTCTATGGCGCGGGTTATACGCCGTACCGTAAAGAACCCGTGCCGTACATCTTGTTCTTACCATGAAAAACTACGGTTTATTCGTCGTGTGTAGGAACGGACGTCAGTGCTGTATGGAAGCTTGTTGACTGACATAATTTTTCTACAGCGTGGTTTTTACGCCGTGCTGTAAAGAAACCGTGAACCGTGTAAGTGCAAGGGCCTCTCTGCATACCTGATCTCGGATATTCGGTCCCACTTTTCATTCGTTTTTTCAACAGTCTCTTACAACACAATAACCGGTATCGCATCAAAGCATGCAAAGCGTGTCCAGCGCGAATTTTCCCAGAATTTGTTCAGGGCGGTTCGTCGGTTGAAAGTGAGAAATTCTGTTGCAGTTTTACTCCCACCCTCACACGCTGTCGCAAACATTTGTGAAGCTTACAATTTTCTTTTGCACACGTTTTTCGTTCTTTGTCTTATTTTATATGGAAACATTTTGACGAATTTGTAAACGTTTTCCAATATGGGTTATGTGGTACCTGAAATAAATGAATTTGATTTGATTTTGATTTTGAATACAGAAAAAAATAGGTAAGTCTCTCTTTTCTTCACGAGCTTATTTTATTATTTCTTTTATAAGTTTCAAGAAGAAAAGCGTGCACCTGAAACATACTTCATAAGCCGAAGTTTAATGTTTTCTTGACGTGTTTTTGATCCGGGATAATTATGAAGTTTGAATACTGACGAGAACTTTGATAAACTTGCGAGATTGTTCATCACAGTGTTCATCACAGCATGTACTATAAAATTCAAAAACATGGGTGGAGTATGTGAATTTCATTAAAGTTGCTAGCTGTAGGAAATCTAGTTCATATAGCTCCAGCTTACATCACGTCTCGGAACGTCAAATATAGCTCGGTTTTTACGTACACTATTTTAAACTGAAAGGAAGTGCGTCAGACGCTGATTTATAAATAAGTAGATCAACGTGGGTTTATGCAAGATTAAAATTTAATTTTATATCGCAAGTTCTCTTGGAAAATACAAAGAACTTTTCTATTGTTGCAACGCAAAGTAACCTTCCTGGAAATCCGAAGCAAACATCATTAAAATTGTTTTTTTAATGGAAAATTTCTTGTAAATGCTGTTACGGTCCTTTTCCTCGTTATTGAGCTCCAAGTACTGCGTTGCGAGGGCTGCTACTCAATGATGCAGATAGGACAAAGACAGTCGAACAAACTACTCGTTACACTGTATGTCACTTGCAATTGTAACTTCATTTAAACAAAGACATTTAAAAATACGATTACAGAACAGTTTAATCTACATGTGCTCAGTCTAGTTCTGTTTCGAGTCACCCGCCTCACATGACAGGTCGCATTTTGTGCTTTAAGAAAATTTTATATCTAATTTACATAGTGGTATTGCAAATCTCATAATGATAAAACGGCTGGCCCTAACTACAGTTTATTTTCGTGAGTATTTACCCAGTATTAAGTTAACATAAAAAATATTCTTAGATGTGTCAAACTATCTGACAACCGTCAGATAGTTTGACACATCTAAAAATATTTTTTAATTATCATATGTATGATAATCATGGAAAAAAATGTAACGAGTCAAACTTGTCTATTTTTTAATTTTGCAATATTATGCTTGATGGCGTCAAAGTTTGTAGTTTTTCTATGACATTTCTCCTGATAGCATCCATAAAGTATCTTAGATCTTTTTGTTTATAGACAATGTTGTGAATGTGCTGAGTAAGTGGTAAATTTTTTTATATCACTCTCTTAAGTAGTACTTTAAGCTTATGGCGTAATAAGCTTAAAGTTATTACGTATAAACCCAAAGAGAATATTGGCGTTTTAGTTGCATAATCATCCTATAATGCTCCCCCAGTGCTAGGTTCACAGGCTTCCTCTCTATGAGACGGGGGTGTCGTAATTCACCACGCGGGCCCAGCGCGGGTTGATGGATGTCACACGTCTTCAAATTTTTTTATGAAATGATAAATGATGTTTATTTGTATAAGTTGGTTTATACAAAAACACTTTGACACGCCAATAATATTTTAAAAACTAGATGATGAGTTTTCTATCCGATTACTCTGAGAAGAAACACAGAAACAAACTCCGAGATCACTATATATTTTAAAGTTCAGATCTCGGTCAGATTATTGAGCACCACGTGATTAGTGTCCGAAAAAGTTCTAGGTGTTGTGGAAAGATATCTGTGTATCAAAAAGCTTGTTCGACTGTACAGCCTGGGAGCTCTCGAAAGGAAATATCGGGAAATAACAAATGAATAAAAGGTAAAGGTCAATGAATTATTCTCCTTCCTTGTTTGTTTGTTTCTAATATTTCCGTTACGTTAAAATATTACAGTTGGAGTGGAAATAAGATGCACCTACCTAAGCAAAGTTCCAGACTTTATTAATACGCACATACATAAACTCACACCGTCTTCCAATGACAGAGAGTACAGAACGGCACCAACTCATCATCATCTGCCTAGCCTTTTCCCAACTATGTTGGGGTCGGCTTCCAGTCTAACCGGATGCAGCTGAATACCAATATTTTACATGAAGCGACTGCCTATCTGACCTCCACAACCTAGTTAATGGGTAATACGATACCCCTTGGTAAGACTGGTTGTCAGACTTACCAAGGGGTAAGTCAGTCTTACTTACTTATTCAGAACGGCACCAACTAAGATCCTTAATACTCCTTTTACTTCGTTTACATTCTTATATCTACTATAGAGTCATACACGCCTGCTGGTTGCAAATATTACGGACATGTCCTTTGTGTCCCCCCTCCCGGCGTTTCCACTCACATCTGCCTTGTATGGCCAATACCTATTGTTGAGGCTATAATATCACTGTAAGGGCTGATTTTTCAATAGACCGATAATTTTTATTCGTGGAATAAAATTGACGTCTGACAGTTTTTGCATGGAAGAACTGTCAAAAATTCAATAGTATTCCTCCGATAAAGTTATCTGGCGTTGGAAAAATCAGCCCTAAGACAAAATAAAATTGAAATAATTCTCGAACATAAAGTACGGACTCAGTCATTTTTTACTGCAAAGGTAGTTTTACCAAGAAAAGCTAGTTAAGAAAGAAGCACCTACACAAGGAAAGTTCATGAGTGAATACAATAATATCAGTGCGATTGGATAAGGACGATACTATTTTCTCTAATATAAATTCATGAAGATTTTAACAAATTAAACAAAAACTAGTAAAGCATTGATTATATAAATATAAAAGTGGCCTAAAAGTTCATGTAATTTAACGATACCTTTTAATTTCAAGTCGTGACAGTAACCTAACTCCCCATCGTTCCAAAGTCAGGAGATGAATCTAGTTTCCTGTTTATTCGCTATATAGTACTTAAAGCACTAGTTGGCAACCCCATTAATGTCATGGCTCCAAGTCTAGTCGGGTATGAGTTAGTGTCATCCAGTTGTAATTACTTCTCAGCAGTTCGATGCAATATCGCCGTATTACTGATAACTTGTATATGCCTTCAGAGCTAAGTACTATCGATTTTAAACTTGTCTGTACAGTATCATTGTGTGAAATGTCTTTTATGCGATTTCTCTTGTTGGATTTTGAATTCTTAAGCTTCTGCGTTAGTGTTCAAAATTATTATCCTTCAGTGTGAGGCTGAAATTGAATTGGGGTAACTTTATAATGCGTCTAGTTGCGTTTCATTGTTGATAAGGTCAAAACTGTATTCAATGTAATATTTCTCTAAGCTGGACATTGAAAGTTCGTACAAGTCATGTACAATATTCAATCATTTTTACGTTGACACGATACCGTAGATCGCACATGTATACTTTCCTTGCTAAGTTAAGCGAGATTATTTACAATGCGTTTTCTAAGACGAGAGGCCTCAGAAGATGCACTAGCTTAACCAATAAGGAACGAACATTCGGACCAGAAAGACCAAATTTTACGTCTTTCAGCACAATATGTCAGAGATTTCCTAAAAGTGTGTACCTACACTATTTATGAAACTTTTACGACCTATTATAAACCAGCAATATAGCAAACAACAAAATATAGTATAATTAAATCGTATATTATAGTTTCGTGCTGCAATCATACACAGCTGCATACATTTATTGAATATCTCTCTGTTTTTATTTATTCGTCCAAATGAAACAAGCAAAACGAAATATTCGTGTTTCATACCATACCGAATTGGAATACACAAAGCAAATATTAAATTCCCGGAGCCCAATTCCATTGGTCTATTCCGAGAACTTGTCAATCAAACTGCGCCAATTTCCAATTCGCATTTTCCTGTGATATGCAGGAATTAAAGCACTGCCTTTGAAACCTGCATATCACAGGAAATTCAAAACAGAACAACAAAATGTTAGCGTATGTTCCCGAATGAATACCAGAATTCTCGGGCTTTGACCAATCCCTCTCAAATAGAAAATACTTTTTATTTTCAGTGAAAAACCAATATTCATGTAAAATATGTACAAAAACCTCTATGGATGACAAAATATGGAACCAATACTATGTGATAGGTACTTGTACCTATCACATAGTATTGGTTCCATATTTAATTTTAAGACTATGTACCACGACATCGATCACATATAATTTTTTTTTTGTTTTCTTTTATCTCTACGTTGACGTCGTGGTGGTGCTTGCGAGCACTAAACTCTAGGTCTGTGACGGAAGAGTTTACGTGAGTTACGGTTAGGAGCCAGACCAAGAGAGATACAGGAACCCGCAGGGAAGCATGTGGCGAGCTGTTGGGCAGTAGCGACCCCATGGACCCTATCTTCCGGGAGAAGTCTTGTTCCTCACCTCTGGCTTGCTTTTATTGGCCGGCCGAAGTGAACACTGACGAGGAACAGAGCTCCCACCTCATTCTTGCTTTTATTGGCTGGCTTGAGTGGAGATTCGTAAGAGCAAAGGTGCTCGGAGGAAGGAAGTATTTCAGTAAGATGCTGGTAGTGATCTTGACCGTACTTCCGGGATTGTCCTGATAGCCGTGGAATACCTCTCCACTCCTCACAAGCACCTCAGGACATGTTGCTCCCTTGTCGCTACAACACTATGTGCTAGCGACCGTTATCGGGGGCCCATTATTGAGTGTGCAAGTCACCCCCTGCATTTTATCTGTGAATTATATTATCATTGATCAGGCAGGGGACATAGACCTTCCATAGTTCAAGGTAACCGGTCTACTATAGCCACCCACACCCATAGCCTAGTATATTTTGTTTGCATGGTGCATACAGGGATAATCGTCGGTTGATGCCTCCTCATAATTTAAAATTGTCTAAAGGTCCCCTGCGAGTTGGCTTCGGCCCCTGGTACGCCTTTCAAATGTCTGGGACCTCAGGGTCCCGAGATATGTCAAAGACAAAAAAAAAAAAAAAAAATATTTCAGTCTTAACTCTAGTCCATAGTTTTAAAACTCATACATTTAAATTACTTATAACCTATTTAAAATTCTAAACAGATAAAAACCCAAAATAAAATTGTGACTAATTAAATTAAAATATTCATCAACACATAAAAAAAAACTAAGATTGTCAAAAAACATAATGATATGTATACACACATATGTTGACTCTGTGCAGGTTATAATTCAATTGGTTAGGCCGTAGCCATCGAAGCGGAACTATTAGGAAAATCATAATAAACCAACTGTATTTCACAGAAGCTCGAACGAAAAATAAATTTACTAAAGCAGAAAATTCAAATAAAAAAACATACATTTCTCTATTTCATATTCCTCTTAGCTGCGGCGGAGGTGCGGATTAATATGTCTAACAATCACGCTTATCATGAAAATGCATTGTTTATTTCGGTTCTAGAGCTGCCCAATACTGGCTGGTTACATATATAATACACTGCATGATCTTGTTTCGTTATTTGTCTGTTGTTGACATTTTGAAAAAACCGTAGTTTAGAATGGTATTCAAGTATCAATTTCGATTCAAACGACGGAGAACAATTGACAAGCCTTGACTGCAGAAATTACAGCGTTTTGATGCCATCTTGAAATTAAATACTTGATAATAGTTGAAACAAAAGTTTGTAACTTATAACTCTTCGTAAATTAATTTTTCCATTGAAATCACTACCAAAATAAATTTAGTTTGGACCAGCTCCTGTACTACTGTCTGGCTGACTGATGAAATCTCTTTCACTGTAATTCAATCAATACGGACAGGCCATGGCAGGGGTTCTCAAAGTCGTGCTAATTTACGTATTAAAGTACTGACTTGTGAAGGTTTTTAAAGATACCAAAAGTTGTTTAAATTTTGCTCAATCATTTGAATACTTTATTATTTCCCTCCGTATTTTGCTGTCACATTCAAATATCACCTTTTTTTATTAACTTTCACATTGAAGAAAAAACATTTAAAAATGCATTACTAATAATAAATTATTTTGTTATTAACCGATGTGGGTAGATACAATCTTAAACTAAAATACAATGTACAAAGTTTTTCGTATTTTAAAGATAGAGTATACAGCGATATCTGTGTGACAGACAAAGAAAAGTAATAATGGTCTGTATTAATTAAGTACTTGAAGAAAGCCAGTGTTAACCAGCTGACTTTTTTATAATAACTATGAAAATAATAGTCATATTAATATATGTGGACAAAAGGATTAAAAAAGTTTGGAAGCGGCTGCCTCGCCCCCATTTAAAACCCAGGCTTTCACGTGTCTACTCAGCGCTGAATTAATAAAGCTTACCTACTGGAAATGAATATTAAAATTAATATTTTACATTCAGATTTCATATTTTTGGTATGTCATACATTGGTAGACATAATAAAAACTGGCTAAATGATGATCGGAACTGTAATTCAAAATGGAAATTGACAGTAGGGAAATTTATTAAAGGGTAGTCTAGTAGTTATCTATTATGGCAAGGCCGAGGTGATTTAATTATTCCTGTACTTACTTAAGCTGTCAAAGGAAAGCAAGTTTCAAAGGAACGAAATTAAATTTTACTTTTCCCTGAAATAGGTAGGTAGATAGGAGGTAGGAGGCGATGTACATATTTTGCTTTCATCGAAACAAAGTCAGTAATGATCTGGATGCGACGTACATCAAAAACGTTTGTGCATAAAGAGGATTTAATCTCAAATGTAATTACTGTCATGTTTAAAGGTACTTTTTTTTTGGTAAAGTTTTGATGGTTATATTTCCATTTTAATTAGGTATTAAAAAATTGTATTGCATGAACATATACCGAATTACTGTGATTAAGTAGCCTTTATGACTACAGGCACATCACATCAGACGCTACAAATTTGACACTATGTTCAGATTCTTTTTAACTTTGAATCAAAAGACCTACAATGTAGCGGGGTCGTCCGAGGGTAGCGGGATCGTCCAAAAGGGTTACCGCTGCCCTGGAACAGAAAGGGCTAAGTAAGGAACACGGGTGGGTTTTAATCAGTAGGAATCAGACACTCCCTTCCGCTCCACACAGAGCGGGAGGAGTCATTTGATGATTTCCCATCCACAAAAAAAAGACCTATAATGTACAAATCTGTGGGGTAGTTGCGTTACACACTATCAGTAGCAAAGGGTCTCGTTTTGACAGTTCAACAACATTCATTGCGTTATTTACGTTGTTGAGCAGACAATTTTTTCGAACATAATATGAAGCAATGAATCAGCAATATCCTTCAAAATTGTTCCGATTGAGATTGATAATGTGTTATGAAATTAGTGTGTTGGTCATCAAAATAAAATATCTGGTGTAATTTTCCATGATGCTATCTCCTTGCCTATGAGCTCCATGTCACAATTATAGCTACAACGCACACAAACACAGCTGCTCATAGTGTGCCGACGGTTTGCAGTCAAGTTATACGTAGGATGTACCTACGTATAACTTGACTGCAAACCGTGCGACTGCAACTAACCAGTGCGTTATTTGCGCTATGAAGGACAAAATTGCTTTCGCATTATGTTCTTTAGTTTACATACATACTTTGTAACGTTTATTAAAGAGTTGATCAAACCCAGCTGTGATGAGATGAAGAGATTATGACAATACTGGTGACCGGCTCTTGGCTGGTACCAAGGGCGGGTCACTAGTATTGTTTTTCTGAAGAAAAGCGGGGAAGCGGTATTAGTGTCTATTAGGACCGCTCCGTGACAAGACAGACAGATGGTGAAAATGCATCAAAATTCCATTATGTACTTTAGAAGAACTACGTGGTCATGCAGACACACGAAAAAACACTTTTTTAGGGTAGGTATAATTATGTTCTATGTATGAGATATAGATGGTATCCATAATTAGCGAGTCTTCACCAATACCTCCTCATAATAATACATAAAATGATATAAAAGTGTTACATGTTTTTAAACAATTTCATTTGCTTTCTCCTGGATAACTTCATTGCAAAGTGATATTAAAATATTATGCAAGCACCATAATTATCTGAGCAAGAAATCGCGCGTTCCTGACGGCGCGGCGCCGGTAAGTCTCACTTAGATTTTCCGCTTTTCCCAAGCTTTATAACTCAGGAAGGATACATCCGGTTCGCAATATTTTCTAATAAGATCATAAGTGGGTTCTCTGGCAATATTACAGTATATATTTAGTTGCGTTTGGTAAAGTAAAGAGTAAGTAATGACGATTATATTGCATGAAGTCAGAAAAATCTAGTACCTGAGTTTGTCCGAAAGTTGTAAAACATTACCGAAAACGTACAAGGCTGAATTTCAAGTATACCTTTTCAAACATTTGTAATAAAATTTCTTTAAATTTACTTTTAAATTTCCGCTGACAAAATAATTTTCACAAAAAAATAACTGGATAATAATATAATATATATAATAATGGTGCCTAATGATAAATCTAATAGAATGCAATCGAATAGCTTTAGGATTGTAGTTGGTATTATCAATATGCTTTATCAGCTTGACGCAATGCCGTCGGCACATGAACGCCACTTTTGATTACCGTCGGGACATTTTGCTCTCGATATTTTTCTAAACGTATCTAATTAATGATACGCCTCCCTAAGATACGTCATGTATCTGTAATGGCTGGCTTTAAGTTAGTTACTGGTTTTAGATTAAAAAATAATGGGGTTTCATTTTGCCAATATTCTAATGCAATAAGCGAAGTGTTATACATATTTCACAGAGGATTGGTCAGATTTTATACTATAGATAGAAAATAGAAAGGACAACGGGTTATTTTGTATAGGCCCCGTACCCAAAACAAAGTTTTGACTGTAGCATTATGAACTATCTGTATTTTATGCCCTCATAGAGTAGTTTAATTAATCCTAAGATAGCATGTCTGAATTCACTCGGAGAAAAAAGATATGTGAGGAAATTAAATTAATTTTATAAAGGGAAATATTTCACTTATCCTCTCAAAACTTATTGACCTGTTAATGATGAAATTAATGAACCTCAAAAATTTTTTTGTGCTTCTTCTGCACTACTTTTACTTTTTAGGGTTCCGTAGCCAAATGGCTACAACTGAACCCTTATGGATTCGTCATGTCTGTCTGTCTGTGTGTCCGTCCGTATGTCACAGCCACTTTCTGAAAATATAAGAACTATACTGTTGAAACTTGGTAAATGAAAATCTTAATGCGGTGAACCGCATTAAGATTTTCACACAAAAAAAGAAAAAAAGCAATAAATATTTGGGGTTCCCCAAACTTAGAACTGAAACTCAAAAAATTGTTTTTCATTCAAACCCATACGAGTGGGGTATTTATGGATAGGTCTTCAAAAATGATATTGAGGTTTCTAATATATTTTTTTTCTAAACTGAATAGTTTGCGCGAGAGACACATCCAAAATGGTAAAATGTGCCCCCCCCCCCCCTGTAACTCCTAAATTATGAGAATGATAAAACTAAAAAAAATATTTATGATGTAGGTAAACTTCCACCGGAAATTGGTTTGAACGAAATCTAGTAAGTAGTTTTTTTTTAATACGTCATAAATCGTAAATTGTAATTGTACGGAACCCTCGGTGCGCGAGTCCGACTAGCACTTGGCCGGTTTTTTGTACTTTTGTCACAGTTGGTGGTAGTAACTAAGCTAGGACAGCCCGACCAAACGGGTATGGTTAGGTTGGAACTGTGAACAACCGCGCAAGTCGAGCAAGCGAAGCGAGCGGTGCCGCACCAAAGCGGCCGGCGAGCGCTGCAACAAAGTTGGTTGCAGTTACTTGGCCATTTAGTATTTTTAGAACCCCAAAATAGGTTTGAGGTTCACAAATTTAGGCGCAATCATAATAGTAAGTGTTCAATAGTATCTTTAGCAGTGGTAATTATTAAAAGTTCAATTAAATACATGCTTTCTTTTATGCACCTCAAAAAATTTTGCGCAAACAGCTTTTGCACCAAAAATCAAAATAGTTCATAATGCTACAATTAAGTTTGTGTCTGGGTACGGTCTAACCCATTCTCCTTTGTTATCATCCAGTTAATTCCTAAGCAGGTATACAGGTTAACAGCAAATTAAAATTTCATAAATGGCTTAAAATAATACCTACAGGAAGGTTACAATAGTGTTTCCTTTATTTCCATTTACTTACATACTTGAGAAAGTAATAAAAATGGCTGTTTTCAGAACCTAAAGTCATGAACCTGATTTTTTTTTATTTCGTAGCAATAACGTCGCTCTGACTATCAACACAATAACTAAAACTGATAACAATTTACATTCACTTCAAAGCGATTAATGCCACTCTTTTCGGTAAATGATAAGTCAGGATTGCATTTCACTCTCCAACATCATAAATTTTGGTTGATAGAAGTAAATTCACTATCACAACGCCATTCCATTCGCACTGCATCAAATTATATTGTAATCTTCAACTATTTCACATTCTTTACAGATGGGTGACGTAATTTACTTCATCAGAATACCAAGCTTTTTTGAAGGAATGCGACCAAAACAAAGTCTAAAAGCCTTAACTAAGCGACATTAAAATTATCAGATTAAAAAAAATATTAACATATTATTTTCAGTCGCACTTTTTTTAAATTAAATTTTGAATCTTATTTATAAATTACTTAGTAGGAACTCTCGTATAAAGATTCCCAACCGCGGGAAAGTTTTAATACCTAATGTCAAACTTCTTAGAGCCGAAGAAACCGTTTTAGGGTACAAATCAAAGAACAAAGAAAATGTTCTTAGCATAATTTTAGTACTCTCAAAACCTAGATACCGCCTAATTACTACTATTAGACATTCTCTGTGAAAATTGAAACACAAAGCAAATACAAATACGAAAAAAAAGTAAACTTTTTCAAACAAAGGATATTCCTGGAAGCGTTTTGTCGTTCATTTTTGAACTGCGCAGCTGCGCGATGAAAAATCAATACTGAAAACGTGGGCGGAAAACGCGCTAGCGAGACAGCTATCGCCATCTATCGCCGGGTTTCATAAGTTAGACCGAGCTGCCAACCGAAAAAAACCTTATGTGTAGAGAAAATGAAATTGTATGGCGTATGTGTGAAAGGGTTGGCACTGAATGGCCCATCGCAACGACGGTAAAGAGAATGTATTCCGTCTGAACATCGTGTGTATCGAAGTGTTAGAGAAGTGGACTTGACAGCGATTTGAATTCAGATTCCCGCACTTTTGTATTCGTTCTATAAAGACCACTCAGAATCGTGGCATATTATGAAATACTTCTTTTTTATTGTAATATACTGAAGTAGGTAGTCCTATTCTTAATTATTTTTTAGTAGGTACCTGCTATACATCTAATAACAATAATATTTCATCTACTTTTCATAAGCGTTCTTTTCCTCATTGTAAAACTTTATGGCATGATTGGATAAAGGTTGACAATAAACAACAACAAATTCTACTCAGAAAAGACTTTATTTCCAAAAAAATAACATCATATATGTTGTTACATGATAGAGACTATGGCCTGGATGGCAACGATGACATGAGTCTCAGTTAATCTTAATATTTTAAAGTATACGGTTAGTAATAGACATGACATCAATATAAGATATTCTATTTGATTATAATGCGATTGCATACGACTAACGACTTTAATAGTCGGGTTATTCCATGTTTTTGTGGTTTACGCTGAGTGTACACCGCCGTTTACTGACACGGGTCTGAATTTGGTCTGAATATTTTTCTGGTCCTTTTGGCAAACTATCTTGTGGACTGTAGTGGAGATGTACAAACGGCATTATTTTATGAAAAACAAAATTGGCCTTGTTTCTCGATACCCTCGAAGTCAAAGTCTTATGGGACTGGCCTCGTAACTTATCCTACATGCGTTTACGCGTTCCAAGCTCTTAACAGCATTATCCAAAACATCTAACATGTTTTTAAAACACGTTCGTCCAAAAATACACATCTTTTAGGCACTACCAACCTAGCCTCACGTTGTTAGTAGAGAAAGAATGAAGTAAGTATAGTATTAATAGCACGTAGAGAGTCCATTTAACTTTAAGCAGATTGGAATAAATATTATGCTAATCTTGAAAGAAAAGTTTAGTAGAAAATATAATTTTTTTTTTGTAAGTCCTCATGACTTGGCAGTCTGCATAAGCGCAGCACACACAATGTAGGTCGGTCTAAATTCTTAGCTGATTTATCTTTCGAACTTTAATGGTATTCTTGCTGTCCATGGTTTTTTTTCTAATCTTTACACACAAATTTGTCTGTGCTGATTTGCCAAAAGTTACCTACTCGAGTATGAAAATAAGCTAAGTTGGAAATAATGACCACTAGGATGGTAATACCGCTATCCGTTCTTATAAAAATTACGTACAAATACTACCGATAAATGTATATCAAATTATACATAAATATTTAGTTAAAAAATTTCATACAATGTATGGTCGTCAGAAGTCGCCAACTTCTCTTTTCTAAGTCAAATGTAATATAATAATATATAAGAGCTTCGCTCTCAAGTAAAGCTTGGACTTATATAAATTTAATTTTATCTTACTTCAGACCTCTTTACATGTTATTATGTGCCAGTGGCTACTGCAGATGTTGTTCCAAAAAGAAAATGAACGTTCAGTATTGAGTAGGACGATTTCCTCGCTTTATCTGTCTTGGCACTTTAATAATAAATATGAAGTATATGTATTTAACACAAAAACTGTTTTTTTATTATTAATGCTCCACTGCTGGGCAAACCCTCCCTCTCTTTCCACCTTTCTCTGTCTAGACCTGCCAAAGACCATTCTTTATTAAAGGAGTTAATCTTTGTTCATCTTTATTATTATATATACTGTGAAATATACTGTGAAACCTCTGCATACTAAAACAATTCTTGGTCTTGTGATACGAAGCTGTTATTTAAAATTATGTTTTTAAGTTTTTGGTTGGAAAGTAAGGGAGTATACTTTATTAACATTATAAATGTGTAACCACTCGCAAAGTGTAAAGAGGCCTTCAAAGACTTCTATGTGATTTCTTATGTTATGAGAATCTAATTGCACGTTTATTAGTTTTGAGTAAATGTGAAATAATTTATAACATAATCTTAAAAAATAAGAGACCAGCTCATCGATATAAAACAAAAAAAGAAAAAACAAATTGAATAAAATTTATCTCTTTAGTAATGGACTATTCAATATAAAATATAGTAAGTAGTTAACATTCGTTTCGTGATATTTATTTTAAAACTTTACGGTTATATTTTAATATTTGGTATAAAAGACTAGATTTGTCTACGAATAACTAAAAATAACCTTTTTTGAATGTGAATCTTACGAACCGACTAGCATGTGACTTGGAACTAAATTATGTTTAACTGTGGTCAAGCGGTCCTTTAGCACGCATAGTGTTTTACATCAAAACCTTCCTTCAAAACGCACCCAGAAATTTTCGAGAATAATCCGAAAATACAGGCAAGACAAAAACGAATCATTTAAAATGTACTGATATTATATGAATGGAACATTATTGAGATAACATCTACATATCAATTTCATACATCTATATTTAATTTTTTTAATTTTTATTTAATCTGTTGGGTAATATAATCCAGATCAGAAATTTAGGTACTATTAAGTGATTATAAGGTAGTCCTTAATTAACATTCATGATATTAACATGCAAAGTTACAGTAACATCGAAGAGGCTTTGTGCCATATCTTAGACTTTAGACTTATCTATACCATCACACCTGGTCCTTGCGGAAGGCCGTGGGGAATAAGCGCTAGTCGCTCAAAAAGGTCTACACGTAGGTTAGACGTAGCATAAAATCTTTTATCTTAAACATCTATGAAATAATGATAATTAGATAAACCCATAGTGTGAAATGAAATTGATATACTATAAATAATTATTTTTCTCTTATTCTGTACGAAGAACAGTAGGTATAGAATTATAGTATTGTAAGCCTCAAATTAATAAGAAGTAAGAAACTATTATTTAAAAAAAAATATATAACAGGAATGTCTACAGTATTATCGATACAAAGTATTTGACAAAATGCAGCAATAATAAATATATAAAAATTGATACAACTGAATTCACCAAATCTTAAAAAGCAAGTGATTATTTACTGACAAGAAATCCTGATCATACTAATTATATTTTATGAACTACTGAAATTTATTCTTACAACTAATATTTCAAACTACAACAATAAATTCGAGACGCTAATTCATTTTGATATATAGCTAACTTTAATATTTTAGCTCGAAATATATTAATAAATTAAAATATTTTATGTAGTAACTAAGGAAATAAAATTTAATATTGAAGTCCACCAATATTAAAAATATATAGGTATACAGGTAATGATAGCTATTTCGAAAATACACACAGAAATGGACATACTACTCAAAGACGAACTTAAAAATAAGTAGCTAAATCTAAAATCAGTGATGGTCAATCTGTTGGCCAGGTTGTCGGATTTGATGTGATGTTTAGCCACCTTTGTTGAACGATGAAGCCGTTCGCAGCTTCTTGCGGATCCTGGGTGAGCTCCAGCGCGGAATCACACGGGTGTCACCAGGGGAAACGCCTTCATCCACATCATCAGCTTCAGTCTTGATTTCCATTTTCTGAAAAAATATGTTGATACATGTAGTTACGAACTGTGGTAATATTTCGGACGGCACGGTTGGCGCAGTGGTTGATTGACTGCTGCGCTGCGTGTCGCGGGTTCGATTATTTTCGAACAAATATTTGTATGACCTACATGTATTTGTTCCGAATCTGGGTGTTTTTCTATCTATAATATATTGTATGTATTTACAAAAAAAAAAAAAAGTAGTTTATCAGCCATCTTGTTATCATAACACAAGCATTAGGTTGCTTAGCTTGGGACAAATGGTGCTGTGTGAAATGTCCAGGGATTTATTATTTATTTATTTATTTAGTAAGACTCAGAGACAATGAGTTAAAAATTCTAAAGAATAATATACCTTTACTTTAACCCCAAAAGCCTTAAATTGTAAAGATGAATTTAGTAATGACGAAGTAACAAACCGAAAAAGTCCCAAGAATAGCTAAACTTTAGTTTTGCTTTAGCTTGTGGGAGACATTGCTCGCGGAACAGAAGGCCAATTCTCGTAATTTAAAACGTTCAAAATCTGGTCGCAATCTCATCTCGGCGACAAAAAATTGTAAAAGGTTGTCAAAATGTAGGGAAGTTAGAGATATTTTTGACAGATTGAGACTGAGATCAGACTGTGAATGTTCTTAAAATTACGGGAATTGCCCCTCAGATGTCCGATGGGGACGAAAAGTTCTGGAGTGGCGCCTTACGCTGAAGGCGCACTGTGGTAAGGTTGGTGACGATCACGGGAATCCGCTGGACGTGAGAAGCACATGACCAGTCGTTGTGACAGTGCTTGGGGGAGGCCTATATCTAGCGGTGAACGTCTTTTGGATGAATGATGATGATGACGATGAATTAAGAACAGAAAACGTACCTGCACAATAAGACGCACGAGTGTATGTTGTTGTTCCAGTACCAATGATATTTCTCGCAGTTTGCGCTTCTGTTTTTCCAGCTCTGCAGTAATGTAATCCTCACTGCTCTCCAATACCAAGTCGAGGCCAGCTGCAAATGACGTGCCAACAAAGACAAATACTTTAGGGATTTTGTTCTGGTCCAGGGTTTCATTATAAAAATAATTTAAAATATCGCGGTATCATTAATATCACACAATGGATAACACTTCGCTTTCGGTTGTTTATTATCAATGAGGTCCGGGGTATTAGAGTGCACAACTCTCTGATACACGGGATCTTCTAATAAGTAGCAAGTGAGCAAAATTTTCAGTCACATTCTTTTAATAGTTATGATGATGGTCTCAAAAAGTAAACTTTTCTACTTACTCGTAGCTAGGTACACAAAGACACGAAACTTATATGAGGATGGTAAATTCGCCAATTACATACATATGATTTGAAATCGAAAATCATAGAGCAAAGATAACAATTTTCATATAGTTCATGTCGCAGATGAGCAATTGATATGGATTCATTCGCCTTATAAAATAAGCATATATTTAAGTATATACATATTAATATTAATTTAGGTCAACATACTATCATCAGTGAAGGGGTTGCAGAACCACTTGCGCAGGATCAGGTCGAGGAAACCAAGCTTGCATTTCTTGTTGTTCGGGTATTCAATCAGTTCGTCTTTGTCAACTTTCTCGAGAAGGATGGCCGGCAGTTTGCGTTCGAGCTCAGTGTGGAGTACGACCTGAATGTAATGAACATCAATGTTGAAGAGTGGTTTTGTATAGTGTTAAAGTATATAAATATTGATAATCATTCTCGTCGTCTTCATAATCCTGCCTGACAGATCGTATAGGTAGATTTGCTGACACGTTGCCAATTTTGTGTTGTGTAAATTAAAATTTAAAGTGAAATAAGACTAGGTTGGAAAGGTCCGTCAAAAACAGTAAATCCAGCAAAAACATTACCTGCATGGCCAGTCTCTTCAACTGGGCATTCCTCCTCACACTTTCAATGTCTCCCACAGCCAAACCAATCAGGAGATTCATCAGCAATATTGGCATCAGTACCATGAATATACCAAGTATGAAGAACGTAGGCATTGGGAACGGCAGAAGTATATCGGTCTCAGATTTATAATAGGGCTGAACGTAAGTGCCAACAAAGTCTAGTTCGCCAAGCATCATAGCAAAAGTCCTCATTAGAGACATCGGTATGCTATTAAATGACAAGTGGTGTCCCTGGAAAAGTATAAGTCAGCATATTGTTAAAAATATATAAGGGAGTTTCGCAGAGCAAATATCGCATTGGTTTGATTTAGATTATAATGGTCTTCGGTCGCGTAAATGAAGGTGAAAGCAGATGTTTTGTGCTATGACAGCATTTTCGCTTTGTGATTTTTACTTAATGGAAGTACAAATCGCTTATTGTGAAATGTTAGTTCGTCTCATTTGGATCTGGTATTTTCATGACGTCATGAACGCTAGCTGGGTCAGTATAATCTCATATGATGCATGTTAAACAGGCTTGGATGGACAATTCACAGTTATAGGCTCACAGCAAAAGCCTTGTGTTAAAGTTGCCGTTACACACACAAATCACGTACACAAACATCCAGACTTGGCACAAGTGTGTGCTTTACAAACAGTTTGGGAATTGAAACCACAACCCTATGCACTAAAGGCGGACCCAATAGCGCTTTTCTATTTGGGCTTTCAAAAGTGCAAGTTACCACATTATTCACTTACCTGCTTTAATGTTAGTTATTAAAACCTCATTAGTTACTAACACTATTTTCTACGTTTTATTGTGCGATATCGTTAGCAGTGGTAACTTTTTCGTTATAAAATTATAATATAAATCTTACCAAAAATCTACAAAAATAGCAATATACATAAATACCGTCTCGTCAGGACCCACTTTAGACAGGAGGATATAGAACGCCATCCCAAATGCGATGATCAGGATTGAAAACACCATCAAAACTTTGATCAGGGTCTGAAGTATTTCTAGGAACATGACAACGTAGATTCCAACTTGGTCAAAACGTTGGAGTAGGAGAAGCAGCTCAAACCATGACAGAAATACAGTAATTGCAGCAGCCGAGAACTGAAACACAATTGATTTAAAGTAGTATTTAATTCAGGCGAAAACAACGTAGAGTTGTAACATATAATTAACACATTATATCTATGTCATATCACTATGTATTTTACTGTGTGTACATAAATAATAAAATAAATAATAAATAAATAATAATTTAAATCTTTGTTCATATTTTCTCCATAAATGGGAAGGTGTTCCTCAAGTAACAATGTAGGGGCTTACCTGAATTTCTTCAAAATATGGAAAGAGCGTTGGGAAAACCATCAGAGTCGAGCTTATGTACAGCATCCAAGAGACCAAATTTGATGGATCAACCATGTAATGCCATTTCTGTTGTTTTACGTTGTATGCTTCACGGATCAGGCATATACAGTTGTACACCAAAATCGCTACTGTACTTGTATACATGGCGACTCTAGATTCAAAATCTGTAATGTAAATAAAAATAAGCATCATTTTCTATAACGTTTTAAATGGTAAGACTTAAAAAAATCGTTTGGCTGTATGTATTACTTACCCGGAGTAAAAATAATATTCTTTTCAGTTTTATTCTCTCGTTCAGCGCTAGTAGGATCTGACAGGTTACACTTAGCAGATCTTTTCGTTGGTGAAGCAGCCTCAGAATTCAACATCAGTAAATAAGTATACACCGTTACAAAGATCAAGAAGATGCAGTAGAAGAGAAGATTGGCCAGGTGAAAGTATTTTCCGTAACTGTGCCATTTCATTTGCAGGTATTTCTGGCTCAGTGGGTGAGCTAGTAGTTCGACTCTGCCGTGTGCCACCATGGCCTGTAATTATTTTAAGTAAAGGGTTAGCCCTAAGATTTTTTTCAAATGTATCGTGATGAAGCTTCGATGATTTTGAGTTCTAAGGAAATCTAAGTAACTTTTAGTTTTATGAAAAGCTTACATTTGGGAGAACATTAATTTAGTTGCAACTTCTATAATTTTGGATCATCGAAACTTTATCATAGGTACGTCGAAGATATGTGCTAATGTTATTGCAGTGAGTTTTAGATATATTTACAAAATAAGAAAATAAGCGAAATTAATACAAAAACCTCCACCTATACAAATAGTGTAGGTTAGTGAAAGCGTCGGTGTTGCCGTGTTTATTTTTAGTAATGCCAGGAATTTGATGCTTTGGTTTGCTTTAGAAAAGATAGCATAGTCCTTGCTTTGTATTTACAATGTATCCATTTAATTTTAATTGGGATTAGTAATGTAATAAGAAACTAGTATTATAGCAGCTGCAATAGCTTGACTATAATCCAATTTGATGTAACATTATCTATATTCTCTTTTCTTTTTACTTTTATTGACATTAGAAAGCCATCTGTGGCTTTAACAATACTCGTAACCATGATTTAGTGTTTTCGTACATTGTTACTTCTAACAAATATTATATATTTATCGGTAGCTCTAGGTTGATCGTCTACTATCTTCGGCAATTTACCCCTTCACGAAAGCAAGTGATCGTAAGCACTGCTATACAAACTTAAGGTCGTAGAGCACCAAAATCCTGACATATAAGTGTATAAAAGCCAGGCACCACTCTGCAAAGAGTTTTGACTCACGTTGATAACACTCAACGGTTCTGGCCGATACTTGGGATCATTTAGGGCCAGCCTTAATGCGTCGACTTCAAGCTTCGACCGTTGGTAGAATTTGAAAGAATACTTAATCTGCGATGCAGCAAATGAAAGAAAAAAATGTATAGAAACAAAATGTACAGATTAAAACTTACATTTAGAGCGGGTAAGGGTATGTTCTGGGATTTTGGCACGTTCTCCGATTTGCGACGAACGTTATTACCATCTTCCAACTTTAGTTGTGGACACAGGGCATCGAAGCTATACTTTATCTAAATAGGTTTTGAATGGATTAGATTGGTTGAAAATTAGAAACAAAAAAACTAACGCTATCGAGCAAAAGGTTTTAACATTTTAATATCTTACCTCTTGATTCAATCAATCTAAATAAAAACATGAATAATTAATTAAGAATACTTATGCTATTCATTCAGATTGGGCATTTATTATCTTTGTAGTTTCTAAGACAGGATAATTAAGTCTTCTAGTTATCAATAAAAATACAAATCATTTTGTATTGAACCCGCATTCCAGAGTAACAACTTCAGTCTTGAATACTGTCTTATTTTCCCATTAGTTCTGCCTACTATTATTGTCTACACCTCTCTATAATTATTACTGACGACATAATAAAACTCTAGCATAAACTATCGAAACATTTCAATGAACAATCTTTATCCAATTGACTCTATGACTAAATCTCAAAAAATTAACTGATCAGTTTTATGGAATTTTGAGAACTTTTTTGTTTTATGGAACTTACGTAAAAGCTCTTAGAATCCTTCTTGCAGTTGGCTTTAGTAATGCACTTATCCTGTACAGCTTCGAAGACTCGAGGCATGTAAGCAATAAGAGCCAGGGTCACGCACGGATGACGGTCAGAACGAAGCGCCATCACTTCCTTGGCCCTGAAACATAGTAATGATAAACATGAAATGTGGAACTATTTGTAACTAATGTATCACAATGCTCCGATATAAGTACACTATCAACTAGATAAAACGAATGGAACTTAGTTTTTATCTACTGGTTAAGTAAACTGAAACTTATCCTGATGTGAAAAGGGCCATAATTCTCGTCCAACGTCCTTTTATCTACTGTCGTGTCGTTTAACTAATTTTGCCAAAAATGCCTTTCTTAATAATGTTTATTAAATACTGGTATTCAGTTGCATCCGGTTAGACTGGAAGCCGACCCCAACATAGTTGGGAAAAGGCTAGGTAGATGATGATGATGATGTTAATTAAATATCTGCATAATGTTCCAAAATACAAGATCACATGTTTTGCGATTTGTAGTCAGCCATTACGAAGACTTTTTCAAAGACACAATGCTGCTTTGCGAAAATAGACTTTATGCGTCCAATCACTATTACGTATTAAAATTACGCCAACTGTGACTAGTCTCTAAATTCGGCAGGTCGGTAGTTCAACAGAATACCCATACCATACATTATACATAGTTACATTAACTTAAACTCAGTACGGAAATACCTATGGTGGTGTTGTAGGTATTTGGTTTTATTTTATAAATATATTTATAGGAGTGTGTTTAGTTTAGTTTGTGATATTCCTGTACGAGTCCCAATAAATACTTCTTCTTTCTTTCGTAGGCGGTATCCACTTGCCATCTATGGGATAGTTGGCATGATTGACTAAAAAAATTCTAGTACTTACCGGTGTTCATGGGTGACCATAGCGAGAGCGGCTTCAGGGAACTTGTAGTAAATGGCGTAGTCAATGGCACTCATGTCCAAGTTGTTGTAGCTGAGGCGGCATGCCATGGATAAGAGGAGAGCAATGGAGTTAGGCTTGTTTTCCATTGTAGCCAGATGGAGTGGCGTGTTCTGAAATGGGTATTAAAAAAGAAATCAATTTTTTTTTTAAACTAGGTAATTATTTGCAGTTGCAAACTAATTATATAATAATAACATCACTTTTTCGTGACAGTTTGCAGGTTTTGAGGAAATAAGACATTTTTTTCTCTCTTTTTTAAAAAAAAAACTTTGCCCCCCACTAGAAATTTCTCCTGTATCGTGAGTGCGTTTACAAACATTTAAAGTCACATACACAAACAGCCGGACCCGGAACAACTACTTGTAGGCCATACAAATATTTGTTCCGTGCGGGAATCGAACCCGCGACACGCAGGGCAGCAGTCAATCGCTTAACCAGTGCGCCAACCGTGGAAGGACAATTAAGTGGTGTCCTTGGGCTTTTAATTCGACTATGCGTTACGTTACGTACATAATAATATTTAATATTAATTTTCGGATCCAAACATAGAATGATGTACACCGGAGCGTTATAAGTAAGTATCTCTTTATAAAAACAAAGAGGAACATAAATTAACATACATACATAATACTTATACCTTTTTCCTATGAGGCTAGACAGAAACTACAGAACGCCACCTGCTAGTATCCTTACAATTTGGTTCCCTAGGAAAGCGTTTCCATCGTATTATACGCCCCTCATAAAAATCTGTCATTTTCACCAGTATTTGACATTAAGGATAGCTGTTATAGTGTGACGGTTCACCATATTCTTAGAAAACCAAAGCTGTACATACTCCGTTGCTTCGTCCACGTTTATACATTTAATCATAGACGCATCTAACTTTTTTAAGGAATATCGCCAGTACCACTAGAAAAAATTAAATTTTTGACGACACGGTCAGCGCAGTGGTTAAGCAATTGACTGCTGCACTCCGTGTCACGAGTTCGATTCCCGCACGGAACAAATATTTGTATGAACTACATGTAGTTGTTCCGGGTCTGGCTGTTTGTGTATGTGAGTTTAAATGCCTGTAAACGCACCCACGATACAGGAGAAATTCCTAGTGTGGGGCAACGTTTATTTATAAAAAAATTAAAACAAAATTGTACATACCCCATCTTTATCAGATTGGTCGAGCAGATGGGAATGAACGGAATGCAGCAGTTCAATTGTCTGGGTATAACCAGACATGGCAGCCAGGTGCAATGGGTTGCGTCCATTATGGTCTCTGTGCAGTAATGCTCCACGGTTCAGGAGTAGATGCACGACCCTGGTGTGACCTTCACGGGACGCGATGTGGAGAGGAGTCAGGCCCTCTCCATCACTCTCGTTGATAATGAATGTGCCTTTGTCTGAGTCAAGCAGCTGGCAAGCGGTGTGGTAGCGTCCGTATCTGTAATCATTTAAGATGGAAGTTAGCCTACAAGTATATAAAGAAGATAATGCGCGTGTGAAAATAATAAAGAAAAAGCGTTGAAGGCACGGTTGGCGCAGTGGTTAAGCGATTGACTGCTGCGCTGCGTGTCGCGGGTTCGATTCCCGCACGGAACAAATATTTGTATGACCTACATGTATTTGTTCCGAGTCTGGGTGTTTTTCTATCTATAATATGTATGCATTTACAAAAAAAAAAATTGTATGTAAGTAGTTTATCAGCCATCTTGTTACCATAACACAAGCATTAGGTTGCTTAGCTTGGGACAAATGGTGCTGTGTGAAATGTCCAGGGATATTATTATTATTATCATTATTATTATATAAAGAAGATAATGTAATGTATGAATAAGAATGCAATACATAAACTTTTTAAGTTTTCTGTAATTGAAAGTGTCTTAGTCTCCATAATAAATCTATGCGTATAATAAAGTACTAACGAAGTATGCTTGTCCAATGTCCATTTGTTTATGTATGTTCCGGATTGGCTGAGTGGATTTGGATGGGCGCATATACTCGTATAATTTATAACCAGGATTAACGCAGGGTTATTTTTAATCCCGATAGTACATTCCCGTGATATATTTTCTGACATCCACGCGTATGAAGTGACGGCAATAACTAGTTCTTTAATAATTAAGATTTTAATATTTAATTAATATTTTTTTCAAAATGAGTTGTTGAGTTTTAATGCCCCCACCGCCGTATCTCTACGTTGACGTCGTGGTGGGACTTGCGCGCTCTAAACTCTAGGTCTGTGACGGAAGAGTATACTTTGCCGGATCAGGCCTAGGGTGAGGAGCCAGATCAAGATAGATACAGAAACCCGCAGGTCAGCTTGTGGCGATCTGTTGGGCAGTAGCGACCCCACGGACCCTATCTCCCGGGAGAAGTCTTGTTCCTCACTTCTGGCTGCTGGCTGGAGTGGCTACTGATGAGGAAAGGAGCTCCTACCTCATTCTTGTCTTTATTGGCTGGCCTGAGTGGAGATTCGCAAGAGCAAACGTGCTCGGAGGAAGGAAGTATTCCAGTAAGATGCTGGTAGGGATCTTGATCGTACTCCTCACAAGCACCTCAGGACATGTTGCCCCCTTGTAGCTACAAAACTATTTGCTAGCGACCCTGCCATTACATCTGTGTAATTTATATAGAACATTGATCAGGCAGGGGCTACAGTTTTTCCATAGTCCTAAATAACCAGCTCATTTTAGCCACCCAAACCCATAACCCAGTATCGTTGTTTCCATATCTTGCAATAGTACTTATTACACCAACCGGGGGTTGTCCTTGGGAGACCTTGCGTAGTGCGAACTGGGAGAATCGTCGGTTGGTGCCTCATTTCATTGAAAACGTCTAACGGGCCTCTGTGAGTTGGCTTCGGCCCCTCGGTATGCCTTCCAAAGGTTCGGGACCCCAGGGTCCGGAGAAATGTCAAAGACGAATAATAATAATAAATATAGGACTAAGAGATAAGAAGCATTAAGTTTCTTAGACTAATTAGTGGGTGCGCTTCTGCTCTCCTAGATAGTTTACAAAATAACCTGTGATTAGGAGAAATATTTACGATCCCCGTCATAAATGCTTGACTTGTAACACGGTACTATAAATGATTACCTGAATTATTTTGTACGAAAATAAATAAAAATCAATAATCTTCACTCACCTTGCAGCGAAGTGCAGCGGGCTCTCGTTGTTGTTGTTCTTCAAATTGATGCACGCTCCGAGCCTGATAAGGTTCTCCAGGGACCTGATGTGACCTTCACGACTCGCATAGTGGAGAGGTGAGCAGCCAGCGCTGTCTTTCTCGTTCAGAAGCTGCGCGAGGCTCTTGTCACAGCGGTTCTGTAATTTCAGCTGTTTAGTGCAACATAGGGTCATGAAATCGGATTAGTCAATGTAAATGAGATATCACAATTAATGACACACACTCACGTTTTAACAAAACAACATTAGCAAGGAAAAGCATGTTCTAATTCATCAATATTGTTACACAGTTTTAATGTTTTTAGAACATGTAAAAACAGAATAAAATAACAAAAAAAATACAAAAGAAGGAAAGCTTATTAGTAGTCAAAACTAAGTTAAAACTTTGTCAATTTGATCCTATTTTTTTATTATAGGTAATATTACAATTAGCTTAGGTAGGCAATATAAAATAATGAACTGTTTAGAGACGAGAACAGAGTGGTTATATATGAGTTCTAGGCGTGGAAAATATTTTTTTTACGCTAACTCTTAGCAATATTAATTAAGTACCAATGATGTCATTTTTTTATTATAATTCGCCAGAGTAGGGCAATGTAAGCGGCTTAAAATGGTATATAGACATGGGTCGTACTTGCAAAATCGAGTACCAGGGCTTCCAAGTACGTCCACCTTAAAAACCAGGGCCTAAAACCAGGGTTCGAAATACTTTAAAGTATTTTCTATCTGCATCAAAAATTGATCCATGACTTCATACAAATTAGAAGTACAATCGCGTATTCAAAAGCCCTGTTAGAATTAAAATACTTGAATAGGAAATTGATCCGTGACTTCCTATAAATAAGGAGCAAAATCGCGTTTACAATTATATACACTTGCATACGAAATTGTTCCGTAGACTCTTAGGTACTGATAAGGAGCAAAATAAAATCAACTACAAGCCCTGTTAGAAGAAAAAATACTTGCATAGAAAATTTATCCGTGACGTCCAAGGACCACAATCGCATTTATAAATAAGTACTTACAAATCAATAAATTAAAAAAGTACTTGCATACGAAATTGTTCCGTAGACTCTTAATGATAAGGAGCATTATCGCATTTGCGAAAACTAATGCAGTTGAGTAGGTACCTACGTAGTTGAGCAAGTACTTCGGTTCGGTACCTGGTGTGCGTACTTGGAAGCAAATACCTGGTATAAAAACCGGGTCGCGTAAATACGTACCTTCCCTAATCGTATATCCATGACAGCATGCTTATAAATTATATTGTAATTAGCTTAAGTACCAAATAAAATAATGACCCGTTTCGACGAGAAGAGAGTGGTAGTGGTACATGAATTTCAGGCGTGGAAAATATTTCTTGTATCCACAACAAGGCTTTACACAAGTTCGTATCGATCTGAAATTAATTAGTCTTAATAGAGCAAAATACGCGGGTTAAATTCGTATGTAGGCGTATGTCCACGACAGCCTATAAATCAATATTATTTTATGATATTATCGAGTACCGCTTTTTCAGCCATGTAACCTTTTGAAAATTCAGCACAAAATACGTAATTCATTGGACCGATCCATTAATGAAATTTATCAGAAGTGAAATTCATGACTTCAATATCATTGAATGAACACCAGCTTTGGATAGCTGAAATTCAGATTGCAATTTCATTTTGTTTGTGATTAGTAAAACTTCAATGGCAAATATTATTGCACTATTGTTTTAAACGAGTAGTTATCCGACTTTATTAATGTGAAAGTTTTATGTTTGGATTTTTCTTAAAGGCTGAACGGATTTGGATGAAATTTGGGACACAGATTGTTAATAACCGGTAGGTACACATAAGGCCCGTTTTTATCCCGGAAGTAAGTTCCTGTGGAATAATTTCCGACCATTACGTGGGTGTAGCCGCGGGCATAACCTACATCTTTCTATCTATACAAAAAATAAAGTTGAAGAGATGTTTTGTTTGTTTGAGTCTATGAAACTACCAGTCGGATTTAAAAAAAGGTTTTTGCATTTAATAGCCCATGTGTGAAAACGATATAATAGCGCGGGCAGGCGATGCGATGCGATGAACCAGAAAGAATACTCTTTATTATGTACTCCATGTGACATCTACCAACCCGCACTGGGCCCGCGGCGTGGTGGATTAAGGCCCACTCCCTCTCACAGAGAGGAGGCCTGTGTCCCAACAGTGGAAACATTATAGGCTGATTATGTTATGCATGCACACCATATGAATTACAGACATAAATGTAGAAAATTAACAAAAGGTAACACAATAGGTGGTCTAGAAGCTATTAACTTAATAAATAATATCGCTGATCTTAAAAAATACCCATGAATATTTTTTTTTTTATCGACAATTTCGTCAGTTCCCAAACGATTACCTAACTACTATAGAAACTTTAATAATACGTAATCCAGTTCGATACTCGTTCACGACTCAATGGCAGGTAATGGAAGCTGAAAAGCGTCGTTATGTAAGGACAAGTCATTTCATCCCCTCCGGATTAACTTAATCTAGTTGGATTCTTGGAAACTCAACGAGATATTGACGTCATATAACTTGTTCAAAGAGTTTTAGCTACTGTTCTTTGTTTCCAGGTAAAAGTTGTAGAAACAGAAACCTTTTTAAATCACAATATGAAGGGTTTTGAAGGAAATTGCTAATTCATTGCTTCAAAGGTTTGAAAAATTCATTTGCGCAACAATGTAAATACCGCAATTGTCAAAATGAAAGGCGCTGCCATTATAAGGGTGTTACGCAATTACCCCGCTGCTGTGAAAGTGGAAACAAATATATGGAAAAAAATGCAATATGGCAAATATGTGGATATTTTTATATATTTTTATAGGTATCAAATGCACCTAAGGTTATTTCTTAACTAGGCTCATTTAAGCATTTATAAGTAAAGCCTCTATCCAGTATACAACAAGCAAGCTGAAGTGGCAATGCGCCGGTCATATTAGCCGTAGAACCGATGAGCGTTGGGGTAGAGGTGTTCTTGAGTAGAGACCGCGAATCGGTAAACATAATGTGGAGCGCCCGCAGGCTAGTTGGAGCGACGATCTTCGCGTGATGGCTGGTAGCAGCTGGATGAGAGTTACCGAAAATCGAGTTGAATGGCGTGCAATAGGAGAGGCCTATGTCCAGCAGTGGACTGCTATAGACTGATGATGATAATGATGAATACACGACATCAATAAGCTATGATGATTTATAAATTCGAACCAGGAGACTTGTCCATCAGAGTCGATAATGTTTCTAGTAAACTAATTTCAAGAGCCATAGCCAAGCCCCATCCGTTTCATTTTCTTTACTGAACATGTTCTTTTTTGAAATAAGAACTACCTACTTCACGCCATGAATTTAAAAAATATACTAACCAGTGAACACGACAACCAACCAACCAACCGTGCTGCCTGCACGAGTGCATCCCGGGCAGTCAACCTTTCATAACCACCAATTCAGTGCAAAGAATATCGTTAAGTTACACAAATCAATAGAAGCAATATTAATACTAACCTTGCATGTTGCTGCAAACTCCTCAAGCCTGCCACCATTCATCACGACCAGGTGTAGAACATTCCTGGAGTTGATGTCTTTCAACTCGATGTCGGCGCCAAGGCGAATCTGAAAAACGATTTGTTTTTAGGTTCTGTATGTCCGAATGAAAAAATTTCTGTCACAGCTCACAGCCAATTTCCTCCGAATCTACTGGACCTTAAAGGAGCTGGAGTTAAAGATCATTCTACATCTTATTCTTCAAGACTCTTAAGTGATGTATGAACAGTTTATTTTTTTACGCGCTATTAATAAAAGTAGTTTTTTCTCGAAACTCACTTCCCTTTTGCATAAGTATACTCTGTCTATTAGATTAACCGTTTTTTGACAGCTGCATTAGAACATAACTATTCCAGATTACGTAAAAGTTAACTTTCAAAATGCGTAATAAAATAAATACCTATATAAATTGCTTAATCTTATTGAATTATCTTATTTATGACTTCTAACAGACATTATAATATCGTACGTGTATCAGTTTTGGCAAAAAAAAATAATAATTGCTCACTAGTTCGATCTGTCAAAAAACGGTTTACCTAGTGGGCTCTTTAGTCATGGACAGAGTATAATAATATGATAGCTAACCATAATGATAAAAAAATATGTATTTCATGCATGCAATATATTAAAAGAGAGCACAATTATGTTGAAATGAACGGCACAATCTTATCGTGACCTCCCTGACAACATACAGATATCATGTTTTCTCTGACTAAGCCCACTACAAGCATGTAGCGTGTAATTTGCTCAAAGAAAGGGTTTTCGTGCACTGAACTTAATTTCAGAGTTACACAATAAAGGTTGTGTCTTTAAATGAAGGTGACCCAACAAGTCCTTTGTCGCTGAGATGTTTATACAATCGATTATGCGGGTTTGGAACAAAACATTTTCCGCTATTTACATACCTATTATCTCCAAAGGATTGTGAGATTATAAAGTTTTAATCTGCTAATGTGTTTACACAAAGTCTAATTTAATTCATGCACATTAAGAGAGTACACAGTCTGTTCAGAATCGTTTACTGGGTCGATTTCTGGCATTTTTTATAATAGGTGTTTTTTATCCAAATATAATTAAGACCACGTAAATTACTTTATAGTCAAAACAAACCAAAATGGACGAAATACCTACTGTGCTAGACCCATAAATGTGTGCTACTATATATTATTATTATGTGCGTGCGTAGTTTTGTAATGTTACCAAAGTTTTCTCCCACAATCAGTATAACTAATTTAATAAATAAACAAGGTTATATACATAATAGTAAAAATTCAGTGAATGTATTATGATTAGGTATAACTTCATATTCTAATTGGTGGTGTGCGTTAATTAAGGGACATGTTATTTTAGCCCTCTCTGTTTTAAAAAGGTTATACAGCCATTAAGTTTGGTACGTGAGCTAGCGAGTAAACTAGAAGGTTATTTATGTCGAGGAAACACCGACCTCATCCAGATTTAAAAAAGAACTGACGTGTACTGTTCCACTGCTGGAAAAAAGCCTCTCCTCACTAAATATAATTTATCATTATAATTATGTTTCCTTTTAGCAGAAAATTGCTTAATATTATCTTTAATATTTCTCAGACTGTTTTCTAATTACGTTTGACAAATATTTGGCTGAAGGCTGTAATTAAAACTCGACCCACATCATCGTTTAAAGGAAAAATGTATTCTTGCAATCTATTTTCGCAGCTTCAATACAAACAATGAACATCTGTACGTGCCAAACACAACCAACTAAGGGCGCATGCAGACAGCAGACTGTTCAACAGCACAACCGATTTTTGTTTTATGTTAGCTTAAGCTGTCCTACTCCTGGGCAAAGGCCTCCCTCCACTCCTTCCATCTTTCGCGAGCCCGCGCGTCCTCCTTCCAGTTTTGACGGAACCTATCCAGCTGGTCCCGCCATCTCCTACGTGGTCTGCCACGACCTCGCCTCGCTGTGAGGCATTGTCCTTGGCGAAGCGAGACTGATAAATCTACGTTTCGCCGACGACATAGTTCTCTTTTCATCCTCAGCCACTGAACTTGAACGGATGGTCCAAGAACTTAGCAGGCCTTGAAATTGGACTAAAGATGAATATGTCGAAGACCAAAGTTATGTGCAACGAAACAACATCTAGAAGCATAAAAGTAGACGGGGAGATAATACAACATGTCCAGGGATACCTTTACTTGGGCCAAGTAGTTTCTTTCCTGGTGAGACAAGATAAAGAAATCACAAGACGAACGGAAAACGCCTGCAAGAGCTACTGGTCCTTGAAGGATCTATTTAAGGGTGAGTTGCCTATGGCACTGAAACGCAGGCTCATGGACATGTGTATTCTTCCCGTCTTAACGTATGGTGCACAAACTTGGTCTTTGACTAACATCCAGAAGTCCAAACTCAAGGTCTGCCAACGAGCAATGGAGCGCAGTTTACTAGGCGTTAAGTTAACGGATCGTGTTCGAAACACAATACTGCGCTCCAAAACAACAAACCATATGCAAACTGCAAACTACAAACTGTGGGCCCAAATAGCACAACCGATGAGTCGCAATAAAAAACGTTGGATTTATGAAAAAGTGGTCTTTGACAAACATTCAAAAGTCTAAACTCAAGGTTCGTCAACGTACAATGGAGCGCAGTATTCTAGGTGTCAAATTGGCAGACCATATTCGCAACACCACACTGCGCTCCAAAAAACAGATTACTGACGTTGCTCAAAAAGCCGCTAAGCTGAAGTGGGACTGGGCTGGCCAGTCTGCCGTATGCCCAATAAGCTGTGGGCCAAAATACCACGTGGCGCCCTGATACAGCTAGAAGGCGTCGCGGCAGTCCCCGTAGAAGATAACGGGACGAGCTGGACCAAACAAACGAACAGTGGTCTACTTTAGCTCTGGATCGAAAAAGCTGGAAGTCATGGGGAGAGGCCTTCGCCCAGCAGTTGGATGATGCAGGTTAACAGTAACAGGATGACAATCTGTACACGTAAGCAACTCAATTTTCAATCAGCAATGCGCTCAACTCCGATAAAATGGTTGCAAGTACACTCAACCCCACCGAATTTTATTGAACTGACAGTACCTACCAATTCCCAAATTAGTTATCATTAGTGTACGCATCTCAAAACGATTTGGTTTAAAAAGAGCTGAAGACCCATCCAATTACACCATTAGTTATACAAATGGGCAGTCTGCAGACGCATTCATGCAACATACGACTGGTCGATACAAGACTAGGGCCACTGTCACATGAATGATAGTGCCAATTTGTCGTATGTCAAGAGCCCGGAGATGGCACTTCAGCAGAGACAAAGTGGTCAAGAGTTACGACAACTGTGTCGTAGCATTGAACATTTGCAAAATGTCCCACTGTCCATATTTTAGTGGTTCTAAAATGCTTGAATGTTCTTTCTTAACTAATGGACTCGGATTATTTCTCTATTTTCAAACCATATATGTCAAAAATAAAGAGTTGCGCAGATTTGATAGGGCCGCACCGCATTGCAATAGACCTCCTTCATCACTTTCGTATTTTTTCAAAGAAATATCGCACATTTCGGGCGGGCCGCACCGCACTTTTAAATATTGAAATGCGATGCGCTGCGGCCCGCTGCGCCTGTAATGTGCGCTTAGCTTTAAAGTTCATCAAGTCTATCAGGATTTCTTGGAATATTTTAAGACTGTCTCCGTTTTGTTAACTACTTTTGTGTAATTATAGCTCAGAGAGAACAATTAGTCGTAAGTAGGCGGCATCGTGTTGGAACTAAGCGAATCTAACTTGTTTAGTATTTTCAAGACAACTGAGAGTGGTTTCTGCGGTTTTGCGAGAATATTTCAGCAAATGAGGAACATTTTGTTGAAGGGTTGTTATTCTCCTTATTAAATGAGTAATTTAGCTATCAACCAGTCGAAATTCCTATTAAAGGCTCTTGTAAGCACCCCATAACAAAAACTAGTAAAACCTGGAATCTAACTACCAAACTGCTTAGATAACTTACCAGGGTATGCACAGTCCTCCAGCCCGCTCTTGAAGCAGCCAGCAGCAACGGTGACCTGCGTTCCTTATCCAGAGGGTTGATGTCAGAGCCCTCAGTTATAAGATAGTTCACAATGTCAGGGTGGTCGAACATCGCAGCGCAGTGCACTGGAGTCATCTTCTGAACGTCACATGACGTCAGACAAGCGAGCTTCTCCGTCGGCTGCATAGTGAACATCAGCTTCACGATCTCAAGGGCACCCTAGGAACATAGAGAAAAGTAAATAAAAAGCCTGGAAAAGACTTGACTATCCGTCAGAGACGAGCAAAGAAGAAAAACATAGGTACCTGAGCGCAAGCCAGGTGTACCGGCGTAGACAAGTCATACTGCTGCGTTGATATCTTCGCTCCAGACTTAAGGCAAAGCTCCACTGCCTTAATATCTCCTCCGTGAACAGCCGAGTGCAAGGGCACATTCCCTTCATTGTCATACAAGGATATCATTGAATCCCTGGAACAGCCCTTGGATTCTCCCCACTGGAGGAACACCTCCATCGTTCTAGAAGAGGCGTTCTTAGCTGCCTCGTGGATTGGGTAGTATCCGTTGTTACAAGCTCTCTTGAGTTCAGCGCCTAAGTCTGTGATCTGTATCGATATAAACTAACATAAATATAAAAATGTTTTGGTAAAACTGAAAGATAATTATAATATAATAAATTAATGAAAAGATAAAATTTTAACCCTATTTCTTTGTTTTTTGTTCATGTAAGTAAGAGCTGAGATTTTTGTATCTGTAACATTATTCGAAGAATAATTTTGAAATTTTGACAGGTATTTCATACAAAAACTGTCAAACGTCAATTTTATTCCTCGAACTAAATTTATCTGGCGATGGAACAATCAGCCCTAAAATTATTAAAGTATCGCCAGTTTATATTTTTTTGCCAAGTTCTCAACCAAATCTTAGTTATTTGCGATAAAACTGTAGTATCTAATGTATACGTTACCAATATTTTGGCGCAGATATCATGGTCGTGAATCGCGGCGAAGTGGAGCGCAGTGCGGCCGTGCTCGCCTCCAAGCTCTACGTTGAACTGGTCTTTGTACTTCGCAAAAGTTTGGAGTACCGACACCTGGATAGAGATAATATTTGAGATGTATGTCCTCCTGAAATGTCAGTTTCGTAATAGGGCCTGGACCCATACCATAATCGTTTACAGGGCAGCGCAAGATGAAAATAAAATAGTTGATGGCAAATGGTACGACACTTCACTTTTAAATCTAATATTGACATGTTATGTGCTAATGTCACAAAGCCTATCCATTTCACTTACACTGGCTGGTAACTGAAATAAAATAATCTACTATACGATTTTTTTTATAGCAAGACTTATTATGATCAAGTAAACTTACCCTGTTCAACTCGGTAGCCAGATGAAGCGCTCCTTGGCTCTTGTCATTCAAAATGCTTGTATCGACACGACTAAAACAAAATTAATATAGACTAAGAAATTTGTATCATCGGGCTTCCCTATAAGGTTAAGTCGAAAATTTTAAATAAAATCAAAAAGTTATATAGTGCTTTAAGAGACCAGTGCCTGATGACTGAAGTCATGTTCATAAATGAACATGACTTCAGTCATCTAATATTATAAATTCAATGTTTAAGTAATGTTGTTTCAATGTTTTTATTTTTCGACGCTATATAGTAAATAGTTTTAGTTAATTTAGGATATATTTTTGTTATTTTAGTGTTTTCTTATAAATAGAAGTTGCATTATTAAATAGATAAATGATAAGGATGTTTAAGTTATGAAAGTAATATAAAAAGTATGTTTTTAACTTAAAGGGGTTTATTCATAAACGATGACTAAAGTTAAGTAACGTTTAAACGTCAAAAATGTATGGTTAAACAGTCGCTAATCACTACTTAACTTTAAGCAACGTTTATGAATAAAGGGGATTGCCTTTACTTTACTTAAAATCTCCAAACGCAATTAGATAAAGGTAATAACTGACGGATGACAGAGGGCAACTCTTAATTTTCCTAGCACGTTTAAAAAACTCGAGATTTATCTGTCAGCAAACAAAAATACATCTAATGCTTGTATAATAGAGTTGTGTAATAGAGAAATGTTATAACAACTTCAATTTACAAGGCTTTAGTTTTATTTTGCAATCCGTCCAATTTGCCCAAAATAAATTACGCAAGTACACGTGGCAGGTCAGTTCCAATTTATAATCCTCGTTGCAAGAGGGATAAAAACAAATAGCCTGGGAAAATCAGATTCACCTAATCCGTGTAACTTTCATATTTAATTTGATCCAGCAAACTCCAGAACTAGCGTCTCCTAGATTAAGAAGGTCTCATAATACTGCTAAAAGTGACAAACTTATAATTATTGACAGGTCATTTATCAGCATGCACATCGCTGGCATGTTTTAAACTCAAACTCAAAGCATTTACTTCAATTGAAATCTCTAAACGCAATTAGATAAAAGTTATTACTGACGGATGAGTCATCTATACAAAATATTCATTGTGGCAGAAAGGGCAACTGTTAATTTTCCTACCACGTTTAAAAAAATCGAGATTAATCCGTCAGCAAGCAAAAATAGTTATTTTGCACTTCGTCCAATTTGCCCAAAATAAATTTGCAAGTACACGTGGCATGTCAGTTCCAATTTATAATCCTCGTTGCAAGAGGGATAAACATAGCCTGGGAAAATCAGATTTACACGTTCCGTGTAATTTTCATATTTTAATTAAGGCTGTACAATATTTGTTATTTGATGGAACATGTATAACATAAAATGTCCTGATGGCCAAGTGGTTAGCATTGCCTCTCATGTACGAGGCTGTGGGTTGAAATCTGGACTAGTACCCATACCTTTTTACCAGTACCTTTTTCAACTCATTTATTATGTAGGTACTGAGTTTATCTTGGACATTACTGACATCGGCGAAAGAAAACATCGTGAGGAAACCGACTTAATATAGGTCTGTCGTAAATCGCCATAAATCGCTAACCCGTGTTGAGCACGCATTCACTACCCTACATTTCACACACATATACAATTTTTTCTACATGTTTATAATTTACTTTTTTTGGTTGTTTTTTGTAGTACTAGTCATTATTGATACAACTTCTATTTTTATCTTGATATTTTGTTGTTATAAATAAGTTCATAACAGTAACTCATAAGATCCAAACTTTTTTTTTATCTGGAATTTTTGCGTATACTTTTATTATTTTATAATTACCCTCGTTATTATTGTCATCAAATCATCAAAGGATCAAATAATACCCACTAAGTGTCTGTATTCTTATAACCATACTCATAAATCAGTGTTTTATTTAACAGTCAAATGAAAATTATCGGAAATTATGTGGAAGCGTGTGAGTGTTTGTGAACGAGGAAGACTGACCTGCCGTAATACAGTTTTCACTAGTATGAATTAAGCTCAAACAACCGCATAACGTACACAGGTATTTAAAACTACATACGTAATTAAATTTGTAATAGTAGACGCAAATCACAGGATTGTTAGGATTTGTATGCAAGGTTGTTCTTTATATTGTCAATAAACATTTTTTTTTTAGCAAGCTTGGTGATCAATTGCTCGTGCCTTCTCTATATGCCTTTGCCCTGGAGTAGGATAGTATTATTAAACTTTTTGATATAATTAATAAAGGTGAACGTCCACTGGTCCGCATCGGCCGCAACGCACACACGGCACGCAATGAATTGAACAGATTTGACGATGGTATGCTTCCACTGTATCCGTGTATTAATCTTATTCTCTATCTCTCTTTGCAAATTTGAATACTGTCGATGTGTCAGATTATACATTTTTTCATGTTTGTGTTTCTACGAATAGAATTAAAAGTGGGTCGTGCATTTTAAAATGGTTTTAACGGTTCTCACCTCAATTGTAAATAAAACAACGTGCGGCAGTGAGCGATGTACGCGGTGAACTAATTCATGTGACGTCACCACCATGCAATGCATTTTTTGTTCATATATGCCTCAGTGCGAGCGGTACCGATAGTGGTCGCAGTGCTAAATAAATTCGTACAAAGCAAACCAAAATCCGTTGCGTACTGTGCGTGCGTTGCGGCTGGTGAAGACCAGTGGACGTTCACCTTAAAGCTTCATGCGCTTTTTGAACATGGATTCATTTTAGACATGAATAGGTAACAGTATGAATTGCCATTAACTGTTTATATTTGAGAAACATCGATACTAAATAAAAAGGCATATCTATGTATTATCTAAATAAAACGTATAATAAACATTGACACAGCAATGTATTGCATATTTATTATTGTTTCCTCGAGGATGAAATAACGTGATTTAGTTATTAAGGCTTCCTCGAAACGCCCTTCATGAGTTTTGGCTGTAATCTAAAGAATAATAATTATGCAATCGTTTCGTGCTTCAGCAAAAGGTTAAAAGGAAAAACAGAAACCAACTTCTAATAAAAAGAACAATTTTTCACAAAACTTTTCCTTATACGTTTTCAATTGTTGAAAAACCTACAGAATTTGAAAGTATTATATAATGTATAGGTATAGCCTCCCCTTTAAGAAGCCAAACGGAAAGTGTGCTGTTGTGTAATAAAGAAGAAACGTGTATGTAAGATTTGAATGATTATTATTGTTTACGCTCCCGAATCATATTTCGATCAACATACAACCTGACACAGAGCTGCAAATTGCAAAAAACGTAAGAAAATACTACATAGGGCATCATAGCAAAAATATTTGAAACTTACTGCTGTAGCAAGAACTCAAGAGCATCCAGTGCGACGTTCTCCACTGCCACGTGAAGCGGGGTGTTGCCAAAGTTATCTTTAGCGTTCAAATCTGGAACAAAAAAAAAAATTTTAATTCCTAAGCAAAATTCAGTTGAACATGCATGGCCAAAAAAAAAAAAACAGGCAATAAAAAGATAGAAAAAGAAAAATGCAAAAATAAGACGCACTTTATAAAGTAAATATATTTTTTTATATATAACTGAGATTGACACCGATATCCAAATTCACATTCGTCCCTAAAAGTAAAATTGAATTTCTCAACCAACATGGGTACCTACTATTTGAATTTGAAATAATATAATACTTCATCTCTGTATTGGTAATTAAACGCAATGTATGACATCATCTGCCTAGTAATTTCTCAACTATGATGGGGTCGGCCTCCAGTCTCACCGGATTCAGCTAGATACCAGTATTTTACATGGGACGACTACTTAACCGACCAACCCAGTTACTGAGTAACACAATACCACATGGTAAGAGTGGTTGCTAGTCCTTCAGGCTTTTGATTAGCCGTCCCTACTACAACTACTACACAACGACCTACCGTCAACGATATACAACTACAATGCTCTCCGAGGCACGGAGAGCTAATGGATGTTCACCCATCCACAGTCTGACCTCGGTGAACGTTGCTAATATGACTTAGCCATGAGCCCAGCCTGCCCCCTTAACACAGTGTTATAAGCGCACATTTTATTAGCAAAGTTATACCACGATTGAAACAGAATCACGTTTATCCTTGTAAAAGTTCTGATATCTAGGCGTATTTAATGAGTCCCTTGATTGCTTGCAGTGGCTAGTGGCAAATGGTTTAAATGACCTCCATAGAACTACGTATATCTGTATTTACATCCACAGTATTATTACTGTGAACGCATCTGCAAATAACGAGGTCCTGAGTTCAGCGTGGCCGAGAAAATTATATTTCTTTGGTCACAACAACATACAAAAAGGTTCTTATAAATTTTAACATAATCTACGTAATACTGATTTTACTAAGCATATTGATCCTCACATTTTCCGCGGTCATATGTACATAGAGGGAATGACCAATGAAGTCCGTAAAAAACAAAAGGGACATATATCTTCTCTATAATGTATAAAGGTTTACACAACGAAAACAACATCAAAGCAATAAAAATATTATCCTTATCACAGTCAATAATCTTAAAAAAGGACTGACTTGTCTAATGAACTGTTTGTGATAAGGTGATGCTCCTGTAAACTATTGGTACCAAAGTGTGTGCAATATGGCTTCAATAATTCACAGGTGTACGATGTAAGCAGATGCACTTTTTGGCCGCGAAAACCGGACGTGGTAAAAACAAGGGTCGCCGGTCTGAATACTGTACTGAACTATGGACTTTAGCATATAATTATGATAGTCCAGAATTCATTGGTCCACCTTAAAATAGGGTGATTTATTGTAGTATTGATGTAAGGGTCGCAAACACAAAGAGTTGCGTTGTTTAGACCATGATGATCGCTTTTATCAGCAAAAGTTTCTACCTAGATTTCGCGACAGGTGCTGACTTTTTTTTTTTAGGTTATCTAAAGGGACGCGTCGTGGTCACTCCTGATTACGAAAAGCAGAATATTTGTGACTTTGTTAGTGGTATAATAAAGTATGCGAATGAAAAACACAATGTAAGTATAAAAAAAAATGGATGGAATGTATAAAAAAGGAGGAGGTTGTTCTAATTTTCCGTATAAAATTGCCAATCTTGTGTAATAATATCTTAATAACTATATATAATTCTTCTGTACGTGTGATTTGGAATTTAGTGAGTATATTTCAATGGGTTCCTGGATGATTTGAAAACACAATTGGACCCGGTAGGTGGCGTTGTAGTCGTTATATGATGACTCAACCGGGCAGGACGACGTCTGTCGGGTCCACTAGTATAGTTATAGTAAAATAGCCCGTAATTTTCGTTTGTAATAAACAATAATCTTAATCTAATATATAAAATTCTCGTGCCGCAATGTTTGTTACCAAACTCCTCCGAAACGGCTGGACTGATTTGTATGAAATTTTGCATAATATCGGGTAGGTCTGAAAATCGGCCAACATCTGTCTTTCATACAAAAAAAAAGTATTTCCTAGAGAAATAATGTATAATATGGCAAAACAACGTTTGCCGGGTCAGCTATAGTTAAAATAGAAAGATAGTTAGAACATGCATACGAACAAGCAGATGCAGTCGCGAGCAGCACCTAGGTCTAAATTAGGTCTAAAGTGGATTCTTGTCATAGAAAAAGGTGTACAACAGCTTTTGCCAAGTATTTATTAATGCATATTACTGTATGAAGTTACTGCTAGGAAGGCACTTACGTGAGAGCTATGACATTTTCAAAGGACCTTTCGCCCTGAAGTCTGAAGGTGACCCTACTGCAAATACAAGGCCGCAGCTTGTTTGTATGGTAAACTAGGGCGCGTCTAAGCTACCTTATATTAATCATTGCAAGCAGCTATGCACCAATAGAAAAAAAAATGCATACAGAGGTCTGTGGTCGAACAGGGCACATGAATGAGAATATTGTCATTTGTTTCTTATTTATGCATTTGTGACCTTTTTTCTGTTTGAATCATATTGTGATGATTATCTATTTTTTCACTTCATTAAGCTTGAAGTTTGACTAATTGAACGTCGTTTGTGTCATTGAAATCTATAATTATTAATATGTTGGAAACTAGAATTTACATGTATTAATTAATGTACATATATAATCTATGCAGCATGTTCACTGGCTTTGATTGTGATATTGGTTGACGTTTATTCAATATTTGGGTCACTGGAAAATGCGTTTCAGATTATTTACATGTAAGGACTTTTGTCATAAACCGTTCTTATTTAGATAGATATATAGATAAACCATGTATTCAGTTACACAAAAGCACAAATAAATTATAAAAATTAACATAAATATATAAAAACAAGGTACAAAATTACAAAAAAATAAACTTAAAGAAATAAGGTGACACTATGACATACTTTAAATCAAACAAAATGTTTAAATCAAGTATATAATAATAAGCGATCCCTATTATTATAAGTTAACAAAACATCAACAAAAATAATAAATCCTACTCCTACTATAATATTATAAATGCGAAAGTTTGTATGGATGGATGGATGGATGTTTATTACTCTTTCACGCAAAAACTACTGAACGGATTTAGATGAAATTTGGCACACTGGTGGTTTATAACCAGGATTAACATATAGTATATTTTTTATCCCAATATTCCCAAGGGATGGAAACTTATGGGGTGAAACCGCGGGGCGCAGCGAGTAATAAATATACACACAAAGAAACCAAAGTAAAAGCTCTAAATGATGTTGAAAACCTCAATTAAATCTGATTCGTTGTTAAGAAGAACTGCATGATCACACAGACAGACACGAAAAGCGATTTAGTTTTATACTATGTATAGATTTGCCTCTTACCATCCGCGGAACTAGCTTTGATCTCTTTTGAAATGCAAGGTATCTACATGAACACCCCATGACTCAATTTACTGATGACTGTACTACAATATTTATGAGAAAAAACTTAGAAAGATATGTAAATAATTAGCTTGGGTTTAATTATTAAAGAAACATTTTTTTAAATCTACCGAGCGACGTCATTGGGGTTCACGTTCACCCCAATAGATAACAAGAGTGATATTGAGTACATAACAAGAATAATACACGAGTCTGGTTGTTTTTCTATCTATAATATGTATGTATTTACAAAAAAAAAAATTGTATATAAGTAGTTTATCAGCCATCTTGTTACCATAACACAAGCATTAGGTTGCTTAGCTTGGGACAAATGGTGCTGTGTGAAATGTCCAGGGATATTATTATTATTAATATTATTATAATACACCATCAGCTGTAATTTGATTTAGTTACTAACTATACCCTTTTTGCAAACAAAACTATTCCACTTTTACCATACATTATTCTTTTCATTCAAGTAACAACCAAAGAGACCGCGCGCGTTGTTCTATTGGGGTCATTGGGGGTTATGCTCTTGGTAAATAAAAAAAAAATGTGTTTTGGGAAAGCTGTTGGTTATGATGAGTACAGTCAACAGCAAAAGTAGATGATCAAAATCAGAAATTTAATACTAATGAACCTAGTTTGCGTCAGAACTGTGTGGCGTCGAAGTGATTCAAAAGTATGTCAGACTCAGTGTCATACTTTTGAATCACTTCGACGCCGCACAGTTCTGACGCGAACTCCGTTAATTAGTATTGAATTTCTGATTTTGATCATCTACTTTTGCTGTTGACTGTACTATCATGTGTTTAAGTATCGGTCACTAATTACCAGTATCACAATATTTATATTTATGAAGTTGCCAAATTTGAAACCCTATCCGCTAAACCATGAAGGTTCACATAAATAAAAAACCCACCAAACCATTCTCAAAAAGTTTTCTAGGAAAGGCTCCAAAATATTTAAAAAACTCCCTAAATCCATAAAAGCACCAAACGACACAGACACTCCACAAGTTCCTGATACAGAAAGCATATTACACTAACAATTAATATTTTTATAAGAAAAATAAAACTGTAAAAATCTCAACTTTATTTGTGATTTACTTATTTTAGTTGTTAAGTTTGAACTGTTACCTTAATTTGTATTGATTATGTTCATTTATTGCTAAACTATAAATATAACATCATTTACATTATACCTTTGTCGCAAATAAATAAAGTTGAATTTAATTATAAAATATAAACTTCAAACGATGTTCTCAACCGAATATAACTTGCCACCGGTTTTAATAACACACGGTTGAAAATATAAAAAATTATTGAAATATCTTCTTGGAATTATATTCCAAGGCTCAATAAAAATGTTGATTAAAAAGTACCTAAACCTTGAACCTTATAATATGCTCTCTATACCTTGACATTGACGCATGGTTTTGTTATGAAAACAAAACAAAAGAAAACATCGGAACTCTTATAATTATAACTCCTCGAAATATTATGCGATTAATAAATATTATGTGCCATTAAATTAGCTTTGCTACTGAAATTCTATAATTTATCAATAATACGTAATTATTTTATAAAACACTATAATTAAAACTCACCAGCTCCACCTTTAACTAGGAATCCCAAAACCAGAGTATTGTTCTGCCTACTGAAGCAATGTGAGCCGGAACCACCTCTAATGCCGAAGCCGGCTAGACGAATGGACATCTCCATAACAGAATGCATAACCGTGGACATTTTAGCGAAGCGCGTACTATATCACAGATGTGCAACAAGTCATCGTGGCCGCGGAACTTTGTAAAATGTTGAATGGCTTATTTCACCGGCTTAGGGTTACACTGCGCCTGCGGGATACCGCCGCGCGAAGGGGTGAGATGACCGGCGGCGGCGCTCCGGCGAGAGCTCACGGCCATTCGTTAAGGTGTAAGCAGAGACGGGTATTACCGCTCATTAAAATGAAATTTATAACTAAATTAATTATTTTGTTGAAAACGCAAATAATATTTGGACGCTACTGAATTTAATTATTTTGAGGACAACTATTTCGTATCACCTGAACATTGCGACTATAAATAATAAGGTTATGCGATGTGATGGGGTGGGTCAGGGGAGCAAGACAATTCACGCGGACAAAGTCGCGGCCAGAAGCTAGTTTATTTTATATAGAAGAACAGTGTATGTTCGTAAGATTTTCGCACAGCCGAAACCGCTAAAGATAGAAACTTGAATTCTGGACAGTAGTTTAGTAACTTAAAACGAAGGGGTGTACTAAGAAAGGGTATTGCGAAAATAAATCATAAAGAGGTGAAAAGACAATCATTCATTTATATGGAATGTTGTTGAAAGTTGGAACTTACCACGAATGCGTGTCTAAACATTATTTTTTAAATCTTACCCTTACGTTTGAGAGGAATGTTTGAGTTGCACGTTGTTCCCGTGACCTGCCATCATGATGATTAATTTTGCAAAACTATCCTTTAAAAGGGGTGGAGAGGGTCTTGGAGATTATAGGGGAAAGTACTTACAAAATTGGAGCGGACGAAGTGCTAGTATTGTAATAAAATGTCAAAGACGTTGTTTACCACTTGAAGATCAAAGGGTACTTTCCATTTCAGAAAATTAAACTTGCCTTGATAATGTCTCATAATGCTCACTACTACTCTTAAGATTAAACTTGCTCAAGGCAGAGCACCGACAAGATGGTCTGACGATGCACAATGATGCGTCTGATAGCCTTCCTCTTTATCAAGGAAGTCTATTGGACGCATCATTGTGCCGAGTAGTCCATAGGTACTGTGGAAGACCGCATAAATTCAAAATTTGTCCAGTTTTATTATGTGATTTAACTTAATTTTATGATTGTATGACATGTGTAATTACTAATATTGACTTGTATGTTTGGTGCCATCTGTTAATATAAGTTGGTTATTAATGAATAAAACTTGCTTGCTAAAAATCCTCGGCAGTAAGGGAATGAAGTAGAAAATATCTTTAGTTCACTGTTCACTTACCTCCACCGTAGTTGTTTATGAAGTGCAGTATGTTAGTGTTGTTTCTTGCAGCAGCCTGGTGAGCAGCGGTGCGACCTCGCCCATCCCTCACTGCTAGGCGAGATGGTTCGCTGAGGTACAGGCGCATAAAATCCTCGACATTGCCGCTCTCTGCTGCCTGCAGATAAAAAGAAAATATGTTAGCAGCTGACAAATTAGTGTCAAGAAATGTGGGTGTATGTAAGTTCTTTATGATTTGATAGATCTGAAATGTATTCAATTTGAAATTATCATATCATAATCAGCCTACATACAACCGGGATTAAAAGGATCCTATGTGTTAATCAAGTTTATAAACTATCTGTGTGCCCATCCTAATGTTAGAACTTCCCCAGGACAAAAATTCTAAAAACTATATATTCGGCATCAGAGTCGTTCGAACCTCGTAGCAATTATAAAAATAGCTTTGACAGAAACTTTGGGTCAAGTCAAGCCCAGTCTAGCTAACATTTGAAAAAATCGTTAATCGTTGAAAATCACTTAGGTAAGTCTTTGATACAGCAGCTGCTAAAATCAAAGTTTTGTGAAAGACACCTGAAATCGATACGGTTTTTGGATATATTTGAAGATGTACCAATTCACAAAATGACGCCAACTACCGACAACACACGTAAATAATTTACCGACCATAAACAGTAAATTATCCTTTCAACCCAAGTAAAAACTACACGGGAAAATTCAGTTACAGTTGCAGTTGGGTTTTTCATTTTATTACATTTTAAACCTTTTTCTGTGTCATGTTCATGGAATCATCTTCATGCCCTTTATTTTAATATCCTACATGGTCATGGTCATACTATTTTTTTTCTTCAAGACCTTTCTTATTGACCTTTTTATAAAATCCGCCATTTTGATTTTATAAAAACAGATCCGTGACCCAGACGAGTCGATAGACAACTCATGTATCACCCAGCCAGCCTTCAGCATAGTTCGATGGTATAAATAATCCCACATCTATATATAAAATTCAAAGTCCTGACTGACTGATACATCAACGCACAGCCTAAACCGCTGGTCCTAGAGACCTGAAATTTGGAGGGTGTATTCTTAGTGAAGAGTAGGTATCCACTAAGAAAGGGTTTTTCGAAATTCTGCCCCTAAGAGGGTGAAATGGGGGGATTTTGACTGTATGGAAAATTTTATTCTACCCCCTAAAAGGGGATTGGGGGGTTTCAAAGTTTGTATGGAAGAATTTTAGCGCGCGGTCCGATTAACTCGAAACTCAGTATTTATACCTAGGATCGAAAGTAAAGAATAATGTGTATTAGGGTTCTTCGAAAATTACCCCTGACGGGCTTGAAAGAGGTAGTTAATTTTACTTTTTAATTATATGCGTGGTTTGATTAACACGAAAATTGGTAAGTAATCTTTGAATCAAGTTATGAATACATCGCAAACGATTTTTCAAAATTCCACCCTTGTGGGTGTGAAAAGCGGGGATACAGTTTATATGAAAAATCTTATTCATTTAGTTAATAATCTTGAAACTTGGCAAGAATACTCGCCTAAGTGAGTAATAAAGTTTATTTTTATAAGTTTTTCAAAACTAAATTATAATACATTTAAACTAAATTTCAAAATTTATTTATTCCAGGCGACGCTGGCCCATAGATATGGGCCAGCGTCGCCTGGAATAAATAAATTATTGAGATTCTGGAAAGAAAAGTGAGTGACTTCTTAGCTGACTGCACGCCAGCAAAGCCAAGGTTATGATTTTCATTATTTGTATTTGTACTAGCTTCTGCCCGCGGCTTCGCCTGCGTGGATATCGAAAATTATCCCACGGGAACGTGCTACCACGATATAAAGTACCTCCTTCTCCGAAGCCATCTATCTCTTTGCCAAATCAGAATTTCAGTGGTTTAGGTGTGAAAATGTAACATACAGTTTCAAGTTCAAATCCTCCCCTTAAAAATCGACGGAACACCATGTCCTGCGGCCAGAAGTCTTCTTTCATGACGACGGGCAGAAGCAATGATAGTAATGACATAGACCACCTTACACAAGTTCCTACCTTCCAACCTTCAAACAGCTGTCTGTCATATCAAATAGTATAATAATAGTAGAATAAACTTGTTCTCTTCTACGAAATTCGAGACACAATGAATCTTGAAACATTTTGGAAACCTGTCAGGTGTTACCTTTAACGAGTACAATGAGTAGGTACGTCCATTCTGAGATGTGTCATTATCGCGCACAGTTGTGCTCGTAACACGTGACTAACTCAACATATATACAAAGGGTCTTTTAGGTATATTTTCGTACTATATACTGTATATAATTGCGTAACACACAATCAATCTCAACCTGAATCATTTTGAAGGATATTGCTAATCCATTGCTTCATATGTTCAAAAAATGTGTCCTTTGTGTCTGCTCAACAACGTAAATAACGCAATGAATGTTGTTGAACTGTCAAAATGAAACCGATTGCGATTGATCGTGTGTTACGCAATTAGGGTGCGGTAGCTCGTTCGCGAAAGTTCTACCACTATTTAATTCTGCATTCCTTTAATTAGTAATATGACATTTTTTTAATCGTGTATTGTGTTGTGACCCTTGTTTTTTAATTAATTAATTTATTGAATACTTTAAGCACACAAATGTACAGACGTGGACTTAATACCATAGGAATTTTCTACCAGTCAACCTTTGGGTAAAAAAATAGATAATTATACTAATATGGCCATTACAGTCAATTACCATCATCTTGGTGGGCTTGTTTTAATTTATTTGGGCACAGCTCGTCTTGTCCTTTTGAAGTGTCCGTACACACAGAACCTTCATATAAACCCTTATAATTTCGTCATGTCCGTCTGTCCGTGCGACCAGATGTTATACAGCTATTTTACTCGGAGACTATTTTGCACTATATCGATGCAAATTGGAAAGGTGTATTTTGTGCACCGCTAATTCTAAGCCATTATTTGCTTTTTTCTGCTGTGAAGTTACGAAAACGTAATTAGGAGTGGCTCTCCAAGTAACCGAAGAATAAATAAAAAAAATCAATACATATAAGCGGGTTGTATTGTTGGTCGCATAATTCAAACGATTATCATGTTTCTAAGGCCCACTTGCACGTTTAGTTTTAATTAAATAAATGTAGTGTGTAATTATTAGTGTCTTTCCTATTAAAGTCAATAGCTTTTTAGATATGGGATAGTTTCGGTTACAACCGCAGAAGTAATTTCGTTTTTTATCGTTTTCTCGGGAAATATCTACTATATGAAACACAAAACTTATTTTTACGGTCAGTAAAATCAACACTGTCTATATAAATACCCTTAAAACCCTTCACTGCGCGTGTTCCGACACGTACGCTTACTTCTCCATTACCCATCATCTGGTTGTTAACTTCCTTCCTAGTGATGATATAGCCATATGTCATCCAATCCATCTTTTCTTTGTTGCTATATTTACACCGTTCTATTCACATTGACGTACTATACGATTCAGCCTGGTTAACCTCAGGGAGGTTGCTCTGCGGTCAAAAATCTATGGTTTTAGATTTTTAGACGTTCAAGCTTGTGTTAAATATAAGCAACGTTTATCACTTCGTGTATCGTTACTTTCCAGGTTCATTACACTACTTCAAAGTGGATTGGTTGTCTTATTTATGGTGGATTCATACTTTGGTATGGAGAACAGTGCTGTGGTGGCCTAGTGGTATTGGCTTCGACTTACCTGACATAGGTTGTTGATTCGAAGTTTCGAACCCAGGCAGAAACCAGCCAGAAGAAGAATACCAGCGCTGCGACATTTATTTTTTAAATGTCGTAGCATTATGCTGAGATGAGAGAGAGAGAGAGAGAGAGAGAGAGAGAGCCTTTTGGCCACGTACAGGACTTATAATTTGGTTTTGTTACTTTTTTATATAATTTGTTTTATTTTTTATTGTGTTTAGTTTAGTTTAGTTTTATGATCTTTCTGACGAGTCGCAATAGATACTTTTTGTTTCTTTCTTTCTTTCAAAACTTTACTTTGTGTAATATCGTGATGGGACCGACATATCCTGTAACCAAAAGTTCGAAGACGTGTGTCATCCACTACACCACGCGCGTGGTGGATTACGGTCCACCCTCTCTCACGGAAAGGAGCATTGTGTTCCAGCTGTGGGAACGTTATAGGCAGATTATGCTAAGTAAGCATCATATAAAGGACATTTACTTAATAGGCAAGGTTTAAAATACAGAGTGTAAGAAAACCCTACATGAAGCCGTAATTTTCGCACTATGAACATCAAACTAAGTAACTTTCTGCAAAAATAATTAGGAAACTACTTTTATTTTTGGTGTAAAATTCGCTGTTTATAGTAGTGCGCAATGCAATGTTCGCAAAACATTGTGCTTATGCATGTAACGGTACAGGTATAGTGAGGTTATTTAAAGTTAAGTAATAGCATTTAAAACTTGATTTTTATATAAAAAATACCTCGGGAAAGTTGGAACTTTGAACTTCAATATCATAATAACCGGGAGGTTCCCAGGCATGCTCCAGTATAAATTATCATAATAACGACAAGAGTATACAACTATCGAGTTCGCGTAGTACAAAATCATAGTGAATATATGTAGGTGATAATGACAGTTATTTTGTTTCCAGATAGCTTATGGTTGAGAAGACCAGAGGGGCAATTCTCGTAATTTTAAGACCGTTCACAGTCTGATGAAGCCTCAATCTGTCAAAAAATACTGCTAATTAAAAAATCTTCTATTTTGACAAGTTTTTGACATTTGTTTGTCGCTGAGATGAGACTGCGACTAGATTTTGAACGTTTTAAATTACGAGAATAATTGGCCTTCTGTTTAACTGTCTTAAACTTTAACTGTCTTAGCTGCCTTGAGAATTCGTTTTCTTAGCGCATCGCATGTGGAACATAAATTCAGACAAACAGACATAAGAAAATTCCCAGTCCTCGTAGCAATTGCTTTTATCAAAAATATTCAATGTACACTCTTGACTTCGCTACTATTTTATTATAATATATGTAAAGATAACACCAGAAGGCCAATTCTCAATCTCATCTCAGCGACAATCAATGTCAAAAACTTGTCACAAATGTAGGGAAATTAGACGTATATTTGACAGATTGAGATTGAGATCAGACTGTAAAAGTTCTTAAAATTACGATAATTGCCCCTCAGGTTTCCTCGCAATGAATCATCGATGTCAAAAGTCAAATCTGGCTGGTATTGAAAATCGTAGAATACACTCTCCTAAACTTTAGCGACATGTGCCATTTACAAATCATGTCACAACGTGCAAATTGAACATTGCAGCATTACAAATATGAATTCTTACTGTTCTACGGAGAACAGTATACAAAAATATTATAAATTCGCTTATGAAAGGTATTAGTTTAAACGAGAGAACATAGTAAGCTTTGTGACGTCTAACGTCCTACCTACAAGCTAATTATACTATATTGCACTCGTTTTAAAACGTAACTGTGGGCATGCTTGTCCCGGAGAGTGACCATTCTCTTGTAAGCAAACGATAGCGCGATCTAATTCGATCCCAACACCATCTAGGGAGCCTGTGTACAACTTCAACCCTTGGCTATTGAATGCACCACAGCGGCAAACCGGTTAGTCGATTTTATAAAGAATTCAAATTGCATTGATATGTATGACCTTCAAACATGCGAAATGAATCAGCGTTATGGGAAATTATATACTACGTGAAATAACATGAAATTAAAGGTAAGTATCGATATTACAGGCCATTGCCCTGCCTTAGGACATTAATAACCTGGTAGGTACCGACATGTATTAAAAATTATTTCAACCTGCCTAGCACTACAGTGGCAATTAATGATTGCAAGATTAATTCAAAACGGTGAAGGAAAACATCGTGAGAAAACCAGCATGTGCTAGAACCAAAACTTCGAAGACATGTGACATCTGTCAACCCACGCTGGGGCCGCTTGGTGGATTACACACAGACAGGAAGACTGTTTCCCAGCAGTGGTAACATTATAGGCTATAATGCTATTATCGTTATGCTATAATCTTAAACTATGCGAAATGAATCAGCGTTATGGGAAATTGCACAATAGGTACGTGAAATTACATGAAATTGAAGTTTAGTATGGATATTAGACGCCTTTGTCCTCCCTTGGGACAATAATAGGCTGGTGTTCTTATTAGAGTTATGCATTAAAAGTTAACTCAACCTGCCTAGCACTAAGTGGCATTTAATTATTTCAAGATTAATGCAAATGTGGAAAGCCAGATTTGCATCAAACTTGTCAACTCCAGTACCCTATTTACTCAAGATTTGCATCAACCTTGCTAACTCCAGTAGGTATATGTATGTTATTTCCTTGATTTCCAAAGAATGAAAAGGCGGAGTTTCTTTTTAAGCTGACATTTTCTTAATATCAACTTTATGCTAAAGATTCATCATCATCTGCCTAGCCTTTTTCCAACTATGTTGGTTGGCTTCCAGTCTAACCGGATGCTGCTGAATACCAGTATTTTACATGGAGCGACTGCCTATCTGGCCTCCACAACCCAGTTACTGGGTAATACAATACCCCTTGGTAAGACTGGTTGTCAGACAAACTGCTTTAACTTAACTTTTGACTTAACGTGCTTTCCGAGGCACGGAGGGGTACGGTATGTAAAGATGGTCACCCATCCACAGACCAACCGCGGAAAGCGTAGCTTAACCTGATCGATCGACCTATGCAGCTATTATTATTTAGCCACGGGCTCCTCCTGTTATGCTGTTATGCATCAAGGTCATAATAATGTATATTGTCCCTGTTTTCTAAATATAATAATAAAGAGCGTTAGTGCATAACATGTTCGTATTTCAAACCCTAGGAAACGCTCCACTTGTCATCGCTGTGACATTGAAAATTCATATCACAACGTTCAAACTGAACATTGCAGCATTACAAATATTAATTCTTACTGTTCTACGGAGAACAGTATACAAAAATATTATAAATTCGCTTATGAAAGGTATTAGTTTAAACGAGAGAACATAGTAAGCTTTGTGACGTCTAACGTCCTACCTACAAGCTAATTATACTATATTGCACTCGTTTTAAAACGTAACTGTGGACTAGCGAGTCCCGGAGGGTGACCATTCTCTTGTAAGCAAACGATAGCGAGATCTAATTCGATCCCAACACCATCTAGGGAGCCTGTGTACAACTCCAACCCTTGGCTATTGAATGAACCACAGCACAAACCGACAAACCGGTTCGCTGACTTAAAAAAAAAAAAATTGCTTTGATATGCCCCTAAATCTGTGAAATGAGCTTTATAGAAACTTGCATTATAATTTCTTTTGTGAATAGACTGAAAGTAATCTTTTTAACAAATGAATCAACGTTTACAAAGATTATTAGATCATATGTAATCTGATTAGCACCTCAATGGCAATCAAATACATATTAAACTACTCAAAACAAAATAAGGCCCCCACCCAAAGTTAATTTAGAAGTTTGTCTAAAAATAAATAATTAGGTAAGCATTTATAAAATAAAGCACTAAACTTTGTCCTTGGCTTCTTTATGGGTCATTATCAATGTTTCGAGCGTTAATTTTAGCGGCGAATCAAGTGGGTAGCCAGAAAAGGAGAAGTATTTGAAAAAACACTATTGTTCTACAAATTCTTTCACGTGTGTTCTAAGTCCGATTCAAAACGTTGATGTTACCCGTCACTATCTGTCACAGTTTTTTTTATTTCGGTGTTAATCGTGATTGCTATGCCTGCATGGAAAGCGCAGTAATAGCGGTTGCTATGTGTTGACGACCAGCAACCAACCTTTTTTATATTGTTTTATATATTTTTCTATAAATTTATAGTTTTGTCTCGTTGCTGTCACTCTGTGAAAAAATGGCTAAAATATACGTCTAAAGCTGTGATCGTGTTTCCATTCTAACAAGCATAATTATCATAGCCATCCTCAACACTATGCTTCAGGAGGGAGGCTCTCACAGATCTGTAGCAATACGTCTTCGTGTGTCGCAACGAGCTATCCAAAACGTGTGGGAACGCTTTCAGGAGACTGAGAGTTTAGCTAGGAGGCCTGGATCAGGAAGAATTAGAGCCACAACTTCCCAGGAAGACCGGTACACCAGGTTAATTGCACGAAGAGAGCGTACCGTAACCGCCCGGGCCTTACAAAATCGGCTGCGGCAATCTACTGGTACCAGAGTCCGTGATCAAACCATTCATAATCGTCTCCACAAAGATGGCCAACTTGCCCGAGTGCGTGTTGTTCGACTCAAACTGACGAGGGTCCACCAAGCAGCGAGCTTAAGGAACGCTCACGAGTATTTGAACTGATCAATGGATAACTGGAGGGTTGTACTCTTTTCAGACGACTGTAGGGTCAAGTTTTTCAGTGATGATAAACGAGTCCGCGTGTGGAGAAAACAAGAAGAACGTTTTACAGAACCAAGTGTCCATGGAACAAACCGTTTTAGGGGTCCAACTGTTATGGTATGGACGGGAATAAGCTTGGTAGGCAAAACAGAGGTGGTAATACTGGATGAGGGTACTGTTACCGCCGCTTGTTACGCTGGGCGGGTAATCCAACCTCATATCATCCCATTTTCGCCAAGAGTGGGCGCCAGCGTTGTTTTAATGCATGAAATGCTCAATACTCAATATCTTTATTGCTTTACCATAATGTGTACTTAAGTGGTATAGGTACATATAATTTAGATCATTATGGACCCTGTAGGGCTCAGCAAAATGATAGAAGAGAGGAAGCCCTGTTTTAGGAGATAATTAAGTTGCTTTGGTGGGAACAAGTTTTAGTTCACATAATAAATATAATCAAAGTCAGGAGATTGCGAATTGAATCCTAACATTTCGCTTATCTATAGTTTAAGTATTGTTTTTTCCTGCTAAATATACCTAAATATTTTAGATTATTTTTATGTACCTGTAATATATATATATTATAATTCTGTTTATTTATTAATATACATTGTTATTCTTTGGATAATTCTTATAGCTAAATTATTCATAATTCCTCACATACATACGACCCATGCCACACAAAGAGCACTTTCTGAGCCCAATATCACAGTTTTGCCATGGCCAGCTACGAGTCTCAACCACACCGAAAATGTATGGGATCAATTGCAAAGAAGCCTTTAAGAAAAGTACACAGCCATGTTTACAGTCAACAGGAGCTCGTAAAAGCGTTAAAACTCTGTTGGGAACGAATTCTGGAACATAATGTTACCCATCTAATTGAAAGTGTATCAGATAGGCTTAGACCTCAAACGGTTGTAGGAAATGGGCGATAGACTAGGTATATTTATCAAGTTCATTGTATTATTAGTAATTAATAGATTTTTTTATTTAAGTATTTAATTTATATATATATAATTTATAAGATTTACCCTACTCCTACACTACTCCTACCGTACTCCTACACGGAGTAGTGTATATATAAATAAAAATGGATCTTCGAAATGTATGTACGCCCATAACTTTCGAACGACTGCACGTAATTGGATGATTCTTGGTTTTATGTATTTGTTATTGTTAGGATAAGGTTTGTATACACAATTGGACCCGGTAGGTGGCGCTGGAGTAGGGTAGGAGTAGTGTAGGAGTAGGGTAGGGGTAGTGTAGGGGGTAGGACACCACGCAAACGAAGTAGCGCCGGCAGCTAGAAATAATTTAAATGGCAAAACAACGTTTGCCGGGTCAGCTAGTAAAAATAATCAAAATGACAGCTAGAACTGATAATTTTCTTACAGTGAATTAATGATCCCAACTTTAGTAATGTACTCGTATGAATAATAAAATAAGTTATTAATGGATAAGAAAACCGTTAAATATACACACCCATAGTTATGTGTAAAAATAGGTTATATATTTGTAGGATCAGGAGTGCCGAGCGGTATATATCGTCAGGGTTTGGAGTTCCCACTGGGATAAACAGGACGGTATAAACAATTTAAAAAAAAATACATTAGACAAAAGACACAATAATGGGTAAATATTAAAAACAGTTAATCGAACAAACCCTTCAGGGTCACAGTTCGTATAGCGGCCAAGCCACCCAACACAAAGTGTATCTACTGGCTATTTAGCAAGCCAACACAGCTATGTAAATATACAGCAGCGCTGTACCAGGTAAACCGACAGTTTTGTCGGGAGCAGGTGCTCTGTATTGAGTCGAATCCGAAGACCGACTGACTAGCAAAACGAGTGCACCCTCTTTTATAGGATGAACGACAACTCTGTCCGATGACGCACGTCACGCGTTTACTTGATACAAAACACTAAAATAAGCTTAATCTAATAAGACTTACACTATAAAGTAATCAAATAATACAAGAATAATTGTCATAAATAAACAATGGTGATTTCACAAAGTAAATCATTTTAAAAACAAATTAACATGTCATCCGTTGTTTTGAATAAAACCAACGGGTACAATTTATCGAAATAAGTTGCCAAAAATCAATTAGGGCGTACACCGAGTACTCAATAAATTATGTTTCGATTTATTAAACAATAATTGATAGTAGTTAGTCCGACTGGCACACGAAGGGTATCGTACCACAAGGCAAAAAACGCCAAAAAAGCTCATGTCTTGTTCCGTTCAATTTTTTATAACTTTATTTTATTATTATTTTATTGTTATAGTGGAAATTGAAATAGACACTATGTAAAAATTTCAACTATCTACCTACATAATATTACGATTCTTATGATACAGCCCGCCGACAGACAGACGAACGGTTGGGCTGCGGATGAGGCTTAGTGATATGATCACATTGGCACCTTTTGGGTAAAGAGCCCTAAAAATCAACAAAGTTAGTTTTTCTAATGCATTACATATTTATCAATTTTTCCTTCATTTGGTAGTTTGGATTAAAAAACATGTAAATTTTAGTATGGTGGTAGTAGTTACCAACCCGCACAGGGCCCGCGTGGTGGATTATGGCTCACTCCATCTCACAGAGAGGAGGTCTGTGTCCCAGCAGTGGGTACATTATAGGCTGATTATGCTTATGTTATGCTTATGGTGGTAGTTAGGTACCTGCTCAAATTAATCTCTTTAACCACGAATAAGACTTAGGTAACTTGGTCGACGACCATTACCTATGACTTACAAAACGACATGAAATATTTTAAGTGGGATTCTATTCATAATAGCATAAGAGATCATTATCCTCTGAGCGAAATTTATGTATTTCAAAAGATATCGAATCTTTTCAGTCGTGACCTTTGAGTACGTAAAATTATTTTTACTTGAAAAGGTAACCCTTATTTTGCACGATTCATACCTTGGGGTCTTTGCTAACCTCTTGGCATAGGTAATCTATCTTTTTCATCTTTATTACTGGCTGAATATAGTATTATCAATACTAAGCCCAAATAGTGACCTCTATAGACTGTTATACTAGTGTACCTAAATTATATAAATCGCGTTACGCAGAATAACTGGTGCATAAAAAGTGGATTTCTTGGCTGGTTACATACTATTTTTTAAAGAATGTTGTCTGCCAGCGCATTCAAAGAAGCTTGTCACAGAACATGGTTCTTTCTACGATGTCTGTGTTTATGCCCGCCCAGCAGTGGACGTCTTTTGGTTGAACGACGATATTGATTTTTCTTCGGCACCTTCTTACTGGGCTGTGGAGGTCGGGCAGACAGTCGCTCCATGTAAACTACTGCTCTTTAGCTGCATTTGGACTTCCAGATAGACTGGAAACAGAAAAAGGCTGGCTAGATGATGTAGATGATGTCTCAGTGATCCGCAGAAGTACTAGAAACTACCATATAATTTATCAACGCGGCTTATACACGTTATTGTGAAGATGGAAGCCGGTTACAGGTACGTACGAGGTAGGTAGGTACTTGTGTCTTGTGTAGTGTAGGTAGCTACACAAGACATATCAACTTTGTCGTGTTAAAAATGCGGTACAGAGACTCCTATGATAGGTCATAGTTCCAATATGGAAAACGTGATCAAAGACTTATTGCAGTTGCAATAAATACATATAACCTCCTTTGTTAGATAGGTTCGTATTGGCGCGAACTATGTAAGAAGGGCTCATAGCATAATCAAACTATATTGATCTCATTGCTGGGACACAGGCCTCCTCTCAGTGAGAAGGAGTTGGCCGTTATCCAACAAGCGGCCCCAGCGCGGGTTGGTAGATGTCTTCGAATTTTTCGTTCTAGGACATGCCGGTTTCCTCATGATGTTTTCCTTCACCGTTTTAAGAGCATCATCATCTGCCTAGCCTTTTCCCAACTATGTTGGGGTCGGCTTGCAGTCTAACCGGATGCAGCTGAATATCAGTATTTTACATGGAGCGACTGCCTATCTGACTTCCACCACCCAGTTTCTGGGTAATACGATACCCCTTGGTAAGACCGGTTGTCAGACTTTCGGGTTTCTGACTACCCGTAACGACTGTCAAATAGCCACGAATGCCAGCCGGAACCAACGGCTTAACGTGCTATCCGAGACACGGAGGGGTCTTGGTATGTAAAGATGGTCACCCATCTACAGAGCAACCGCGGCAAGCGTAGCTTAACCTGATCGATCGACCTGTGCGGCTGTTATTATTAAGCCACGGGCCCTTCGTTACCGTTTTAAGAGCAGTGGTGATGAAATAATTTACACAAAGTAAAGCCCCTGACTGGGTTCCTACATACGACTATGTAAGTCGTAAAGGTTGTCTTTGTGTCACCCTTTGTAAAATTTTATATATGTCGGAGTCATTCGTTTGACTATTCAGAACGTTAGCGCCATCTCGTGGCGCTAGACAGAGTCTAGCCTGAGTTCGTGGGGGGACGAGAGCAACAGCTACAAAAGCGGTGTGAACAGAGCTCTCGCGATCCTCGAAACATTGGACATCGTACGAACAACATGTGCATAGAAACTGACAGCGTTCCGTATCGTTGAATGTGTACCTACAGTGTGTGATTCGCTAGTGTGACTAACTTGTTCGTAAATTATAATCTGATTTGAACTGCAAACCGTTTTTCTATTGTGCTATAACCAAGACTACCTAGAGTAGGTACACCCACAGTAATTAAAATATGCCTGATGTTAACGAGAGACACACATACCATCTCCGTCATATATTTATGTTCTGTAATTAATATGGTGTACAATAAAGAGTATTCCATTGTAAGTCGCACCCGTTACCACTGGGCCACTATCAAAATATAAGCTAATCAGTAAGAAGGTAACATTGGACCATAGACTCTCGTGGAAGCTATTTTAATTTTACGTAGGTATCTTATAAATAGGTTATGGGCAATATACTTATGGAAGCTATCCAGGAGTAATATTGCGGTTTGCTGTATTACATACTCCGACCATTATCCAATCATAATAACTAAAGTACTTTAAATTATCTATTTTATAACTATAAACTTGAACCTCTTTACAAAATTACTTGAAGATATTGCACGATAAAATAGTATGCAAATTTATTGTTCGACGCGCAGATAGGGTTGTTTGTAGAGAAAATCTATGTTAGAAGAGAAATCCCCTGCTTTTACTAGATTGCGCGTTTTGATTTCGTTGGGAGATGGATGCCATTTTATTTACGTTGTGTCGAGTTAACTTGCACCTCTTTCAATCCTTTGTTTTGACTATCTATGCTTTTAGTAAGAGAGCTGAAGAGTTTGATTGTTTTTTGTTTGAAGGGAAATATTTTGATGTTTGTATTTGATAGCTCAATTCTCGAGGAAATTTATAAACTACGACCCTTAATAGTCAAAGATTAAAAAGAATGCTAAGCGAAGACAAAGGAATAGCCCGGGTGGGCGATGCGATGCGACGCGGTGAGTCGGTGGTCGAGGGGGTTGTATAAAAATATAGCTGTTATTTTAGTTTATTGTGTATATTACGGGTAGAAGCTAGTATTTCATAAAAGCAAGAATCTTGTCATAAGTTGTTATGCGCTCTCACGTGAAGTTTCTAATTTTCCGGGAAATGACTTCATACCACCAAGCCAACGAAGCTATGATAATGTAAACTTTTATCAGATTTACATTGAAATGAGTTATAATTATTATACATTCATTCTGCCTAGCCTTTTCCCAACTAGGTTGGGGTCGGCTTCAGTCTAACTGGATTCAGATGAATACCGGAATTTAACATGAAGCAACTACCTATCTGACCTCCACAACCCAGTTACTGGGTAACACGATACTCCATGATAATACTGGTTGTCAGAATTTTGGGTTTTTGACAACTCATAAGGACTGTCAAAGATCTATAAATGACAGCCGGGACCAACAGCTTAACGTGCTTTCCGAGACACGGAGGGGTCTCGATATATGTATAATGGATGGTCGCCCATCCACGAACCGATCCCGGCAAGCGTAGCGTAATCTTTCGGTCGACCCGTGGGGCTGTTATCATTTAGCCACGAGTGGAGGACTCGTGGCTATATGATATTATAATAATTATACGTTAGTAAAATATTCATTATGTATAAGTTCACATTTTCAAGCCTCCAAATTTATGTAACTAAGGGCTGACTTTTCCAACACCAGATAATTTTATCGGAGGAATAATTTTGAATATTTGACAGTTATTCCATACAAAAACTGTCAGACGGCAATTTTATTCCACGAATAAAAATTTTCTGTCGATTGAAAAATCAACCCTAAAAGTAATCGTAAATGTAATGTTTCGGGACATCGTCAAGCGGTTGGTCGACTGTTCACGTGACCAGAGGCTGGCCTTCTTCTCCATCTTTAAGCCAAAGAATCAGTATTCTACCAGCCTGGTTGGCACTTATCCCACTGACCGAGATGCGGACGAATTTATTAATGAGCTCTATCTTTTTTCTTTATTATAAATGTACTGTTAAAATAAATAAAAGTAATAACTGAATGTAATTAGGGTTTTTAGTTTGTCAGAATTTTGTTTGCTGTTGGTATACTTACCTACCATTACAAAGTTCTGAAGGGCAATACCCGTAATTCAAAACGTTCAAAATACGGTCGCAATCTCATCTCAGCGACAATTAATGTCAAATACTTGTCGAAAATACAGAGAAAATAAAGGTATGTTGACAGATTCAGGCTGTGAACGTTCTTAAAATTACGAGAATTGCCTCTCAGATGCCTCCTTGTGTTTACAAACATAAACAACACCTTGAATTTATAGCAACAGCTACAAGAATTTAATATCAAGTTCTTATCCCATTTAGCTCTATCCATTCCTAGTTCACACATATGTTCATATACTTTATTTATGCGGCAAACAGGGATACGAGTGGAAATGTGTAGTAATGCAACCAACAATGCACAAGTAATCTTATTAGAGAGAAAAGGAATAAACGTAACACATAGAAGTTAAAGCCAACCATACCAACATTATTTTCTACACTTTCTTGCTAAGTATGGAGAATCGGATATAAGTTTGTTCCCACTGATGGACTAATGTTCCCATCGACGGAAAAAAGTTTAAATATTTCTGGCCAAAATTCAGCTGCGCGAACTCCGCTCACTGATACAGCCATAAGATTCTCAAGTGCATGGGTCGTTCGGGTATCTTAGGAAGGTTGTAGATAGCCCAAACTGTGTGATTTGTAATACGAGGGAGGACACCTACGCTTTGGTGGAGTGTGCTCGGGTTGGGACAGATCGGAGAACTTTGGAATCAGAAGCGGGACTTAGGTTAAGGGATGTTGGCATGAGTAATTTGATCTTGTCTAAACCTACATCCAAATTAGCTATTATGTTATATTACTTGATTGTTAAATTAATTAAGTTAAGATCCTAGTTGTTACTTTCTATTTATTTTGTATGCATGGCATAATGGCTTCGCGATTAAAACCTTTTTTCTTAACAAAGATATTAAAAAAAAAGTGCATAAGTGACAGGCCAAGCGGCGCAGGATGAAAGTTGGGCCATTGTCGGTGGGGAGGTGCCGCATACGCACTTGAGATCAGAGCGGTCCGTGAACCCCCATCTATGGGGATTGTCTTTGCCCCGGCCGACTTGGGTTCGAAGTCTATTTAGAGATTTCCAAGTCGGCCACTTCCAAGAAGGCTTAGGTTTCCTCTACAAGCGGGAGACTGATGCAACCCAGGCCGAGGCAGGCGGGTTGGTGGATGTCACATATCTTAATAGTTTCCTGGGACTTGAACAATTCGCAAGAAAAGAAAGAAAGAAAGAAAATACATTTATTTTGCGGCAAACATGACGCATATAAAATAACAGACACACAAAAAAAAAACAAGTTGGGGGTAAACATGCGTCACATAAGAGGGGTTCATGGCTAAATAATAACAGCCGCACGGGACGATCTAAACAACGCTTGCCGAGGTCGATCCGTGGATGGGTGACCATACATTACATATACCCCTGCGTGCGTCCTAAAGCACATTAAATCGTAGGTTCCGGCTGTCATTTGTAGATCTTTGACAGTCGTTAGAAGCCCGGAAGTCTGACAACCAGTCTCACCAAGGGGTATCGTGTGGGTTGTGGAGGCCAGATAGGCAGTCGCTCCATGTAAAATACAGCTGCATCCCGTCAGACTTGAAGCCGGTCAGACTTGGAAAAGGCTAGGCAGATGATGGCTTGAACAAAGTGCAAACGTGAGAAAGATTTTCAGTTGAATGTGGATGACTATTAGAAAGTGAACGTTGTTAATATTGCTAGCAAGGAAGTTGAGTACTGAGATCACGGTTGATATAAATGTGTGGAAGAAGAAGACATGCTCTGCTGACACCAAATAAATAAGGGACAGGGATATAATTATATTTATTTATTATTAGCCATTTATGTCTCACTGCTACTCTCTTTCTACCTCTCTCTCTGACTCTACCAGAGCTGCCAAGGACCGATCTTTATTGAAGAAGTCCAGCTCATCCAGCCATCTCCACCTGGGCCTGCCGCGATGTCGTTTGCCACTAAGCGAGACCCACTGGGTCGTAAGGTTGACCCATTGATCAACTACCAAGCGGCAGATGTGTCGAGCCTAATTCCATTTAAGCGTGGCAGCTTTCCGAGTGACGTCAGTTATTTTAGAGACGGAACAATATAAATGGAAGGAGGGATTTATAGATGAATTAAAAATTAAGAGGCATCCACGGACGTGGACACGTGTATCTACCGTCAAAATATATATAGCACCTTGCTGAAGTTACCAAGTAACTTCAGCAAGGTGCTAACTTCATAAGTGCTACATTAGCTGTCACATACTTTATTTTTTTATATGGAAAACATCGTGAGGAAACCGACGTGTAATAGAATCAGAAATTCTAAGACATGTGACATCTAGCAACCTGCACTGGGCCCGCGTGGTGGCAGAGGAGGCCTGTGTCTCAGCAGTGGGTTAGTTAGTGTCGCTTCCAACCGTGTTGACAAATTCAGTAGATACCTATAAATATCGACTGTTCAAATTGGAAACGCAACTGACTGATTGTGTAACACTTTTGTCTATATCCTAAATAACTCTTCTAGCTTGTCAGTGCTATATGCATATAGAGCCTTTAAATAGTCCATGATCCGACGAGGTCGTAGTCTCTACATGACCCGACCATTTTAAAAGTCAAACTGGCTTTTCAAACTAAACACATAATAAAGCTATGACAGTTAAGTGACATTATCTAGACATACATCGGGCATCAAGTAATTGCCACACACGAAGAGCACTATTGAATGCGAATTGAAATAAAACAATCAAGCAAATAGTCTGTGAATGTACTTTGACGAATACTTTTATTTCTTTCTTTGTAGAATGTTCCAAAAGGAGTATTAATTCTTATATGTGCCGAGCGTCTAACTGTCTAGTATACATATTTCGTTTCTATTAGTTGGATCATTTATCACGTCTTTGGCATTAGGTAATCAAGCAAATATTCATATGCATAAGTTTCACCTTTCTGTGTGTTATTTATAAAGATGGTCTTATATATTGTACTACTAGCTTAGGCCCGCGCCTTCGTGTTATTGTTCCCTCGACCCACCCCGTAGCATCGCGTCGGCATTCCGCGCTGTTAATGTGTTCTTTTTAACTTTTTTTGTGTTCGCTGGGCTCCTAAGTGTCTTAGCGTGATGTTGTAGCCTTCCTCAAGAATTTGGCTATCAAATGTAAAAAGATTTTTCAAATCCGACTCGTAGTTCCAGAGATTAGTGCGTTCAAATAAACAAACACACAAACTCAGCGCAACTCAGCTCAGCTTAATTAATAAGTATTAGTATAATAAAATAATAAATAGATAATACTGTCAGGGTCTGACGCTAAACACTTGTCTTCTACGTCACTAAAATATGTCTACTGTTTGTTCATTCCCTTACTCAACAATTTAAATACTTTCGAGTTGATGATATTGTCTTACTTTATAAAGTAAACTCGGCGTAAACGAGAATTAATGAAGTTATATGTCCGGATTAAACAACAGTCGCGTAATAGCAGTGTACACATGCATGAAAATTTTAATGCAAGTCAGCTAACATACTGGAAAATACTATTTAAATAGTGAATGTACTCGTACTTATTTGCATTGTGCTCGTAAACGACAAAAATACTACTCGAAAAAAAATGGTATTGTGCCAAAGTGGTTTCGGTGCCAAAATGTTGATACATTCCAAATAGTGTAGGTAGGTACTATTCGGTTAACTAAAGATCGAAAACGCAGTGGCCTCCTTGATAGATTTCATAATCATCATCATATCAGCAGAAAGACGTCCACTGCAGGACATACTTTGGACTCCCCCAAACACTGCCAATTCAGCTTGTTACATCCAGCGGAATCTTGCCTTCACCAGATCATCGGTCCACCTTGTGAGAATCCTTCCAAAGCTACGTCATCTGGTACGTGTTCACCACTCCAGAACCTTTAGGATCCATTGGCCATCTGTTCTGCGAGCAATATGCCCTGCCCACTGCACTTAAGTTTGCGAATTCTTTGGGCTATGTTGGTACTTTGGTTCTCCTAAGGATCTCTCCATTTCAGATTCAATCATCATTCATTTTTCTTAAATTGACAGCCATTTACATGATAGATTTAGGCAAGCGGAAAAAAAATCGAGGTGCAAGCAGGATAAGTAGGTATTTAAAATCGACTTACCTATATAACATTTTTGCGACATGGATCCTTATTAACGGCTTTTTCTCCTATATAAAGCGTACTTGCGTCCCAGATTCAATACTTCAATATGGGTTCAGACGTCGTCGATGCCCATAGGATAGTTTCACCATATCACGAAGTAGCGGTTATAGAGCGCGTTTTGTAACATAACCAAAAGTCTAGTTCTCAGTTTCCCCAATAAATCATTGTTTTGTCGATGTGGGGGAAAGATTAAAACAGTCTATCTCTGGTATACGAACATGCACTACACTTGCAGATTGTGGTGTTAAAATATTCCGTAACATGTGTAATTTTCATCGAAAGTTAACGCCATAACTTGTGAAAACTGAATCAATTACAACAAAACCAGATTCAATGAGGGTGCTGCGACATAAATCATGGGTTGCATTGCGCATGATCGAAATGCAAGCCCGGTTATCAGTCGAATGAGTCGTCAGGCGTTCGCTAACTGTAGCCCAGAGCGGTAACTACAGTTTGCGTTAACGCCAACTGAAATACATTGCAGCCTGAACTAATGGTTGGGCCATACCATGCGTTCAACATGCGTCCGCGATGGCGTGCACGGTGGCGTTCAGTTGTTTATTGAGATCTTGCAGATCGCCGCGATCGAAACGTAATTCAATGATCACATTAGCATGTTGAACGCGTTGGTTCGGTCTTACCTTAAGAAATTCAACCCAGGTTTTTTGCTTGGTAATCCCATGGCATCTACTGGGTGTATTAATGTTTACTAAGATAAAGCCTCTGTTATAACCGCCCCGAGAGAAGCAGAGAACCGAATGAAGTGGAAGAACGTTGTACATAAAGCCACGAAGGCCTTTCAGGGACATGACCTTCAGTAATGAAGAACGCCACCATGAAGAAGACATAGCCAGAAAAAAAGTACATAACATAACATCACGCCTGTATTTTCCGTAGGATTAGGTACAGGTGGACCTGCTTAGAGTGCACCTATAGAACATTTACTTATGAATTAAAAATACAACATGGAAATCAGTTAGCGGTTTTCGGGTCACAAGCGCACAAATGGACAAACGGCAAAAAATGTTGGAGTACATATTATGTTAATATCATGAATATCTTGAAAGTAAATTGATGTTTTTTGAATTTTGATACTCAAAGCAGAAACCTTATTTTCAGAATTCGAAATGATACCAGGTTCTTAGGAATTTACCGTATAGGTTGTAAGGATTTGGTTTCGAAAACCTGTTAATTATGTACGTTTATAGGGTAATCGCGTTACACATTCTCAATTACAATATCATAAATGTTGACAACTCAACAATATTCATTGCGTTATTTATGGTGTCGAGCTGACTAATTTTCCAAACTTATGATGCAATGGATTAGTAACTTTCTTCTAGATCCTTTGAATGTGATAGAAAGTGTGTCACGCAATTGGGTGCTAAACTGTTTTGTCGTCGAAAAAATGTCGGCCTAAGCTAGTTATGATATAAACTAAATTACCTACTTAGATTATGTTGTGGTTTAGTATGTAAACTAACTAGTTTCTATTGAAACGTACTTGAAAACATCAACACAGCTTGGGCCAATTTGTAGTTACAATTTCGTTAGTTCACAGGCTAATTAAATAACGCTGGCTCGTTTTGGCCCGCGGCAAGATTCCGCCTGACATATTTTATAAAAAAACATGGTATCAAGTTCCAACAATTTCAATATACATAAAGCAATTTCAAATGAAATCCAAGTACCTACATATTATAAGTAGGAATGTAGGTACTCAAGCATTGTAAAGGTTGTCGGCTAAAGTCGACCTTATGTAGTCCAGGCTGGCAATAAAATAACTCTGGTTGAAATCGAACAATCAAGCGAGTTTAGAATGAGCTGTCAAATATTTGTATTGGTTTTTTGTTTAGAAGACAAAAGTGACAATATAAAATATGATAATTATATAATTATGTCATAGATGGATTGTAGAAACCACTGTTTTACAAAACAACTCCGTTATGTAAAACAACTGAACTACGTTCAGCGGTTTTCCATAATTACTGAACTTGAACACGCAGAATTGCAGAAACGTGAAAAAAAACTTACCTTATCTTATGTGAAAACATTGATTTTAAGGAAAATATTTATCAAAAGTTATCAGAGTTTTATGAAAGACACTCATTATGTGAATGAAAACTAAGCCATTCTCATTACGTTTAAACGTCAGTAGAAGTTTTGTGAAACGTAGCACAATGACAATCCAGCTGAACGTTGTTCAGTTGTTTTACATAACAGAGCTGTTTCGTGAAACAACTAGCGGTTTTGTAAAACAGCGGATTCTACAATCCATCTGTGACATATATTATATTATATGGTATGATGTAAAGACGTTCGCTTAGAATAAACGTACAGAATTTTTTTTTGGAGTACATAACAAAGGACTAAGATACGCCTAAATATAAAATGTATGAGAAAACTCTTCGGTACCGTCGGTGCCTCTGCTGTTTTCTTTTAAATATTCTTAGTTCGGTGCCAAAACTGTATTTGGGAAGCACTGACGGTTATTACATTACACTAGTAGTGTTCTAGAAGTTTTCAGGTATCTGCTAGTTTTATTTATCAGCTAAAACTTGTTTACATAATATACTAACTTGTTTTTTTTGAAGGATAAAATCAGATATGAAATTATCGGGAAAAGAACTGGAGTTACCGATATAGTTTGCAGAGTAAGCAGGCTGAAGTGGTAGTGAGCTGGTCACGATGGGTGGTGGAGTAGACGAGCCCGATCTCTATGACCGCATATAAGCAAGCGTAGTGTATTTATCACCTTTTGAAGGTGGATACTGGATGCGAAAGGTGGAGGAGGGTGCTGTATCGCAGCCTGAGGCCTACGTCTAGCAGTGGCCTGCAATAGGCTGAGTTGATTGATTGATTGTAAGGCACTGTACTCCCTTATTGGCACTGGACTCCCTTATTGGCACTGTACTCCCTTATTGGCACTGTACTCCCTTATTGGCACTGTACTCCCTTATTGGCACTGTACTCCCTTATTGGCACTGTACTCCCTTATTGGCACTATACTCCCTTATTGGTACTGTACTCCCTTATTGGCACTATACTCCCTTATTGGTACTGTACTCCCTTATTGGCACTGTACCCCCTTATTGTCACTGTACTCCCTTATTGGCACTGTACTCCCTTATTGGCACTGTACTCCCTTATTGGCACTGTACCCCCTTATTGCCACTGTATTCCCTTATTCAGAATATTCTATAACCTAGCTGGGAGTGCAGCACCTCACCACCATTCATGTTGTAGTTTTAATACACTAATTTGTCAACCCTGTAAATTACCATGTACTACAATGCTGTTATGATGAATAAACAATTCGATTTGATTGTTTAGATCTACGACTCAATTTTTAACACACTTTTATTTAATTATATTAGCTTCACTTGTAAGTAACAAACAATGTAATAAAATCTTAGAAGTCAATTTTAATCTACTTCTAATTGTCCTACCGAAATTAAACTTTGTATGTATATGTAGTTCGGATGAAGACTATACTTAGGTATTTTGGAGCTGATCTGATAATGGAACTAGGAGGTGGATAGAACTCTTTAGGGCGACTTGTAAACTTGAGTTTACTAGTAGCCCCTAATTATGATAACTTCACTGAGTTTATACAATATTAACTTAATGAAGAATATACTAGGAGCAGAAGTTAAATAATATTTGTTTTTGTTTAAAGCAGCATAAAATAATTATTAAACTGATTTAAATTGAATTCAAAAAGCATGGAGCGCACTTATAATTAATTGAATTTATTGTAAGATCGTTTGAAAAGCATGCGATGCCGTTCTAAGAATAAGTCGGAGGAAACCAGTCCATTACTAATTAACAACAAATGAATGATAGTTTCAATAATCAAAACTTATTAGATTACCATAGTTTTATAGGTTTTTGCATAGTAATCGAATGAATGAAGTAATTTTGGAACGTGACAACGAAATAGAATACCGATTTTGTTCTTAGAAAACAAACGATACAAAAGATTATTATTAGTAACTACAGTGAAAATCTTACCCGCGTCCTGCCAGTGTCTTTTTCCGATCACTACCTATTGTAAACTGCTTCTTCTATAACATTTCACAATAATATTTAATTTCCTTTCTGCTCAATGCTTCGTGGAATTGAAAACTACCCCCTGTCAGACTTTTCATTTTATGGAACATTTGAGTGACAATGCACGCTATTGTAAACTCACTAAATGTCAAATTTGACGTGGTACCTAAGTACCATAATATTAACCTTTGTGAAATTATTTCCAGCATTTTGTCTTTAGTTCATAGGGATGAAGGTATGTGACTAGAAGAGTCATGAATATAAAGTGATGATGGATGAATAGGAAGAGGAAAGCAAAAGAAAACATAAATAAATTGTGTGAGGAACTACGAGGAATGATATGAAAGAAAAGGTGGATGATAGCATGACGGTGGAAAGAGGAGGATGGAAGAAGAAAACGTGCTGTGCCGACCCCAAGTAACATGGTACAAGAGCAGGAAGATTGTAATGTCTAAAATTCCTAATTTTTTTTAAACAGTTCCTAAAGTAGAAACTAGTTTTGGCTTTCATACAAGAAACAGTTAGGGGCTTGTGGCTAAGTAATAACAGCCGCACGGGTCAATCGATCAGGTTAAGCTACTCTTGCCGAGGTTGGTCCGTGGATGGGTCACCATCTTCACATACCAAGACCCCTCCGTGACTTGGAAAGCATCTTAAGCCGTTGGTCCCGGCTGTCAATCAAAGATCTTTGACAGTCTTTACGGGTCTTCAGAAGCCCGAAAGTCTGACAAACAGTCTTACCAAGGGGTTTCGTATTACCTGGTAACTGGGTTGTGGAGGTCAGATAGGCAGTCGCTCCATGTAAAATACTGGTATTCAGCTGCATCCGGTTAGACTGGAAGCCGACCCCAACATAGTTGGGGTCGGCGTCCAGTCTTGTCAGAAACAGTCACCTACTTGTTTTTTTTTTGAGACTGTTTTGTTGGGTGTGTTGCAAGCCATTATTGTTTTCATAAAGCGATATGCTGTCCTATAGAGTCTTAACATGGTCTGCCTACAGCCTAACGTCTTCATCTATCTTTGTCTTATGCTAATAACTTTGTTTTTCCTTTGATAATTCGTTGAACAGATATTTAATTATAACAAGAGCATAATGTCCGATGGCGTGCTAATTTGGGGAACCAAATTATTTTACTTAGATTAAATTTCATTAATTGAATAAGTGTATGCTGAGGATGGATACAGCAAACGTGGAGAAGTTTCGGACGCAAATTATGGACATCGTTAGCTTCTTTTTTGGCAAGAACCTTGAGACACTAGTTAGTCTGTTTGAGTTTCAGTAAATAAAGGCTACACGTGTGTACATACTGCTGGTTTCCATAATGCTCTAGGACGAGGTCAGCCTTGTTGGAATCCATTGCAGGTGGGTGTAATCAATCGTCTTTAGTACTCGCTAAACTGTCAATTTGATCGTCTGTTACTCAGAATAACTGGGAATAATTTACGTGAGTATTTCGTCAGTTCGGAATTAATGACCTAAATAGGTCACAGCTTTAGCACCGAAGTTAAAGAATTCTTTGCGCCCAATAGCCGTATGATATATTATGTACTCGTATATTAATGAAACGAAGTTTTCAGAAAACACTGACTAACAATTGGCAAAAGTCGTGTTAGTAGCAAAGGTTGTACTCGAAAAGCTCTTTCTATTGGTTTATATTATCTAATGGCTATTGGGATTTCTGCCATTCTCCAATTACCTTTATAAACTACCAATACGACTTTTGCCAATTGTCAGTCAGTTCGGAGTTAATGACCTAAATAGGTAACTAGTTGGGCACCGAAGTTTAGGAATGTTCTTGGCGCCCTCCTTGGTGACAAAAGTAGAGTCAGTAGCAGAGGTTCGCCTTGTAAAGCTTTTTGCATTGGTGTATATCATATCGATAGTGGGCGCCAAGATTTCCTTGAGTTCGGTGCCCAAATTGTCCACTTTTTATGTCCTAGTATGTCTATTACCATGTTTATAAAAGTCAAGTACATTCGTGACGACCAATCAGCGTTAAGTATGAGGTCTCGAGGGGATTAAAGCACAGATTTTTTCATCACTGTGCTGTTCACGTTTCGCTAGTTTGTATCAAACATCGGTATATCCATACTTTTACTGATTTTTTTTATTAATCCGTTATTTATATATTAATTCTTATTATATTTAATATTTATAATTATATTCTAATATAACTTAATAATCTGTAGCCAAAAACATATTTAATTAATTACCCACTTTTCACTTGAGAGTAAAAATGCTGGGTTTAACTACACAAATGGTCGTTTTACTGTTTAGTACGTCAACGCTCGATAGATGGCCCTCCTCGATTTAAAAGCGCGCTATCGTTTGTTGCACACGATTTGGTTAGGGTGCCCGCGTTCCGGCTGTTTGTCACTCCATTCCGTCAGAACCTTACAAAACGAGGTTTATAAACGAATTTTTTGAGAGTCCGTGCTTGCCACACGGACTTATAATACTGTGAGACACACCTGCGAGGTTACTTCGATTAAGTTTCTACTTAAATCGAATGTGCGAACGACCTCTCATTGTACGGAAATCCTTTACAATGCGAGGTCAACTTATGCTGGAAATGTATAGCTTGATGAGCCGTCGCGCTTACTAATGCTCCGTTGCCGTACTGAGGGTTTGATTAGCTTTCACGTTAGTTTAACCCTTTTTACTTTATTTTAGTGACTTTTAATATTAAATATTCAAAAATGGTTTTAAGAAGTCCAATCCTACAAAATCGAGGAAACATAACAAAAAAAAAAATTAACACTACAAAACATACAATGGGCGGCCTGATCGCTTTCTGTGATCTCTTCGGGGCAACCATAATGACAAGGAAGAAATGAGTGAAAACTGAGGGGACGACCTAGAAGGACATTATAGTGACCTTATTGTTGATGTTCTGTAGATAGATATGCCAGGTGCTCGCAACCGGCGTGCGAGTTTGATCAGAGGGGCAATTCTCGTAACTTTAAGAACGTTCACGGTCTGATCTCAGTCTCAATCTGTCAAAAAAACCTCAAATTTCCCTACATTTTGACAAGTTTTTGACATTTGTTTGTCCCGGGATGAGACTGCGACTAGATTTTGAACGTTTTAAATTACGAGAATTGTCCTTCAGAAGGCCAATTCTCAAGCTTGTCAAAATGTAGGGAAATTAGACGTATTTTTGACAGATTGAGATTGAGATCAGACTGTGAACGTTTTTAAAATTACGAGCATTGCCCCTTTGATGTATGAACGTTAACGAAGCAAAATAATTATGATAGGATTGAGGAAGGTGACGTTTCTGCCTACCCCCTATGTGAAGAAGGTGTGAGTTTAATAATAATTGTACTTATAATACTGTGAAATAAACCTGCGAGATCATTACATACAATTACACGTTATTGAATTACAGAATGTGTTTATTGCTCTCCACTATAAACTATAAATAATAATTGACTGCAGTTTCCGTTTTTTCTTTTGTAATTCGTATGTCAATAAAATAACTGATTACTAAGTTAGTTTGTATTCTAATTTTTTTTTATACAGTTTTTCGTTATTTATTAGAGTCACGTCTCGACGCGCGGATCTGCATACTTTCTCGCTCTAACAGCGACTATCTGCCTCATTCGCACTTCGAGGCTCACATGCTTTTCTCGTCTGGTTTTATGTAAGATAATCGTTTATCTAACCATTTTCATCAAAATATTTACATAAAACCAGACGAGAAGAGCATGCGAAAAAATTTACGATTTTTTAAGTTTGACACTTAAAAAATAAGCTCGGGATATCGTTAAATTTCATATTACATACCTAATAAAACTCATTGAATGCATAACCTCCTACTTACTAGAGGACAGGGTGCTGTGGCGCAGTCTGGGAGAGGCCTTTGTCCAGCAGTGGAAATTAGTCTGAGTTAATAACACACATCAAACAAGTACACACATCAAAAGTGTCTAGGGACCAAGTACGTTTTAGAGCATCGCCCCAATTAATTTAACTTTTTTGGATCGTTATTGTGTATTTTTAGTTAATTTCACTTTTTGAATCAAAGATATAAGATAGAAGGAGATATGCCCTGTAGTTGAAAATGTATCAGAACTCAATGTCGTTAAGAAGATCCCACTACCGCGCCACTACTACACATGTAGTTCAGTAAAAGCAATAGATACACAGTCGCGCACACACTTGCAATTCATAAATCGGAACGTACTACACAATCAATTATGAGCCTTAATTCATCAAAAATAGCGTGCGTTTACGATGCACCGTACAACTTACTCACACAAAAATATCTGTCGCTATCGTTGTGCTGTGCAAAAGCCATTTATTTTACATATACGCTAGTGATTGACTAAATCGGAAAGTTATCGATTCTCCGATATATTATTGTACAAAAAAAAATTGGGGTTCAGAAAATAAAATAAATAAAAAACCGGTCAAGTGCGTGTCGGGCTACGCACAGTGTAGGGTTCTGTAGTTTTTATAACAGCCAAGTGCGGGTCGTATTCGCTGACTGATAGTTTCGTACCATGCTCTAACTAAAAGCCAAACATGACTACCTACCTAATTTGACTTCATATACAAATCCTCACCTGATCCGACAATTTGGCACGGAAAGTCTTAATTTTTTTTTTTTTTAGGTTTGGATAAGACTTGTCATAGCCGGTGTTTTGAATTGAAATACAGGACACAGAGCTACACTACTCACTTGTCAAAAAAAAAAAATTGAGGAATTCTATGGAGTTGTTTGAAATTTTCGAGTCAAATACAATTGGTCGACTATTACTCGTAAACTTGTAAAGCCCACTTAAGTGTGATAGTTTTTCTTTAAACTTCGTTATATATAGGTACTACTGCCGTGACATTTGAATTTTTAACTACCACCGTTTTAGCTGATAGAGGGGAGGGGGGGACACTTGACTCTAACGAAAATTGGTACTTTAAAGCTTGATAAGTCACGAACGGTTTATTTAATCAAAAAACGGTCTTGTCAAACCCCTAATATTTCCATACTATGGGAAGGACGAAAAAAAAAATTATCATGCCCACTTTACATGTGGGGAGGTACCCTAAATAATAGTTTTTTCAAAATTTTATTTTACCACTCTTTCGGCGTCATTTACGTGTACTCATGCCAAATTTCAACATTCTAGTAATCCAATCCAATCCATCCAATAGTTTTTGAGCTAAACCGCGGACAGACAGACAGACAGACAGACGGACATGGCGAAACTATAAGGGTTCCTTGTTAACTACGGAACCCTAAAAACGATTTGTCCAGAAAATATTATATTATAAATCAATAAAACAAAGCAACAAAAAATAAAACAAATTACATCTTCTCAAGGGTCTTCCAACCGGATTTAAACGTCATCTTTTTAGATCTTCCAACTGGGTTAAAACGGTTGAGAAATTGTAAAATTAATATTCGTTGGGTAATCGACATTGTTGTCGATAGCCTACGTTAGTGGATCTGCACAGCCACATCACTAGCTGACCGCAACCAGCAGCGGCCGTACCATGCGATGCACCGCATAAATAAAGTATCGTTTTGTGATTTTTACATTGCTTGTCTAGTCACTTAGTGACATACTTAGGCAGTGGTTAAGGAGCAATGTATTTACTGCGAAAATACTAGTCATTGCGATATTTGAAAACAAAATTAACGTAGCAAAGCAAGAAATATTTTACAATTTGTTGTTTTTCATGCTTTTAGAGACAATAAAATATAGTAAAATACTTATATTTATGTATGTTATGTGATTCCATGATTTATAAAGTTTTGGTTTTGGCTTCGGTTTTTACAAGAAACCACTGAATAGCACGGCATTCTTATATTTTTTCACGATCACGTTCGAAAGCGCACTAGTTCGCGGAGACGGCCATTAGCCTAGTGCATGGTCATTTCGGGCATGCCGTGTCGACACAGAGACGCCTCCTTGCCACTTTTTCTGTTTATTTACATTTCTATGATTTGAATAAAGAATTTTCATTAAATTTTGATTAAAAATAGAAAATCATCTGTCAATCAGGATTCCTATAAAAGCGTTTTTACAAAACCAATACAATTTCCGCATCGGAACTGAAAAAAATTGCAACGATATGGAGCGACGACATCATTTGACACGAGAAGAGATGATGAGAGCCGTCGGAATGTTGCAAGCTGTTTCCAGGCAACGTACTGTGGCTGTCGCTCTTGCCACTACACAGAACGTCATAAGCCGCCTCTGGAGTGGACACGCTATCGTATCATGGGCAGCGTGGCCAAGTGACATGGAGGACGATCTCGCATCACCACTCGCAGACAGGACCGGCACATCCAAAATACTGCTCGACGGAATCGTACCATGACCGCCATGATGTTGGCTACGAGGCTCCACAGCTCTTCAGGCTTGCTAATAAGCGACCAAACCATCTGAAATCGTTTACGTGAAGTGGGTCTGCGTTTCCGAAGGCCGCTGAGAGTTCCACCGATAGCATCCCGAAATCGTAGGGCCCGTTTACAATGGGCTCGCGAACATAGAAATTGGGAGGAAGAAGACTGGCGTTGTGTTTGCTTTTTCGATGAATCTCGTTTCGATATGAAGCCGAATACAAGACGTACTCGAGTTTGGAGGACCTCGGGACGTCAAGAACGTTAAAAATTTTGTCAGGAAGTTCATTCATATGGAGGGGGGAACAATAATGGTCTGGGCCGGTATTTGGATCGGTAAAAGAACCGATCTCATTTGGATCAGGGGCTACCTCAATGCTCAGATTTATGCGAAGAGGATTGTTTCAGACGTGACAATCCCTTTGCGAAGCCGGTTGGTTGATTCGTTTCGACTAATGCACGACAATGCACGTCCACACACGGCTAGAGTCGTAACACGCACTCTTGCCGATGCTTGCATCAACGTTCTGCCGTGGCTTGCTCAGACGCCAGACCTGAACCCAATTGAGCACGCATGGGATATGCTCCCAAGAAGAGCTCTGTCGAGTATGGATGCCGTGCATACCCCACAACAACTTTTTGACTTGTTAGAAAGAACGTGGGCGGCCATTCCTCAAATTGATTTTGATTAACTGATTTTAAGCACGCCAAATCGCTGTGATCTGTGTCAATGGTGGAAAGACAGAATAGTAGCCATTTAATTGACGACATTAACTGTGAATTTCCCACAATTTGCAAACATTGCAATTTTTAAAAAATATTACAAAGTATAGGGATAAGTTGTTAACTTAAACATAGGAATTAAAGTAAAAAGCCAGTCTGGAAGACTAGATTTGGTAAATATCAATTGGATAAATGTTTATAGTTAAAAATGTACTTGATGTGTGTATTACTTATATTAAAATTAGCTACCCGGCAGTCGTTGTCATATTTCCTAGAACACGATCGCAGCGCCACCTACCGGGTCACGGGAATAGTGAATCTCTCATCCAGAGACCGACAAAAACACACACAAAAAAATCATCAAAATCGGTCCAGCCGTTTAGGAGGAGTTCAGTGGCATAAAGGCGTACACATCATAGGTTCGTCTGGATAACTTAAATCGAAGAAAACTCAATGACTATTATGATAGCAGGTAACTCCTTTAATTCCGGAAAACACGACATCGCGATAAATAATTACTAGGTACCTACTTGATATTTGTAAAGCAGGTACCTATTTTTACTTTCACACGCGATGTTCAAAGCCGTGAAAAATAAAAATGTCTGCTCAAATCCCTGTTAGACGACGACTGACATAGAAATAATTACGCGACTGTCTCTGTCTGCATTTCAATAAGGCAATGGAATAATCCGATGCTCGGTAGAGACTGTCAGTAGATCAATTCAAATTATTGTGAATTGGATCGGAAGACGTTGGAAAAGGGAGTCGGAATCATTCTTGGAAATCCGTGCTAGTTATAATCGAATGGTGATTGATAATGTTCATTCCAAATACAATAATAATAATAATAATAATATCCCTGGACATTTCACACAGCACCATTTGTCCCAAGCTAAGCAACCTAATGCTTGTGTTATGGTAAGAAGATGGCTGATAAACTACTTATATACAATTTTTTTTTTGTAAATACATACATATTATAGATAGAAAAACACCCAGATTCGGAACAAATACATGTAGGTCATACAAATATTTGTTCCGTGCGGGAATCGAACCCGCGACACGCAGCGCAGCAGTCAATCGCCAATAGGTTAAGGTCAGCCCTTTTTCACACACAATCAGATTTTCAGAAGTTACTGCACCGTAATACGCAATTACGGTGCAGTAACTTCTGAAAATCAATCAATCACAATCACACAATCAATCTCAATCTGAATCATTTTGAAGGATATTGCTAATCCATTGCTTAATTTGTTCAAAAATGTGTCATTGTGTCTGCTCAACAACGTAAATAACGCAATGAATGTTGCTGAACTGTCAAAATGAAACCGATTCCGATTGATCGTGTGTTACGCAATTAGAGTGCGGGTTCGATTCGATTCATGTCGTTGCTGTTCATGACATTTTAATATCTGAAATAATCACAGTTTACGAGCTAACATTCTCAACACCGCGCGCGGGGTGAGTCGCGCGGGGGGCAGTGAAGTGTTCGCCCTCCCAACCGCCAATTAACTTATAAGAAGATGGAACACAAGACATTGTGTCGTGAATTTGTTATTAGCTGGAATGATCTTTCGTTTCCGTTCTTTCAAAATTCAATGAGTGTCATGTCTCTTTTCATTCAAGTGCGCGATAGGCCCTACATTTATTAGGAAGAAACGGTTCATGCGTTCCTTTCATTTAATTTTTCGATCATTCTATAGGCGAGTGAAAGAAATGCTTAAATCCAACATCGTCGGAAAGGTTTACTAATTAATACATTTTTCACTTTTGAGTCATTTTGTGTTTAGACGTTTCGCTTCGAATGAAACATGCACAAATTAACGAAAACTGCAGCGTCTGATATCGGCTTTAGCGTTCGGTGAGCAAACTTGTCCTTGCCTGTGCCCTAAATTAAACTCGTAAAGTGGTCTTTTTGATCCAAGGTGGTTCAGGGTGACATTATAATACCATCGGATCTGGTTTTTCTTTGTCTCACTCTGTCTCATTCAGAAAGCACATAAGATTCAACTTACACTACTTTAATTTCATAAAAAATGTAAAAGCCGGTTTTGTGCTAGGGTGCTAGGTAGCCAAAGGGTGCTGGTTTTTGATCACGCTCTCTAGATGGTGTTGGGATCGAGTTAGATCTCGCTATCGTTTGCTTACAAGAGAATGGTTACTCTCCGGGACTCGCTAGCCCACAGTTACGTTTTAAACCGAGTGCAATATAGTATAATTAGCTTGTAGGTAGGACGTTAGACGTCACAAAGCTTACTATGTTCTCTCGTTTAAACTATTACCTTTCATAAGCGAATTTATAATATTTTTGTATACTGTTCTCCGTAGAACAGTAAGAATTCCTATTTGTAATGCAGCAATGTTCAGTTTGAACGTTGTGACATGTTAAGTCAATGTCACAGCAGTTACAATCTGAGCTTTAAGAGCGTTTACAACGTACGGCATTTCATACAAACTTTCTAGACCTTGTTTTTCGAAATGCATGAACCGATTTTAATGAAACTTCATACGCATAAGCAGAATACATAGGTCTAAAAAGTTAGTTAAGAACATTTTCGAAATGTCTTATTTAAAAAAAGATAATTGGAAATCTCTGTTTCTATGGAAAATATAAATCGGTCTAATTTAGCTGTAACACTATATTTAAAAAATGTTCTGAATTAACTTTTTAGATATATATATCCTGCTTATGCGTAGGAAGTTTCATTAAAATCGGTTTATGCATTTCGAAAAACAAGGACTTGAAAGTTTGTATGAAATGCCGTACGTTGTCAACGCTCTTAAAGAGCAAACACGAGTTCTTTCATATTTATGTAAAAAACAGGGTTTCTATTTAAAATGTGACCGTGTAACGAAACGTTTCACCACTCTGTTCGACAAGATTTTGATATTTGAAATAACAGCTTACTCGGTGGGATGTTACGAATAACGTCATGAACTTCAGGAATTATAAAGTAGAAGCGAGTGCAGTGAAGTTGATATAAAAAATGAGACAATGTCTTATAGTCTTGAGAATATCTTTATTGATTGACTACCTATTTTGTTATTTATTTAAACTTTATGCACACAAAAAGGTACAAAGGCGGATTTAATGCGTAAGGTATTCTGTACTAGTCAACCAAGGGTGATGATGAGATAATATGCTTTGGTTTAAAGGAACATTAAAATTATATTATCTTGATAAGTTATAAATGAAAAGGTACACAGATACATATTTTTTAGCTCTTGAAATTAGTTAAGAGTTGTCATATTAGATCTCATTTGTGATGTTATAACAACCTTATATAAGGTAATAAACAAGTCCATATAACTTTATTGGCAATAAAAAATCTTATCACAAGATATAAGGGTTACCAAATCGGAATATTGTGGTTTATTAGTGTTCAAAGAGCAAACTCTATCAGCATTAGTAATTCGTCGTCCTTTGACATATTAAGTCAAAGGCGATTTACTGATGCGAGACAGAATATGATTCAGGAGTACTATTAAAATATTTACGAATTACTTTTAAGGTTCGGTTGTAATATAACCAACAGTTACTGCTGTTAGTTAGTCACTAGGTATTCAAATTAAAAACTTTTGGGTGTACTGTTATTATGTCGCCTGTAAAATTAGCTATAATGATAGATATGAAAGTATACACAACAATGTGGTCCCCTTCTGTGATTTTGAAAAGGTATAGGAGGCTGTTGTGGAATCGGCTGATACTCAAAGACGCTGAATAGCAGTCGAGATATCTATGACAACCAGTCTGGCACATGTTAGAAACGATAGTATATTATAGAGCCCAGCAGCTAGTCCAGCACCCTAATTGCGTAACACACGATCAATCGGAATCGGTTTCATTTTGACAGTTGAACAACATTCATTGCGTTATTTACGTTGTTGAGCAGACACATGACACATTTTTGAACATACATACATATGAAGCAATGGATTGGTTTAGATATTGCTAATCCATTGCTTCATATTTATGTTCGAATATTTTTCTGCTCAACAATGTAAATAACGCAATAAATGTTGTTGAACTGTCAAAACGAAACCCATTACTATAAATAGTGTGTTAAGCAATTAATCCGCAGAGTATCAACCCTATAGTCTTAATAAGGTAAAGATAGTCTTAATAAGGTAAGATATTAAATCAACAGCAAAACTAGTGACGCAACTCGTCAACGTCGTGATTGCGTATTTTGGCTTGTGCCATACAACTAAAATAATGGTTCCAACATTTTGAGTATGCAAATAGAAATATGAGAGCAGCGATTAACAACGCACTAGGCTTTCATACTCGATTTATTATATTCTAGCTGGCATTAGTCCAATTAGCAGTCATTGTTTGTTGTTGAAATAGGTATTAAGACCTTATATTTTATTTTTCAAAGGATTTTAAAAATGCATAGGCAAATATTTGAACTGAAATGGATGACGCCATAAATCGTAATAAATTACATTTTGGTGCTGCTGTTCAATTCCCAGTGGAAAATTGTTCATTTGTTGATTGTAAGATGTTATAGGCTTTGTGTTGTGGTACATAAACTACGTAAACTCAGACCTTCACCCCGTAGGGGTAAGCAGAAACTACAGAACGCGACATGCTCTTTTTGCTTCGTTTACTTTCACACAGCTGGTTGTACACGCACACCGGTTGCGAGTACGATTTGTAAGATTTAATTGATCGTGGCGATTGCGAAGTTCAAAAGTTTAAAATGCCGAGTTCTATGATATATTAAAGGAGTATGTTGTTTCCTAACTTTCAAGCAGAAAGAGTCGCAAGTACAGCCCCTAGTACATTAATAAATTCAAGCTAATCAATTACGCCACTAAATAAATGTTAACAATAGTTCACTTAATTTAATAGAAAAGGCACTTCATTCCTCAGGTCAGGTAGATTTAGCTAATAAAAAGTTATTATTATTAATTTCAATAATAAAGTACAGTACCTACGGGAGTAGTTCTGATAAATAGCATAATAATTGTAGTGAATTATTAAGTTAATGTCAAGGGTTTTAATAGACGATTTAATTTTGTTTAAAAAACCATTTCTCACGTTTCTTATCTTCTTTAAGTATCAAATTAGCTTTTTCAAGTGGCATAGCATAATCAAACTCAAACTCAAAGTATGTATTTCAATTAAACCAATTACAGGCACTTTTGAATTGTCAAGGGGTCGGTCAGTCAGAAAAATGAAGCTAGTTGTCCATTCCAAAGCGTAGTAGGTGCTCATGGAGAAGAACGGGCAAGAAACTCCATGGACACTCTTTTAAATCAGAATAATACGGTTACAAAGTATTGGTTGCATCATTCATGTTAGAAATTATGCATGTGAGAACGATGCAGAACGTTAAAAGCGTCCGTAATGAAAAATAAAAAAAATAATTATTCAAATGTTAAATTAAATTAAATTAAGCCATGGCAGCAAAGAGATGACCAGTCCCTACTGACGGCGCACGTTCACGAACATGACGCATGGATTAGCACCATTCAGCTCGACCATTTTGAAGGGAGCTAAATGATCCAACACATGCGTCAATCAGCCTATGATGTTCCCATAGCTAGGACACAGGGCTCTCTGTGAGCAGGAGTGAGCCATTAGTCCACCACGCGAGCCTTGTACTGGTTAGTGGATGTTAACATTTAATTTTTTTATTCCTAGGATATTTCCTTTAGTTCTATTTTTATTTCTAGTTTCCGATGAGTTCCTTCACGGTTTTGAGGGTAGCGGTGATAATATAAACTACACAAATTAAAGTGCCTGCTTTGTTTGTACACAACGATAAGTGACGATAAATTTACATTTGACGTTCCCTGGGAAGTCAAAACTGCTACCACCTTACTGTCTGGTACCAGCGTATGAGTATTTCGTGCAGACACGAGACTATCGTCTAAGGTTGGGTCATAAAACGTTCCTTATTGCGCGATTGATAACGAAGTGTAAAATTGACTTTCTTTTTACGGCTCAACAATTGATCACTTCATACGTCGTAGGCGATGCTCATACAATTTTGTGTTGAAAAGCGTTTCAAAGAATTGCTGCCTGAAGTCATTTTTCATTTATTGTTACTTTTTGTGAAACAACTAAAAACGGTTTGGTACAATGTCTCCTTTCGGTTGGTTTTTTTTTTTGTATTTACCGTGCTTTTCGGTTAGATAACATTACTTTAACCAGGCGGCCTGGTTTAACCTAACCTAAAAAAATATTGGAATACTAAATATTAAGAATAAAATATATATTGGCACACGTTTTCTTCAAGCAAATTATGAACCTACCTATCTTACACAACAACCTGCACCCTCCAGGACTTAAATGAGGCAAACAGCAGAGCTGTCCAGGTCGCTACGTACTGTTCGGATAAAAGATAAGTCATCATTACGAGCAGAAGATGGTATTCAGATGTACTCCTAACTTTTTAAGTTTATTCCGTTTCTAGGGTTCCGTACCCAAAGGGTAAAAACGGGACCCTATTTAGTTTACTCGTGTCTCCTCGACCTGTCCAAGGCCTTTGACCTGGTGTCGTATGACGTGCTATGGCAAAAACATGAGGGCATGAACATGCCACATGAACTTGTTAACATCTTCAAGTATTGGTATGCACACCAGGTTGGCAGTGTGAGATGGGTGGGTGTATTGTCGGAGCCGTACAGGCTTGAATGCGGAGTGAGACAGGGTGGGTTAACCTCACCCAAACTGTTCAATCTGTACATGGATGCACTCATCGTCACGCTCGGTAGCCACCATGTTGGCTGCTATGTGGATCTGTGTAAACAATCTGAGTTACGCAGACAACATGGTGCTACTGAGCGCGTCAGTCTGTGGAATACGCAAGTTTAGCAAGTGTGTGAGGATTACGCGGACACGCATGGCCTCATGTATAATGCCGTAAAAAGTCAATACATGGTCTTTCAGGCCGGCGCCAAATGCTCGGACAGACACACGAGCGGACAGTGCCCTCCGTGTCCAGTACAATAACGCGTTCAGAGCGGTGTTGGGACTGCCCCGCTTCTGCAGTGCCTCGGGCATGTTTTCGGAAGCGCGCACTGACTGTTTCTACACCATCATGCGCAAGCGGTGCGCGTCCTTGTTGCGCAGGGTGCGGGGCAGCTCCAACACAGTTCTGGCGATGATTGTCGGGAGATTTGACTGCCCGTATATCGGATATTGCTCTAGCAGGCAAGTTCCTAGCTGTGTCCGAAAACATTTTTTTTTTTTTGTGGTTACTTTTAAGTATTACTGACACTAGTCTATAAGAACATTGTTACTAACAAAATGGACTCCATGGTCTGAAATAAAAATATTTATTATTATTATTATAATGTTAGTATTTTTTAAAGTGATTTTAATTATATTTTATGTAATTTTAGTGTCTCTTGTCTATGTACTGATGTTAATTTAATTTAATGTAGTATGGATTATTATTATCTGAAATATATGAATTAATTAAAATTACTAAGACTTCGCTGTCTGTCCGTCCGTCTGTCTGTCCGTCTGTCTGTCACCAGGCTGTATCATAAGAACCGCGATAGCTAGACATTTGAAATTTCACAAATTATGTATTTCTGTTGCCGCTATAACAACAAATACTAAAAACAAAATAAAATAAATATTTAAGGGGAGCTCCCATACAACAAACGCGATTTTTTGCCCTTTTTTGCTCGATATCAATAATGGCAACTGGTAGGCATTTGAAATATTCACAAAATACTCAGTTGTATTTTAACTTTAATAATAAATAATAAAATAAAATAATTATTTAAGGGGGGCTTCCATACAACAGACGTCATTTTTATAGATAATGGTACGGAACCCTTCGTGCGCGAGTCCGACTCGCACTTGGTCGGTTTTTTTATATATTAATTACTAGCTGACTGAACGTCGTACCGCCATATAAACAGTTCTTTTTTTCTTTTAATTTTCTTCTATACAAACCTTGTCCACACAATAATAAACACAAAAAAAATATTATCCAATTTGGTGCAGTCGATCGGAAGTTATGCGCGTACATACATTTCGGTGATTCAGTATTAATTATTTTTATTTCTATTCTAATAAACACAATCTCTTACACGAGTGATCGTTTAATAAAAAACCGCATAACTTAATAATCTATAGCCAAAAACATATTTAATTAATTACCCACTTTTCACTTGAGAGTAAAAATGCTGGGTTTATCTACACAAATGGTCGTTTTACTGTTTAGTACGTCAACGCTCGATAGATGGCCCTCCTCGATTTAAAAGCGCGCTATCGTTTGTTGCACACGATTTGGTTAGGGTGCCCGCGTTCCGGCTGTTTGTCACTCCATTCCGTCAGAACCTTACAAAACGAGGTTAATAAACGAATTTTTTGAGAGTCCGTGCTTGCCACACGGACTTTTAATACTGTGAGACACACCTGCGAGGTTACTTCGATTAAGTTTCTACTTAAATCGAATGTGCGTACGACCTCTCATTGTACGGAAATCCTTTACAATGCGAGGTCAACTTATGCTGGAAATGTATAGCTTGATGAGCCGTCGTGTATATACTCGCCGTGCTCCGGTGTCAGTTTAATTACCTTTTACGTTAGTTCAATCCTTTTCACCTGTTTACGTTAGTTTAGTAACTGTTGACTAAATATAAAAGGTTTTAAAAATACTGATCTTACAAAATCGAGGAAACACCACAAAAAATACATTTAACACTACAAAACATACAATGGGCGCCTTGATCGCTTTCTGCGATCTCTTCCAGGCAACCATATTTAGACAAGGCTAAAGTGTGTGATAACGCCTAGTGAAGACGTCCTAGAAAGACATTATTGTGACCTTATTGGTGATGTTCTTCAGATAGGTAAGGTGCTCGCCACCAGCGTGCGTGTATGAACGTTAACGAAGGAAAAGAAGTATGATAGGATCAAAGAAGGTAACGTTCTGCAGTTTCTGCCTCCCTATGGGAAGAAGTTTAAAGATGTAATATCTTTGTTGCAATTATTACAAACTCTGTAAGACTTGGCTTTATATCTAAGATCACAAGTTTTGCTATAATCAACCCACAGACGTCAAACATCTCTGCAGCTACAGAAGTGCAAAATTTGCCGACAAAACGTTCTTACTGACTTTTAACATTCGCTTTTACTGCCAGTATGAAAATACACTCTCTTCTGAAAGCTCTGTATTAAGTGTAGCTTTTAAATGTATTGGGATGCTAATGAAAAATAAAAGAATAAGCTGTGACTAGGTATTCAGAATGGATCAGGCCATAAGGGGTCTAATAGACCCATCTCAAGCACAGTGAGCCTAGACACAGGATATGTCGCAGGATGTGTCGTGTGTTCTCCTGGGTAGGAGAGAAGGTGCGACATATCCTGTGTCCAGCTTGGCTGTGCAAGACAGGAGTCTTGGACAACTACTAGCACCTTCCTTAAGTGAGGCAGACGGCAAAGCTGTCCAGATCGCTACGTACTGGCCGGACAAAATATGAGTCATCGATACGAGATGAACAAGAAGAGGGGATTCAGATATTGATATTAATTACTTAGTATTTACAATAGGGTTAGTTCTTTGGTTATAGCTAAATGTTTGATAAATTTATACAAAGTACGAGTATACCGAATTGAATAAGATATTCCTACACGACAAATCTTGGTAAGTTTTATTTCAAGCGGTTTTTATCTAAATAGATTAACCATTTAGCGTCTACGTGCAACGTTTGATAGTGTACAGTCACGAGCACCAATATGTCAACACCTGGCAACTTTAAATTGCGATTTTTTCGTGAAATAACGAATGCAAGGTTGAAATACGACACATAACATAGACTTAAGGGTTCGGAAATGCTATGTTCGTAACAACATAAAATTTCATCCAAAAATAAAAGAGTAAATTGCTTTTGAATAAAGCCAAGTGTATACATACTTTTGCTCGTTACTGTACAGCTAAAACAGTTTAAGAGATTAATTGAAAACTTTAACCCTGCGACTTAGCAGATTAAGACCATTGTCATAATGTATGGACAATTATTATCGCTAGACATAGACTAATGGCTAGCATTCACGATAGGGCTTATTCTATTACATTATCTAAATTGCTTTAGTATTTTCTTTATTTTAAGCTGTATTCGGTGTTTCAGGAAAAAAGCGATAATCAAATACCTAAACAGTTTTCAATGTATGCTAGAGCGCTATAAAGGATAATTTGGCATGATGTTGACTGATTTTTATAGTTATTCCTTCAGGTGCCGAATTCAATAATTGATTGAGCATGATCTGTGAGTCGGAAGCAACGACGCGACAAGCTAACAACTATTTGGTAATGTCGAGGATACAATCCGTCGTTAACAGACAAAACAACAGTTTAATCAAACCTAAAGTGTGTGATTTACGCTTTGTCTTGTACAAAATATTTAAATGGCCATAATGGATCCTTAAGATTGAATTCTCTATACCTAACGAGAATGTAATTCAATGGGGGATCACATGGGCCTTTTATTAGTCTGTTTGACACGTGCCTATGGCCTATTCTTTGGAGGTAGTTTTTTTAGATAGGTTTAAGAACTGATAAAACTTAAATTAATTAATTAATTGATTAAAATTAACTATTGTTCACAGTTTCGTCGCGGCACTCGTGCGAGCGGGTCGTGTCACAGTTATATTCGTTTCGTCGACCAAGCAGAGCGCATATTATTGTTTACTACATTTGAACTTCGAAAGTTGTGGCACGTGGCCGGTCGGCCGGCTACCTGCCGCCTGCCGCAGATGCGACTTGTTTACGAGTAAGATGAGCGATAATTGCGAGACGAGTAATGAAATGAATAATGATTCTATGAATGAGATTTCTATTTTAAATGAAGGATTAGACATTGAAGACAGTGAAGAGAAGACCAATAAAAGAACGAGAGAAAGCAGCGATGAAGAATGGACGGAAGTTAAGCGTAAAGACAAAATATGGAAGGATACAGAAAAGATAGAAATATATATATCTAGCAAAGAGAAACTACCTAAACAATTTAGTCTTGCTAAAATATTTAGAGACCAGAATTTAAAAGATATTAGCAGGGTGAAATTTATCAATCCGTATCGAGCTCGTATAGAATTGATTAGCGAACTCAGCGCTGAGAAGTTGGAGACATGTCAATTCTTTATTGATAAGGGATGGCATATCCAGAGAGCGATGGAAAGGAATCTGTCCTATGGTGTAATAAGAGATGTTGACCTAGAAATGTCAGAGGAAAACATTTTGGAGAGTTTAAGTTGTCCCGAACCAGCCAAATTATTATCCTTAAATCGCTTGAATCGAAAGAACTTTGAGGCTGAGGGTTGGTCACCCAGTGAAGCGGTCCGACTTTGTTTTAAAGGGTCGTACTTACCACCTTATGTTTATACACATGGTTTAAGGATAAAGGTAGAACCATATGTGTTTCCAGTGTCGCAATGTTCGCGCTGCTGGAAATACGGTCATGCACTTAAGAGATGCCCGAGTACTAAAGTGGTGTGTCCCAAATGCGGAAAAAATCATGACAATTGCGAAACCACTAACATGATATGCGTTAACTGCAATGGTAGACATATATCCCTATCAAAAACATGTCCAATTTTTATAAAGGAAAAAAGGTTGAGAGAACTCATGTCCGAGTTTAATTGCACCTATAGAAAGGCCCTAACTATCTATGTCCCTAAAGACGAACCAACTCACAAGGAAGTGAACATAGAAATAAAGGATACTGATATAAAATTTTCATCCCAACATGTGGACACAACCCCTACCCAAACTTATGCTGAAGTGACTACCAAGGCACATGTACATAAACGAAAACAAAAGTCAGAATCTAAGCAGAAACAGAAGAAGCAGGGGAACTCGGCAGATCTGGAGTTTATGGAATGGAATAAAACGGAATTAGAAGAATATAATGATGCTGAAAAAAAAAACTCGAGTGAAACCGAAGAAATACACAGAGATATCAGTTTCAAGGAATTGTTAAAGCGATTACAAGAGATAATTTTCATGAAAGGAAGCACGATACAAATGATTTTCAAAGGAATACTTAAAACTTGCATTGAGTGGATAATTTTAGTAGTAATTGATAATGTAGCTGATTGGCCTATACTTACATTAATTCTTGATTATTTCTCAAATGGCGGATAAAACTAATGTTAAATTAAATATTCCAATGGAACGCACAAAGCATTAGGCCAAAGGTTAGTGAGTTTGAGAATTTGTTAATACAAGACAAGATTCACATTGCCGTATTAAGCGAAACCTGGCTACAACCAGAAATTTGTTTTAAAGTTAAAGATTACAATATATTTCGCAAAGACAGAGATGATTCATACGGAGGTGTAGCAATACTCACACATAAGTCAATTAAATCTCAGATCTGTCATGATTTACAAAATATTAACTCGGGTATAGAAAGTATACACATTAAAGTGTATAATTGTAATCAAATTGAAAATATTATATCGATCTACTGTCCACCTTCTGTAAATACTAGCCAGTCAGACTGGGATCAATTATTTTCACAGGTTAATAATAAAACCCTACTTTTAGGTGACTTTAATGGTCACCATCCCAATTGGTCCAATAAAGTAGACCGGAGAGGGAATCAAATCTTTGACGCACTTATTGGCAGTAACCTCATTTCATTAAACAGTGGCGATCACACGCGTATTAAGTTAGTCAATGATATACTGCAACAATCGTCCCCCGATGTTTCGTTAGCGTCATCCGATATAAGCTTAAGTTTAAACTGGCGAGTGTTAAATGAGACATTGGGAAGCGATCATTGTGTTATTAAAATTTCAACGTACTTTAAAGCTTGTAACGTCTATATGTCTCGTCGAAACTATAAAAAGGCTGACTGGGTAGGGTACCTTTTTAAATGACCTTTTCAATGAATTCGTGTTCCCAAATAATTTACAAAAAGGATACGACATATTTATAGACTATTTAGACATGGCGGCAGATTTTTTTATACCATATGTCAAAATTAATACGAACCCAGAACGAAATTTCACACCAAAACCTTATTGGTGCCCTAATCTCTCTAAAGCTGTAGCAGAGCGCCGTTTAGCACTTGCTAAATTTCGACGTAATCCATCACCAGATAACCTCACAATCCTTCAAAGTAAAATCAGTGATGCTCAAAGATATATACGGTGCTCTAGGAGCAAGTCATGGCTTGACTTATGTTCTAATCTTGACCAAACTACGACCCATAGCGAACTGTGGCGAAAAATGAGATGGATTAAGGGATATCACGCAGCAAAATCGCATATTGACAGCACTAAAGCAAGTGATTTACTTTGTAGTTTAGCCCCCGATTTCGTATCATGCGACTACCCTACACTTACATCGAATAACCCAAAACTTGAAATACCTATTACAATTCAAGAGCTAACTAAATGCTTAAAAAATAAAGATACAGCCCCGGGTAGTGACAAGATCACATATTCTATGATAAGGTACTTACCTGAGAACGGGAAGCAAGTCCTACTCAAGTTATTTAATAAATTTTTCGGATATTCGTTTGTACCTAAACAATGGCGCGATATAGTGGTGGTGCCGATTCCCAAACCAGGACGTGATCCTTCTTTAGCCTCTGCCCTTCGCCCCATATCTATGATCTCATGTATATGCAAAACTTTCCATAACATTTTACTCAATAGACTAGAGTGGTTTATAGAAAGGAACTGTATGTTAGACCAGAATACCACAGGATTTAGAAAATGTCGATCAACATTAAATAATCTTACTAGTTTAGTTTCTAGAATTCAAACAGGATTTTCTGAAAAAAAAATAACCATATGTTGTTTTATTGATCTGGATAATGCTTATAACAATGTGGATGTACATAGTTTATTACGTATAATGGATGGCTTAGGGGTGGGAAAAAAACTTTGCACTTATCTGTGGAACTTTTTACAAGCAAGAAATTTAAAAATTCAACTTGATAATGATTCACTATGTAGAACTACTTGTCGTGGCTTGGCACAGGGTGATCCATTATCGCCATTGTTGTTTAATATAGCTACTATCAATATCTGTAGAAAGATACATAATATATACATTTCACAGTTTGCCGATGACTTTGTATAATATTTTACTACCAACAAAATTTTCGAGGCGACACATAAATTGCAAACGGCTTTAGATTTATTTAATAAGTTAGTCCAAGATATTGGTTTAAATGTTTCAACTAGTAAAAGCAAAATTTGTTTATTCAAAACTGGGTTTAGGAAAGATACTATTGATATTAAAATAAATAAAAGATCCCTCCAAGTAGTTGACAACTATAAATATTTAGGACTATGGTTAGATCGATCTCTAAGATGGTCTAAACATATTAATGAGTTAAGAGACAAATCTTCCAAATTTCTGAATGTACTTAAAGTACTAACTGGTCCAGGCTGGGGCATACACCCCACTCATTTACGTCGTTTATACATTGCGATCATACGCAGCAGAATTGATTATGCCAGTTTTTTATTTGATAATAGCTGTCAAACCCATTTAAATAAATTATCTAAAATTCAAAACCAATGTTTGAGGGTCATCGGTGGTTTTATTAAAAGTACAGCCATTCATGTGATGGAATGCGAACTACATCTGCAACCGTTACATATTCGCAGATATTACTTGGCTGGTAAATTCTTTCTGAAACTCAAATCTTTTATAAATGGGGACACGTATGAAATTGTTACCAAGCTTAATATTTGTTGCCAAGGTATTTATTGGAGACGTAAAAAGAAACCACTTATAGCTCATATTTCAGAGACATTCAATAACATATGCATGTACTCCAGCAATAAATTAGGACTATTTTCGCTTAATACGTGGATAAGCGGTGTGAATTTGTCTTGTACGATTAAACCACAAATTAAAGAGGTTACCGAAGCTAAGAAATTGTACGATCACTATCAACTTCGAATTATATGCGGTAGTCATTTTAGCAGGAGCTATTCTGGATATTACAGGATTTATACGGATGGATCTAAAGTTAAAGATAATGTTGGAGCTGCGTTCTTCGACCCTCAGAATAACACCTCCTATAAGTTCAAGTTAAATTCAAATATTTCTGTCATGTATTCCGAGTTGATTGCTATCTTCGAAGCCATTTCATACCTTGAATCGGTGGACTTTCAAGATTCCGTAATCTATTCTGACTGTAAAAGCGCACTCCAACATCTAACGAGGTGTATAGGAAATTTTCAAGGTTATCCTGTAGCATTCAAAATAATAAATTCTATTGATAGATTAAGAGATAATAATAAAAATATTGTTTTGCAATGGGTGCCATCCCATATCGGCATTGAGGAAAACGAAAAAGTTGATCATTTAGCTAAAGAAGCGTGCTTAGAGGGGGTTCCGGTGACGTATAAACCTTTCTGGACAGATATTTTATATCTAGTTAGATTAAAATGTTGTGAAATTTGGAAAGAATACTTCGACGAGAAGTCATTGACAAAAGGTATTTGGTATCGGACGATGCAGCCAACCATTCAGAATTATCCTTGGTTTGATAATGCCGATATGAGTAGACAAGAAATCGTGACAAGTTTGAGACTTCGTTCCGGACACATCCCATTGAATAGTTTTGCTGCATTGATGGGTAAAGTTACATCTCCAAACTGCACGGAATGCAATGTGGTTGAAGACGCTTTTCATATTATGGTGGAGTGTGTCCGGAACGGAGCGGAAAGATATTTAATTCGACACCAATCTAATATGAACATTAGTCAATTAGGGGAATGTAATATTATTTTAGCTTTTCCAGCATCCAAAGCCGCTAAAATATTATATAGATTAGTCAATCTAGGAATTAAGCGTAGAAGTTAAGTTTTGCATGTAACAAAAGGTCCTATGAGGGTGGCATGTTCACTGTGTGATCAAACCCTCGTTAATAAATAAAGATTAAAAAAAAAAAAAAAACTATTGTTCAATCAAACATAGAACCCATTGAGCAAAAAACCTTTTCATCATTTCCTTTTATGAAGCTGTATATAGATATATGTATATAGATGAGACATGAAAGTAGTCCATACGTAACTAACGATATAGCATCACATTAATATATTTTTCAATAAATTATTACTCACCATTATATACCCTTTCCCAATACTGAAGTTGGCTTCTAGTCTAACCGAATGCAGCTGAATTCCAGTTTTTTACATGGAGCGACTACCTATCAGACGTCCACAACTCCGTAAGGTACTGGGTAACGCGGCAATACCCTTTGTAAGACTGGATGTCAGACTAGCAATTAAACTATTACTATATTTGTTGTTAATTGGTTTAGCCGTTTTTCAAGGAACACGAAAGTGGCACTTGATGTAAGTGCTGAGCGTAAGACCAATTTAGCTAACGGAAAGTAACTTGTACTCCGCTCTGTGCTTCGGTAGAATGGAACGGCTAGAGAAATGAAAAGTAAGAACAATATTTTATTTGTGATACTCACAGGAAATATCAACAGTAAAAAAGGAGCATTTAAAACTAACAAAATAATATTGACAACAAAAACAAACCGGCCAAGTGCGAATCGGACTCGCGCACTGGAAGTTCCGTACAATTTAAATTTATTAAAAATATTTTTATTAGATGATGTAACTAAAATTTTACTGTTTTCGCAATATTTCCTTTATCTGTGCTATAAGACGTTCCTTCGTACCAAATTTCAAGATTCTGAGTTCACGGGAAGTACCTTGTAGGTTTTGATTCCCTTGCGAGTGTCGCAAATTGCGGAAATTTGCGGTATAAACGACTGTATCTTTTGATTGCGTTGGCTCAGAAGTTTGACTTTTTCACAGATCCAAGGGTCAGTAGACTTGAGTATTTGATATAAATTCCAGCTGGATACCTTCACGGGTTCCTGAGAAAAAGGGTCTTGACAGAGAGACGGACGGACGGATGGACAACAAAGTGATCCTATAAGGGTTCCGTTTTTCCTGTAGAGGTACGGAACCCTAAAAAAACAACAAAAAATCATCTGTGTGAGGCCAAAATCTTAGCTAGACCTAGAGGATGCTTGTTATTGCTTGACGTGAGAAAAGTAAAAACCAAAAAAGAAAGTGGGCATAAGCCTACTGGGGCTTCAACCTAATTTTGACCAAATTATATTTCCATTAGGTATATACCTACCTACCTACGTTTTTTCGGGGGTAGGTGTAGAAAAGTTAACATTTTGTGTTTAGACGTTTCGCTTCGAATGAAATATGCACAAATTAATGAAAACTGCAGCGTCTGATATCGGCTTTAGCGTTCGGTGAGCAAACTTGTCCTTGCCTGTGCCCTAAATTAAACTCGTAAAGTGGTCTTTTTGATCCAAGGTGGTTCAGGGTGACATTATAATACCATCGGATGGTTAGGGGTTACCAGGTTTTTCTTTGTCTCACTCTGTCTCATTCAGAAAGCACATAAGATTCAACTTACACTACTTTAATTTCATAAAAAATGTAAAAGCCGGTTTTGTGCTAGGGTGCTAGGTAGCCAAAGGGTGCTGGTTTTTGATCATGCTCTCTAGATGGTGTTGGGATCGAGTTAGATCTCGCTATCGTTTGCTTACAAGAGAATGGTCACTCTCCGGGACTCGCTAGCCCACAGTTACGTTTTAAAACGAGTGCAATATAGTATAATTAGCTTGTAGGTAGGACGTTAGACGTCACAAAGCTTACTATGTTCTCTCGTTTAAACTAATACCTTTCATAAGCGAATTTATAATATTTTTGTATACTGTTCTCCGTAGAACAGTAAGAATTCCTATTTGTAATGCAGCATTGTTCAGTTTGAACGTTGTGACATGTTAAGTCAATGTCACATCAGTTACAATCTGAGCTTTAAGAGCGTTTACAACGTACGGCATTTCATACAAATTTTCAAGTCCTTGTTTTTCGAAATGCATGAACCGATTTTAATGAAACTTCATACGCATAAGCAGAATACATAGGTCTAAAAAGTTAGTTAAGAACATTTTCGAAATGTCTTATTTAAAAAAAGATAATTAGAAATCTCTGTTTCTATGGAAAATTTAAAATCGGTCTAATTTAGCTGTAACACTATATTTAAAAAATGTTCTCAATTAACTTTTTAGGTCTATATATCCTGCTTATGCGTAGGAAGTTTCATTAAAATCGGTTTATGCATTTCGAAAAACAAGGACTTGAAAGTTTGTATGAAATGCCGTACGTTGTCAACGCTCTTAAAGAGCAAACACGAGTTCTTGCATATTTATATAAAAAACAGGGTTTCTATTTAAAATGTGACCGTTTAACGAAATGTTTCACCACTCTGTTCGACAAGATTTTGATATTTGAAATAACAGCTTACTCGGTGGGATTTTACGAATAACGTCATGAACTTCAGGAATTATAAAGTAGAAGTGAGTGCAGTGAAGTTGATATAAAAAATGAGACAATGTCTTATAGTCTTAAGAATATCTTTATTGATTGACTACCTATTTTGTTATTTATTTAAACTTTATGCACACAAACAAGGTACAAAGGCGGATTTAATGCGTAAGGTATTCTGTACTAGTCAACCAAGGGTGATGATGAGATAATATGCTTTGGTTTAAAGGAACATTAAAATTATATTATCTTGATGAGTTATAAATGAAATAGGTACACAGATACATATTTTTTAGCTCTTGAAATTAGTTAAGAGTTGTCATATTAGATCTCATTTGTGATGTTATAACAACCTTATATAAGGTAATAAACAAGTCTATATAACTTTATTGGCAATAAAAAAATATTATCACAAGATATAAGGGTTACAAAATCGGAATATTGCGGTTTATTAGTGTTCAAAGAGCAAACTCTATCAGCATTAGTAATTCGTTGTCCTTTGACATACTCGTAAGTCAAAGGCGATTTACTGATGCGAGACAGAATATGATTCAGGAGTTCTATTAAAATATTTACGAATTACTTTTAAGGTTCGGTTGTAATATAACCAACAGTTACTGCTGTTAGTTAGTCACTAGGTATTCAAATTAAAAACTTTGGGGTGTACTGTTATTATGTCACCTGTAAAATTAGCTGTAATGATAGATATGAAAGAATACACAACAATGTGGTCCCCTTCTGTGATTTTGAAAAGGTATAGGAGGCTGTTGTGGAATCGGCTGATACTCAAAGACGCTGAATAGCAGTCGAGATTTCTATGACAACCAGCCTGGCACATGTTAGATACGATAGTATAATATAGAGCCCAGCAGCTAGTCCAGCACCCTAATTGCGTAACACACGATCAATCGGAATCGGTTTCATTTTGACTCATTCTCACTCACACAACAACGTAAATAACGCAATGAATGTTGTTGAACTGTCAAAACGAAACCCATTACTATAAATAGTGTGTTAAGCAATTAATCCGCAGAGTATCAACCATATAGTCTTAATAAGGTTAAGATAGTCTTAATAAGGTAAGATATTAAATCAACAGCAAAACTAGTGACGCAACTCGTCAGCGTCGTGATTGCGTATTTTGGCTTGTGCCATACAACTAAAATAATGGTTCCAACATTTTGAGTATGCAAATAGAAATATGAGAGCAGCGATTAACAACGCACTAGGCTTTCATACTCGATTTATTATATTCTAGCTGGCATTAGTCCAATTAGCAGTCATTGTTTGTTGTTGAAATAGGTATTAAGACCTTATATTTTATTGTTCAAAGGGTTTTAAAAATGCATAGGCAAATATTTGAACTGAAATGGATGACGCCATAAATCGTAATAAATTACATTTTGGTGCTGCTGTTCAATTCCCAGTGGAAAATTGTTCATTTGTTGATTGTAAGATGTTATAGGCTTTGTGTTGTGGTACATAAACTACGTAAACTCAGACCTTCACCCCGTAGGGGTAAGCAGAAACCACAGAGCGCGACATGCTCTTTTTGCTTCGTTTACGTTCACACAGCTGGTTGTACACGCACACCGGTTGCGAGTACGACGTCCCTGACCTTTCTGAAGAACATCATCAAAAGGATCACTACATATATTATGTCCATGATTGGTGATTTTAAGAAAGATTTAATTGATCGTGGCGATTGCGAAGTTCAAAAGTTTAAAATGCCGAGTTCTATGATATATTAAAGGAGTATGTTGTTTTCTAACTTTCAAGCAGAAAGAGTCGCAAGTACAGCCCCTAGTACATTAATAAATTCAAGCTAATCAATTACGCGACTAAATAAATACATACAATAATCATCATCTGCCTAGCCTTTTCCCAACTATGTTGGAGTCGGCTTCCAGTCTAACCGGATGCAGCTGAATACCAGTATTTTACATGAAGCGACTGCCTGTCTGACCTCCACAACCCAGTTACTGGGTAATACGATACCCCTTGGTAAGACTGGTTGTCAGACTTTCGGGCTACTGACGACCCGTAACGACTGTCAAAGATCCACGAATGACAGCCGGGACCAACGGCTTAACGTGCTTTCCGAGGCACGGAGGGGACTTGGTATGTGAAAATGGTCACCCATCCACGGACCAACCGTGGCAAGCGTAGCTTAACCTGATCGATCGACCCGTGCGGCTGTTATTACTTAGCCACAAGCCCCTCCTTAGCACACAATAATACAATACATACAATAATAGTTCACTTAATTTAATAGAAAAGGCACTTCATTCCTCAGGTCAGGTAGATTTAGCTAATAAAAAGTTATTATTACCTATTAATTTCAATAATAAAGTACAGTACCTACGGGAGTAGTTCTGATAAATAGCATAATAATTGTAGTGAATTATTAAGTTAATGTCAAGAGTTTTAATAGACGATTTAATTTTGTTTAAAAACCATTTCTCACGTTTCTTATCTTCTTTAAGTATCAAATTAGCTTTTTCAAGTGGCATAGCATAATCAAACTCAAACTCAATCTCAAAGTATGTATTTCAATGAAACCAATTACAGGCACTTTTGAATTGTCAAGGGGTCGGTCAGTCAGAAAAATGAAGCTAGTTGTCCATTCCAAAGCGTAGTAGGTGCTCATGGAGAAGAACGGGCAAGAAACTCCATGGACACTCTTTTAAATCAGAATAATACGGTTACAAAGTATTGGTTGCATCATTCATGTTAGAAATTATGCATGTGAGAACGATGCAGAACGTTAAAAGCGTCCGTAATGAAAAATAAAAAAAATAATTATTCAAATATTAAATTAAATTAAATTAAGCCATGGCAGCAAAGAGATGACCAGTCCCTACTGACGGCGCCCGTTCACGAACATGACGCATGGATTAGCACCATTCAGCTCGACCATTTTGAAGGGAGCTAAATGATCCAACACATGCGTCAATCAGCCTATGATGTTCCCATAGCTAGGACACAGGGCTCTCTGTGAGCAGGAGTGAGCCATTAGTCCACCACGCGAGCCTTGTACTGGTTAGTGGATGTTAACATTTAAATTTTTTATTCCTAGGATATTTCCTTTAGTTCCATTTTTATTTCTAGTTTCCGATGAGTTCCTTCACGGTTTTGAGGGTATTGGTGATAATATAAACTACACAAATTAAAGTGCCTGCTTTGTTTGTACACAACGATAAAGTGACGATAAATTTACATTTGACGTTCCCTGGGAAGTCAAAACTGCTACCACCTTACTGTCTGGTACCAGCGTATGAGTATTTCGTGCAGACACGAGACTATCGTCTAAGGTTGGGTCATAAAACGTTCTTTATTGCGCGATTGATAACGAAGTGTAAAATTGACTTTCTTTTTACGGCTCAACAATTGATCACTTCATACGTCGTAGGCGATGCTCATACAATTTTGTGTTGAAAAGCGTTTCAAAGAATTGCTGCTTGAAGTAATTTTAAATTTATTGTTACTTTTTGTGAAACATCTAAAAACTAAAAACGGTTTGGTACGATGTCTCCTTTCGGTTCGTTTTTTTTTAATATTAAGAATAAAATATACTGTGTGTACGTAAATAATAAAAATATATTGGCACACGTTTTCTTCAAGCAAATTATGAACCTACCTATCTTACACAACAACCTGCACCCTCCAGGACTTAAATGAGGCAAACGGCAGAGCTGTCCAGGTCGCTACGTACTGGTCGGACAAAAGATAAGTCATCATTACGAGCAGAAGATGGTATTCAGATGTACTCCTAACTTTTTAAACTTATTCCGTTTTTAGGGTTCCATACCCAAAGGGTAAAAACGGGACCCTATTTAGTTTACTCGTGTTTCCTCGACCTGTCCAAGGTCCTGGACCTGGTGTCGTATGACGTGCTATGGCAAAAACTTGAGGGCATGAACATGCCACATGAACTTCTTAACATCTTCAAGTATTGGTATTCACACCAGGTTAACAGTGTGAGATGGGTGGGTGTATTGTCGGAGCCGTACAGGCTTGAATGCGGAGTGAGACAGGGTGGGTTAACCTCACCCACACTGTTCAATCTGAACATGGATGCACTCATCGTCACGCTCAGTAGCCACCATGTTGGCTGCTACGTTGATCTGTGTAAACAATCTGAGTTACGCAGACGACATGGTGCTACTGAGCCCGTCGGTCTGTGGAATACCTACGCAAGTTTAGCAAGTGTGTGAGGATTACGCGGACACGCATGGCCTCATGTATAATGCCGTAAAAAGTCAAAACATGGTCTTTCAGGCCGGCGCAAAAGCTCGCAACATGTACCACCTATTCGCCTGAATGATGTTCCTTTAGAACGGGTTGACGAATTTAAATATTTGGGGCATTGGGTAACAGCCAACCTAAGGGACCATGTCGACATCGAAAGAAAGCGGAGGGCACTGTCTTAAAGAGCAAATATGATAGCCCGTAGGTTTGCACGCTGTTCAAATCAAGTTAAGATCACGCTTTTTAAAGCCTTTTGCACCTCTTTATACACGTGCAGCCTATGGGTTTCCTACACACGAGCGGACAGTGCCCTCCGTGTCCAGTACAATAACGCGTTCAGAGCGGTGTTGGGACTGCCCCGCTTCTGCAGTGCCTTGGGCATGTTTGCGGAAGCGCGCACTGACTGCTTCTACACCACCATGCGCAAGCGGTACGCGTCCTTGGTGCGCAGGGTGCGGGGCAGCTCCAATACAGTTCTGGCGATGATTGTCGGGAGATTTGACTGCCCGTATATCGGATATTGCTCTAGCAGGCAAGTTCCTAGCTGTGTCCGACAACATTTTTTTTTTTTGTGGGTACTTTTAAGTATTACTGACACTAGTCTATAAGAACATTGTTACTAACAAAATGAACTCCATGGTCTGAAATAAAAATATTTATTATAATTATTATAATGTTAGTATTTTTTAAAGTGATTTTAATTATATTTTATGTAATTTTAGTGTCTCTTGTCTATGTACTGATGTTAATTTAATTTAATGTAGTATGGATTATTATTATCTGAAATATATGAATTAATTAAAATTACTAAGACTTCGCTGTCTGTCCGTCCGTCTGTCTGTCCGTCTGTCTGTCACCAGGCTGTATCATAAGAACCGCGATAGCTAGACATTTGAAATTTTCACAAATTATGTATTTCTGTTGCCGCAATAACAACAAATACTAAAAACAAAATAAAATAAATATTTAAGGGGAGCTTAGCCATACAACAAACGCGATTTTTAGCCCTTTTTTGCTCGATATCAATAATGGCAACTGGTAGGCACTTGAAATATTCACAAAATACTCAGTTGTATTTTAACTTTAATAATAAAATAAAATAAATATTTCAGGGGGGCTTCCATACAACAGACGTAATTTTTATAGATAATGGTACGGAACCCTTCGTGCGAGAGTCCGACTCGCAATTGGTCGGTTTTTTTATATATTAATTACTAGCTGACTGAACGTCGTACCGCCATATAAACAGATCATTTTTTCTTTAAATTTTCTTCTATACAAACCTTGTCCACACAATAATAAACACAAAAATAATTATTATCCCATTTGGTGCAGTCGATCGGAAGTTATGCGCGTACATACATTTCGGTGATTCAGTATTTATTATTTTTATTTCTATTCTAATAAACACAATCTCTTACACGAGTGATCGTTTAATAAAAAACCGCATAACTTAATAATCTATAGCCGAAAACATATTTAATTAATTACCCACTTTTCACTTGAGAGTAAAAATGCTGGGTTTAACTACACAAATGGTCGTTTTACTGTTTAGTACGTCAACGCTCGATAGATGGCCCTCCTCGATTTAAAAGCGCGCTATCGTTTGTTGCACACGATTTGGTTAGGGTGCCCGCGTTCCGGCTGTTTGTCACTCCATTCCGTCAGAACCTTACAAAACGAGGTTAATAAACGAATTTTTTGAGAGTCCGTGCTTGCCACACGGACTTATAATACTGTGAGACACACCTGCGAGGTTACTTCGATTAAGTTTCTACTTAAATCGAATGTGCGAACGACCTCTCATTGTACGGAAATCCTTTACAATGCGAGGTCAACTTATGCTGGAAATGTATAGCTTGATGAGCCGTCGTGTATATACTCGCCGTGCTCCGGTGTCAGTTTAATTACCTTTTACGTTAGTTCAATCCTTTTCACCTGTTTACGTTAGTTTAGTAACTGTTGACTAAATATAAAAGGTTTTAAAAATACTGATCTTACAAAATCGAGGAAACACCACAAAAAATACATTTAACACTACAAAACATACAATGGGCGCCTTGATCGCTTTCTGCGATCTCTTCCAGGCAACCATATTTAGACAAGGCTAAAGTGTGTGATAACGCCTAGTGAAGACGTCCTAGAAAGACATTATTGTGACCTTATTGGTGATGTTCTTCAGATAGGTAAGGTGCTCGCCACCAGCGTGCGTGTATGAACGTTAACGAAGGAAAAGAAGTATGATAGGATCAAAGAAGGTAACGTTCTGCAGTTTCTGCCTCCCTATGGGAAGAAGTTTAAAGATGTAATATCTTTGTTGCAATTACAAACTCTGTAAGACTTGGCTTTATATCTAAGATCATAAGTTTTGCTGTAATCAACCCACAGACGTCAAACATCTTTGCAGCTACAGCAGCGCAAAATTTGCCGACAAAACGTTCTTACTGACTTTTAACATTCACTTTTACTGCCAGTATAAAACGACACTCTCTTCTGAAAGCTCTGTATTAAGTGTAACTTTTAAATGTATTGGGATGCTAATGAAAAATAAAAGAATAAGCTGTGACTAGGTATTCAGAATGGATCAGGCCATAAGGGGTCTAATAGACCCATCTCAAGCACAGTGAGCCTAGACACAGGATATGTCGCAGGATGTGTCGTGTGTTCTCCTGGGTAGGAGAGAAGGTGCGACATATCCTGTGTCCAGCCTGGCTGTGCAAGACAGGAGTCTTGGACAACTACTAGCACCTTCCTTAAGTGAGGCAGACGGCAAAGCTGTCCAGATCGCTACGTACTGGCCGGACAAAATATGAGTCATCGATACGAGATGAACAAGAAGAGGGGATTCAGATATTGATATTAATTACTTAGTATTTACAATAGGGTTAGTTCTTTGGTTATAGCTAAATGTTTGATAAATTTATACAAAGTATACCGAATTGAAATCTTGGTAAGTTTTATTTCAAGCGGTTTTTATCTAAATAGATTAACCATTTAGCGTCTACGTGCAACGTTTGATAGTGTACAGTCACGAGCACCAATATGTCAACACTTGGCAACTTTCAATTGCGATTTTTTCGTGAAATAACGAATGCAAGGTTGAAATACGACACATAACATAGACTTAAGGGTTCGGAAATGCTATGTTCGTAACAACATAAAATTTCATCCAAAAATAAAAGAGTAAATTGCTTTTGAATAAAGCCAAGTGTTTACATACTTTTGCTCGTTACTGTACAGCTAAAACAGTTTAAGAGATTAATTGAAAACTTTAACCCTGCGACTTAGCAGATTAAGACCATTGTCATAATGTATGGACAATTATTATCGCTAGACATAGACTAATGGCTAGCATTCACGATAGGGCTTATTCTATTACATTATCTAAATTGCTTTAGTATTTTCTTTATTTTAAGCTGTATTCGGTGTTTCAGGAAAAAAGCGAAAATCAAATACCTAAACAGTTTTCAAATTATGCTAGAGCGCTATAAAGGATAATTTGGCATGATGTTGACTGATTTTTATAGTTATTCCTTCAGGTGCCGAATTCAATAATTGATTGAGCATGATCTGTGAGTCGGAAGCAACGACGCGACAAGCTAACAACTATTTGGTAATGTCGAGGACACAATGCGTCGTTAACAGACAAAACAACAGTTTAATCAAACCTAAAGTGTGTGATTTACGCTTTGTTTTTTTGTTTTGTATAAAATATTTAAATGGCCATAATGGATCCTTAAGATTGAATTCTCTATAACGAGAATGTAATTCAATGGGGGATCACATGGGCCTTTTATTAGTCTGTTTGACACGTGCCTATGCCCTATTCTTTGTAGGTAGTTTTTGAGATAGGTTTCAGAACTGATAAAACTTAAATTAATTAATTAATTGATTAAAATTAACTATTGTTCAATCAAACTTAGAACCCATTGAGCAAAAAACCTTTTCATCATTTCCTTTTATGAAGCTGTATATAGATATATGTATATAGATGAGACATGAAAGTAGTCCATACGTAACTAACGATATAGCATCACATTAATATATTTTTCAATAAATTATTACTCACCATTATATACCCTTTCCCAATACTGAAGTTGGCTTCTAGTCTAACCGAATGCAGCTGAATTCCAGTTTTTTACATGGAGCGACTACCTATCAGACGTCCACAACTCCGTTAGGTACTGGGTAACGCGGCAATACCCTTTGTAAGACTGGATGTCAGACTAGCAATTAAACTATTACTATATTTGTTGTTAATTGGTTTAGCCGTTTTTCAAGGAACACGAAAGTGGCACTTGATGTAAGTGCTGAGCGTAAGACCAATTTAGCTAACGGAAAGTAACTTGTACTCCGCTCTGTGCTTCGGTAGAATGGAACGGCTAGAGAAATGAAAAGTAAGAAACATATTTTATTTGTGATACTCACAGGAAATATCAACAGTAAAAAAGGAGCATTTAAAACTAACAAAATACTATTGACAACAAAAACAAACCGGCCAAGTGCGAATCGGACTCGCGCACTGGAAGTTCCGTACAATTTAAATTTATTAAAAATATTTTTATTAGATGATGTAACTAAAATTTTACGGTTTTCGCAATATTTCCTTTATCTGTGCTATAAGACGTTCCTTCGTACCAAATTTCAAGATTCTGAGTTCACGGGAAGTACCTTGTAGGTTTTGATTCCCTTGCGAGTGTCGCAAATTGCGGAAATTTGCGGTATAAACGACTGTATCTTTTGATTGCGTTGGCTCAGAAGTTTGACTTTTTCACAGATCCAAGGGTCAGTAGACTTGAGTATTTGATATAAATTCCAGCTGGATACCTTCACGGGTTCCTGAGAAAAAGGGTCTTCACAGAGAGACGGACGGACGGATGGACAACAAAGTGATCCTATAAGGGTTCCGTTTTTCCTGTAGAGGTACGGAACCCTAAAAAAACAACAAAAAAATCATCTGTGTGAGGCCAAAATCTTAGCTAGACCTAGAGGATGCTTGTTATTGCTTGACGTGAGAAAAGTAAAAACCAAAAAAGAAAGTGGGCATAAGCCTACTGGGGCTTCAACCTAATTTTGACCAAATTATATTTCCATTAGGTATATACCTACGTTTTTTCGGGGGTAGGTGTAAAAAAGTTAACATTTGGTGTTTAGACGTTTCGCTTCGAATGAAACATGCACAAATTAACGAAAACTGCAGCGTCTGATATCGGCTTTAGCGTTCGGTGAGCAAACTTGTCCTTGCCTGTGCCCTAAATTAAACTCGTAAAGTGGTCTTTTTGATCCAAGGTGGTTCAGGGTGACATTATAATACCATCGGATGGTTAGGGGTTACCAGGTTTTTCTTTGTCTCACTCTGTCTCATTCAGAAAGCACATAAGATTCAACTTACACTACTTTAATTTCATAAAAAATGTAAAAGCCGGTTTTGTGCTAGGGTGCTAGGTAGCCAAAGGGTGCTGGTTTTTGATCATGCTCTCTAGATGGTGTTGGGATCGAGTTAGATCTCGCTATCGTTTGCTTACAAGAGAATGGTCACTCTCCGGGACTCGCTAGCCCACAGTTACGTTTTAAAACGAGTGCAATATAGTATAATTAGCTTGTAGGTAGGACGTTAGACGTCACAAAGCTTACTATGTTCTCTCGTTTAAACTAATACCTTTCATAAGCGAATTTATAATATTTTTGTATACTGTTCTCCGTAGAACAGTAAGAATTCCTATTTGTAATGCAGCATTGTTCAGTTTGAACGTTGTGACATGTTAAGTCAATGTCACATCAGTTACAATCTGAGCTTTAAGAGCGTTTACAACGTACGGCATTTCATACAAACTTTCAAGTCCTTGTTTTTCGAAATGCATGAACAGATTTTAATGAAACTTCATACGCATAAGCAGAAAACATAGGTCTAAAAAGTTAGTTAAGAACATTTTCGAAATGTCTTATTTAAAAAAAGATAATTGGAAATCTCTGTTTCTATGGAAAATTTAAAATCGGTCTAATTTAGCTGTAACACTATATTTAAAAAATGTTCTCAATTAACTTTTTAGGTCTATATATCCTGCTTATGCGTAGGAAGTTTCATTAAAATCGGTTTATGCATTTCGAAAAACAAGGACTTGAAAGTTTGTATGAAATGCCGTACGTTGTCAACGCTCTTAAAGAGCAAACACGAGTTCTTTCATATTTATATAAAAAAAACAGGGTTTCTATTTAAAATGTGACCGTTTAACGAAATGTTTCACCACTCTGTTCGACAAGATTTTGATATTTGAAATAACAGCTTACTCAGTGGGATTTTACGAATAACGTCATGAACTTCAGGAATTATAAAGTAGAAGTGAGTGCAGTGAAGTTGATATAAAAAATGAGACAATGTCTTATAGTCTTAAGAATATCTTTATTGATTGACTACCTATTTTGTTATTTATTTAAACTTTATGCACACAAACAAGGTACAAAGGCGGATTTAATGCGTAAGGTATTCTGTACTAGTCAACCAAGGGTGATGATGAGATAATATGCTTTGGTTTAAAGGAACATTAAAATTATATTATCTTGATGAGTTATAAATGAAATAGGTACACAGATACATATTTTTTAGCTCTTGAAATTAGTTAAGAGTTGTCATATTAGATCTCATTTGTGATGTTATAACAACCTTATATAAGGTAATAAACAAGTCTATATAAGTAACTTTATTGGCAATAAAAAAAATTATCACAAGATATAAGGGTTACAAAATCGGAATATTGTGGTTTATTAGTGTTCATAGAGCAAACTCTATCAGCATTAGTAATTCGTCGTCCTTTGACATAAGTCAAAGGCGATTTACTGATGCGAGACAGAATATGATTCAGGAGTACTATTAAAATATTTACGAATTACTTTTAAGGTTCGGTTGTAATATAACCGAAAGTTACTGCTGTTAGTTAGTCACTAGGTATTCAAATTAAAAACTTTTGGGTGTACTGTTATTATGTCACCTGTAAAATTAGCTGTAATGATAGATATGAAAGAATACACAACAATGTGGTCCCCTTCTTTGATATTGAAAAGGTATAGGAGGCTGTTGTGGAATCGATACTCAAAGACGCTGAATAGCAGTCGAGATTTCTATGACAACCAGCCTGGCACATGTTAGATACGATAGTATATTATAGAGCCCAGCAGCTAGTCCAGCACCCTAATTGCGTAACACACGATCAATCGGAATCGGTTTCATTTTGACTCATTCTCACTCACACAACAACGTAAATAACGCAATGAATGTTGTTGAACTGTCAAAACGAAACCCATTACTATAAATAGTGTGTTAAGCAATTAATCCGCAGAGTATCAACCATATAGTCTTAATAAGGTTAAGATAGTCTTAATAAGGTAAGATATTAAATCAACAGCAAAACTAGTGACGCAACTCGTCAGCGTCGTGATTGCGTATTTTGGCTTGTGCCATACAACTAAAATAATGGTTCCAACATTTTGAGTATGCAAATAGAAATATGAGAGCAGCGATTAACAACGCACTAGGCTTTCATACTCGATTTATTATATTCTAGCTGGCATTAGTCCAATTAGCAGTCATTGTTTGTTGTTGAAATAGGTATTAAGACCTTATATTTTATTGTTCAAAGGGTTTTAAAAATGCATAGGCAAATATTTGAACTGAAATGGATGACGCCATAAATCGTAATAAATTACATTTTGGTGCTGCTGTTCAATTCCCAGTGGAAAATTGTTCATTTGTTGATTGTAAGATGTTATAGGCTTTGTGTTGTTGTACATAAACTACGTAAACTCAGACCTTCACCCCGTAGGGGTAAGCAGAAACTACAGAACGCGACATGCTCTTTTTGCTTCGTTTACTTTCACACAGCTGGTTGTACACGCACACCGGTTGCGAGTACGATTTGTTTATTTTTTGTTGATTTGTTGATTTAATTGATCGTGGCAATTGCGAAGTTCAAAAGTTTAAAATGCCGAGTTCTATGATATATTAAAGGAGTATGTTGTTTTCTAACTTTCAAGCAGAAAGAGTCGCAAGTACAGCCCCTAGTACATTAATAAATTCAAGCTAATCAATTACGCGACTAAATAAATGTTAACATACACTAATAGTTCACTTAATTTAATAGAAAAGGCACTTCATTCCTCAGGTCAGGTAGATTTAGCTAATAAAAAGTTATTATTACCTATTAATTTCAATAATAAAGAACAGTACCTACGGGAGTAGTTCTGATAAATAGCATAATAATTGTAGTGAATTATTAAGTTAATGTCAAGAGTTTTAATAGACGATTTAATTTTGTTTAAAAACCATTTCTCACTTTTCTTATCTTCTTTAAGTATCAAATTAGCTTTTTCGAGTGATATAGCATAATCAAACTCAAACTATGTATTTCAATTAAACCAATTACAGGCACTTTTGAATTGTCAAGGGGTCGGTCAGTCAGAAAAATGAAGCTAGTTGCCCATTCCAAAGCGTAGTAGGTACCTATGGAGAAGAACGAGCAAGAAACTCCATGGACACTCTTTTAAATCAGAATAATACGGTTACAAAGTATTGGTTGCATCATTCATGTTAGAAATTATGCATGTGAGAACGATGCAGAACGTTAAAAGAGTCCGTAATGAAAAAAAAAAAAAAAAACAATTCAAATATTAAATTAAATTAAAATAAGCCATGGCAGCAAAGAGATGACCAGTCCCTACTGACGGCGCCCGTTCACGAACATGACGCATGGATTAGCACCATTCAGCTCGACCATTTTGAAGGGAGCTAAATGATCCAACACATGCGTCAATCAGCCTATGATGTTCCCATAGCTAGGACACAGGGCTCTCTGTGAGCAGGAGTGAGCCATTAGTCCACCACGCGAGCCTTGTACTGGTTAGTGGATGTTAACATTTAAATTTTTTATTCCTAGGATATTTCCTTTAGTTCTATTTTTATTTCTAGTTTCCGATGAGTTCCTTCACGGTTTTGAGGGTAGCGGTGATAATATAAACTACACAAATTAAAGTGCCTGCTTTGTTTGTACACAACGATAAGTGACGATAAATTTACATTTGACGTTCCCTGGGAAGTCAAAACTGCTACCACCTTACTGTCTGGTACCAGCGTATGAGTATTTCGTGCAGACACGAGACTATCGTCTAAGGTTGGGTCATAAAACGTTCTTTATTGCGCGATTGATAACGAAGTGTAAACTTGACTTTCTTTTTACGGCTCAACAATTGATCACTTCATACGTCGTAGGCGATGCTCATACAATTTTGTGTTGAAAAGCGTTTCAAAGAATTGCTGCCTGAAGTCATTTTTCATTTATTGTTACTTTTTGTGAAACAACTAGAAACGGTTTGGTACAATGTCTCCTTTCGGTTGGTTTTTTTTTGTATTTACCGTGCTTTTCGGTTAGATAACATTACTTTAACCAGGCGGCCTGGTTTAACCTAACCTAAAAAAATATTGGAATACTAAATATTAAGAATAAAATATATATTGGCACACGTTTTCTTCAAGCAAATTATGAACCTACCTATCTTACACAACAACCTGCACCCTCCAGGACTTAAATGAGGCAAACAGCAGAGCTGTCCAGGTCGCTACGTACTGTTCGGATAAAAGATAAGTCATCATTACGAGCAGAAGATGGTATTCAGATGTACTCCTAACTTTTTAAATTTATTCCGTTTTTAGGGTTCCGTACCCAAAGGGTAAAAACGGGACCCTATTTAGTTTACTCGTGTTTCCTCGACCTGTCCAAGGTCCTGGACCTGGTGTCGTATGACGTGCTATGGCAAAAACTTGAGGGCATGAACATGCCACATGAACTTCCTAACATCTTCAAGTATTGGTATTCACACCAGGTTAACAGTGTGAGATGGGTGGGTGTATTGTCGGAGCCGTACAGGCTTGAATGCGGAGTGAGACAGGGTGGGTTAACCTCACCCACACTGTTCAATCTGAACATGGATGCACTCATCGTCACGCTCAGTAGCCACCATGTTGGCTGCTACGTTGATCTGTGTAAACAATCTGAGTTACGCAGACGACATGGTGCTACTGAGCCCGTCGCGCGTCGGTCTGTGGAATACGCAAGTTTAGCAAGTATGTGAGGATTACGCGGACACGCATGGCCTCATGTATAATGCAGTAAAAAGTCAATACATGGTCTTTCAGGCCGGCGCCAAATGCTCGCAACATGTACCACCCATTCGCCTGAATGATGTACCTTTAGAACGGGTTGACGAATTTAAATATTTGGGGCATTGGGTAACAGCCAACCTAAGGGACCATGTCGACATCGAAAGAAAGCGGAGGGCACTGTCTTAAAGAGCAAATATGATAGCCTGTAGGTTTGCACGCTGTTCAAATCAAGTTAAGATCACGCTTTTTAAAGCCTTTTGCACCTCTTTATACACGTGCAGCCTATGGGTTTCCTACACACGAGCGGACAGTGCCCTCCGTGTCCAGTACAATAACGCGTTCAGAGCGGTGTTGGGACTGCCCCGCTTCTGCATTGCCTCGGGCATGTTTGCGGAAGCGCGCACTGACTGCTTTTACACCACCATGCGCAAGCGGTGCGCGTCCTTGGTGGGCAGGGTGCGGGGCAGCTCCAATACAGTTCTGGCGATGATTGTCGGGAGATTTGACTGCCCGTATATCGGATATTGCTCTAGCAGGCAAGTTCCTAGCTGTGTCCGATAACATTTTTTTTTTGTGGGTACTTTTATGTATTACTGACACTAGTCTATAAGAACATTGTTACTAACAAAATGGACTCCATGGTCTGAAATAAAAATATTTATTATTATTATTATAATGTTAGTATTTTTTAAAGTGATTTTAATTATATTTTATGTAATTTTAGTGTCTCTTGTCTATGTACTGATGTTAATTTAATTTAATGTAGTATGGATTATTATTATCTGAAATATATGAATTAATTAAAATTACTAAGACTTCGCTGTCTGTCCGTCCGTCTGTCTGTCCGTCTGTCTGTCACCAGGCTGTATCATAAGAGCCGCGATAGCTAGACATTTGAAATTTTCACAAATTATGTATTTCTGTTGCCGCTATAACAACAAATACTAAAAACAAGATAAAATAAATATTTAAGGGGAGCTCCCATACAACAAACGCGATTTTTTGCCCTTTTTTGCTCGATATCAATAATGGCAACTGGTAGGCACTTGAAATATTCACAAAATACTCAGTTGTATTTTAACTTTAATAATAAAATAAAATAAGTATTTCAGGGATACAACAGACGTCATTTTTATAGATAATGGTACGGAACCCTTCGTGCGCGAGTCCGACTCGCACTTGGTCGGTTTTTTTATATATTAATTACTAGCTGACTGAACGTCGTACCGCCATATAAACAGATCTTTTTTCTTTTAATTTTCTTCTATACAAACCTTGTCCACACAATAATAAACACAAAAAAAAATATTATCCAATTTGGTCCAGTCGATCGGAAGTTATGCGCGTACATACATTTCGGTGATTAAGTATTTATTATTTTTATTTCTATTCTAATAAAAACAATCTCTTACACGAGTGATCGTTTAATAAAAAACCGCATAACTTAATAATCTATAGCCAAAAACATATTTAATTAATTACCCACTTTTCACTTGAGAGTAAAAATGCTGGGTTTAACTACACAAATGGTCGTTTTACTGTTTAGTACGTCAACGCTCGATAGATGGCCCTCCTCGATTTAAAAGCGCGCTATCGTTTGTTGCACACGATTTGGTTAGGGTGCCCGCGTTCCGGCTGTTTGTCACTCCATTCCGTCAGAACCTTACAAAACGAGGTTAATAAACGAATTTTTTGAGAGTCCGTGCTTGCCACACGGACTTATAATACTGTGAGACACACCTGCGAGGTTACTTCGATTAAGTTTCTACTTAAATCGAATGTGCGTACGACCTCTCATTGTACGGAAATCCTTTACAATGCGAGGTCAACTTATGCTGGAAATGTATAGCTTGATGAGCCGTCGTGTATATACTCGCCGTGCTCCGGTGTCAGTTTAATTACTTTTTACGTTAGTTCAATCCTTTTCACCTGTTTACGTTAGTTTAGTAACTGTTGACTAAATATAAAAGGTTTTAAAAAATCTGATCTTACAAAATCGAGGAAACACCACAAAAAATACATTTAACACTACAAAACATACAATGGGCTCCCTGATCGCTTTCTGCGATCTCTTCCAAGCAACCATATTTAGACAAGGCTAAAGTGTGTGATAACGCCTAGTGAAGACGACCTAGAACGACATTATTGTGACCTTATTGGTGATGTTCTTCAGATAGGTAAGGTGCTCGCCACCAGCGTGCGTGTATGAACGTTAACGAAGGAAAAGAAGTATGATAGGATCAAAGAAGGTAACGTTCTGCAGTTTCTGCCTCCCTATGGGAAGAAGTTTAAAGATGTAATATCTTTGTTGCAATTATTACAAACTCTGTAAGACTTGGCTTTATATCTAAGATCACAAGTTTTGCTATAATCAACCCACAGACGTCAAACATCTCTGCAGCTACAGAAGTGCAAAATTTGCCGACAAAACGTTCTTACTGACTTTTAACATTCGCTTTTACTGCCAGTATGAAAATACACTCTCTTCTGAAAGCTCTGTATTAAGTGTAGCTTTTAAATGTATTGGGATGCTAATGAAAAATAAAAGAATAAGCTGTGACTAGGTATTCAGAATGGATCAGGCCATAAGGGGTCTGATAGACCCATCTCAAGCACAGTGAGCCTAGACACAGGATATGTCGCAGGATGTGTCGTGTGTTCTCCTGGGTAGGAGAGAAGGTGCGACATATCCTGTGTCCAGCCTGGCTGTGCAAGACAGGAGTCTTGGACAACTACTAGCACCTTCCTTAAGTGAGGCAGACGGCAAAGCTGTCCAGATCGCTACGTACTGGCCGGACAAAATATGAGTCATCGATACGAGAAGAACAAGAAGAAGGGATTCAGATATTGATATTAATTACTTAGTATTTACAATAGGGTTAGTTCTTTGGTTATAGCTAAAGATTTGATAAATTTATACAAAGTATACCGAATTGAATAAGATATTCCTACACGACAAATCTTGGTAAGTTTTATTTCAAGCGGTTTTTATCTAAATAGATTAGCGTCTACGTGGAACGTTTGATAGTGTACAGTCACGAGCACCAATATGTCAACACTTGGCAACTTTCAATTGCGATTTTTTCGTGAAATAACGAATGCAAGGTTGAAATACGACACATAACATAGACTTAAGGGTTCGGAAATGCTATGTTCGTAACAACATAAAATTTCATCCAAAAATAAAAGAGTAAATTGCTTTTGAATAAAACCAAGTGTATACATACTTTTACTCGTTACTGTACAGCTAAAACAGTTTAAGAGATTAATTGAAAACTTTAACCCTGCGACTTAGCAGATTAAGACCATTGTCATCATGTATGGACAATTATTATCGCTAGACATATACTAATGGCTAGCATTCACGATAGAGCTTATTCTATTACATTATCTAAATTGCTTTAGTATTTTCTTTATTTTAAGGTGTATTCGGTGTTTCAGGAAAAAAGCGATAATCAAATGCCTAAACAGTTTTCAATGTATGCTAGAGCGCTATAAAGGATAATTTGGCATGATGTTGACTGATTTTTATAGTTATTCCTTCAGGTGCCGAATTCAATAATTGATTGAGCATGATCTATGAGTCGGAAGCAACGACGCGACAAGCTAACAACTATTTGGTAATGTCGAGGATACAATCCGTCGTTAACAGACAAAACAACAGTTTAATCAAACCTAAAGTGTGTGATTTACGCTTTGTTTTGTACAAAATATTTAAATGGCCATAATGGATCCTTAAGATTGAATTCTCTATAACGAGAATGTAATTCAATGGGGGATCACATGGGCCTTTTATTAGTCTGTTTGACACGTGCCTATGCCCTATTCTTTGTAGGTAGTTTTTTGAGATAGGTTTCAGAACTGATAAAACTTAAATTAATTAATTAATTGATTAAAATTAACTATTGTTCAATCAAACTTAGAACCCATTGAGCAAAAAACCTTTTCATCATTTCCTTTTATGAAGCTGTATATAGATATATGTATATAGATGAGACATGAAAGTAGTCCATACGTAACTAACGATATAGCATCACATTAATATATTTTTCAATAAATTATTACTCACCATTATATACCCTTTCCCAATACTGAAGTTGGCTTCTAGTCTAACCGAATGCAGCTGAATTCCAGTTTTTTACATGGAGCGACTACCTATCAGACGTCCACAACTCCGTTAGGTACTGGGTAACGCGGCAATACCCTTTGTAAGACTGGATGTCAGACTAGCAATTAAACTATTACTATATTTGTTGTTAATTGGTTTAGCCGTTTTTCAAGGAACACGAAAGTGGCACTTGATGTAAGTGCTGAGCGTAAGACCAATTTAGCTAACGGAAAGTAACTTGTACTCCGCTCTGTGCTTCGGTAGAATGGAACGGCTAGAGAAATGAAAAGTAAGAAAAATATTTTATTTGTGATACTCACAGGAAATATCAACAGTAAAAAAGGAGCATTTAAAACTAACAAAATACTATTGACAACAAAAACAAACCGGCCAAGTGCGAATCGGACTCGCGCACTGGAAGTTCCGTACAATTTAAATTTATTAAAAATATTTTTATTAGATGATGTAACTAAAATTTTACGGTTTTCGCAATATTTCCTTTATCTGTGCTATAAGACGTTCCTTCGTACCAAATTTCAAGATTCTGAGTTCACGGGAAGTACCTTGTAGGTTTTGATTCCCTTGCGAGTGTCGCAAATTGCGGAAATTTGCGGTATAAACGACTGTATCTTTTGATTGCGTTGGCTCAGAAGTTTGACTTTTTCACAGATCGAAGGGTCAGTAGACTTGAGTATTTGATATAAATTCCAGCTGGATACCTTCACGGGTTCCTGAGAAAAAGGGTCTTGACAGAGAGACGGACGGACGGATGGACAACAAAGTGATCCTATAAGGGTTCCGTTTTTCCTGTAGAGGTGCGGAACCCTAAAAAAACAACAAAAAAATCATCTGTGTGAGGCCAAAATCTTAGCTAGACCTAGAGGATGCTTGTTATTGCTTGACGTGAGAAAAGTAAAAACCAAAAAAGAAAGTGGGCATAAGCCTACTGGGGCTTCAACCTAATTTTGACCAAATTATATTTCCATTAGGTATATACCTACGTTTTTTCGGGGGTAGGAGTAGAAAAGTTAACACGCAACTTCGTAAATCTTTTTTAATAAAAAATATATTTATGTATTTTATTTACTTTTAAGTGCAATATTTTGTTGCATAAACTGCTAAATAAGCAGCACTTACATTGGTGAAAGATTCCATGTAACGCAAGCGCTTACACTACACCACCTGCCAGTTTCTCACTAGTACTTCATAACCACTGCAAATTCTACACACTACACAATGTCGTCTCAACTGGATGATATTCAATCGGCCCAGAAGAACCTCGAGGAGTGCTTCCTAAAGAAGATGGGTGAGCTTCAGGCACAGATCCAATGTGCGGGACCCGCAAAGGACACTGTTGCAAAGATTGCTGAAGAGTTCCGGTCCTATCGAGAGCTAATGTTCGGCGTGCTGGGACTTCTCAGGAAGCAGATATTGGAGTGCTTTAGAGTGGTTGACAGATTGGAGACAAAATCTGGGTTCACTGAAACGGACAAGGAAGATTGCAAGGCTCTTATATTGGTCGTTCTGAAGAGCAAACTGGCACTGCCTGACATCACTGCATCCTCCATCAAAGTTTTTCATAGACTTGGGACATCCAGTAAAGGTCCAACAACTAGCAGACCTATACTGGTAAGGTTCTCTAATGTTGTTTCTTTATGTAAAAGCAAGTTGTTCTAAATGTAAAAGCAATCGTAGCTATAGTTAATTTGCATACTTAGTAGTTTTATTTTATATTTATATTATTTATATTTTATGGTATCTGATGATGATTCTTTTTACTCTGCCATTGATTCCACTAGCTCATCCACTAATGCAAGTTTCAGCTCCTTAACTGGCACACTTGGTGACTTTCTGCGTCGGTGCTTCAGCCAACAGAAAGGTCATTTGTTAAATGTTTGCCATTTAAACGCGCAGTGTCCCTAGTCACTACAGTGATCTGTTGGACGCCTTTACTGACACCAATGTCCATGCCATTCTGGTTTCTGAGAGTTGGCTCAAACCTCATCTTCTCTCCACCACCTACTCTCTCCCAGGCTTCACTCTTATCCGCAATGATATAATTGGAAGGGGAGGGGGTGGTGTAGCTATCTATCTTCGTAGCGATTTTCCTTTTAAAATCATCACCTCATCTCCCTCACAATACCATCCTTCCGCTGAGTACCTCATTTTGGAGGTCTATGTCAAAGGCGTCAAGACCCTTCTTGGTGTTGTCTATTGTCCACCCGCCGTTGACTATTTCTCCAACCTCGAATTGGCGCTTGAATTCATAGTTTCAGAGTATGCACATTGCGTCATCATGGGCGATTTCAACACTGACCTTGCCCATCACACTCCCCGATCCCTTAAAATCCTTCACATCATTGAGTCCGTTAGTCCCCATATCTTTTCACTGCAACCTACCCATTTTAAATATCTCAGGCGATGACACTTGGCTTGACTTAATCCTCACCTCCGCACCCTCCCTTGTTTCCTCTCATGGTCAGTGTCCCGCGCCTGGATTTTCCCATCATGACCTCATTTTCCTCTTATATGTCCTAAAACCACCTAAACCTATCCCAAAAGTTCTGCACATGCGGTGTTTTGCGCGCATGGACGTTGAAAGGCTTCGTCAGGATGCTTCAGGGAATTGTCAATTGGGAACACCTGGCAGCGGCGACAGCTGTAGACGAAAAACTGCGCATTTTCGATCAGGCGGTCCTTGCTCTCTACGACAAACACGCTCCTGTTAAACAGATAAAACTTCGGTGTCCTCCTGCTCCTTGGATGACGACAGGGGTACGAATGGCGATGAGGCGCAGGGATCGGGCCTTTCGTAAATTTAAAAAGGATCGCAGTGACGAAAATAGAAACTTTTTCAAAGCTGCTAGGAATCGGTGTAATCAGATGATACGCAACTTTAGCGGTCGCCATATTCTCGAGAACATAACTTCTTCTTCACCTGCTGATATCTGGAAGTATTCTTGGTATCGGCAGACCACGTCATGTGGATTTTCCTAATACAATAGGCCTTGATGATATCAACCGTCACTTCACAACCACTTGTCATTTGGATTCCCAAATGTTGTCCCAGACGGTTGATTTCATTACTGGCCTAGTGAATCCCATCATAGAACCATTTCACTTATATAAATAGGATAGATAATTAGGATTGGGTCTAAATGTTATGCGTTCGCATCTCACCTACGCACACCACTTTTTGTCACCGATTAATATAAAATGGAATGAATAATTTTAATGTGATGCAATATTATGTCAGGAATATTTTTATGTAAAGAAGTTTTTATTTATATTTACTTTTTTTAGTCCTTGGTTGTCCATTTTTTTCGTTGGGTTGATTTTAATATGAGATCGATAAGTACCTACATAATATTATACTAACGACGTTTATGGTTTGATACGGTAAAACCTTTTATTTTATTTTTTTAATTAATTTGACTGTTTAAAACATTGTTTGAGTTCTGTATAATACTGTAACGTGGACATAATCTAATAATTATTAAATATTTTAATATTAAATAATATTGAATGAAATGTTTATTTTATGTAACTAATATTTAAATGTTGTAATTGTCAAATTTAAGCTTTGTGTGATATTGGTTGTAGCCAGATTTAATTTATTGTAATTGTTGTTAATGCGAGTATTGTATATATGTATAAAGACGCCTAAATGAGTGCCCTGTCCGCAATGTTATCTTGTCCGCACTGCCCTGGGTCTTCACGTACATTTAGCTCGCATGGGCTCAAGGTTCATATAGCCCGTATGCACAGGAATGCGCGTCAGCCGGTTGTCACTCCTCAGACGTCGTATTCTTTACTGATAGAACTTTCATTTCGTCTCAAGTGGGAGCGCAGCAGGGGGATCCATTGGGGCCACTTGTTTTCAGTTTAGCAATTCACAAAGTCATCTCTGGATTAAAATCGTCTCTGAACCTGTGGTACCTTGATGATGGCATTATTGGTGGATCACCGGAAGAGGTTTGCCAGGACCTGGAGGTTCATGTTCCTCAACTTAAGGTACTGGGTCTGGAGGTGAATCCCTCCAAGTGCGAATTTTTTCCCTGTGGCGTTGCAGCTCGTACAGGCTTCTCACGCTTTAGTTCTCTAGGATCTCCCATTTTTCTTGACGGATTGCCAGAAGCCATTTCCTCCCGTAAACAGCTTCTTCTCAATGCTCGGGAACGTCTCAGTAGATCGTCGATTCGTCTTTTTTTTATTTTATCTGATAATGTGGCATATTATATGTAAAACTAATCTATTGACATTAAATTAACTGAGATAATAAAGACATTTTAGAATCTCTATTGTAGTATGAGATTGTAATATGAAAATGATAATTTACTTATTTAGTTTATACGAATGACATAATGTATAATAATAATTTAAAAAAATTAAATTATTCTATATCAACAAATTATGTGAATAATGAATAATGATAGCATGTTAAATTAATTAAAACCTGTCGCCTATACATTGCTGTGCCCTAGCAGGGTTCATTGTTTGGAACTATCATAATGTAACAACCTGTAAACAACATGAAATGCAATAAATGAATATGAATATGATCTCTCCGCACACGTTGCGATTTTGTTGTTGCGCATGTGTTTTGCCTTTTCCAAGGTTACGTATCTCTTGCGGGCCGCTCGTGCCTGGCTTTGTCCTGAAGAAGTATGTTCCTCTGACTGTGCTTTAAAATCAACGGTTGAGTCGATCCTGAATGTGTCTTTTAATGATGCGCAATGTTGGGGTGCGGTGCGTGCATGATGTGAGTCTGCCGGCTTTCCTGGCGTCGACACATGGGGTGGCTGACCTCGTCGCTGAAATTCTAGATCCCAATGGTGACGGGGCAAACATACCATTTATGTTGGATGCTGGGTCAGCTTGGTCTGTCCTCAGCATGGGGGCAGCAAGCCCTGACGCAACAAAGGTTCAGCGTGCTTGGGACGACGTCACGTCCAAGCTGATCCAGGAACAGATGTTGGTGGGTTCCTCGGGGGCTGATTTAGCCAGACTGAGGGCTGTATCGCAGCCGGAATCGGGGGAATGGTTGCACGCGCTTCCTTTGCCTCACCTGAGCACGTTGCTTGATGACGACTCTTTGCGTGTGGCGGTGGCCCTCCGCCTGGGCTGCAAGGTGTGTGAACCTCACAGATGCACCTGCAGTTCCATGGTGAAGGCCGATGGCCATCACGCTTTGAGTTGTCGTTGTTGCTCGGGGAGGTTCCCGCGTCACCATGCGCTCAATGGTATTGTTCGGAGGGCTTTTGTGTCGGCTGATGTTCCCTGCCTGTTGGAGCCTCCGGGTCTGTGCAGGACAGACGGCAAGAAGCCGGACGGGCTGACCCTGGTGCCTTGGAGGAACGGCAAGTGCCTAATTTGGGACGCAACTTGCGTCAGCACTGTTGCTGCCAGCCACCTTGGTCGCACCGTCCACTCTCCGTCAGCAGCAGCGGAAGACGCCGCTGAGAGGAAGAGGGTGAAGTACGCACCGTTGGTGGACCGCTATCATTTTGTGCCCATTGCCGTGGAGACCATGGGTGCTTGAGGCTCTGAGGCCAGGAAGCTCTTTAGTGAGATAGGGCACAAGGTCCGTGACAAAACGGGTGACTCTCGCTCCGGCTCGTTCTTGGTGCAAAGGTTAGCCATTGCCATCCAACGTAGCAATGTAGGAAGCGTTTTGGGCACCTTTGCGCCGGGAAAAGTTAGGGGCACCCTTTGACTAGGCTGACGTGTTGTTAAGTTCTTGTCCTTATATTATATAAATATTAAAGTATAAATAAATTTAATATTATTAAGAAAAGTCTATATTATAGTAATAGTATGTACGTGTATATAACCTATTTATGTACATAGTTTTAAGAGTTTTTTTTATCATTGTCCCTCTCAACCAAATCACCTGCCATCTAGTCTCTTCACAACCCTTGGTTGACTGGTAGAGAATGCCTAAGGCATTATATCCGCCTTTGTACCTTTTTGTGCGAAAAGTTTAAATAAATAAATACTCGCATATAACATAACCACGAAAATATGATACCCTTTCTTTATTTATAACTAGCTGCGCCCCTTACCCGCATATGCACCGATCGGGATTATAAGGAGTTTATGTCTTAATCCGGGTCGTATTCTATCCATGTGCCAAATTTCATCCAAATCCGTTCAACCGTTTTAGCGCGAAAGCATAACAAACAAACACACATCAACTCTTTATAATATTAATTTAGATTACATATAAATAAAATATCGGTACCGTGATGACCACAGCAGTGCGATTCTGCAACCATCTCACCGTGAAAAAGTGAGCTGTCATTCCAACTAATGCTAGGGCTTGAGACTATTGACAGCTCACTCTAAGCTCACATCACCTAATTTTTCACGGTGAGATTTTTACAGAATCGATCGGCAGTTCCAATACGATCAAAAAGTACTGTTTACAAAACATTTTACTCGACCTACACAGTCAACTACCTATTACTAAAACACGAATACACTTTCAATAAACCCAATAAGTACTGCTCTCCGTACTTTGGATACTTATTGTATATTGTATAATTTCTGCCATTTTTGAAAAGTCTGAGCAGCTTATTCGGCAGCGTACTCAACAGCCAGGCTGACTCAGTGTCTGACTCAGTGTTATGCTTAATGAACCAAATAGGTTCATTAATCATAACACTGAGTGTTCTAAAATGCTTAGAATGAACAAGTTTCCTTACGAAAATCGAGTTTATTCCTAAATTGGGGTCTTGTTCAAATGTTGATTAGTTTTTAGGAATGGGCTGATCCCAAAATCTCATAGAAAATATTTCAACATTCCCTTTTTAATGCTAATGTTGGCAACCAAGAAACCCAAAATCCATGTTTATGAATTGCCTCATTAATTTTAGTTCCGTATATAGAAACCGGTTGAAAACGATATTTTGGGGTTACAATTTGCACAGATGGTTTTTTTTTTTCCACAAATGGAAAATAGATAGAAAGAATAATGGGTAAATCATTTGAATGTTGAGATTTGTAAATACTTGATTAAAATAGTAGGTAAATAAAATATAAAAAGGTATCACCTATAACGCCCACAGTACCCTTACTGCTACTGCGAGGCACTGTCAAATTGTGAATTGTACCTTTAATTTTTACTTATATCCTAATAATTGCCATTGATGATGCAAAAAAGTAGCATACTATTTTGCTCAATTTTAATATAACTATAATTAAAGTGGTTATTTTATTTACTATTTGTAGGAATTTTAGAAAATACTTATGTATAAGCACTTGAGTGAGATACCTGATACCAGTTTATTCCTAGTTCAGGTAGTGCCCAATTATTCCTTATCTACCCTATAGTTTAAGGCCCTATTTTGTAAATCCTTATGGAAATCAATGATTTCAATAAACAATTTCAACAATCGATAGAACTTTAAATAAAACAAATTACATACATTTTAGATATTAAGACTTTATAATCCAAGCCACTTGACCCACTGCTACCGATATTAATTATTAGGAAGTACAATTCAACCTGTGAGCGAGCGACTCGTGAAAGAATAATGAAGTTGTTTTGTTGCAGTATTAATTATAACCTAAACTGATCTAATTGGATTTTTGAAAGACCTCAAGAAAAACGACATTTTCGAAAAAGAAGAATTTTCGAGAACTTTAAATGCTGTGTCAAACACAAAGCCAAGGTAAAGCTTTGTTAGAATTAAATTAACCACACAATTTCCTCAGAGCGCTTTCTTTACCCCTTTTAATTAGATGTTGTTTCAATTAAACTCCTTTTAATAAAGTTAACAAAAGTATTATGATGATAGTTGGCGCCCGAAGTGGGAAACGAAAACGTTTAAGAGAAGATACAGATTTTTTGACGTTAGCCTCGTTTATGTGATGGAAATTCATTAATAATGACAGAATCGGAGTATAAAAACAATGGATGAATTCCCTACCGTCGCAGATGAAACCTTTTCGTTTGGTTTTAAGACCGCTGAATAATATCTTACGAAAATGCCAATTTGCTGCTACAGTTTTCACGTATTAGGTTAAGAACATGCAAAATGTGTATATATATATGCATATATACTTTGTCTCCTATACACTATGCAATTGATGCAAATCAAGTACTATATGCGATGCGGATGAATTTTTCGACGCTATATTTTAGTTTGTAAGTTTTAGTTAATTTAGGATATCATTTTGTTATTTTAGTGTTATCTTTTGAATATAGAAATAAAAGTACTACGCTATGTACTGTACTTTCATGAATTATATTTAACGCGAACATCTAGGACGATAACTGACTCAAGGCAGCTAATTACACAGACTCTGAAATGACTAATTATTCATTCAATCTTATAAAAGTTTGTAAATAAGTCGCTTGATTTTTCCATAGTCAGATAACTTTTATTCCAGGAATAAAATTGACGTTTGACAGTTTTTTTGCATGAAATAAGTGACAAAATTTCAAATTTAATTAATCAAGCGCCTTAGATCTTAATTGGTCGACCGATAACTATCAACAAATTGTACAAAATTGATCTGCGATAAGTTTTCAATTCCACTATTTTGTGATTACATTGCACACTTGATTTAATCTTAATTTGGTATTGAAACACGCTTGTTTATTCAAAAATATGTCACTGTTTAAGCACAAGATTGGAGTTCTTTAAGAAAAATTCATGGAGAAATTGAGACTTCTATAATTTATTTAGAAGCAAAACATGCGGGTGATGATTTGCCAAAACAAAATGAGCACGCGCGAACAGTCACTATTAAACCCTATTATATTCTTCTTCTCATTCCACTTACTTGTAATATCTCCTCAGCCGTAGCTTTGCTCACATTAACAAGTCCAAGCATCTTCGACCAGTGCCTCGGTAGCTTGATGGCGCCACTTTTTAAATTCTGAAGGTTTTTCAACCTCTTCGATTGGCTGAACGAACCCATCACTAACAAATATAAACTTCGCGATTAATTAGGAAATTCAAAAAAGTTTTTAGGCCGAAATTATTGTTATTAATTGTTAGAGAAATTAATTTAATGAACTTAGTTTAAACTTATTTGTGAAAAAGCGACAGTTCCAGTGTCATGATCGCGTACAAGTGAAGCGAGCGGCGCCGCCGGCTACATGACTCCTACTAAAAGCTCCACCAAGAGTTCCCCGTCTTATATAACGAAATAAAGGTACTAGGAAAGTTCTATAAGTCGCGAGCACTCTCTTTTACTATATTCGTAAGTACTATTTGTTTATAATTGAATAATTTTGTAGGCTTTATAAAAAAATAGTAAAGTAACCCTTTTTGGTAGACTAAAATATGTACAAAGAAACAGCTAAACTGTTAGGCGAGCAACCAACACTGTGTTTTGACGCGTACTGTGAAGTTACTGTATATGAAAAAACCAGTCAATTGCGCGTCGGACTCGCGCACCAAGGGTTCCGTAAAAATTTTTAGGTATGTAACTACAAATTGACGGTTTTCGGATTATTTCCTTTCCTTGTACTACATGACATTGGTTCTTGCCTAATTTCATGATTCTAGTCAACGGGGAGTACCCTATAGGTTTTGATTCCCTTACGAGTGTTAAAATATGCGGCATAAACGGAACATAAACGCCCGTATCTTTTGATTGCGTTGACTTAGAAGTTTTAAGGTTTTTTTTTGTGTATATTGACATTAGGATTATATATTGATTATTATTGATTGTATATTGACCTCATTAGTATTGTGATTTTGACATCTGTATTGTATATTGACATAGTCTTAATAGTTTTCATTTATTTTGTATTTTATTTATTGCTATTGCTATTTATTATTAATTAATTTGTCAAAATGTGTCATTCCTTACAATTATTTTTTTATTGTCCAGGCTTACTTACTTTTTATATTATTAATTTTCTTGTCGAGACTTGGCTGCTTGATTAATCACAAACATTTGTACGCCCTCTGGCTTAACATAGCGCACTATTCTATCTTTATACAACATCATTATTGTACCTATGTTCAACAAATTAATAAATTACTTATGACTTTATATTTTCACTGCCTCAAGGGATCCTGAGTATTTGATATTCATTTCAACTTGATAACTCCACTACTAACGATAAAGGGTCTTGACAGACGGACAACGAAGTGATCTTATAAGGGTTCCGTTTTTCCTTTTGAGATACGGAATCCTAAAAAACCCTAATTGTTTCATTAGCAATGGTATGGTAATGGTGGTGCTGTAGATAGAATAAACTGGCACTTCTATTATAAATTCTTGTGAAACCAAACTTATTTAGGTTGTAATGCGAGTACACAACCCTTATTCCTAACACGCATCAATAAACTAACAAACCTATTTGTATCTTTAATTATTTTTTGGGTAACTTGGTTTTTATTAAACCTACATAAATTATAGTTTGTTATCAGTAATGCTAGGCAACTGCGGGCTTAACCTAGTTGGAAACATGAACTTTGTACAAACTGCCTTGAAACTGTTTTTGTAACCTACGAGTGCAACGAGTGCGATTGCTACGAGTACGATGTATAAATTATATACGTCATAATTATATATTATAGTAAATAGTATGTGTGTGTATTATAGGTTAACTTATTAATGTATTTTGTATGCGTTTTTTATTTATCTAATCAATCATTTTAATAGTTTTTTTTTATCATTGTTCGGTTCAACCAAAGCACCTGCCATCTAATCTCTTCACCACCTTTTTTGGGTTTTTGTGTTCTTCATCTGCGTCATGTTTACCGCTAATATTATGTATTTTCTTTCTAAATCAGTTAGATGATGATGATGAGGTCAAATCTGGGAGCAGTTATCATTGGAATTTATGTATTTCGGTTATGGTGACTCTGAGAAGTGCCTTCGGTGATGGCTCTGGGCAGCTGTTACAGCCTGCGCCGGGCATTTTATCATTTAGATAATTTCTTCTCTAATGTTGTCATGAGGAAAAGAAAAAAAAAAGTTAAAAGCCCACGCCATGGTAGAAGACTAGCCAGTGAAAGGACAGTACTGGGTCTGTTTACCCAGAAAGAGTGATTCATTTGTTCGCACCTTAAGTTCATCATTATCATCATCATTACAGCCAAAAGATGTCCAATGCTGGACATAGGCCTCCCCACTTCGATCGGTTCTGTGCTTCCCGCATCCAGGGGATTCGTGCGGCCTTCACAAGGTCATCAGTCCACATTAGGTTCTAACAAGTGGAATTTTAGTAGCAAAAGTGACATTGGCTCGATGAAAATGGCTTTTGAACACTTCAATCAACCAAATGAACTATTTGTGAAATGAAAGTGAAGTTTTTTTATCGTTATTTGTTCAAACTTGTTTAAGATATTGAAGTTAAATTCTACTATAAACGTTAAAAAATTGATTAATGCACGCGATGAGAAGGTAAATAAGCATTATTTTTAATGTCGATAAACAAGTAGGACTTTTTAACCCAGAATGAATGTTTTTCGAGTTTATTATTTGGCAGAACAACGTAACGTCTGTTTATCATTAAATAATGGATTTAGAACTTCTTTAACGTTTGAATTGAAGCTGCCAATGCCATTATAGTACAATATTTAATGTAGACACATAACTCATGCAATGCATTTACTTTGAAACGTTTGATATTAGACACTGCCGCTATAAAACAAATTTCGGTTTCGACATTTTATCTCGAATATAATTCAATTCCTGTGAATTAGGTCTCATGTAAAAACAAAGTTCTTTGTTCTCCAATGGAAGTATCGAGTTGCAATAAACCGTATGGATCAACTGGTGCGATAAAGAAGCTTGTCTACGGCTACGGCGTAGCAAATCTGGAGGCACACTCTGGCTCTACAGGTATGCTACGCCGTAGCACGAAGGCTACGCTGTTTATCTAAGCAAAGTAAAATTCTTAATGTTTGTTGTGTATTCGTGTAGATGCGTTGTGCTCAATGATCGTTCCTGCTGCGTATGAGAAAATTTACCTGTGACTTGAAGTGGGACAGTTATTACAGGCCAATATTTTTATCTAAGTATATCATTCTATCCAAAGTTGTCTTGAAAAGATCGCTGTTAGCGATAAGACCGCCCATTGTGTCACCGCTTGTAAAATGTCTACGTTTGCATCTGTAATTTTTATGGTGTACACAATAAAGAATATTCTATTTACACATAATTCATTTATACACAAAAACTCATTTGAAAGTCCTAAAAATGTAACGTCATTGTCATTGGGTTGGTTATGGGATTAAGAGAGCGCAACCACATGAAACTATTATAAGAAGATGTACCAGCAGATTACAACAGTGTTATAAGATATTGGGTTACAACAGAGGTCACACAGTTTGTAAGAAAAGAAAGAAAGTTTATTAACAACAATATCAAGCAGTTGGTTCTGTGGGGAAAATATACCTTTAAGTTCCCAACATTTTAATATTTAAACAAGTTTTTGACATTGATTTTGCTGAAACAAGCACTGAATTGGCCTTTTGTGGTCGTTAAAATGGGTGACTTGTAATTAGACATATTCTATCAAAGACGTGATAGTGTGACACTTTTGCAACATTTAAGCACCCCATAGGTCTAGGCGAAAGTCCATGAGATTCGAGAAAATCCATGAAGTATAATCCAAGAAGCATAGGTAATCCAAGAAGTGTATACTTTTGGTCAGCCGACGCGCTGCAGTTGCCGCCACTTTAGCCATAGCCTGAATGTCACAGTCAATAACCTTATATTAATGTTACATTTATTTAAGGACTATCATACCCGTATTAAGCACTCCACCTGTTTATGATCAAAATGTCTAATATTTAAATATTTTATTACTAGCTTCTGCCCGCGGCTTCGACCGCGTGGATGTCGGAAATTATCCCACGGGAACGTGCTACTAGGATTAAAAGTATGACCTTCCCCAGGATGCCATCTATCTCTTTGCCAAATCAAAAGTTCAGTGGTTTATGTGTGAAAATGTAACATACATTTTCAAGTTCAAAGCCTCCTCTCAAAAATCGAATAACCCCTTTTTGCCCCGTCAGGGGTTAATTTTCGACAACTTGACATACTTATTTTCTGTCAAAAGTTAATACTGAGTTTCGAGTTAATTCGATCGCGCATTCAATTATTTCCACACAAACTTCAACACCCCTATATCCCCCTTTGAGGGGTAGTTTTGAAAAACTTATAATAATAAACTTTATTACTTACTTGGGCGAGTATTCTCGCCAAGTTTCAAGTTTATTAACTAAATGAATAGGATTTTTCATATAAACTGTTTCCCCGCTTTTCACCCCCACAAGGGAGGAATTTTGAAAAATCGTTTGGGGTTGTATTCATAACTTGATTCAAAGATTATTTATGCCAATTTTCGAGTTAATCAAGCCACGTATTAAAATCCTCCATTGTAAAATTAACTACCCCTTTTCAACCCGTTAGGGGTAGATTTTCGAAAAACCTTGATACATGGTATTCTTTACTTTTGATTCTAGGTATAAATACTGAGTTTCGAGTTAGTCGGACTAAAATTTGTCCATACAAACTTTGAATCCCCCCAATCCCCTTTTAGGGGGTAGTTTAGAAAAACATAAAATGAAAATCTTCAGAATTTACTTAGACTAGTATTGGTGCCAAGTTTCAAGTTTATTAACTTAAGGAATAAGATTTTCCATACAAACAAAATCCCCCCGTTTCGCCCTCTTAGGGACAGAATTTCAAAAAACCCTTTCTTAGTGGATACCTACTTGTCACGAAAAACACACCCTCCAAATTTCATGTCTCTAGGACCAGCGGCTTAGGCTGTGCGTTGATGTATCAGTCGGTCAGTCAGTCAGGACTTTGAATTTTATATAATATAGATTATAATTTTACGCAGAAAAAATAAATATGCTGTAAACGTAACTATTGGCATCTGTACGGACGAAATTTGGTCCCGCCGACAGTGCGTTAATCCCAGAATTGTGCGGGGCTCAAGGTAAGTGTCACGAGAACAACTCTTATTATTTTCTTAATAAAACACAACATACGACAGACGACAAGAATATATGTCACTGACATGAAGCGACTTTTATGAAGACGTAATTTGAACGTGTGAGTAGACTTTCTAAAATGGTAGATGTTTTTTTTTTATATTGTTCCGTTATTGGCTTGTCTAAGTCAGTAAGTCTAAAGAAACATGGGATACGAGACTGAAGCATAACTGAAACTAACACGAAATGCGGGTACGCCTTTGCCTAACACTTACGGGAATTCTGGTGTGGTGTTATGTTAGAAACATATAACATAACATTGCTACATACATAATCAACCTATAACGTTACCACTGCCGGGACACAGGCCTCCCCTCAGTGAGAGGGAGTGGGCCGAAATCCACCACGCGGGCCCAGTGCGAGTTGGTAGATGTCATATTCGAATTTTACGGTTTTAGGACATACCGGTTACCTCACAATGTTTTGCTTCACCGTTTTGAGAGCAGTAGTGATCAAGTTTTATACAAAGTAAAGCGCCTGTCTGGGTTCGAAAATACGACCTACGACTCGTAAGCCGTGGCCGTTACCACTGGGCCACTACTGCTCTGCCAGCTGTTCTGTCCCATTGCTATATAATATAATGAAATTATATTTTGTTACGCATTTAATATCTTTACACCATAAAGTTACCAAAATCTCAGGAGGCTCTGATTGGGTCGTTGCAGAGAGCCCCTGGAGACATCACGCATTGTGAGATGATTGCTCTAACCTGGCCCTGATCACTAACTAATTGTTAAACCTTATAATCACAACCGCGGTACGCGCCTTACCTCGCATTCACACCCAAGGTATAAACATCTTTTATACCTACATATTCTAAAAAAAAAATCTTGTAAATAGTTATAAAACAAAATGTCTAGTGTGTCTGAAACAAGCTCAATACTTTTGGGATACATATTTTATACACGACATGTTTTTGACAAGTCTTGTAAAAGACTTGTTGAAAAAGAGTAGGTACCTATCAGAAGTTATATAAGGGTAGGGGTAGGTTTTGCAATGATCATTCTATACCTACGATAGTTTACGGAGTAACTCACAAGTCTGTTTCGATCGCCTCGTAATCTCATCATATTTCGATGAAGGAGATGCATCTAAGCTCGCATCTAGTCAAGTAAATTCGAAACGTGAATGGCTACTAAATTAAATTGTTTGAAGAAATAATCTTGCATCATGACTGACCAGGATTAGTCAGAATAAAAAAAGTATAACCTAATCGATGCTTTAGCTTTCAATATTTTTAATTACATAGCACTAAAGACTTCAAAAATTTTAAAGGCTGCATGTGAAGTTGGTCAAAGAACACCTACCTAACTACAGCAGGTACCAGAGACAAACAAATAAAAGAAAACCGCTGAGTATTATTTTGTTATAAAAAATTAGAGTCTGGTACCTACAACTTCGGTTTTAAAACCTGAAGAGCAATTTTCGTAATTTATGAACGTTCACAGTCTGATCTCAGTCTCAATCTGTAAAAAATAGCTCTAAAATCCCTACATTTATATTTCCATACAAGTTTATGTCATTGATAGTCGCTGAGATAAGATTGCGACTAGATTTTGAATGTTTTTAATACGGAAATTGGCCTTCAGTTTGCCGCAGGAGAATCGAGAACTGGTTAGTTCATACAATCTAACTAGATGGCGGTGGCGTCGAATTAGATCGCGCTATCGTTGTTCTCACGCGATATATGACCTCCCCCAGTACATTTTCAGTGATCACTGATCAGAGTATACTTGTTGTACCTAGTTCGTAAGGTAGTTTTAAGGCCTTAGTTCTAAGATTGTACTGTACGGTGTACCCTGTTTCCGATATTTAAGAATAAAATATTTTTGCAAACCATCCCACTTCTTGGTGGGATGGTTATAATATCATGGAAAAATATAAAGGAAACTAAGTAGATTATTCCTTATCTACCAACCCACATTGGGCCCGCGTGGTAAATTATAGCCCACTCCCTCTCGAAGAGAGGAGGCCTGTGTCCCAGCAGTGGGAACAATATAGGCTGATTATGTTATGTAAATAAATTATTTCCTGTTGTTACTCGTATTGTTTTATAAATTATAGTCACGTTTCGTTTTTTTCTGTGACCGCGTTGTTCTTCTAAACGACGCAACGAAATGACAATGCCAGATCCTGCCCCAGCAATTTACAGAAAATGAAAATATTTGTAATGAATATAGAACCTTTTCATAATAAATTGTTTTTCTTTAGAAGTTGCGGATTATAAATCAATGATAAAAGGAATTCAATCCCTGAAATTTCTTTTTGCAATTTCCTGTTTTCAAGCGACCATCTGCGTTACGTATTTCGCATGATACACAACAAATAAAAAGTTTGAAATACCTGTAAAACCAAAACTCACATTACGTACTGATTATTGAAGTGTTATAGTAATTAAGATAATGCGTAACGTATAAGTTGTTTAAATCACTTAAGATTATTAGCATTAATGGATTTTTTGTAACGAAACGTTATTGACGCGCGTATGTTAAACTCAAAATGTCAGTCATTTGCTCTCTGTGTTCCCGTTGTTTGCGTTCACGCCTCACTGTTTTACTGTGTTTTCTTTATTTTCCCACCGACTACTTTTGCTTTTGACTGCGGATCTCGATTCTCGCTTACTTGCTGACTTAGTGCTACATACCACGGATTCTGATCATTGCTTGTGATTTGGTGAACGATGTTGTGGTGCATAAATTGTTACCCGAGTGTCTATAGGTTGTTAAGACATGTTGTGTCTTTATTACAATCTTCAATGCAAACTTTCCTCGATTATTAATTGCAACAATACCCATGAATAGTCAATAGTTATTTTTAGCTAGCATAGTACTGTCATAGCTGCTGTTTTGCTAGTACCCAAATCAAAATTCCAGTAAAGAATACTAAATAAATAGCATACGTAGCGTGCTATACAGATGTTTGGGGTCACCTTAGGGTAGGTGAAATACTAAGTAGGTATTTGAAAATCTAGTAAAAGTAAGAGGGTCGTCTTAGGGGTAACCTTAATGAAGTAAATCTTTAAACCAATCAGTTATTTAAGCCAACCCTTACTGTTGAACGATAAGCACAACTAATGGAATAATTCTAGTCATACTTTGTTATTAGGATAGGGACTGACCCTAAATAAGTGGTTTCTGTAATTGCAGAATAATTTATTTTGACAATTATAAGCTCCACCTAACATATATTCAATGTCTTTATTGTTTTTTTTTTAGTTATCAGTAATATAAAAGCAATAAAATGCTGCATACTGCATGATTGTAAATGAATTTTATTGAGTGGGGCAAAGTTCTAGAGTTTCTGGCATTGTCCTAAGGTTTTCATCATAATTTACAGAATTTCAGCGGAGATGAGAATGTTGAGATGGATGTGTGGAGTGACGAGAATGGATAAAGTAAGAAATGAGTACATATATAAGAAGAAGTTTGAAAGTGGCACCAGTGACAGAAATGTTGAAAGGAAATCGTTTGGCTTGGTATGGGCATGTGATGAGAAGAGACGAAACGCATGTGACTAAAAGAGGAAGGCCGAAGAAAAGATGGATGGATTGTGTGAGGATTGATAAGAAAGAGAAGGGAGTGAATGAGAATGGAAGAAGAAAACGTGTTGCGCCGACCCCAAGTAACATGGGATAAGGACAGGAAGGTGATGATATTTATTTTCTAGCTGACCCGGCAAACGTTGTTTTGCCATTTAAATTATTTCTAGCTGCCCGGCGCTACTTCGTTCGCGTGGTGTCCTACCCCCTACCCTACTCCTACACTACTCCTAGGTACCCTACTCCTACCCTACTCCTACACTACTCCTACCCTACTCCTATCCTACTCCTACCCTACTCCTACACTACTCCTACCGTACCCCTACCCTACTCCTACCCCACTTCTACCCTACTCCTACACTACTCCTACCCTACTCCTACACTACTCCTACCCTACTCCTACCCTACTCCTACCCTACTCCTACCCTACTCCAACACTACTCCTGCCCTACTCCAGCGCCACCTACCGGATCCAATTGTGTATACAAACCTTGTCCTAACAATAACAAATACTATACAATACACAAGAATCATCCAAATTGGTGCAGTCGTTCGAAAGTTATAATAGTTGTACATACGTTTTTATGTACACACAGTAAAATACATAGGGATATGACATAATTATTAATACATTAATTTAATTATTACATCATAATAATAATTATTATATATTATTATACATACTTTTACACATAGGTACACATAATAAAGAACACTCGATGTTTTTGTCAAGTTGTACAGCTGTGCTACGTAGAGGTTTATTAAAAGGATGAAGATAAGTGACGAATTAATTTAATTAATGAAAGTTATTAATTAAACTTTTAATAATTTATTTATTTAATAAAAGGATGAAGATAAATATCAATTGATAACAGCAACGTAATGCAGCTTTCAAAAAGTTTTTATTGACTGAAAGTATGAAATATAAAAGAAAATGACAACTTCCAGCCGGTTTGAAGTTTTACACATAAAAACAGCGGAAAACTTGAAGCTGAGATTATCTTACATTCGATAAGGGTTCGCATTTTCTCTTATCATGTAAAAGTGCGCGCCATTATAGACAAGAGATAAGAGAAACGCTTTACCTTAGAACCAAATAGAACATACAGTACAAAAGTTCATGCAAAGAATACGGAAGAAATAATGGTAGGGAAAGGAAAAGGCGAAGTACATCCACCTAAAGTGGCCCTTTCGAGATTTTTTTAAACAAAAAGTTTAAACTTTCGTTTACACCTGCGATAACTGCACTAAACACAAGATCAGAACTAAGTGATGAATAGAAAAACAGGTGAACAACGAGACGATAATCCCAAATAGCTCAATTACTTTGAAAACTGAAGAAAAACGAATTGAAACACTATCAGGTTGAAACAAAACATACTTGGGATAGTCAAAATAGTGGTCATATCCGATTGATTAACACAGCGCCGGTCGGTAGTGTCGAGACAGTTGGGGTTCTCCTATGTCAGCAGTAGACGTCTTCATCGTAGTTCGTCTAAATGATGATAAAGATAAAAAATTGTACCAGTTTAACCGCAGCTTTTCTCATTTGGGAAACGGTGAGAAACGGTTTTAAAATGTGAAAAGTTCAAGCAAGGTTTCATGTTCCGATGACGAATAACATGAAAATATGAGTTGGTAGTTTTTTTCTCTTGCAACAATTAGATCTGTTAGCACATACGATTAGCACAAGTACGAACATGTAAATAAAGGTGTATTTACTCTTCGATGTTAATATGGGTATTTCTTTATACGGTTTACGTTATGTACAGTCACGAGCAAAAGTATGTATACACTCGGCTTTATTCAAAAGCGATTTACTCCTTATGTTTTTTACGAATATAGCATTTTTGAACCCATAGGTTCATATATGTTATGTGTCGTATTTCAACGTTGCATTCATTATTTCACGAAAAAATCGCAATTGAAAGTTGCCAAGTGTTGACATATTGGTGCTCGTGACTGTACATAGATATCAGACGGTTCATTCGAGTGAATGGTACACTTGTGCAAAGCGGTATTGGGAACATAAATCTACATACTTCACTAAGTAAAAACTTGTACGTCCACTGCAAGACATAAGCGAACCGAAACCATCACGACACCACATCGACTGGTCCAGCAGTGCGATAACTGTAACCATCTCTCCGTGAAAACTTAGATGAAATGAGCGTGGAGTGACCTGTCATTTCAAACTAATGCTAGGGATTGACACTATTGACAGCTCACTCTCAGCTCACCTAACTTTTCATTGTGAGATTTTTACAGAATCGATCGGCTGATCTATGAAGCGTTGTCCTGTGTCAATCAATGACTGTCTATAAGCAACTGCTTTTAGGACAATACCATTATTTTGGCCGTCACAAAGTAAGTTGTGTGTTTATATCCTTCCTTTCAGTGTTCGATTTAATCGAAGCAAATTGTAAATCTAGGTACCTATCGAGAGAATCTGTAAAATAAATGTTAGCAAGCGGGATAAAGACGTGAGATTATGTATTTTGCGTAGACTCAGTTTCTATTCAAAATATTAGTAATAACTCGGAACTCTAAGTGACAAAAATGCTTGGCGTAACGCTGGTCCTGCTCCACAAGGACGCCCAAACTAATTGATTAGCATTCGAAAATATTGTTGGATCTGCTGAAGAACGGAAAACCATCTTTGTGAAGCCTCATCACACCACATCTTTCTCACAGTATACCTAATTTCAACTTGAATGATGTAATTGATTACATCATTCAAGTTGAAACAATGTTAATGTATATGTATGTCTATGTATTTTGTAACAATGTTATCATTTAAAAGAGTGCCCGTAGAGTTTCTTGCCCGTTCTTCTGAATGGTCACCTATTATGCTTTGAAATGGACTACTAGCTTCATTCAGCTAGGTGTTCCGCAAGGCTCAATACTGGGTCCATTCTTGTTCTATGTTTATATCAATGATTTACCATTCCATTTGACGGGCATTTGTGATGTTGTACTGTTTGCAGATGATACCTCTCTTATTTTTAAAGTAGACAGGAATAGACAAGATTTTGACGACGTAACCAGTGCACTCTCAATAGTTACAGATTGGTTTACGTCAAATAATCTAGTTCTCAATGCCAAGAAAACCAAATGTGTAAAGTTCGTCTTACCGAATGTTAGAAACCTAGGACCCAACATCGTCTTAGATAAAGAGGTGCTTGAAACTGTAGGCTCGGCAATTTTTCTAGGACTAACAGTAGATGCCAAACTTCAGTGGGGACCTCATATATCAAGTCTAGCAGGAAGGCTCAGTTCGGCTGCCTACTCCGTCAGGAAAGTAAGACAATACACTGACGTTGATACAGCTCGTTTAGTCTATTTTAGTTATTTTCAAAGCGTTATGTCCTACGGTATTCTGCTGTGGCGCAAAGCCGCTGATATACAAAATATATTTGTCCTTCAAAAGCGAGCTGTTCGAGCAATTTACCAGCTAGGTGCCAGAGTTTCTCTAAGAGATTTCTTTAAAGATATTGGTATTCTCACGGTTGCATCACAATTCATCCTTGCCAACATTTTATATATTAGGCAAAATGTACACTTGTTCACTAAAAATAGTGATATTCACAGTGTTAACACTAGAAATAAGGACAAACTACGTGCCCCCTTTCACCGGCTTCATAAGGTTCATAACTCATTTGTTGGGCTTATAACTGTATAAACTTTTACAACAAGATACCCTCTTCTTTTCTAGACTTGCCTTTTAATGCGTTTAAAGCTCAACTAAAATTCAACCTTTGTTCAAAGGCATACTATTCCATCAATGACTACTTAGACGATAAGAATAGTTGGTCACCCTAGTTTAACGCAAGACAATGTTTATGTTCTTTCTCCAGAATTAGCTTACTGCCAGGTCTTAGTTTATCTTTTTGTGACTTCAAGTGACAGCTGTGTGAACGGAACCCAGCAATGCATCAATATGTAAGCTGTCACGCCCTTTATGCCTGGAGGCTTTTATTTGGGTAGTAAGTTTTTTTATTTACATTTTAATTAATTATTTTTTAGCTTGAGTACGTACAGTTTTTATTATATTTGTTGGTATATTGGCGTGGCAAATAATTAAATTTTATGTTCTGGTTTTATAATGTTAATTACCGCACATAGGTACCTAGTATTGTATACAATAAAGTATTTATTTAAATTGAACAGACAGCTGTGCTGCTGGGGAGTTTGTTGCGCCACTTCTTCTTCCCAGCGATAGCACTAGGAAGTGGTGAAGGGCGGACGTTTTTGGGGGACTGTCTTTTGTAATTTTGACGTTCAAAAAGTGCTGATTCTCAGCCTAATTTGAATAAATGACTTTTGATTTTGATTTGATTCATACATACAGCTTATTTCAGCCCCATTACTCATATGCAGGTAGTATTCAACGTTTTTTATGGAATTGTAAAGGTTAATACAATACTGTTTTATTGTCATTGTTATCTAACTTCTTTTTTCATTTGCACATGTATGACATCTTTTCATAAATTATCGTTAACAATTTGCAGTAAATCTATTGTATTAAAGGCAATTAAGTAGCAAACTTGGTTTCAATTATTGTTAACCAATAAGCAAGGACACATTAGGGTGCTACTTTATACCTGTTTGAAAAATACTTAGGAACGAAAGAAAATATATTTATTGCAACTCGTACAGGATCATAAACTAAACTAAATGAAACACAGTTAAAAATAAAAAATATATAAAAAAAAAGTAACAGGAGGAAACAGAAAGTCCTATACGAAAAAAAAAGAAAGCCAAGAGGCTCCTACCTCAGAATGATGCATCGACATTTAATAAATAAATGTCCCAGCGCTGGTATTCTGATAGGGCCCGCTGTGATGTCACGGGCAATCACAGAAATAAATAAATAATAAAACTATTTAAATAATATAATCTATATAAATAAAAATGAATCACCGAAATGTATGTACGCGCATAACTTCCGATCAACTGAACACGAAATGGATGATTCTTTTTTTTGTCAGGACTAGGTTTGTATAGAAGAAAATTAGAAGGAAAAAAAAAGTGGTACGAAGTTCGCCGGGTCAGCTAGTAAATACTAAGCTAATAACTTACGCATCACAAGACTCGTGTCTTAGAAATTGAAAAGTCACAGTTGGACAGGGCATGAAAATTATGAGTTAAAAGACGGCTGATTTATTAAATAATCAAAACAAAACAAATGATGGTTTACTTATAAACGAATAAGGTACGAGTATTCATAGGAATTTCCAGATTATGTCGCTAGGTAGGTACTGTAGAAATCATAAAACGTTATATTTTCTACGTTTATTCCAAGCGAACGTCTTTATATTACCCCGGCTATATTATCACTGTTTTCTCCATACTAAAACCTAATACAAAAATTTGAAAGCTCCTTCATAACTCGCTTGACTGTTTGAATGCAACCACAGTTATTTTATTGCCAACCTGCACTACTTAAGATCATCTTTACCGGATAACCTTCACATGAGCTACTACTTGCACTACTACCTTGAATAAAAGGATTGATCGTAGTCCTGTTTCCAAACGAGACTTTTATTCATAACATTCGAACACTCAGATCCTTCCTTCCTGCCTATGCCTATAAGAATAATTACCTAACACCAGAAATCCATTTTACATTGGCTTGCCAGGATGCACGAATCGCGAATCTAACGCTACGATAAGTGTCAGATAAGTTAACATTCACGTATACATTGGTATACCACACACAGACTGGCGAAAAAGATGAGGCGAGGCTCCTTAAATTTAGGTAATTAACTCCAACCTGACTAACAATGGCGAAAGTCGTGTTAAAAGCAAAGGTTTTACTCGAAAAGTTCTTTCAATTGATGTAGGTATATATTATTGCTAATGGGCGCCAGGAACCGTCCTAAACTTCGGTTCCCAAGTAGTCACCTATTTAGGTCATTAACTCCGAACTGACTAACAATTGCCAAAAGGCATGTCTGCAGCAAAGGTTCTCCTTAAAAAGCTCTTTCCATAGGTAGGTATTTATCTTATCGCTATTGGGCAGCAAGAATTCCTTAACTTCGGTGCCCAAGTTAAAAATTATAAGGTCGAGCAGGTTCGACAGCGGAAAGCATCGCATTTTCTTTCATCATGAACAAGCTATAAGCGCGATTATAGATATACAAGAGATAAGATGGTTATTGTTACTGTACTTCCTGAAGTCCCAAATGAAACAATAATATACATCGAATAATGTTAACATCAACCATGACTTATCAGATTATTATTTATATATTATATTTACTATTGGTCTATTCTGTAAAAATCTCACAGAGAAAACTTAGGTGAAGAGAGCTTGAAGTGAGCTGTCACTCCACGTGATGCTAGGGATTGACACTATTGACAGCTTACTTCACCTAAGTTTTCCCGGTGAGATTTTTGCTGGCTAGTTTATTGTTGTTGGGCGTCAAATAAGCTAATGGCTCACCTGACTATTTGCGCCAAGTTAGTGCTACAAAAACTATCAGACATTACGAGAATGTTAGAACTAGGTCTAACACAAAAGCAACTTATATTTCCACTATGGCTATAAAGAAATATAAACAAGGAGAATACACCTTTTATAACTAATTTATTTAGGAGACTATAATACCTAACGGATAATGGTCGCACTAGAGATGACAGATAGAACAAGGAGCCGTACAAAGGAGCCGTACATTATACTCTTGACACAATATAACGCGGCCACGTGTCAGGTTGCATCAACTATCAGAGCAGGCGTCCATGCTTGCATCAAGCTGCAACATAGAACAGACGAAGCGCAGTGCGCATGATCAACATGCAGTCTTAAGAGGTCATCAGTCGAATTCATCGTCAGTCAGTGGATATCCTGTGCTCCGGACGGCTGCACAAGCTATCAACTGACCGCTCCTAAGCACAATTAAGCTTAATCACCTAAACAAACCTTGTCGAGTTGATTCTTTGAGTATATTATAGTAGTAGTATTACTAATATTTAGTATGGAAATCAGTCTACGCATAATACATAATCCAATTAAGCTTATGTATTATGCGTAGAGTTTTCCCTCTTGCTAGTATTTATTTTAGGGTAGTAATAAAAACTCCGAAAAAAAATTTTCGAATAATTAATACAATATTTGCTGACGTAATATTTTTCCACCAGTTTAAATTGCGTTTTAACGAAATGTACAGGTATTTTTATCGTAACATACCCATTATATAAATTTAGAATCAACCTTACACATTAACTGTGGCGCTTGTTAAACTATTGCGCCGGATGCTGCCGCGGCATCGCTCGCTTCGCTCGCTCGGCTCGTTCGTTGTGTGGTCACAGTTCTTACCTAATCTAATCTAGCTGCGACTTAAAAAAGATACATGCGTGTTACGTTGCAAATTTCACTAAACTATAACCACTAATAAAAAATAAGCTGGAGTTTATAGAGCTTAAGAAAACGATTATTTAAGCAGAACATATGTTTTCGGAAACTTAGTATTTTTTTCGGAAGTTTAGTATTTTTTTTGGAAAAGACAAGGACCAAAAGTCGTACAAAAAGTGTCATGCATCAAGATCAAAGAGTATTTATTTTCATAATTTTTTACGACATTGTCGTCGGGCATTTGATTTTTGGACGGGGAATTTAATTTAAAGTAAAAAAGTGTTGATATTGTTGTATTCCCTTTAAATGACATTCCATTTCAAATAATATGATTAATATAACCTTGAAAAAACACGTAACAAAAACATTTTAAAAAATATACTTTGCCGATTCTATATTAATTATAAATAACTAGAATAAAATAGAACATAATTTTTATTTAAACGATTATCATTTTATAGAGCAACTAGCTTCTGCCCGCGGCTTCGCCCGCGTGGATGTCGGAAGTTATCCCACGGGAACGTACTCAGGATAAAAAGTATGTGCTTCCCCAGGATGCCATAATATCTATCTCTTTGCCAAATCAGAATTTCAGTGGTTTAGGCGTGAAAATGTAACATACAGTTTCAAGTTCAAATCCTCCCCTAAAAACTGAATTACCCCTTTTTACCCCGTTAGGGGTAGATTTTGGAAAAAACCCTCATACTTACGTGGTATTATTTATTTTTAGTCATAACTACACACACAGTACACTGAGTTTCGAGTTAATCGGACCGCGCATTCAAATTCTTCCACACAAACTTTAACACCCCTATATCCCCTTTGAGGGGTAGTTTTGAAAAACTAATAATGATAAACTTTATTGCTTACTTAGGCGAGTATTCATGCCAATTTTCAAGATTATTAACCTAACGAATAAGATTTTTCATATAAACTGTATCCCCTCTTTTCACCCCCACAGGGGTGGAATTTTGAGAAATCATTTAGGATGTGTTCATAACTTGACTCAAAGATTATTTATACCAATTTTCGAGTTAATCAAGCCACGCTGTAAAATCCTCCCCTGTAAAATTGACTACCCCTTATCAGGCCGTCAGGGGTAGATTTTCGAAAAACCCTGATACACATTATTCTTTTCTTTCAATTTTAGGTATAAATACTGAGTTTCGAGTAAATCGGACCGCGCGCTAAAATTCTTCCATACAAAATTTGAAACCCCCCAATCCCCTTTTAGGGGGTAGTTTATAAAAACAAAAAATGCCCAACTTCATAACATACTTAGATAAGTATTCGTGCCAAGTTTCAAGTTTATTAACTCAAGGAATAAGATTTTTCATACAAACAAAATCCCGCCATTTCACCCTCTTAGGGGTGGAATTTCGAAAAACCCTTTCTTAGTGGATACCTACTCTTCACGAAGAAAACACCCTCCAAATTTCATGTCTCTAGGACCAGCGGTTTAGGCTGTGCGTTGATGTCTCAGTCAGTCAGTCAGGACTTTGAATTATGGCCGTTCGTGTATGACATGTCAAACAAAATAAAGCACCTAGTTTTTAGGCGATTTCGATTTTTCTGAAAATCTCTGAAACCCAGGTTTTGTTTACATAAAAATAACTTTTGCAGGAGTTAATATGATAAGTGTAGTCTATAAAAAACAAAGTTTGAGTTTGATGCAGCATGGTACGGGATTCCATACATCCTGAGCATTGTCCTTTAGTTTATTATTAGAAAGTATAGATTATTTTTCGTAAAATTATAACTTGAATAAGCTTCATGTTTGTTTGTTATATACACATTTTTTTGTCGGTTAATTTTGAATTAATTTTTCGGTAATTCATTTTAACACAGCTTAGTTAGTATTACAGTCAACCACAGATCGCTGGAAGTTAATTTGTTTTTCGGAAGCTTTATTATTTCCCTTTATTTTATAGATTATCTCGATAGGTACCTAACCCTCAAATCCAATTTGTTTAAATTGAACACTGAAAGGATAGACGTAATGAGAAAACATAGGATTGTAATGGTCACAACAGCGATCTTATCCTAAAAATGGTTAACACACGGCACCACCACATTGACCAGGGTCCAGGGTCGGTCTATGTGGTGTCGTGACGATCGCTTGTTCCCACCGGTTCGCCTATGTCCAGCAGTAGACGTCTTCATCGTCGTTTGGCTAAATGATGATTATGATGAACCATTGTTCCAGTACCAGTTTAACCTTAACTTTTCTCATTTAAAAAACAGTTGGAAACTTCGCTTTTCCCGCCGCTTTTCAAATGAGAAAAATTCAAGCAAGCAGGTAGTGTTTAGATTTTCATGTTCCGACGACGCATAACATGAAAATATGACTCGGTAGGTATTTTTTCTTGCCACAATTAGATCGTGCAACACATCGATGATCACAAGTACGAACATGTGAACAAAATGTTCAGGTATGTTTACTCTCCGATGTTTATACAGGTACTAGCTGCGCCACGCTGTTTCGCGCGCATAAGTTTCGATCCCGCGTTAATATCGGGATAAAAAGTATCCTATATGTTTGTTATGTTTTTGCGTGAAAGAGTAACAAACATCTATCCATCCATCCATCCATACAAACTTACACGTTTATAATATTATATAGTAGTAAATCGTAATTTAAAACTTTCAAAATCTAGTCGCAGTCTCATCTCAGCGACAAACAAATTTAATGTCAAACTTGAAAAAACTTGTCAAAATGTAGTGAAATTAGAAGTATTTTTTGACTGAGACTGAGATCTGACGTGGAATATTCACGTTCATACGACACCGAGAACGAAATGATATCAAATTCAAACTAACATTATAAATGCGAAAGTAAGTTTGTTTGTTACCTTTTCACGCATAATCCATTGAACCGATTATTATGAAATTTTAATGAAACCTGATCGATCGACCCGTATGGCTGTTATTACTTAGCCACAAGCTAAGTAATAACTTCTTCCTTAAGAGTAGAGATGCCGAATAAAAGGCATACATGAATGAAAACTGAGTCAATTAAACTCGTAAAGTGGCCCTTTTGGTCCAAGGTGGTTCTGAGTGATATATAATAATAATAATAAATCCCTGGACATTTCACACAGCACCATTTGTCCCAAGCTAAGCAACCTAATGCTTGTGTTATGATAACAAGATGGCTGATTATAATACCATCAGATCTGGATTTTCTTTGTCTCACCCTCCCTCATTCAGAAACCCCATAAGATTCAACTTTCACTACTTACTTTAATGCCATAAAAAATACACAAGCCGGTTTGATGCTAGGGTGTTCAGTAGACAAAGGGTGCTGTTGCGGTTTTACATCATATTCTCTAGATGGCGTTGGGATCGAGTTAGATCGCGCTATCGTTGTCTGCACATAGATTGGTTAGGCTCCGGCGACTCGCTACCCATCGTTACCCGACGTCAGACGTCTCAGAGTTACCATAATCTCTAGATTTTTACCACAAGCGCTCATAAGCGTATTTATAATATTTTTGTATACTGTTCTCCGTAGAACAGTAAGAATTCCTATTTGTAATGCAGTAATGTTCAGTTTGAACGTTGTGATATGTTAAGTCAATGTCGCAGCAATTACAATCTGAACATTAATGAGCGTATACGGTACACCGTAAAGAAACCGTAGAGTACACTACGGTTTCTTTACGGTTGCAAAATGTTCAATAAATTACTTAAACGTGAATTTTACTTATAAACGAATAAGGTATTATTAATTGATATTTCCAGATTAAGTAGCTAAGATTCAGCGTTTCAAAATTTGCCAAAGATGTTAACAACAATGTCAGCTCGAAATTGTGTTTTGTCTATGGTTAAGTGAAGCGATAGTATGAGTTTTAAGTTTTAGTGCTATCGATGTAACGATTTGTCGGGTGGATTTTCTGGGGTAGATAATCGGAATAGCCCACTAGGTACCTACCCCACCAAAATACATGCAAGTTAAATTCGACAAAGCTAAATAGCTATCTCTTGTTTTGTTTTACAAAAACATTTTATATTGAGTATTTGGACAATTACAATCGTTACTTTACTTATTGTGTTACGACAATTATTAAAGTAACGACTTTACTTGTCGACAATACTTGTGATAATACGTGTATCCTAATATTAAGTGCGTATTTAATCAATGACACGCAGATATCGCGTTCAATTCCCCGGCAAGTTCAATGTTATTGCTTTTTTAAAGTGGCCATAACATTCCGTTTGTTTAGGTACTATTTTAAAAAGATAGGTATTGTTTTAAATACATTTCCAAATTAAAATCCAATAGAATCCACTTTGAGAAGTTTTTTCGAAAACTATCGTCGGATCTGGTTTTTTTTTGTCTCACTCTGTCGCATAGAAAAAATACAGAAGGGTCGGTTTATACAATTTTAATCCTAAAAACAGCCTTAAACCGGTTTGTCGCTAGTGTGTTCACAAATCAAGCCACTAAATAGGTTGGTACAGAAGTTCTGCAGCATGTAACTAGCTAAAAAATACGTATGTACTCGTACTAGGTAGGTACTAGATAAGCTTTTATTACAAAGAGTGCAATTGCACTCGCGCATTCGTTGAGAAAGTTTAGACCTCCATCCATGCATGATGCACGTCTTGGAGAGTGTACTACATGAGATTGACAAATAGATGTGCGAATAACACTTGTGCAACAAAACTGTAATGCGACTCACGATAGTGCGAATTCACGCTTGTGCGACAAGCATATTATTAAGACTTAGTCGACGGAGCCCCGCTTCGCGCTTTTTCTGTCTGCAGGGTTCCTAGCAGCTAGATGGATTTTAATACATGAGATGTCTATCGACTTGTCCAGGTCGCGCGATGGTTTTGTTTCAATAAAATCCATTTGGCGGATTTTGGAAGTCAATAAGAAAGGTATTGGATTTTTTATTGTGTCGTGACTCTTCGGGGTACGAGACGATTCCAAAAATAAAACACACTAAAATAAAAGGCTGAAACTATTTTTATAGTATGAAACCCCGACTGCAACTAAACATTCAAAATAAGCTCACTTTTCAAGCAGTCCGATGCTATTGGTGGCAAAAAATAAAATAATAAATAATAAAATGTAAATAATAATAAAAAAATAAAATGAGACTGAAACTAAAATTAATGTCATTTAAGATTTTTGTTTTCTTTAACTAGCTATAACAGTATTCCTGCTATAACCACGCTAGTTAGTAATAACCGAAGTACTAGGTAAACTGGTTAGTAAGTGTCTGAGGTAGCTAAAGGTAGAAATGGTTGATCACATTTTTTCCCAATTACCTCTACCGTTTACTTATCTTTGATTAAGATTAACCAACTTGGTGTCATTCATTGATAACGTTTCAAAATTGTACCGTTCTTGCATGTTTTAGAAAACGCTATAAACAATGCCTACTTTTGAGTACTAAGCCCATTGTTAAAACCTAAACGTGCCTAGAAATAAACTCATCATCTGCATAACCTTTTCCCAACTATATTGGGATCGGCTTCCAGCCAGCTGCATCTGGTTAGACCAGATGCAGCTGAATAACTGTATGTATTTTACAAGGATAGACTATCGGGATCCCTTTTTTTCGCATAATATTCTTTTTCTTATTATACTTTGGCAGAACGATTTTGGTATAATTTGTTTTGCCATAATAATACATTGCCATATTTTTTTTTGCATACAGTTTATGTTGGAATAATTATCTTGAAGAAGGCTAATTTGTTTTGGCACAAAAATTCGCATAATGTTACTAGGCCTAATGACTATGAGCATAATAGTATTTAGGCATACAATTATGATGTTTCCTGATATTGAATACTATTATTGAATCATATGGGGTAGGTTAGAACAGTGACCATTAACGCGCGAAGGCGAGCGAGCAAAGGGAGCGTGCCGAGGTAGCGGCCGCCGAGCGACAGATCCCCTCTATTGTTGGTGAATCATTTGGGTTAGATGAGGTTATTACAGTATGATGGTTCCAGATATTTACTACTGTTATTGAATCGTATGGGTTAGGTTAGGTTAGAACAAAGAACATTAACGTGCGAAGGCGAGCGTGCCGCGGCAGCGGCGCCGAGCGCCAGATCCCCTCTATAAATTGTTGGTGTTGTATGGGTTGTGGTTTGGGTTAGATGAGGTTATAACAGTATGATGTTTCCTGATATTTACTTATTCATTAATGAACTTTGATTTTTTTTAAAGGATTATATTACAACTTTGCAATAAAATACTAAGTGACACAATAGTTTTATGACACCATCGTCCACAAAAAAAAAAGATTTATTCTACCTGCAATGTAAAGTGCCTACAAATTTTATTAGAACACTATTGTATAAAAATGTGTAGGTATTAGTGTCTAACATTTTAGGAGTTAATTATTATGCTTATTTGTTATGCCTATAAAAAATATGTTTTAATATCCTCTAGTAGCAGTAGTTCGGTTGTTAGTCCGGTTGACCGAACTACTGAAACTTTCAGTTGCGATAGTTCGGTTCTAACAAAGCACCGAACTACTATTATGCGTAAATAAATTTATGCTTTAGAATATTATGCTTAATCATTATTATGATTAAAGAAATTATGCTTAAAAAAATTATGCGTAAGCTGTTATGCGTAAATAATGTTATGCGAAAATATAATTAGGAGAAACAAAAGTATGCCAAGTTATATTAGGTCTTAAAATTTTATGCAAATGGGTAGGGAACCCTGCCTATCTGACCTCCGCAATCCATTTACTGGGTAATACGATACCCCTTGGTGCGACTGCTTGTCAGACTTTCGGGTTTCGGACTACCCGTAACGACTGTCCAAGATTCAGGAATGACAACTGGGACCAACCGCTTAACGTGCTTTCCGAGGTATGATGTCGTCCCAGTGTGTAAAGATGGTCACCCATCCACAGACCAACCGCGACAAGCGTAGTTTAACCTGATCGATCGACCTGTGCGGCTGTTATTATTTAGCCACGGGCCCTAATACGCGTTTTAATTTCTTTGCGAAAAGTAAACATTTGGAGACCAAATGTTTTCTTTTTGGACCTCAAACACCCCATGTCGGAAACGCCCTTATGCCACTTAACAAGTCCAATATAAAGTTGCACACAACATTAGTTTTTACTGCCTACAACTGGGAACACAGTTCGTTTTCTTCCTTTTGAACCGTCTTTCAAAAGGGGGAATTCCACAATATGATCCCACTTACTGTAGTTTTCTGAAATTGCTTTAGCTTTGTAGACATGCCCCATTATTTTATGGATGTCATAAAAATAGGTTGCTCAAAATGTACAAAGAGACAGCAGTTTATACATTTGGTGTTTTTCTTATGCATCAAATGTCAATTATTACAGATCACCCGTAGGTAGAATTTTGATCTTTCCTAACCTAGTTTTATGTGGCTAAACCCGAATCAATTTTTATTTTATTTGTTAGGGACAACAAACAGTTACATGCCAGCCTTAACTAAAAATTCTTAAATTAGTACAGTACTAGGAATACAGTTACATAATCTAATCTATATTTGTGTTACTACACATGTAACCCACACCATTTACAAATAAGAAGTCATATATATCAATTGTAGAGTATGAAGGGAAGGTTCTTTATTGGTAGAGTGATCATAGCGTGGAGTGGCTGGCAGCAGCTAGTTGAAACCAGCCGAGGATCTAGTGAAATGGCCTGCACCAAAAGGGAGAGACAGTAGTTCTCTCTCTTCATCGTTCATCCATGTCATAGTGTCAAAGGCTGGAGGTGGATCCCAGGTGTACCCAGTTTTCAACTTTTAGTCGTAACATAAAACCCTTTTTGCGGACGCATTTTCAAATATGCATAAACTACGTTCAACTACGTTAGCGATAATACCTTAGTAATATATCACCGGTTCTTTCAGTCTAATGTATAAAAGGAACCGCTTAGTACAAGTACACGACGTCAAAAAGATGAAGCCACTTAATGGATTCAAGACACGCATTGAAGGTATAAAGGGGAGGTAAATGAATTGCATTCACTTTGGATGGCAGTGATGTATTATTTCGACAAAACGTCACGGAATCGAAAATAATAATACCAACATACGCGAATTTTTGCATTTCGACGAATTATGAATCTGATGTGTTCTGAATAGATTTTAGCAAAAGCGATTACGTCAACGTTCGACGGACAGGGTAGCCGAGATGATCAAATCAATTGAATTCTATTTTTCGCAAACAAGACGACGATAACGATATTACCAGTGGTGTAGCTATCGGAGGGCTAGGCGTTGCCGTGCACCGGGGCCCCCAAGCTCAAGGGGCCCCTCGGCCTCTGACCAGCAAACCTCAAACTGACCTATCAAAAAATTTCTTCCACCTTCAGAACATAGATATAAAAAAATATTTCTGTTGTGTTGTGTAAGTTCTTGTGCCTAGCCACTTCAACCAATCGGCTGTTATGAGGCCAATTTATGAATACTAGCATACGCTACCGAAATATTAATAATGAAGTGCACTCCTTTTTTTGACAAAAAACTTAGGTTCCTGGAGGTGGCCCTCAACAAGTCGGAGGCCATGGTTTTTCTTGGCCCCCGGCGGGCGCCGCCACCTGGATCGCACATCGTGATCGGGGAGGGTGGGGGGGGGGGCTTGAATCTGACCTGACAGCCGGTAGCGTCGCAGTTTTGCGAAAGCCGCAGAGAGCGTAGGCCGTCAGAGTCATCAGGGAGTATCGTATCACCACTGTGTCGACTGCCGGGAGGATACGGCGCGGCATACGCTGGCAGAGTGAGCTTGGAAGGAGTCGCGCCGTGCCTTCATCTCAAGAATGGGCAGTGACCTGTCGCTGCCGGCCGTAGTCGACTCGATGGTCGGCAGCGAAGAGTCCTGAGACGCGGTGGTTTCCTTCTGCGAGACGACTGTTTCGCAGAAGGAAACCACCGTAAGGCTGCGGAAAGAGAGAGGGAGATCTCATCTACTCACCCTGTCCGCAGAAGTCGCACCGGGCGACAGACTCCAGGACGTCCGTCGCCCCCCACACATCAGGACCCGACGTGGCGGCGCGTAGTGTTCCACGCGCGCCCTTCTTTGACGTCGCGGGGGGAATTAAACACACCTCACTCCCCCCAAACTCGAGGAGGCCCGCAGTGACCAGTCGGGGGTTGCAGAAGGATAGTACGTTCCCGCGACCCCCGGGTTAGGTGTGAGATGGAAAACCGGGTTGTTTTTTAGTCAATAAGAGTCTGACCCTCCCCCCCGGGCTCCCCCTATTCCCCGGGCGGCGAACATCCATGAGGATTTACAAACCCGGAACAAAAAAAAAAGAATTTAGAGGTTAGGTTAGAAAAAATAAAACCTAACCAGTTTAGATAGAGCCCCAACTTTTTTTTCACACCGCGGCCCCTGGTCACGTAGCTACGCCACTGGACGAAAATGAAAAATATATTTTTGTAAAAGCTCGGTTTGGTTAATAAAATCTTTGTAAAAAGATGCTTTTTCCGGTTTGAAGTCGTCGATTATAATCGTTATTAAAATTATGTAGTCAACTCCAACAAGTACATTCCATCTATCATAATTATGAAGGCAAGAAGTCAGCATAAACATGACCCTTGAAAAAAATGAAGCAAGCTTACCCATGCAGTTGCGAATGTAGGGCAAGCTGTAAAATTTCCAGTAGCTTGGAATCCGTGTAAAAGTAAACAAAGAAAACACCAACACAACACACCAAATTCATAAATTTTGAATGTATTTGTTCACAGGAATAGAGACCGAAACGCAAGAAAACCTGAGAACTTTACAGTTTAATAAGCTTCAGAGAAATTACATTCAGTATACAATAATTATTGAACGATTAAATCATAAAGTAATTGCTCCGTTCAATTATCTTACTTTATGCTCCTGCCATTTTATTTTTCTTGACACATTCTATAGTTTGTAGGTAACGCAACCAGCAATTTAGATGGAAGAGAAAGTTAAAAGCTCTATCACATTTTCGCCTCCCGTTAAATAAGTGCCACTCACCGCATACAGCTTAGTCGGTGTCAAGGGTATGTTGGGCACAGTATTAGCGCGTCTGAAGAGCCACATTTTTCACACTTATGCACCATCCGGTCATGTCCATCACACACGGTTTAACAATGGCGGTTAGGATTACACGGACCGATGTTATCTTACATAATCGAGATACAGCGATAGCCCATTAACTGGTTAACGAGTTTAGCGATTATCTACCCGTGGAACTTTATCAAGGGAGGACGTGATTATGTTGGGCTAGCGATAGCGGGTTGGTGTGTGGTGCAATTTATGCAAGATATTTTTTGATCTTATATTGCTGCTGTGTCGCTGTTTTTTCTTTCAGACACTTATCTGTTTGAATAATACGGATATTTCAGAGTACGCTCATTTAATAAAACCACAAACTTTATTCTAGATAATCATTTTTATAATAAAACGACATCACATTTTGAATCGACAGATGACAAAATAAGTGCTTTACTATTTTGTTTCAGCCTAAGGAAGACCTACATGTATAAAACCTCATTCAATATCAGACCTCAATATACTTGTTCATGCGAGAATCGAACTGAAATCCGCTGTTCAATGCAATGAAGACAGCCCCCCTTATTTCAACTAAAAAACAAATTTTCTGTTGCACTTAGAAGCTTATAAATACAGTCCTTCTATGAACTACTGTAATACATAGTTACGAGTATGCTTAGTAGTCAAGTTGTTACAAGATCTATAAATTATAGGCAAACATACGAGTAAAGTAGAGATTGTAATGTGATAATCTGAACATGCCATTCTAGTTTTTTATTGAATGTTATAGTTAAACCACCCTGATTTATTTTCTATTTAACACCACCAGTTGATCTTGCGCAAACCTACTGTCTCTTTTTCTTCTCTTCTTTAATAATCTTCTTTAATAAAAATCTTAAATTCTCTGGCAAACAACGCACAGCCTAAACCGCTGGGTCTAGAAGCTTGAAATTTTGCACAAGAGTTCCTTTTATAATGAAAATGAGCCATAAGGAAAGAATTTTGAAGATTTATCCCTTGGGTAATGAAAGTTTGTATGGAAGATCGTCATTTTTGCCGATGGAAATCCCACGGTTTGTACCCACAGATGTTACTAAAAGGGACTAGAGATCGTGACCACGTTTGTACTACAACCAGGGCCAACTATTAATACAGATGTTCTGCGAGGCCCTAAATGGTTCCAATGAGTAAAGAATGGTCAACCATCCATGGTCTGAAACAATTGTAGCTTAATCGCGTAAATAAATCGATTCGCGCAATTAATTTATTTAACATTTTAATTTATTGTATACCATATAAAACAGAACTAGTGTACCTATGTACTTTGAGCGATCTTATCGAGGAAGGTGTTCTATTTCAGACATCCTTTGGAAAGACTGAATGAAAGAATATCTAGTCAGTTTTATAGTTACTTATGCTGTTCCGATGATGTTAAAGTGCACTGAAATAAAAATAAGCCCACCCGCGACATGTTCCTACTGTATCCGCTCCCTTATAACAATTTGAGTAACGAACAGCGAAAGCAGACACTCTTACTTATTAGTGTACATGGCTTATGACTTTATATGGCGGAATTGACTACATTAGGTGATAACTTTTTTATGTTATTGCGTATATGCGCGTAGGTGAAGTTGAAAGTTTAATCGGAAAATGGATAGCTCAATGGTGTTGTTGTTGATGACGGTGTTTTTTTGGTTCAGCTATCTTAGAGCTTTAACGATGCACGATGAAAATAAATAGGTCAATCCTGGGTACTCCAGTGTTTCCATAATATTGCCTTCTGGATGTTTTGAGGTAGGTACCTAACATTGTATGAGTTGTGTATATATAACCATAGATTTCCCGGCCCCCTTTTACTCTATTCACTGTCGCAAAAATTATTATCATTGGTTCAATATTCAATAAAGGTTTGTCCTTGCTACAAGGAGTTATATCTATGGCATTTGGGAGCGTCTTTTAATTATAGTAATACCTACCGGTTTTTATGTCGCATGCACAATGTTTTCGTCTAGGAGGTGTATTTAAACTAAGAGAGTATTATATCACATTTGTATTCTGCAGAAGGCCGTCTACAGTTTGGGCAAGCTTATGGATTATTTATCGTGTCGTGTTCGAGGTCAGGAGCTTTTCAGTGTTTACCAGATGGTTCATTAAGATGGTCTTACAGAAATTAATCCGAAAGTATTAGAGGCTGAATATTTATTTTTAAAGATCATCGTATTTAAGAAATACTACATTCAAAGCGAAGCAACATGCTTCATAAGTGCATTTTCCGTTCCTCTTCTATGGCCTGACGAAGCCTTGGCTCAGATCCGGCTTGGTCCAGTTTGCCTGGCACATTTAGTAAATAATAACAAAACAACTCCACTTCGTTCGAATAGCTTATGGTAACCCCGCTTGCTAGCAAAATTATTTCTGTAAAATTATGTTGGAATTTTGTAAGATGCATTTACATTGTATATTCCACTTTCTAGAATGTGTTCCAGTAGACATAATTAAGAGAACCTTGGAACTAAATAAAACGGTCTCTAAGTTTGGAGGTTCAACTTCTACCATCTCTTTTGTCTGGTAGCTACGTCGACTGATGAACTACGACGCATCGAATATTCATCGAATACCTTCATAAGGCGAACACGGAATGCGGAGTACCTACTGGCAAAGGGATTCACAGTTTACCCTAACTTTGTCAATCATTAATAAGCTTTCTAATGACTTCTGGCTAGCTTCATGTTTGCAGAGTGAAAGCTGAAATTCCACTATATCTTAGCCTGAGGGATCCGCACCATAAATTAAAATTTGGATATCTGTAAAGAAGTCCCTGTCAATTTGCACCTATTACCTACCTGGCTTGCTTGACGCTAGCCATTTTAATGAGGTCACTTTGTTCAAGCTCGTTCACTTCAGTACACACCTCGTTCAGAGAGGCCATCAAATCTCATCCAATATATCTGACCGTTTGAAAGAACAACGACCCCAGATTCCCGGGACGCAATTTATTAAATAATATGATGATTATCGCGAATTATCGATCATGGCGCAATCTGGGACGAGTGGATTTTAGTGGAATGACAATGATAGTGGTATCTAAAGTACTTAAGCACTCCATTAGTTAAGGATGTCAGTCCTTTAGTGAGTCAAGCTTTATGTATAATGTCTGTATATAGGCGTATTAGCGCGTAGTATGTAGTGACGTACTTACACGTTGGTATGCCGTGTTATCCTGGGTAAAGAATGAATCCTTTATGACGTGCGTGACGTAAAAAGTGTCTGTGATTATGAAATAGGTGCGATCATTAGTCTACTTTTTAAACGTGGTCATCATTGTTCGTTAGATCTCTAGTTGAAAAGTGCTTTTGTATTGCCGTAGTATAATTTAAATTCTTTATCTAGCTAAAACAATATTTTGCGTTTCTTTTGCTGTGTCAATGTATGTGTCAATCTTTAAAAATACATCATAAGACAGCTGCATCCACTCTGCTAAGTTAAACATTCAATATGTTTCACACAATCTATGAAAGTACCAATAGTGAGTTTTGTTTCTATTTAATATTTTTCATTATACACTACAGTGTACTCCGAAAATACAATTTCACAGGTAGTGCACCTGGAAAATTGCGGTATCGAAGGGTCAGAAAACTCCCTGAAGATTATTTTACCCAAGATCCAGTGAACCTTCAAACAACGTGATTCCTAACAGATGTTTCCAAGTTGACAGAAAGTTTGTTAACCTCGACGAATTCTTTGGCAAACGTTTACGAAAGAATTTTTAATAAGTACTAAAACTTGCGGTTTCGTGCTTATTAAATTTATTGCTATAAAGGGAGTTTCGGAAGGGCAATTTCAAATTGTTTATTGCTTCATAAAGAGTTTTTGTAGACTAGAATATGGGGATACCAACTTTTGTAATTAAACTTCAATTTTAATATTTTAAAATATGCTAAAATTTTTAAACAGAAAGAATATGTTGATATTTCGTTATTGGAGGGTGGTCAAAGACAACCTCGGAGACTTTCTTGCGTAGAATTCGTCATATTAAGGAAATGTTAAAGACACGCTCGCATATCTACAGCCCAGCCTATGAATATTAAAAAACAATGGACTCACCCTCAGGATCCTGAAGGGGCTCTCGGCTAGCAGGCAGACTTCTCCAGATATCGCCTTATCAGGCTGAGCAGGCAGCATGATCTGCAGCTCACCTCCAGGGTCCACCTTCTCACGATTGTGTCGGTTGTGACCGGTTAAGGTCCACACCCATTCCTGAAAAGAAATATTTTGAGAATTAAGAGAATATTCATCACTGATACAAAGTTTGATTTGATAATGGAACTTAAGGTTAACAAGAGTCGTCCGGCTCTTGTTAGCTTTTATATTTGTATATTTTATCAATCTTGAAGGACAACAGTACCCGATGGCTATTTATGGTTATTTATTTATTTATAGTTAATTAAAACGGTACAACACCAATTACATTAATTAACATAGAGACATGACGTTGACAATAATATAACTCAAAACTAACATGGCACAGTGGACTTTGCATACATTCTCTCACAGAACACCAGACATATACGCATATTTTTAATCCATTCATCCGCAAACACATCATATTCAGGGTTGGCAGCCAGAAGGGCAGGCCATGACCGATCGCGCTTCGTACTTTCATACAAAGCATTAATCACACTAGACGTTTGTTTGAACGCTTGAATCGGAGATTTAAATGGATCTAACTGTTGGTAATATACAACATGTCTTATTAATAAATGTTAAATTAGGGTCTCCCTGGTTTCATAAAAAAAATAATGACAAATTATCACTTCCAAAAAAATTTCCGCATAATTTCATTTGCCAAATTATTACTTAGCAAATAAACTCTTCACAAATAATTGTAAAACAAACCTTATGCTTGGCAAGTGAACTTTAAATAATAACTTGCTTATCAACTAGTACTTTTACCAATTTTAATGTAGTCAAATATTTCAGTTGGTATAACATATTTTACGCAAAATAAAATAAGCCAAATATTTAGTATCGTCAGTTTTCAATTTGCCATTTCTATTCAGTCAATTGCTTAGTCAATGATAAAATATTTGCATCTTAATGTCAGTTGCACAAAATATACAAATTAAATTACAATGTGTCTTGTTGGTTTGGTTTTACATTCAAAAATATGTTTCTGGCACTCGCCGGCCGCTGCCGGGGCACGCTCGCTTAGCTCGCTCGGATCGTGTGTTGTGTGGTCACAGGTCTAACCTAACCCAGCTATTTCGATTTTAAAAAGATATAAGCGTGTTACGTTGCAAATTTTACTAAACTCTAAGAAAATTAATAAACAATACATGTATGGCAATTAAGTAATATTTGCATAATATTAAAATGGATTCTAACCAAACCTACAGTTCTGGTAGCATTTCGTTTTTCGTTCGTAACCATAAATTTGACTTGTTTCAAACAAATTCAAGCACATAAACTTACAAAGAAGTACGCAAATTATAACAAATAAAAGTGCATTTTCTAATTATATCATTCCCAAAAAAATCGTATTTTTGTCTTTATATTTTTATCCTGGAGACTCGCTTGCCCGAACTCAGATCTACCCGATAATCCATTTTCCCAGAGACGGTGGGATGAGCCGCTCTGCAGAGTAGTTCAGGATAATTTACTTAACACGTCTGTTACTACTGCGGAGCGTGCGTGCCTGCTGGCTGTGGGTAAATGGGAGTCGGGTCTGTGGCTTCATGCACTACCGTCGTCGAACATAGGCACTTTGTTCGACGACAATACTTCCGCCTCGCTGCTTCCTTACGATTAGGAGCACCGTGTTGTTCTCCCCATCGCTGTCACTGTGGCGAAGTTGTCAACAGCCTCGGACACCACGGCCTGTCTTGCAGCCGAAGTGCGGATTCGCTTAGCGCGGCACGCAAACATTAACGACATCATTCGACGAGCTCTTGTCACCGTCGGCGTTCCAGCTGTATTAGAACCCAATAGTTTGGCACGCGACGCAAGAGACCGGACGGCATGTCTTTATTTCCATGGAAGGTGGGTAGGCCTTTAGTGTGGGATGCAACTTGTGTCGATACTCTTGCGCCATCCCATCTTCCAGAGTCGGCATGCAGCGCTGGTGCTGCTGCTGCGGCTGCGGAAAACCTCAACCGGCGTAAATATAATAACCTTATTAATAATTATATTTTCGAGCCGTTTGGGGTTGAAACCCTCGAGCCGTGGGGTCCGAGTGCGCATGGTCTTTTTAAGGAAATTTCGAAAAGACTGGTTGACACTTCCCATGACCCATGGGCTGGCTTTTACCTTTGCCAGAGGCTAAGCATTGCGATACAACGTGGCAATGCCACCAGTGTCTTGGGTACATTACCAGTCGACAGCGATGCGGATGAATTTTTCGACGCTGTATTTTAGTTTGTAAATAGTTTTAGTTAATTTAGGGTATATTTTTGTTATTTTAGTGTTATATTATAAATAAATAAATCATTTGATTAAAGACCATGTAGCAGTATCTACAACGCCACATGCGAACAACGCGTCATACTGACGTCACGCAAATCCTGCATCTCGCAAGCAGAGTTTACCGTGAAATTCGCATAGATACAATTTCCCAATATCAATCGTTGGGCAATTGCCCGCCAGTCATAACACCCGTCTGGTTGGAGGATCCTCCCTTTTCTATGGAGGATGAGTGAACTTTACACCCTGTTCCTCATACCTCCAAACTGGTGACCCCGAACATGAACGTCAGCGCAGCCTTCGTGCACCTACTTCAGCGTGACGTCATCATCATCATCACGCCTTTAAGCTTTAGCGGCGAGTCACCCAGCCAGCCAGTACCCACGGCTTCAACGGGTATCCTGACCACAAGCATGCAGCGACCGCGCATACCTGGTCATCACCCTCGGCCTCATCAGCAACCTCGGCACAGCACACTGCATTTTCGGCCGGTCAACAAGCAGAACACCCTCTCCTGTTCGACGCAGCAGCCAGCCTCAACCCGGCGCTGTACGACATCCGACGCACTGGAGTAAAACGCAGCGCCATCCACGGCGACTCACCGCGAACTATGCGCCACCCCGACTCAGTGGGGCATCTCCGCAGACAGTTCCGAGTCACCGTGAACTATGCGGCAACCGGTTCCGACTCACTGGAACCTCAGCTTGCCTGGCAAGCATCGCAAGATACAAGACTCAGCCAACTATCGACCTCCGGTCACTGAGGGGAGTTATGTAGCGGTATCTACAACGCCACATGCGAACAACGCGTCATACTGACGTCACGCAAATCCTGCATCTCGCAAGCAGAGTTTACCGTGTAATTAGCATAGATACAATTTCCCAATATCAATCGTTGGGCAATTGCCCGCCAGACATAACACCCGTCTGGTTGGAGGATCCTCCCTTTTCAATGGAGGATGAGTGAACTTTACACCCTGTTCCTCATACCTCCAAAACCAAATGCCTTAATGACATTATCCTTGGTAATATTTAGCCGAGTAAAAAATTGGCCAAATGAAAATGTGCGTAGGTACTAAAATCATTTCAAATATTGCATTGGTATAAAAAAGGTTGGTAAAATTTTGTTTGAATAGTGAAATTTTGTATATTTTTTTTTGACAAACGGCAGGATCCCGGTTAATAAACTATGTTACGACGTCACTGGCATTATTAAGATGGCCAAAGGAAGTGAACAGGCATTAACGACATGCCAGCAAGTGGGATGTGGTCTGATCAGAAGCACAGCACTCGCTGCTGGTGAAGGCTACTGCGCTCAAACAATATGAATAGTTAATTTTAAGTACCTTCCACACGAAGGCTTATCTAAATACGACAATTAAACAACTTTAAATGAAGAAATAACAAAAAATGCGTCCTGTAACACGAATATTTAACGTTGGTTTGCGTCCACTATCACAACACCTATCGTTTTGCGTCACGCATTAATCACGAATGGACAGCATGAATGGCTAATGCGTTATGGGATTAATATCTCATAAAACCATAACACGATAATATCACAATGAAGAAAAGGTAGCTTCTGGTTTGGATGATGACGAAACACAAAAGTCTAATAATATTTTAAGATAACTTGTTACAAAACGTATTATAAGTTGACTTGTTGCCATGATAAAAACCTAGTATCATAGCAATCAGTCAAGGATGTTCTCATTGCTTGGAAACAGGCCTCCTCTCTGTGATACTCCTAGGAAGCGGGCCGCTATCCACCACGAAAGCCCAGTGCGGATTGGTGAATGTTCACATTTTTTCAAATTTTTGGCTCTAGGACATGCCTGTTTCGTCACGATGTTACAAACTACAAACTCTTTCAAACCCTAGAACCTATAACCTTACCCTCCACCTATATAACCTTCAAATTATAGTCATTTTTTGCATAATAATGTAAGTGTTTCCTGGATAACATACGTAAGGAAAACTGAGCTAATCTACAGCAGCATTCTGCATGTAGGTAACCGAAGCGGGCATGCAATAAAAACCCTTGAATTCTTTGCATGAGAAGTGATATTGACACTGCAGTGAGATGATTGATGTCGTATCCCTCAGCCACGATACTTAAGAACTTGAACGCTAGACTGCCAGCTACTTTACCCTCAAACATTTTTCTAAATATGGTAATCAAGTCAGGTTCCGCTTTGTTTAATGGGCACAAGCAAACCTTGACCTAAGGTCTCCTTACTGCACTTAAACAATAAACTTCAAGTTCAAAGTTATAACAGCGAAGTTATGGCAGACCTACTTCCACGTGGTCCTGAACCGTGCCAGCTTTTGTAGCACTCGCAATTAGCTTCACAATAAAATGCGCCTTTGTTTCGATACCTAGCAACTTTTGAATGAAACCCTACTCTAACTTTCTGCGAAAAATAAAAATACCAAACTATTTTCCGGTGAAAAACTGGGTTGCTGCATTTTTCTGATATAGATTTTAAAATGCCCGGATTTCTCGTGTTGAGAACACATTTGGTCAATGGCACAGTATGGAACTTACACGTCGACAAAAGCTTTGATATTATCGCAGTAGGTACCCACTAATTAAGTAGTATCACTGGACAGCATTCCTTCACGTACCAGACAGAGTTACAAGTTCTAGAAACTACTTTAATTAAAGCAGTCTTAATGAATAAGTTACCCAAATACCAACGTGATCTAAATCTAACAAGATTTATTATATATCAGCATATCACATTGCCAAGGTTTCATAAAGTACGTACTCGTTAAGCAAATAAATTAAACTTTTGTACAGTAAATTAGAGTAAAATTTGTAATCCCTTATGCGTCACATACTACATATTATGTTAGTTCTCAAATATATTGCGTACATTCCATTCCCAGGAGTTTATACGAATAACCGGCAAAATTTATATTAAATTAAGGTTTTATTATAGTACTTTATTACTTCATTCTGGTAATAAGCTTAACCAACCTCGATTGGTTATAAATAGGCGAAGTTGCTATGATAATACTATGGAAGATAGCGTTTGGCCTAAAAGATCAATTTTTGTTTACCAGGATTCTGGATCCTGGAAACATAAATAGTTACTTTATAGGTACATACGTCCTAAATGGCTTGAGTTTATATGTTCAGAAACGTATGCCTAGGTGTCTTCAGGACACCAGTGATTAAATTCTAGACTGACAGCCTCTGTCACAGCATCTCGTAAGATTGCGTGCCTATACAAACAAAAAAATCCTCTTACTGGGTGTGATGTATCATAGACAGTGACAGCCAGGTCATTCAGCTCGGTCGTCGGGGTTGCTTCCTCACATTGTAACGAGATAGAGTTCCTTTTTCCACATGATAAAAATATAAATATCTGACCTCCACAACCCAGTTACAGTTACAGTGGAGGTATCGTGTTCGATACCCCTTGGTAAAACTGCACCCTAATTGCGTAACACACAATCAATCTCAATCTGAATTATTTTGAAGGATATTGCTAATCCATTGCTTCATATGTTCAAAAAATGTGTCATATTGTGTCTGCTCAACAACGTAGATAACGCAATGAATGTTGTTGAACTGTCAAAATTAAACCTATTCCGATTTATCGTGTGTTACGCAACTAGGGTGCTGGTTGTCAGACTTTTGGGCCTTTGACTAATAGTACAGACTGTCGACGATCTACGAATTACTGCTGGGACCAACGGCTTTACGTGCTTTCCGAGGCACATAGAAGTCTCGATATGTAATGGAAGGTTACCCATCTATGAACCGACCGCGACAAGCGTAGCTTATCTTACGAGCCGTGCGGCTGTTGTTATTTAGCCACGAGCTACCTTAAATTAAATCCTACCACACTACTACGATAATATACTTACAAGTATATATAACTCTGCCTATCCTTTTGGGGATACAGGCCTTTAGTTTCGTTACTGTTTACTTACTTAAATCATAGTATACGTAGTTATCTAAAAATAGAACCTCAGATGAACTCAGTCAGTTTTAGAACGAATAAGACCAAATGCAATCACGAAAATGATCAATTTGTTTTTCAATCACATTTCTACAGAGAAAGAAAGTTTCGCCGCAGGAGTAAAAGGTTACGTCAGAGGGCAAGCTCTTATTATTACGACTACTAGCTCCCCTGAGATTTAGAGCGAGATATTACTCTCTGTTACATCTAGTTTGTTAGCAAACTGATCAGGGAATGAAATAAAATTTAATATAAAAAGTGTAGCAACGTTTGTTGACCTCAATAAATCTGCAAGAGTGGTTCCGACATTAAGTTGAATTGATATACCTACAACTCAAGCGGTGTTCTCATGGGGGTAGGCAGAAACTACAGAAAGCCACCTGCTATGATCCTTAAATTTTCTTATTGCTTCGTTTTTGTTAATGCTTAGAAAATGTCATGCTTTTAGCAAAGGTCTCACGAGTCGTAGGTCGTGAGTTTGAAGCAGGCACTTCGTGTAAACTATTTCATCACCACTGTTCTCAAATCGGTTAAGGAGAACATCGAGAGGGCTAAGAAACAAAAATTCGAAGTCATGTGACATCGCCAACCCGCACTGGGTCCGCATGGTGGATTATGGCCCACTCTCTCTCACAGAGAGGAGGCCTGTGTTCCAGCAGTGGGAACATTATTGGCTGATTGTGCTTAAGTATGCTAGTAAAGCATGGATTATTACTGTTCTTAATCCTAGTAAAGACACCTGCATACTTAATGACAGAATACTTCTCTGGATAAACTTTTTCACAAAGAGCTTATACAACTATTAAATTGTAGTTCTATTTTTAGCTAACAATAAAGATGCCTCTATATACCTGCCTACCCTTCGATTAAAACAAGCGTGATGATGTTATACTATAACTCTTAAGTGCTAGAGTGCTTACTAGAAAGAGACGAATTTTCTTTATTTTTATGAACAAGAAAACTCAATTACGCGCGTATCAAAGGAGACAAAAGTTAAAGCGATCAAGGCAAGCTTCTAATGTTAAATAAATGTTATAACGAAATAATTGTGCGATGCTTAACGTTTCAATTTAGGGAACACTATAGTTAGGGGTAAACGTGTTTTTGAGGGTTCCATATTTTACATTATGACGCCTATCCGTTATCTGCCTAGCCTTTTCCCAACGATGTCGGCGTCTGCTCTCAGTCTTGTCGGATGCAGCTGAATGCCAGTATTTTACACGGAGCGGTTCTTATCGGGCCTCCACAACCCAGTTACTGGGTACCACGATACCCCTTGGTAAGACTGGTTGTCAGACTTTCGGGCTTCTGACTACCCGTAGCTACTGTCAAAGATGTACAAGTGACCGCCGGGACTAACGGCGCAACGTGCTTTCCGAGGCACGGATGCCTATTAAGGTTACTATCTAACAATATTCTGGACTATTAGTAAAAATATCTGGTTGAGATATTTTTGTTTACATTTCATATCGATACAGCGATTAAGAAATGGTTTGCTTCGTTTCTGTACCATTTATTTTGAAGATATTGTACTTATTTTGTTTCCGGATATAATGAAATTCTACACTTTCACTAGCAACTTATAACATGTAGTTAGTGAGTTAGTTGGAGGTTTTTTTGCGTAGCGAAACTAACAAAAGTATGCTATGCTGCAGTGCGAAAATCGCTTTTTTGGGTCGCAACAGACAAACTTTTCGCTAAACATATTTAAATTATTATTATTATAAATTTACCTATACCTACAATAATTGACAAGGCACCTGATGTACCTAGAAGTATATAAAAAAACCCACTGTGCATCCAGACCATTCATTCTAACAACATCGATAAAAAGTATATCTATCTGAATATTTATGGAATCAAGGGCAAGGTTGCCGCCATTTCTCGTCCCTAACATTAGTGGATTGAAAACTTTTCTAACAGGGATATCCAATTACCTTGATACTTGATAAGCAGGTAAGCACCTACACACTTTTGTCGACCTGAATTCAAAGACGTAGTATAACTGATAATTTTCCACCATTTATGAATGCCACATGTCAAAAATAGTACAAACATAGGTTGAACTATTACCACGTAAATAACAAAATGGTCTCAAAAAGTTTACAAATATCTTAAAACTTGGACACTATCGAATTTCGAATTAAGTAAAATAAGTTTGTATGTCATGTCGTCTGTCAGTGGCAGAATAAAGAAACGATTCATTTTCTATATAATATTAAAGAAAAGTGGTGAAAAAGGAAAGTGACGTGCAACCACTACATGGAAATTATACAGTTCCGCTAGTCCACATGGGTCAGAATGCTGTTCACTCAAAATATACCTACACTGGCAACACTAATGCGTAGGAGTATTTTGAACATCAAAATTCATACTAACTAAATAGTAGTGATGGGCCGACTACGGGTTTTGCCAATCTTTGACTAGCTATAGTGACTAAACTATTGGATATATTTGATTGAATTTGTGTACGCAGACTAGAAACGTCATTAGATATATATACTCTTTTATTTACTGTCGTATTATCGTCTCCAACTTTTATGTTAAACGCCACAAAAACCAATAACTAATATAAGCTGTTGATCTCTGAAATCCGAGAACAGTCTCATTATAAAGATATTTTAATATTAAAGGGGCCATTTGGACCAATCAGGGACGTTCACGAAGACGGTACATTTTATAAATTGTATTACTTCAGTAGCGTTTTAGTTATAATCTAATCAATTATTATTTAGTCTTGAAAGGAACGGTTAGTAGTTATAAGAAAGAAAACAATAATTTTCCATTGTTTGTTTACTCAGACGTTAAGAAGTTATGAATATTAATAATTATAATAAATAATATAATAACGAGGCAAAAGGAGTAGGTGTGTGATGATCGTAGATAAATATCCATATGTGATTGAGAGGCATATACTAATAGGGAATCATAGTCATGGCGGCAGATGGCCGATGGGGCCGAAAAGTTCTGGAGTGACGACCGCGTACCGGAATACGTAGAGTTGGAAGGCCCAGAAGTAGGACCGACGGCCTTGTTAAAGCCGCAGGAGCCCGTTGAATGCAAGAAGCACGGACCCGGTCGAAGTGGAGGTGCTTGGGGGAGGCCTATATCCAGCAGTGGACGTCTTTCAGCTGTAATGATGATGATGATGATGATAGGCATGACCGGATAATATCTTTCCTTTTGTTTCCAGATACTCGTTCGCCCGATCTCTGTAATTCAATAGAGTCATTTTCAGCAGTATTTTACAATCTTTTATATTAATCCGATAAAATTTTTCACTTTTTAAAAGTCATTATCGACTAACCTAGAACTACCGTTATGAAGATACCCTTTCACTGTCACTCATGGGTATAAATAATGTATTTTGAACAGAAAAAGAACGAAGTACCTAAACGTAATTTTTAATAAGAAAGTTTTTATTATTCTATTAATTAAGTAAACAAGCACGTAGGTGTTAAAACACGATAGCGGGTGCAAAACAATTAATTAGCATATATGAAGCCAATGTCCCTCGACGTCCGAGCTAAATGCATCGCTTTTACGATCAGAACAAAGTTGCCTGTAATATGAATAATTAGAAAGGCAACTTACACGAATTTCGACTCTAATTTAATGTAATCTACATTAATATTTGAATGACAATATTTACTGTAAAGTTCATAAGATTATTTCAGTGTCAACATAAACTGAACTGTATAAGACATATAGTTAAAGTTTATAATTCTGCAGTAAAATGTTTTATTTTAAAGTTATGTTTATACGAATATATTACAATATTATTAAAAGCTTTATCAATTGTACCGCCGAAGTTTTCGTCGCATGAAATGTGCTGATTGACGAATTAGCGGAAACTAATACGGGCTTTTGAATTCGGAACTGGGTTTTGACTTTTGAACGTTTTGAGAGTTCAATGGAGTTTAACGTCCTTAGCCATTTATTAAATCTTTTAATTAACAATCGCTTAACAATGGAAAACCGTAACCTTCTGCTATAAAAAGAGAGCTTACTTTACAGAACTGCTGAAATGTAAACATGTGGGAATTGACATCACTACGATAGTGACACACGCCTAAGGAGTTTGACAGGGAACTGTTAGTATTATTTTTCCGGTATCTGGTTGATTCAACTGAATCATTTTGGATCACAAATACATAGTTTCTTTTCTTATATTTAAGAGCAACTAACTCCCACAAAAATCATCAGAACATTTCAATAATATACAAGTACAGCATTAATCAGAAAGGTGCGGTAATATTTAAGGTTGTTGTACAGACCATCAATCTAAACTCTTTTCTCCATAGGACTTACAATCAATGTGAGCAATCTTATCATTGCTCATCGGCAAATTCATTAAAAAAACAGAAATATAAGTACCTACCAACTGCCGCGTTTCTAACTTCAAAAATGACGAATTTCTACACAAAATTTCATCCCCTATTTAACCCGTTTAGAGGGTGAAATTTCCAAAATCGTTCCTTAGTGGTCACCTTTGTTGTATAAACAAGTCTTGTGCAAAATGACATGCTTCTAGGTACAGCGGTTTAGGCTGTGCGTTCTATCAGGATTATTATTATTGTGGTGGCCAACGGCAGCGCTCTGACAGGCGCTTTACTTTTTGTAAATTAATTCATAACCATCATGGTTTTGCCGCCATTATCAGGAGTAGATGCGCATCCCTGATGACGCGTGTTCGCGGTAGCACCAACAGTATTCTCAGTGTGTTCGCAGACCGGTGGGATTCCCTGATGTTGCGGAGGTGGATGCAGCTCCACGCTGAGTTTTAATTGTATGTAGATCTGTGTCTATAACCTAACACTAGAAGTTAAGTAAAATTGTTACTAACCCTATGGACTCCTGTCTGAAATAAAAGTTTTCTATTCTATTCTATAACCACTGCAATTAAAACAGCAAAGGAAAACATCATGAGGAAACCGGCATGTCCTAGAATCAAAAATCCGACCTCCCGGACCGCGTGATAGATACTGTCCACTCCCTCTAACAAGCAGTGCGAACATTATAGGCTGATTATGCGTTCAGTCAGTGAATTAATGTAAAAAATTTATCAAGTACATAGATTGGTGATCGCAATTCATTATTATTACCAAACAATAAAGGCTACCCTAACCTTTAATGCCATTACAAACTGTTTATTCACTTGTTGCTTCCGCCAACAGCTCATAAATAAAGAAAATAATGTAATAGGGACATGACGAACTCACTACGCTATAATCTTGGCGTTTAAATTATGACAAATCTGTTTCGTATCCCGTTCAAGATATAAGATAGACCCACTAGAAACAATGTTGTAAATAAAGAAACGATATAAATAGAGACAAATATGATACAGTTCACGATAGTTTTCGATATTGATCTTAAAGTCGTAAATGTCAAATTTGTTGAAAATATATTGTCAAAACAGCACCAAATAAATAACAAACTGAGGCAGCAGTTTAGCCACTTCTATAATAGTACTCTATTTGTAGTACTTACGTATGATCGTCAATAAAACTTCACTTGGTATAGTGGTTCATGTAACGATACTAACTTTACTTTTTAGACTGCCGCGTGCCACACGTACACACTGAAACAGTGATGTTACAAAGTTACTAAGTAGTCTTATTTTATCTTTTTGTTCAGCGCACCAAACTGACTAGCTGATAATTACCATAAAAATGTATGATCTTTTGATTTAGCACTTTTGTTTCCAGTATCGGTGGACCTAATGCCATAATCTGCAAGTCAACTTTCGATAGCAAATAAATAGGCACAGCTTGAGGAGGCTTTTGTGACTATCAAAACCACGCGTTACTAGATTTAAATTAAGTACTTCCCCATCATCTTCTATAAGTCTGAAATTGCCAACCTCCGACTTACGAGTTGTAGGTCGTGCGTTCGAAACCACGCAGGCGCTTCACTTTGTATAAATAATTTCATCACCGACCAACCCGCACTGAGCCCGCTCAGTGCGGGTTGGTCGGTTGGTAGATGTCACATGTCTTCGAATTTTTGTTTCTAGGACATGCCGGTTTCCTCACGATGTTTTCCTTTGCCGTTTTTAGAGCAGCGGTGATGAAATTATTTTGGTGGTAGATTACGGCCCACACCCTCTCACAGAGAGGGGCCCTGTGTCCCAGCATTGGGAACATTATAGGCTGATTATGCTCTATGCTTGAGCGCGGTGATTAATGCTCGTGCCTTCTCTGTAAAAAAGATGCCTTTATACTGCAGTGGGACAATACCCGTGCCCGAAACCGTGCCGTGTACAGTCACGAGCACCAATATGTCAACACTTGGCAACTTTCAAACGCGATTTTTTCGTGAAATAACGAATGCAACGTTAAAATACGATACATAACATAAACCTATGGGTTCGAACATGCTATGTTCGTAACAACATAAAGTTTCATTCAAAAATAATTGAGTAAATCGCATTTGAATAAAGCCGAGTGTATACATACTTTTGCTCGTGACTGTACACGGCACGGTTTCTTTACGGTACGGCAAATAAACTGCATCGTAGAAAAAACGTGTCTGTCAGCAAGCTTCCATAGTGATCATACAACACCGACGACCGTGCATACACACGGCGAATAAACCGTAGTTTTTCGCGGCAAGAAAAACGTGTATGTACAAAGGGCATATTAGGCTGGAACATTTTTACTTTAATGAAATACTGTTTTAAATTAGTTTTAATTGTGTTTCATGCGATAACGTAAGTGGTAACAAAAATGTTTAAGTAAGTACGGTTCCGGGTACGTTTTGGACGTCCTCGGGGATGTTTTTGAGTGTTTTTTACTGTTTTCCCGTTATTACAGTAATTTCATCAAAACGTAAGCTTCTGAAATAACGAACAAATTCCCTTTAGAGACGTTGTGCGGGCTCCATAAGTGTTGTAGGGGCTTAATTTGGCAAATTTTGCAGGAACAACGCGGTTATTATGTAAACGGCAACCCAGGCTGCGAAGAAATCCGAATGTTCCTTCAAGCGTTTTACTATTAGGCCCTTATCTAATGTGCGTTCCCATTGAGGGACCACATTTGAATTTTGTGTGACTATCAAATTGCCGATTTTCAGTACTGGCTGTTGTGAAGATCTTTTTATATATTTTAGAGTGTAAAATTTTAAATGTAAAATTGTCCGCCTTCTTTTCTACTCAGTTCATTTTAATACAGGTGTATTTTTATAGACTTTCATTGAAGTGCATTCAGCTTCACTTATTACGGGTAATGGCTCGGCAAACAGGCGAGAGCTGCCCTAATAAAAAAGGGTTACCACTGTCGATAAAGGCATTTATTACAATTACATCAACGGGTTAGCCTTTATGCGTTCATACATATTTGGGAGAAAGATTAGAATGTAGCGTAAAAGATTTCGGATCAGTAAATCCAGGTTTTCTTTATTGTAAGTCACAGAATAGAATAGAATAGCCTTTATTATGTGCACCATATTAATAATATATTTATCTTAAACTAGCTTTTGCCCGCGACTTCGTCCACGTGAAGCAACTTTCTTAATTTTTTTTCCGTAAGAACCTCCTACAAAGTAATAGAAAACTTAAAAAAAAAAAGATGGACGAAATCGGTAAACTCGTTCTCAAGTTATGACGTGACCAAGGGAAATATGGATTCATTTTTATATAAATAGATAAACACAGACAGTAGGTATATACATTCGCAATCTGGCAATTCAGCTAAGGAATCATCATCATCATTATCATTTCAGACGAAAGACGTACACTGTTGGACCTAAGACTCCCCAAGCTCCGCCACATCGACCGCTTCTTGCATCCAGCGGATTCCTGCGGCCTCCAAAGGGACATCGGTCCACCTCGTGTGAGGCCTTCCAACACTAAACCGTCCAGTTCACGGTCGTGACCAATCAAGCAACCAACTTGTTGAAAATACATGACACAAGATGTGTGATAAAACTTACAGCGAGTCCTCGCTTTCTAGGAGCAGTGGCGAAGTTATGTGTGATGCATTGCACCTGGGGCACTGCACCGTCAGGAGTGGCCAGGATAGCAGGCCCACGCGTGGGTTGCGGAGGCGGACGAGTCGCTCTACCGCCTAGTAGCCACATGGTAGGTTTAACATTAGACACTGGAACAATAGAAAAATGACATTAGCCTCAGAATAGAACAGACATTAAATTTAAGAAATAGTAGTAGCTATAATTATAATTATTTATTTTTTTGAGAAAAAAGTCGAAATTTCTTTATTATATTTATGTTTTTTTATTAATGTAAGTAAGTAAGTAATTATTTATTTTACTAAAAGACTTAGCCTAGGTAACATGAGTGTTAGTTCAAAATGGGATGGGTATGGCTATTACATTTGAGAAGACCCCTGCCCTTCAAACTAGGAAAATCCTGTATCTTGAAGGACAGTGTACTTTTAAGGGATTGACACGTTTTACAAAATATTCACAACTGCGTAATAACTCTGATGCTAACATACATGTTTATTAATAATGTATTGTAATTATCACATGGAATAACATCCATGAGCATTGTCAATTATTCCGGAACCTTCCGGTATATTTATTCCGGAAGGTTTATGCCATACACATAAACCTTCCGGAATAAATGACAATGCTCAGAATGTATGGAATCCCGTACCATGCTGCATCAAAGTTAAACTTTGGTTTTTATAGACCACACATGTCATATTAGCTCCTACATAAGTTCTTTTTGTAAACAAAACCCGGGTATTGGAGATTTAAAAAAATATCGAAATAACTTAATTAGTGGGTACTTTATTTTGTTTGACATTTCATATGCGAACGGACATTATTGCTTTAAAAAAATGATTATCGTTTCAGTAAAAAGTCTATTGTATTATATTCTAGTTATTTTTAATTAATGTAGAATGGCCAAAATATTTTTTTTTACATGTTTTTTGAAAGACGTGATCATGACATTTTTAAAATTCAAGGTTATATGAATCATATCACTTGAAATGGAACGTTACGTAAACGATAAAAAAATTACTTTAAATTAAATTCCCTGTTCAAAAATCAAATCCCCGACGCGTAATGTCGTAAAAAATAATGAAAATGACTAGCTTCACCCCGCGGTTTCACCCGCATAAATTTCGATCCCGTGGGCTTATCGGGATAAAAAGTATAGTATATATTAATCTTAGCTATAAACCATCTGCGTGCCAAATTTCATCAAAACCCGTTCAGTAGATTTTACGTGAAAGAGTAACAAACATCCATCCATCCATACAAACTATCACGTTTATAATATTAGTAGGATTACTACAATATTTTGATCTTGATGCATGAGACTTCTTGGTACGACTTTTGGTCATTTTCCTTTCTAAATGATGGTGACAAACCGTATCAGAACCTGTTGTGTAGTCTAGGAGAACAATGCGGTCACACAGACTGTACTGTGTCTGAGTGACTGCATTGTTCTTCTAGACTACACGAAAAGTGACTTTCATTTATAATATGTATAGAACACCGCACGTCAGTGGTAAAACTTTGACCTTGAACGTACGGAATTTCCTTAATTTTGTTTAAAACCGTAACAAATCCTTTGCGTAGTCTAGAAGAACACAGAATACAGACAGACACGAAAAGCCACTTTGAATAACACTTTGTGTTGTGGTGACACTTTGACCTTGAGCCGGCGTAGTACCGGAACCGGAAAAAATATAAACAACTCTATTAAGTCTGGAAAAGTTGTTGACTTTTTCAAAATATTATGGGTGCTTTCATGGAGCGCAGACCACCCCATTAATTCATTTGTTTTGTATGTTCTGGATGTAGAGTTGGTACACAAGAGGATAACTTTTAAAGGCTCAATTTTATTTGTAAAATTACTCCTAAGATAAAACTACTGGAAAAACTTCCTATACTGAATCAATTAAGACATTATTTACTTAACATAACTTAACATTACCTTAATTAGAACTGATAACAAACTAAAGTAAGTTAAAATAATAAGAAAGACAAATTGATAGCCCAAGGGTCGTTTGTTTTCACGATTTTGTTAGATTTAATGTTCTTTTTTATTGTTTGTACTCGTATTTCCTCTACGTGTCTCAAATAAAATATTTTCCTTCTTCTTTTCTTTCTTTCTTTAAATAGACAAAGACAATGTCCATGCATACAGTTACGCCTACCAGCTAAAGGAACCGACCGATTGAATAAAGGATACTGTAGACTGGATATAAACGCCATCAATGTGCTAACCTTTTCTCAACTATCTATGGTGGGGTCGGCTTCCGGATTCACTTGAGTACCAGTATATTACATGAAGTGATTACGACAGCTACTGGGTAACACGAAACCTCTTGATAATACGGCTTGAGAGACTTTTGGGTTTCTGACTACCCGTAACGAATGTCAAAGATCTATGAATGACAGCCAGAACTAACGGCTTAACGTGCTTACCGAGAGACGGAGGGTTTTGTAACGGATCGATGGTCTAAATATGTAATGGATGGTCACCCATCCATCAACCGACCGCGACAAGCGTAGGTTAGCCTTCGACCCGTGCGACTGTTATTATTGAGTCACGAGCCCCCCTAAATATAATCACCATAACCGGTGCTAATGGCGTAAGTTGCACGAAAATGATGTCCACCATGTGACTTTGAATTCGAAAGATCGAAGTTTGCAGAAATCAGAATTAAGATATATGGGACCAACTTTTTGGCAGTTAACGGGCACAGTGCCAACTGTGGACTTTTACTAAGAAATATTAATTCAAAGTACTGCAAGATATTCATGCTTGGAATTTTCTACTTAATGTAAAATTTTGTACCTAGTATATGCAAATATGTAGTTAGTTGTATAATAACTTGTTATGTATAAGCATGTATAAGCCACTCACTGGCAAACAATCAAAAGAAAAACTGAAGAGTGGCGTGGCGAGACGCATTTCCGATGTTTGGCCCCCAAACTGAAACGAGCCGGGGCCGCCTTAAAGCGGCTCCTGCCCAACCTGAGGGGGCCAAATGCCTCCTGCCGGAGGCTTTACACGGCCCCGAGGCCCCGGTGTGGGCGCATTCACTGCGGCTTCGAGCCGCACACGAACTGAACGCGCCCCAAAAGGTGGCAGCCATAAGGCTGATACGGGGCTACCGCACGATCTCGCGCGAGGTGGCAAGCCTCCTTGCCGGACTGCCGCCATGGGATCTGGAGGCGATAGTCCTCGCGCGCCTGCATGATTGGCGCGCGGAGGCGCTACGCCGGGGGAAAACTCTGCACCCGTGGCAAATCGCTGCGGAGCGGACGGACCTCCGGCGTGATCTCATGGCGGAATGGAAGGCGCGACTATCGCAACCCACGGTAGTGGCGATAAGACCCCTCTTTGAGGAGTGGCTAGAGAGGCGTCACGGCGTTCTCACCTACCGCCTGACGCAGGTTCTCTCCGGACACGGATGTTTCGGGAGGTTCCTGCACATCATCAGGCGGGAGGAGACGCCCGAGTGTCATCACTGCCAGGATCGCCCAGAGGACATGGTGGAGCATACGGTGGAGGTCTGCCCTGCTTGGGCGGAGCCCCGCCGTGTCCTCGTAGAGGCGATCGGCAACGGCGGCGACCTCTCGCGTCCGGCCCTGGTTCAAGCCATGGTCCGGGGCGAGAGGGAGTGGGAGGCAGTCACCTGCTTCTGCGAAGCAGTCATGCTAGCGAAGGAGGTGGCGGGAAGGCTGAGGGAGAATACCTCACGCCTCAGCCGCCGCGGGAGACGCCCCGGGCGTCGGGAGCCACGTGACGACTCCCGGCCACCGTAGGCGCGGGCCCGCGGGCGGTGGGTAACTCACCGTCCGATCAGGACCAGGCCCATGCCGGACGGCGCGTAGTGTTCCACGCGCGCCTCAAAGAGATGTCAGCAGAGGACGGGGCCCGATAGGGCCGAAGCCTGCCAGGGCGGCGGGATCGTCCGAAAGGGTTACCGCTGCCCTGGAACAGAAAGGGCTAAGGAAGGAACACCTGTGGGTTTTAGTCAGTAAGAGTCTGACACTCCCTTCCGCTCCACCCAGAGCGGGAAGGGTCAACTGATGATTTCCCATCCTCAAAAAAAAAAAAAAAGAGTGGCGAGACAGTGCTTCCTTATCCAAACCATTCGTTTCACCGATCAAGATCCCAACTGAACATGAGTTGCCTTGGGTATCCTGGAAGTCTTTAAACAGAATCCGGACCCAGGTTGGCCGAAGCAAGGCAAACCTGTTCAGGTGGAGATTCATAGACTACTGTGCATTGGAGTGTAAATGTGGTGCTGTTCAATAAACGATGGAACACTTAATATCACGTCCTGAGTGTCCTGTCAACTGCACGTAACAGGAACTGATGGGCGCTAGTGATAACACCAAACACGTAACCGAATTCTGGGCCGAGTCCGTTTAGTTGCCTTCGATGCACTAAGAAGAAAACGTATAAGCATTACCTGATCATCAATAAATATCTGCATGTTAAAGGTAAAAGGTATACCGAACTATACCGACTACCTAACCTTAATTACACCGAGCCTAGACTATACCGAACCTTAATCGAATGGAAACTGTTACGTCATGAATTTAAATGAGATATCAAAATATTATGTAATAGAAGTCTAGGACACAGAAAAAGTTTGACATCTCAAGGGACGTAAACGTAACATGTTATTTGATCCAAACTCAATTATATTCCAAGCTAAACCTACAGTATGGACTTTGTTGGTTGCGTACTAATATATAGGTATAATGATTTTATGAAATCATGACATCATACCAAGGTTTTTTTGATAATGTAGGTATCCACCTACATTTACAATAACTTATTTGGCTCGTGCCTAAGTAATAACAGTTTGATTCCGATACCATTAACCCTTAACTACAAAAGCACGAGGAAAATCCCCTGACCACCATTCAAAGAACCTAAACTGACAACATAATAACCGGAACGTACAATTTATTCAAATAATTCACAATTCAAGGAATTATTGAATGTGAGGTCAATGTTCTGTACAAACAGCAAACCTATCCTAAGCATTCATATAGAAAAGTATTACGTAATTGGCACACGTTTACGACCGAACAGTACTTACCTACGTACCAGGGCCAATTACAGGAATCCTGAGGACGAAATACACGCGACGTTTTTTTCTTCATGTCAGGTCATGTTAATCAAATAATAGAGCAATTTGACGTGGCTTATCAAGCATGGCTCATCGGGTAATGGTGCCACGCCTTCAAGTCTGAGAAGGCTACCGACATTATAGGGTGGTTGACTAGTAGAAAACACTGCAGTTAGGTTGAAACCACTCCCTGAGATCGAAGTGTCTTCGACGTCAGACGTGTCAAGTTGACCACCTTTATTGATAAATGAGACCTAGTGAAGGTGAAGAGAGGGACATTTCAATATCTTAATCAGCCTTTAACAATAACTTGCTAAGTGTGTCTTAGGAAATAATATTAGGTATAAAAATTATTATAAAATCAAAAGTAATTTATTCAAATTAGGCTGAGAATCCGCACTTTTTGAACGTCAAAATTACAAAAGACAGTCCCCCAAAAACGCCCGCCCTTCACCACTTCCTAGTGCTATCGCTGGGAGGAAGTGGCGCAACAAACTCGCCAGCAGCACAGATGTCTGTTTAGTTAGAAAATACTTGATTGTATACAATACTAGTTAAGTAATAATAATAGTAATACTATGTTAAGTAATTAACATTACAAGACCAGAACATACACTTAAATTATTTGCCATAATTATGTCAGCTAGCCACGCCAATATACCAACAAATATAATAAAACTGTACGTAATTTAAATTAAAATGTAAATAAAAACTTACTACCCAAATAAAAGCCTCCAGGCATAAAGGGCATGGCAGCTTACATATTTATGCATTGCTGGATACTGTTTACATAGCTGTCACTTGAAGTCACAAATGTTAAACTAAGACCATCGAAATAAAATAAATAAATAAGTTAATAACAATAACCTTTCATTAAGCTAATTCAGGAGAACGAACATAAACATTGTCTTGCGTTAAACTAGGGTGACCAACTATTCTTATCGTCTAAGTAGTCGTTGATGGAATAGTATGCCTCTGAACAAAGGTTGAATTTTACTTGAGTTATAAACACATTAAAAGGCAAGTCTAGCAATGAAGAGGGTATCTTGTTATAAAAGGTTATACCAAGCCTAACAAATGAGTTTTGAACCTGGTGAAAGGGGGCACGTAGTTTGTCCTTATTTCTAGTATTAACACTATGAATATCACTGTGTTTAGTGTACAAGTGTCAATTTTGCCTAATATATAAGATGTTGGCAAAGATGAATTGTGATGCAACCGTGAGAATACCAATATCTTTAAAAAATCTCCTAGAGAAACTCTGGCACCTAGCTAGTAAATTGCTCGAACAGCTCGTTTTTGAAGGACAAATATATTTTGCATATCAGCGGCTTTGCCCCACAGCAGAATACCGTAGGAAATAACGCTGTGAAAATAACTAAAATAGACTAAACGTAAGTAAAAGTAAGATAATACACTGACGTTGATACAGGTGTATCTCTCTTCTTCTCGTTACGTTACGTTCGTTACGTTCGTCTTACTTTCCTGACGGCGCGGCGTAGGCAGCTGAACTGAGCCTTCCTGCTAGACTTGATATATGAGGTTCCCACTGAAGTTTGGCATCTACTGTTAGTCCTAGAAAAATTGCCGAGCCTACAGTTTCAAGCACCTCTTTATCTAAGACGATGTTGGGTCCTAGATTTCTATCATTCGGTAAGGCGAGCTTTACACATTTCGTTTTTTTGGCATTGAGAACTAGGTTATTTGACGTAAACCAATCTGTAACTATTGAGAGTGCACTGTTTACGTCGTCAAAATCTTGTCTATTCCTTATAAGAGAGGTATGATCTGCAAACAGTACAACGTCACAGATGCCCTTCAAATGGAATGGTAAATCATTGATTTAAACTAAGAACAAGAATGGACCCAGTATTGAGCCTTGCGGAACACCTAACTGAACTGGTAGCCCGGAAAATTTCACACCATAAACATCTATCATCATCTTTTGTAAAGCCATATTGCTCATTATGGAGGAGGCTATTTAAATTAAAATGTTTGAGCAACTGCTTGAGTATTAACTTTTCAAATACATATTTTGCTAAATGCAGTTAAGATAGAAATAGACCTGAAATAGCAAACGTCATTCTTATTACCTGATTTAAATAATGGTATGACTTTACTACTCTTCATGAGGTCAGGAAAAGTTCCTAAATTATATTATATTAATATTACAAGGGGTATCGTATTACCCAGTAACTGGGTTGTGGAGGTAAGATAGGCAGTCGCTCCATGTAAAATACTGGTATTCAGCTGCATCTGGTTACCCTGGATGCCGACCCCAACATAGTTGGACATAGGCTAGGCAGATGATGAAATTATTATAATTATATAATATAGTGGAAAAGTTCTCAAGTTATGCATTTCTGCCAAACAGCTTTTATAATGTATTGAAAATAATAACTTTAAGGTTATATCTATACTAATCTATATTATTATACTCATAATAAATCTGAAGAGACTAGTGATTTGTTTATCTGAAACAACCAGTAGCATTTGAAAAATCTTTGCATCTGATAGCCTAATTCTTGAGTAAGGCTATTTAATATCATGCCAGGACCCTTATTAACGTTCCAAAAAGTAAACGATTCCGAAAGAACGCTTAGTGAAAACGAAGTTACAGCGTGGGCAGGCGATGCGATACGGCGGGGTAGGTCGGGGAACAAGAAATTCACGCGGACGAAATCCCGGAAAAAATAAATGGAAAATCTAACGTCGAATTTGAATAATTTCGACCTTGACTGGCTTAAACCCGATTTCAACCTGACCTTGGGTAACGACATTAAGTGATAAATATTTTGCAGTCCCTGAGAACTAATCCAGCTTAATTTATTTATCAATTTCCTCCAAAATATTTAAGAACAAAAAGTATTATTTTCTTATGATCTTCACCTCAACAAGTATTGGTCGTGCCCTATGGTTGTTAAAACAGTTTGTTTGTGAGTAAAGTTATACCTATTAGGCAAACGAAATCTTTTCAGTTGCCTTGCGTTAGTCGTCTCTGATTTTAACTCTCGCCATTCTAATAAATAGAGCTAAAAAAACAGCTATAATTACTGAAATAAAAACGGACTTGACGATCTTCGATCTGTAAGATTCCTCAAGTGTCTTAATAAAGTGGGGTCAACCTTCGACGGGGCACATTTTAAATACCCATTGCCGAATGCTATATCATTTTACAGTTTTGGTAGGCAATCAAACGACCTTTCTTCATCAAGTATTTTATAGGCTCTACTAAGGCTCCGATGTCGTCTGTCCGATCGTCCGTCCGTCTGTTTTTCACAGGGCTGTATCTTTGGAATAGTAATAGGTAGACACTTGAAATTTACTCAAAGTATGAACTACTAATGGCTGCGACCGCACACTGAGTACATTTGTAAAAAAATAAATAAAATTAAAAGTAAAAAAATTGTGCAAGTCCCACTCGCCATTGCCCGGTTTTTATTACGTTCTTTGGGGTTTACGTACCACAGTTTGGATTGGTTATCCAAACTGTGGTACGTAACCTTCGGTAGTTTAATAACTATAAGCCTGAGTGCTGATGTCACTAAAGGCTTCAATAGACCCGTAGCCATATAACGAATGCCTTAGGGAATAACTCATATGCATTATTTTTATTCTGGATATTTCTGACTTCTATTTTCACTTCAAGGCCATCATCCAGTTCAACCATAGATAATAATTATCCCAGACGCCGATCCATTTAGCAAGGTCCATTTTTAGAAGTAATAACAGTCATTTCCTTAATAGATGTGAATCACGATAAATTTTCATTTGAACTTTCGGTTTCGTTCATAACAGAAAACTGTAACTAACCATTTTCAGTATTAAAATGTTATCGTTATATAAAACTGTAAGTTATTCGCAAATGGTTCAGAGATTGTCTCTAGAATATAAAGTAAGGTGGATCGATGTAAGTATAATGGACTGAGTCTGAAGTATCTAAAGAAAAGCTATAAATAGCATGAGATTAATGTATGGGTACTGCTTTATTTTGCCACCCCTTTTTAAGAATCGGTTTAGGACACATTAATATTGCTTTATTTTAATTTATCATTTTCAACTGATTATGCCTCTGCTGGGACACAGGTTTTCTCACGCCATGCCGGTTTCTTTACGGCATTTCCATTCACCGTTTTGAGAGCAGTGGTAATGAAATCATCTACACAAAGTAAAGTTCCTGTCTTAGTTCGAATCGACCTACAAGTCATAAGCCACGGCTGTTTAAGAACGAAACGCAATAACCCAAGTAGCACGTTAGTGAATTTTGGAACTTATTTTGCAACTGTAGGTAGCATATAAGTGATGTAAGAGTGTACGGTATTACTTATAGATGCAAACAGCACTCGAATTTGCATATGAGTAGCTCTTATCACTAACACTTGCTTTTGAGTGATTTTTGTTCCTGCTTTATCACTTATGGTGGCATTAAGCCGAATTTATTACTGATAGACGCATACAGGTTTCAATTTTTACTCTTTTAGAACTCAAAGAAGCATATGACATCTTAAAATCTCTCCTGAAGAACCGTGCCCTAATAGGTGATAATTTTTCTTTATTTGGCACCTTTACTACTGAATAAGTAGTATATATAAGTTATTTATCACCTGTAGTGGCTCAAGAGTTATTATTGCAGCTCATTTGGAACCTAGTGTAATTGCCTTTGTAAGGTCTAATATACTCTAATATGCCACTGTAACGCGTAGATCGATTCCAAAAAATGGTTCTTGAAAACCTTATGCAACAATTTTCACTCATTTAGAACCACTTAAGATCTAACAGTTCTAAAAGATAGAAATGTAGAACTTATTTTTTATTACGATTCAGTGCGTTATAAATTTATTTTATTACATACAAAGTTTCTGTTAAAAAAAGGTCATATTAGCTAAAAGAACTTCTCAAAATGAATACTGTAAAGTGGAAAAAAGTTAAACGATGTGGTAATTATCATCGGCAAGTTGCACGTACTTTTAAGAATATAATGGACGTGGAAGCAAGTGGTACTAGTTCAGACCTTGAAAATGTTATTATACAATCAAAAGAGGATACTCCAATTGTTGAAAGGTAAGTAATTATCAATTTAAAGCATAATATAAGGTACCGCAAGCAGATTGTAATAATAATAATTTTCTGTTTTGAGCAATTGTGTCAAGAGAATTTTACTATCAATAACGCAGGTTCCGTACATATTAATAAATTTAAAAAGAGTATGATTTGTATTTAAGTAGACCTACATTTTAGGTAATTGGACTAGTTTATATACCTAACAGTTATCAAATCACTTAGTTCACTTTGTATTTTTTTAATCTACATACGTTATACTGGGTGTAAATTACAGATTGGTAGGCAAGGCAAGATCAGTTTACATTCATGAGTTACCCTTCTAGACGTCTCTTGTATTTCGATTTTCAAGTTGTAGGTTTGCACCTATTTGTCAGATTTATACTATGTATAAACATTTTTTTTTTGCAGTCATGATCCTAGTGAAAGTTCTACTGAAATTACTGATGGAAATTCGACTGAAATAAGTGATGGAAATTTGGCTGATAATGACAATGTGAATAATGAAATAATAATTATTTAAGATTTAAAATAAAACAAATTCAAATTCATGTCATACACGGATTTTATTTTCAATCACACAACTAAAAACACTGGGAATAGTCTCATAATTATAAGTTTACGTGAGGATTATTGCAGCATCACAATTTGAGTTAAGTAATTGTTTTACACTTAAATTTTCATTTTTTAGAAGTCTTCTTAGTAGGCCAACTTACAATTCCGTTATCCACCCATCCTTTCGGACAAATTGATAGTTTTTTGGAACCGTTTTCAATCGTTTCAACTATCAAAAACGGCATTCTGAAAAAAAAAAAAATATTACTGTAAAGTACATATTTTTATGCAGCATTATAAATTAAAATTAAGTAAGTCAATATGCCGTGTGCTGGTGGCTTAGAATACTATCACCCCATCTCTTCCCGTAGGTGTCGTAAAAAGCGATTAAGGGAAAACCAAGGAATAGGCAGAGCGTTCTCTGTGATGTTAATGTTACACCTTACACTGCGCCCGCCAACCCGCCTGCCAAGCGTGGCGAGCATGGCATTTACCCCCGATTGGGGAGGCCTCATCACACACTGAATGTTACGGCTATTTAAGAAGAAGTAAGTACCTAATAAAACGGCGAACCTATGAACCTGCCGCATACCAGCTCTCTTTCTCATCTCGCAAATGATGGTTCCGAGCAACAGAATAGGATAGCAACATAGGAAAGTGCGATTCTGTGCGGTCAAATGTGGTCCAAATTGGAAACTATCAGTAGGAAATCGGGCATCGAATTAAGAAGTCTAGGATTATATTCCAGCCAACATTTACAATTTAAATAAATTTTACTTTATTTACCTTCATAAATGGGTTTTGTACCCGTCTTGAGGATCCCCAATTCAACGCAAAGACAACGAGACCTGTAAAGTGAAAATAATCACTACTAGGTACTAATGAGTGAATTTAGGACCTAGGAGCTCCAATAAGGCAACAAATGAGTGGAAATATGAACTGCAAGGTCTATTTTAAATCGCCATGTTTAAAAATGGAGTTCTCGAAAAGTACCTTGTTGAATGGTATTTTATTACAATTACATACAATAAAATGAGTTTTAAAAACTGTTTTTGATGTAGTTTGACATTATACTTTTTGTAAAACCATAATGTTAGGTTTTTATCAACCATATTTTTATAAAGTATTTTCTAATTTATTTGATCAGTGCATATTTTTTGATAATTCTTGATTAGATCTAAGGCGCATCAAAATTTACTCAGTAAATATACCATGGTTTCACGATAAAAAACCATTTGCATGGGCTCCATGATGGTTATCCCATGTTACACACATATTTTTTTAATACTCACCAAATAGATGCAATAATCCAAATAAATTTGCTGTCACAACACAAAGCACAAACAACCGTCTTTTTGTTTATCTCCACCGAAAATAAGAACTTGTTAAGATCTCATTTGTTACTCAACGAATGAGCTGTATCGCTTTTTCGTGTAATCATTCATTCGCGGCGCGCAATTTGCACCGTGAGTTCCAAGTGCCACTCAGGATAACAATTCCAACTCTTCTGCATCGCTTTTGCATCTTTAAATAAGCTGCAATTTTTCTCCCTTTGGTAACATACAGGTTGCTTATAGGTTCTAACCACCTTTATAGAACTTAATCACGGTGGATTTTATTACTAAAGTTTCCAAAAAAATACTATATGCAAGCTATTTGTCACCAAATGTGTTACTTGGGAAGAACGAAGAAATATGTATTAACAGTGCTAGACCATTTACATATAAAAGTAAAACGAGTATACAGTTTACACTAACGTTATAAAGAGGTAGACGGATGTAGGACGTAATCTCCGAAACTACTCATTCGAATTTAAAAATTCTTTGAATTATGGTAAGCAACACTGTTGCCGAGTGCCATAGGATATTATTATAATTATGGTATAGTTGACTTCTACGTGGATGGAGTTGCAGGCAGGAGCTAAAGAAAAAACTTCCAACAAGGTTAAACATTTTGGCGATCAAAATAGTTATATTCGTTTTACAGCTTCATTTTACCTAAGTGTTTCAATTACTTGTGGGTAGTCACTTTTATTAGAGTATAGTTATAGTGGTGTACGTTAGTCGGTATTAAGATAATTTAACTAGCGCGTGTATGAACGAATGTATGGACGTGTACAAAGTAAGTAGTGGATTGATTTGCTGCCAACACTCTTAGGAAAATGGCATTAGTTCGTATAGCTATATCTTTGCAGGAAAGCATTTTAATTGAAACACTAGCATAATCAGCGTATAATGTCCCCACTGCTGGAACACAGGCTTCCTCTATTCGAGAGGAAGTAAGACCGAGAGGAAGTAAGACCCGCACTAGGCCCGCGTGGAAGAATATAGCCCTATATTCTTCCACGCGGGCCTAGTGCGGGTTGGTAGATGTGACTTTATGTTCCTTCTCCAGACTTCTTTTTATGTTCCTTCTCCAGAATTAGCTTACTGCAGAACCCAGCAATGCATAAATGTGTAAGCTGTCACGCCCTTTATGCCTGGAGGCTTTTATTTGGGTAGTAATTTTTTTTATTTACATTTTAATTAATTATTTTTTAGCTTGAGTACGTATAGTTTTTATTATATTTGTTGGTATATTGGCGTGGCTAGCTGACATATTATGGCAAATAATTAAATTTTATGTTCTGGTTTTGTAATGTTAATTACCCAACATAAGTACCTAGTATTGTATACATTCAAGTATTTTTTTTTAAATTGAACAGACAGCAGTGCTGCTGGGGAGTTTGTTGCGCCACTTCTTCTTCCCAGCAATAGCACTAGGAAGTGGTGAAGGGCGGGCGTTTTTGGGGGACTGTCTTTTGTAATTTTAACGTTCAAAAAGTGCTGATTCTCAGCCTAATTTGAATAAATGACTTTTGATTTTGATTTTGACTTTTTAGTTCTAGGACATGACGGTCTCCTTAGCTTTACGATGTTTTCTTTAACGGTGTTGAGTAATTACAAAAAGTAAAGCACCTATCTGAGTTTGAACTGACGAACTACATACAATTCATAAGTTGGAGTTGTTACCACTGGGCCACTTCTGCTACAATTGAACAATATTACTATTAAAATATTCTACTATTTTATGTTTATCGACAGATTTTCTATTTTACAGTGGTCGCATGTCTAACTGGTTATAGAATAAAGAGATTCAGAAACAAACATCATTATTTAGTAAAAGCTTTAAAACAGATAATGTAATTTTCTCTTCAAGATCAGTCATTAAGTCAATCGAATTCAGTATCCAAATTTAATTCACATAATATTTTTCTATGTACCATTATTCTTATCCAATAATTATGAAGTAGGATTTGATTTACTATCGAACTCAACTTAATTCTGGCGTCCTTTCAAGCGAGATTCTCTCTTAATTGTATCCAAATTCTGCATTGTAGACGGTTGGGTTGTTTGTCTTCGTATCTTTACCTTCTTCGAGTAGAAAGTAAACATTTCTTATCTCCCCGGTGAGATGACTCGCTCGTGTTGATGGTAAAACATTTTACGTCAACTGTTGGCAAAGTTTTGAAACCACTGTCGTAATTTTCTTAGAAATCTTATCAGTGAAATTGCACGTTGCAACCAAAAATTCGGTTTCTGGAAAGTTCATTCTTGATTGACGCATCAAAAATCGAGTTAAGAATAATGAAGACATAATAAAGGATAATGACTCGACATTCTTGTAAAAAGCAGAAAGTTAAATCTGAAAAACATTGTGTAAAAACTTCGAAACTAAAACAATCAGTCCCGAAGTTTTTAGCATTTTTAGCTTGTAAGATTTATTACTACCTGAAAACAAAAGTTCGTAAGATTTATATTTTTTGGGTTGTAATACCTACTGATTTTGGTAAGATCGTATTATTTATGTAAATATGTTGAGGAATCCATGTTATGTAAGCATAATCTGCCTATAATGTACCCACTGGTGGGACACAGGCCTCGTCGCTGTGAGAGGGTGGGCTATAATCTACCACGCGGGCCCAGTGCGGGTTCGTAGATTCAAAAATTCAAATTCAAAAATGTTTATTATCAGCTTAAATAACATTACGCTAGTTACAATGAGGAGCCACCTTTTAAGTAATTAATTTACTTATGTTAGGGTGCTCCGCCCTTCCCAAGTTACATTACTAGTTATTTAAGGAATTTCACAAGTAAGGTAATCTTACAATAAGCTAAAATAACAAAAATAAAGTAATATGCCAGAAATTAACATTTAAGTGCGCTATCGATTGGGGATGTGTGACAGGGTCTGAATTGTGTGGGGGTGTGTGTATGTGTTAGTGTGTGGATGTGTTGTGGTGTGGGGGTGTGGGGGTGTGTGCGTGAGTTTGTGGGAGTTGCGGGTGTAGTTGCGGGGGTAGATGTCACATGTCTCCGAATTCTTGGTTCTAAGACATGCCGGTTTCCTCACGATGTTCTCCTTTACCATTTTGAGAGCAGTGATGACGAAATTATTTACACAAATTAATAAAAAAAAGTTTCTATGTTTAAGAGCGTTGACAACGTACGGCATTTCATACAAACTATCAAGTCCTTTTTTTTCGAAATGCATGAACCGATTTTAATGAAACTTCCTACGCATAAGCAAGATATATATAGCAGGATATATAGGTCTAAAAAGTTAGTAAAGAACATTTTCGAAACGTCTTATTTAAAAAAAGATAATTGGAAATCTCTGTTTCTATGGAAAATTTAAATACGGTCTAATTTAGCTGTAACACTATTTTTCAAAAATGTTCTCAATTAACTTTTTAGATCTATATATCCTGCTTATGCGTAGGAAGTTTCATTAAAATCGGTTCATGCATTTCGAAAAACAAGGACTTGAAAGTTTGTATGAAATGCTGTACGTTGTCAAAGCTCTTAAGTTTCATGTCAATCTTAGTATGAAGTATGACTCATTTTTAATTAAAACGGTCTACCTGTACAGTACAAGAATATCTGACAGTTTAAAATTAATACACAACTAAAAACATTTCCATGAATTCTACTCACAATAGCACCTAGCCGTACCTACCAACATTATCTTCGTTCATTCATCCGCAACCAGATCATACGAAAAGAAGCAAGATGAAAATATTATGTTAAATTTTTGCTCAATTTTCGTAGCACCGATAGTGGCAAAGTTATAAAAATAGTATTTTTCCAAGAGTTTTTCGAAGGACAACGGTGCTGGTATCAATCAAAGTTAATTTAGTTTGGTTTGGCCATGAAACATTTTAGATGTAATAAGGACAGTGCTTAAGAGATTCGCCGTCTATGTATCACACTTATGTACATACTTGTACATGTTGCGATTTATATAGAGCAACGAAGAGATACATCATTATTAAATCAACTGACAGTCTTCTTCTCTGCTGTGCTCATTATTTTTCGCGCTGACAGCTCTGTATGATTTTGTAGTTATGTGGTACAAAATAAATATTAAGCCAAACAGCAAGATAGTGGCGGGGTTATCTGCGTGCTGCAACTGACTGATACTACTTACCTTATTCCAAGATTACCTAGGTACAGGCAATATTTAAGGATCATAATCGCTAAATAATAACAGGAGTTGATCGAAGGTCAAGCTACACATGCCGCGGTCGGTTCGTGGATGGGTGACCGTTCATTACATATGGAAATCGCTCTCCAAGCACGTTAAGCCGTTAGTCCCAGCTGTCATTCGTAGATCTTTGACCGTTGTTACCGTTAGCCAGAAGTCCAAACGTCTGACAACCAGTCCTACAAACGGGTATCGTGTTACCCATTAACTGGGTTGTGGAAGTCAGATAGGTTGTCGCTCCATGTAAAATACTGGTATTCACCTACATCTGATTAGACTGGAAGCTGACTCCAACGTACTCGAGAAAAGGCTATGCAGACTGCTTGATGTAGGTTTTATGATTGATCTTTTTATGAAGGTTATGACGTCACACAAACACTTTTGAAATGTCGAATTGTCGATGACAACAGAACTAGAGTGGGCGCACCTACCGTAGCGAAAACCTACGCATTTTGGGCCCAAATTAATTGTGCATCTAACTTCCCACACACACATTTCCTAAAAGAGTAGGAATTAGCACTTTCATGAACAATCAATCAACGATGACAATTGGCTTCTTCAACGAGAAAACAAATATTTATAAGGTTTTTAGATGTAGTGTGTTCATTGCACAAGAAGTGCATATTTTAAATCTTAGTATTACTATACATCGTCACGATCGATCAATTACTTACTTACATGTTCAATGGAAAACTGCTCAGAGAAGGAAAATAGAGTACCTGGGCGTGAACTCATGCATTTTTAAAACTTCAATGTGTGAATTTATTTATATTCACTGATGGAGTGAAAAAAGTTCGACTTAACGTTCTAGCCCTGACTTAAAAACCTGACTTAAAGACCCAAAGACTTAAAAAAGAACGTACTACATCCCACTATCCCATGTAATGAGACCAAACCTGAAATCCAGATTTGGGATGTCACTATTTATAATAATACACACACTCACTGTCACTTTTTATTTATTTGCCGACGACAGCACTGTTATTTATGATAGTGGCACCCTAAAAGAGATAGAAGAGCATGTAAACAAAAGTCTTATTCCTATCGTCGACTGGTTAAATGCTAATGACCTTAAAATAAATCTAAATAAAACTAAAGTTATGAATTTTAAAATTAGACATAAAGAACAATCAGAGTTTCAAATAAACTAAAGAGGGAATGAAATACTTGAAGCTAGTGTTACAAAATTTCTTGGAATATATATTGACAATGACATGACATGGAAGACCCAAATTGATAGTGTTTGTGGAAAGCTCAGTAAATTTTCATATGCTCTTCATATGCTGGGTAAAATTGCGAATAAGACCGCCTTACTCGCAGCTTATCATGGCTATGTCGCCTCGGCTCTGCGGTATGGCCTCATATTCTGGGGAAATGCCCCTAAGATTCAAGAAGTACTTATAGCACAGAAAAAATGTTTCCGAGCGATTTGTAAAATAAAACAAAGAGAATCATGCAAGCCACATTTTCATGAGCTAAAAATATTAACGTTACGTTACGTCTTTATATTTATGAAGCATTTATTTTTATAAAGTACAATATGAATTTATATAGATTTGTAGAAAGTAAACGGCGCTCAAAACAGTTGCAGGTGTTAGCAACAAAACCACAATTTCATAGCAACGGCTTTTAAAAATTTAATTTAAAAAATAATTAAATTAAATTTAATAGTTTAGTTAATATAAGTTAGTTAGTTAGTTTAGTTAATAGTTTAGTTTATAGTTTAGTTAGTTTAGTATAATTAAATTTAATTTTTTTAGTTTTATTTATTGTATTAACATTAACGAATTTAAAAGAAATCTGTTGACATTGTTAAATAACAAGATATATTGTTCTGTTGACGAATATTTAAATGAAAAATTTTAATTTATAATAACTAAATTCAATCTGTTTTCAAGTTATGACATACTAAATAATTTTGTTAATTTTGATTATTGTAGTATTAAGGAACCTTAGATATTTTGTATGCCTTTTGGCGGGGCACAGCTCGGATCTTATGTATTATAACACCTTCTGTATGTACCCTGTGTTCACGAAATAAATGAATTTGAATTTGGGACCGCTGCGAATTTTCTAATGGAAAAATTCCAAAATACTTTTCTCTAGAGCAAAAATAAATGCAATAGGTACCTATGTAAGTAGGTAGGAACTATTACTGTCGACACTGAGGGTATAATTATAACGTTATGGTATTAACTAGAGTGACAATGATATTGCTTGCAGAATTTGTAAACCGAAGCGGCCGACGGGAGGTCGTATTTCCCTTAGGACCGATGACTTTTCGACCGCAGTGGGTAAGGGTAGGGTATCTAGCCAGGTGGTTAAACAAAGGTAGATGGTACTAATTAGGTATTACAGGGTCTAGTTTTAACGGCTTTTGTCGACCAAATAGGCAGCGAAGGGATGAGCTAATAATAGGGGCTAAAAGGGGGGTAAAGAGGGGTAAGCTAATATAGGACAAAACACTGTGATCATGGTCTGTGTTAATTTATGTGTTAATCAATTTAGTTTTACTAGACTTTGCTGTCCCACTCCTGGGCAGAAAAAAAACCCATCAAATCTATTTAATTTTTAAATTTTCTTATAAAATAATTTTCGTATCCACGAATTTTGTTAGTATGTTGACACATAATTTGACAGTCGTTACGGGTCGTCAGAAGCCCGAAAGTCTGACAACCAGTCTTATCAAGGGGTTTTGTATTACCCAGTTACTGAAAAACTACCAAACTCGACGAATATCGTTTTTATTGAACATTTTAAAACATTCATATTTCATACCGTGTGACAGTGAATAATGATGGAGTCACACGCTGTTTGCATGAACCATCTTAAGATATGACACTCGATATTTACAGCCATATTTTTATAATTCATGGAAAATCTAACTGAAAGATAAATGATAGATGTGTTTACATCATGACTAGGAATTAATGTCATGCTGATCCTATGATTATGACAGTCTTAGCGCGAAGTGACAACACTTCACGAACGAAAATAAAAGTGTAATAGAATAAGAAGAGTGATCAAAGTGGTGGGCAGATCAAAGATTATAACAGTCTTGTAGTCTATAGGTATGTCATCGATTTCTTAGATATAAAGAAGAAACTACTAATGAACGTCACTCTAATTAACATTATGCATTCCAGAGGGGCAATTCCAGTAATTTCAAGAACTTTTACAATCTGAGCGTTAATTCTCGTAATTTTATGAACATTCACAGTCTGATCTGTCTCAATCAGTCAAATACACCTCTAATTTCCATACAATTTGATAAGTTTTTGACATTTGTTTGTCGCCGAGATGAAACTGATTTAGAACGTTTTAATTTAATAGAATTGGCTTTCAGATCTCAGTCTCAATCTGTCAAAAATCCGTCTTATTTGCCTACATTGATTGTCGCTGAGATGAGATTGCGACTTGAAATTGAACGTTTATTAAGTACGAGAATTAACCTTTAGATTTTGCTGTGACTTGTAATAAATAAATGACATTCTACGATAGGCTTCTGAAAAACATTACGCTTTAGTATTTCTTATTTATATTTTCAAGGTTTTGGTTGAACTGATGTAATTCTGATGAACTTATTTGTTTTGTTAAATTATTATTTGAAACGTTATAGCATAATCATCCTGTAACGTTCCCACTGCCTTCTCTCTGTGACAGGGAATGGTCCATAATCTACCACGCAGAACCAGTACGGGTTGGTAGATTTCAAGTCATGTCTTCGAATTTTCGTTCCTAAGACATAACTTGAGAGTAATGGTGATGAAATAAATTATACAAAGTAATGCGCCTGCCTGGGTTCGAAGCCACAACCTACAACCCGTATGTCACGGCCGTTATCATTGCTCTCATTTGAATTTGAAACGTATGTTTGATTTACCTTTGCAACTTTAAAGTTAGGAAATGAGAAGTTTTCGTTGTGTGGGTAAATAAAACCAAATTGTAAAATAAACTAAGTGTTTTGGAAATAAATCTCGCTTTAAAATATTCATTTTAGCACGTCACGAAAGACAAATTCCCGACTCCTACCTACCTTTAGACGTGAGGCTACATTCAGAGGTCGGATTTTACAAACTTAACGGATTTGCGCCCTAATTTGACTACGTTGACATAATCCGACCGGGGTGGTACAAACGTAAACAAAATTTACTTTACGTTAGGTACTACTTACTAAGTTACAATGATGTGGGTGTGTGAGCTTTGTGTAGAAAACTGAGAGATTTTTAGTATTTGAAGTGTTAAATCGGTATATTTTTAGTAGTATGAGTAACTAGCTGACTCTGTGGTTCTATTCGCTGGATTATATTTATGTATACATAATTAGGCCTTCCTGAAGCACCGGTACTTCGACCGGCTCCGTACTTCCCACCTCCAGCGAATTCCTGAATTACTGCGGCCATCGCATCGGCCCACCTTATGAAAGGCCTTTTTCCAACTATGTCCAGCAGTGGACATCTTGCGGCTTGCTTGCAGGTGGCAATTTCAGCACATATTTATATTATTACCTATTCATACTTATCCCGACAAAATATATCAGTAGCAAAAGATAAAAATAAAAAATCAGACAAATTGAACAAGCGATTCTCGGGCTAGTGCACTACCAGACGCACAACGAGACGTTGTGTTTTACAATAATTAAGTAGGTAAGGACATAGGATGTCTTTACTGATAGTTCTGTCTCCCTTCCTTCCTTCTTCTAACTCACTTACACACTGCGTAGGTACTTGGATTGGCACACGTTGCCCACACGGCCACACTCTTATTATAATTGACATTTGAAAATTTTCCTGACTTTTTACTGGGTTTTCGAATCACTTTACTACCCGACCGTTCCTGCTACGTTTCCGTTTTATTCAAAGGTTAGATGGAAGAATCGAGATCTCTGTATCATCATCATCAAGTAGCGAATGATAAATACAATAGCTCGATTATAATTATCAAATTAATGGACGTCTGTAGTAATTCGTGTTATCAATAGAATGTTTATTCGCATTTCACGTTGACATATGGTTTAAACCGAATTGGTTTCGTAACATTATGCAAAGTCTATTTCGACATCATTGTCTCTTAAAAGCTTTTGTTTTATTCAAGTACGCAAGTCATGATACGAGTAAATAAAAACAACCTTAATTGGTTTAATAATAAGAGTTCATGTGGAGATAGATAAAAATGATTAATGACACGATTTTTCTCAGCGAGCCATCTACTCGCGCGAATACGTACGAATAGATAGCTCGCTGGAGTCACGCTCTTCCCGCCAATATTTACCCCCCCCAACTCATCCGCTAAAAGTAAAACTGATCGCGGATAAACAGAAGAAAAAAAAATTGGTATTGCAGTTACATTTTCACACTACACCCAGTCTACCAATCTGCCCTCCACATCACAGTTACTGGGTAACAAACGATACCCTCGTTTGTTACCCAGTAACTGTGAGGTGGAGGGCAGATAGGCAGTCGTTCCATGTAAAACACTTGTATTCAGCTGTATCCGGTTAGACTGGAAGCTGACCCCAACATAGGGATTACGCTAGGCAGATTGGGTTACATTTTCTCACCCAATAAGTTGGACATTTCAAACTACTAAGTCCAGGGATTGTTATGACGTTTCAGTTCTAGTAATAGATTAACTGGTTACTTATTTCTATAAAATGGAAAAGGTACTTTAGTGCGCTACCTCGTCTGTACCCAGAGGACCAATGAACCTAACCTTAAATAGCAACATAAGCACAGAGCCAAAGAATACGCGGTATTCGACCCTAAATGGGGAGACGACGCAAGGCTTCGAGCGTTGATTAAGCTATTCAATCACTAAAAAACAACAACGCCAGAGACTTGTGGATGCGGTATTTGACGAATATCACAAAACTATTTATAATTTTCTAATCGGATTTTCCATTCGATTTTGAGACTGGCTCAGTATAAACCATGTCGGTAATCTTAAGTTGACGCTAACAGAGGAAAAGTATTATGGATACTACATAATATATATTTATGGTGAATTCTAAATGAAGTGAAATATGTGCCACTCAAAATTAAAGAATTTAACAGGTGGCCACTGTATGTCTGTATGTACTAGAAAGAAGTGTGCATAACAAGCAACAAACAAACTACCCTTTCCCGAACCGGGGCATAGTGTATGTGTTATTTAAATAATATTATAGTCATTAGCTTTAGACACCCCGTTGATGATAGACTAAGAAAGACTCAAGCAAAGGGTACCCAAGTCGAAAAAAAGACAATAGTATGCTCGATCAATTTGACATGTCCTGTTCAGAATTCTTCGTACATCGACGACGAAGCGTGTACCACCACGTGGTTCTTTTGGGACTTCATAAATTAATTAAAAGCATAATATATATAATTTGGCTGGTGGGGCAATTCCCATTGTAGGGTTGGGGTAACGTTTCACTCAATTCGAGGTAAAATTGTAATTAATTTGTTTTTTGTTAGTCGATGGGTTAGCGGATTTAGTATTGTTTTCACGTCTGGGATTAATATTAAGAATTTGCAAGAAATTTTGAATCGTCATGATGCGGTATTCTCCAAATATTACCTACTAACTTCGCCCCGCGGTTTCACCCGCATAAGTTTCGATTCCGTGAGAATATCGGGATAAAAAGTATCCTATATGTAAATCTTAGTTATAAACCATCGGTGTGCCAAATTTCATCCAAATTCGTTCAGTAGTTTTTGCGGGAAAGAGTAACAAACATCCATCCATCCATCCATACAAACTTTCACGTTTATAATATTAGTAGGACTCTAAAGATATTTTATATAAGCTTGTACCCGCAACTTGGACGAAGTTGAAATTTCTTGTTCACCCAAGCCACCCCGTCGCATCGCATCGCCCGCCCGCGCTACTTCTTTTCGCGTAGCGTTCTTTTTTCTTTTTTTTCTTTATTCGGCACCTAAGGGTCCTTCTTCATAGTATTAGTATAGATTTCACGAATGAGAGTCGATACAGGTGGTTTTCTGGCCACCAAACTTAGTACACAATTTTGAAATCTGGCTTTTATAGAGCACTATGCTTAGGGCTGCTATTTCTATCTGCATTTTTTTGTAGGTAAATGGAAAACATGGTTAATGAAACCTAGCCTTTTCCCAAAATCAAACATACGTAAAAAATATTTATGCTATTTGGACAGCAATTGTGTGCTACGACCGGCAATAATATGTATATTGGTAAGCAAAATACCATTTATATAGTTTGGCAACGAATTATTGTATAAAGCTTTCGAAGAAATCTTATTGGAACTTCACCAAACGAACTTAAAAAAAAGGTCTAGGTACTCACCTATACATATATTCAAAGTGAAGTACCTATTTTTATTCAGAAATAAAATAATAATATGTACGCGAATAACAACACTTATACCTTAATCTATATACTAATAATGAAGCTGAACAGTTTGTTTCTTTGAAAATAAAAATAATCTCTGGAAGTACCAGTCGGATTTCAAAAAATATTAATATAATATTTAAATATAAAATATTTATATATTAATATCATATTAATATATAAATACTAGCTGCGCCCCGCGGTTTCACCCGCATAAGTTTCGATCCCGTGGGAATATCGGGATAAAAAGTATCCTATATGTTAATCCTGGTTATAAACCATCTGTGTGCCAAATTTCATCCAAATCCGTTCAGTAGTTTTTGCGTGAAAGAGTAACAAACATCCATACATCCATACAAACTTTCACGTTTATAATATTAGTAGGATTTTTGCATTTAATAGCCCAATTCTTGTGGAAGGCTATAGGCTACGTAACATCACGCTAGAACCTAAGGAGCCAAGCAAAAACAAAGAAAAGACAATAAGAACACTAAGAGAATACGAAACAAAAACGCGAGCACGCAATGCAACAGGGAACAAGAAATTATATCTTAGTTAACTAAAACTATTTACAAACTAAACTAAAACTTTTACGAGGCCATCGAAAAATTCATGCGCATCGCTTTCGACTAGTAAGGTTTTCAAAGGTAATCTGACCTATTAATAATAACTTGCCATTATCCCTGTATAGAGCTAAGTAAGGATAGTTAGTTGCACAGCAATATATCAGTGTGGAAAATATAAACAAGCGACTAGGTACCTTCTTACGTAACTTAGCTCAACAAGTAGGTAACTGTTCCATGTGACTTGGAAAGTAGGTAAGCATCACGATATTAGATATTACATGCTCAAGTCTCTTACAGAAATAGTTGGAGTGCACGTGGTATCATCGTGCGCCGAGCTTATCCCTACTTTATCGATCGGTTTTGAGACTTACCCAATGGGGAAAGATATTAAAATACTAGCTGACCCGACAGACGCTGTCCTGTCAAAATTTCAATAATTCATACAAACATTCCATTGAGAATTTTCTGGGAGACTTTTCCAATAAATCCTCATTCGATCCAGCTGCTCGCAAGTGATAAGCTTACCTACAAGCAGCATTTCATTATTGTTTATCTAGATTATGGTGAGTGAAAACTTCGTGGGAAAACCTAACCTAACCTATTACCTAACCCAACGTATTGGGTGTTGATTAACGCTTGTTTCTTCTCCGTGTAGCAAGAAACCTTTACCCTGCAGTGGAAAATTACAGGCTGCTAATTTTGGGGTGCCAGGGCAGAAAACCTCCACGTGCGCCTGGGCACTGGAGTTCCCTTCTGGATACGTCCGGGGGGAAGACCAGTGTTCGGGCCGGTGCATCCCGGGGTGCGGGCAGCGATTTCTTGTTGGGATTATTTCCCAATGAGATCTCGCTGCCCGCACGCTAATGTTCTGCCAAGAGGAGCGCTCCACACACGTCGCTATGAGGAGCAGAGCGGCAACTGTTGTGGAGTAAGAGCGGGCCCGGTGTGCACTTACCCTGCCGCCGGGCAGGCAGGAGGGGTAACCCCCCCCCTCCTGCCACCGTTAATCTCGTAGCCCCGAAGACTGTCAAGGTCATGTCTCTGACATTTGACGGGGGTCGAGGGTCCTGGCTTAACCGCCCGGACCGCGAGGAAGATTTAACCTCTATAAAAAATTCCCCAAACCTCCAAGCGGCGGCGCACCGTGAGGGAGGTAAGAAGCTTGACTAATGGGTAGCTTGGTTTAGTCGCTAGTGCGAACCACCTTATTTTGAGCAAGTACAAAAAGTTTTTTACTCGTGGGAACAATTATGAAACATTTAAATAAACCCAAAACAACGAAGAAGGTGAGGAGTGATGCGGGGTCGGAGTCCGACGCTGCATCTGGAGGAGCGAGCACGGTAGGCTCAGGGAGCCCCTGCCGTGCCCAGGAGACGGCCGCTGCAAAAAGACAGGGACGAAGCAAGCGGCCAAGGTCACTGGACGGCCAGGAGTCGTCCTCTGACTGGGAGCTGGCCTCGGCGCGGAAAATCTCCACCAGTAGGCGGGGAGGAGCCCGGGAGAGAGGCAAAGGGAGGGGGCTCACTGCTCGGGAGGCGGCAGAGCGAGCGGAGGAGCCCGCAAAGGAGGGTGGGACGGCTTCGGAGCCCTCAAGCGACGAGGCGGTTGAGGTTGGCAGCCCCGAGGCGGAACGCAAGAAGGGCTTTGCGGCGGTCGTGGAGGCCGCAATCCGGGTCGTGGCCTTGAAGAAGCGCCAGGACTCGAAGAACAAGGCCATGGACGCGGCAATGGCCTCCATTATGGCGGCAGCGGAGGCGGCCAACTACGCCGGTCCTTCGGCTGGCGAAGTGGCCGCACTGCGGGCGGATGTGGCTCGCCTGACGGCTGCCACGGAGCTTCTCCAAGAGGAGAACCGGAGGCTCCGTGCAGACCTGGCCGGCCTGAAGGTCCCCGATAAAGTGCAGGCGGAACCTCCAAGCAGGCCCGTGCCGGTGGAGAACCAGGTCTTGGACCTGGTTCGGCAGGAGCTGGCGACCTTCCAGGCGCGGTTCGCCGTCCTGGAGGGGATCGTTTTGCGCCCCCCCTTGGCGGGTAGGACGGATCCGGGGCCGAAGGCGACCTCATACGCGACCGCTGCCGCCCCTAAGCCCGGGCCGTCTGGCCGGGCCCAGGCGCCGGCCAAACCAACGTCGGCAGGTGGAGCCCCGGCGTCGGCGAAACCGGCGTCGGCGAAACCGGCGCCGGCGAAACCGGCACTGGCGAAACCGGCGTCGGCTGGCGGAGCCTCGGCGCCGGAAAAACCGGCGCCGGCCCAGAAGAAGGGCAAAGCGGCTGGGAAGGCGAGGGCCCCAGAGCCTTCGCCTCTCCCAGAAAAATCTCCCACGACCACCGCAGAGTGGCAAGTGGTCGGGGAGAGGAAGAAGGCGGCCAAGGCGGCCAGGAAAAAGGCGCAAAGGCGGCGCCGCAAGGAGCGAGCCGTTGCGGCTAGGCTTCGCTCCCCTAAGACCGCGGCTGTAGTCATAACACTACAGCCGGACGCGGTCAAGAGGGGAGTGACCTACTGTGACGTGCTCACAAAGGCAAAAGCGACGGTGAACCTCCAGGAGCTGGGGATCACCGGAGGCCTCCGGCATAGGGTGACCGCTACTGGTGCCCGCATGCTGGAGATCCCCGGTGCGACGAGTGGCCCCACCGCTGACGCCCTAGCTGAGAAGCTAAGGGCGTCCCTCAACGCGGACGAGGCTCGAGTCTCCAGGCCCGTCAAGTGCGCAGATATGCGCATTATGGGCCTGGATGACTCTGTTACGGAGAAGGAGGTGGTAGCCGCCGTCGTCGGGACGGGCGGGTGTCTGGCCGACCAGGTGAAGGCGGGCACCATACGTCCCGACTTCACGGGCATGCGAACCATAACGGTAAGCTGTCCTGTGACGGCGGCGAGACAAATAGTGGAGGGCGGAAGGCTCCTGGTGGGCTGGGTGTCAGCGCAGGTCAAGCTGCTGGAGCCCAGACCTCTGAGGTGCTATCGATGCCTCGTGGGGTACCACGCAAGCGCCATGTGCACCTCGGAGGACCGCAGCACTCTGTGCTTCCGCTGCGGTATGCCCGGACATAAGGCCGGCTCGTGCAACGCCACGCCGCACTGCGTCGCATGTGCGGCTGCTGGCAAGCCGGCCGATCACCGGGCGGGGAGCAAGTCCTGCGCCCCACCCACCGAAGCCAGGAGGAAAGGCAGGCCCTCCGCCGCCGTCGCCACCACCACCACCGTCGCCGCCGCCACCGCCGCCGCCACCGCCGCCGCCGCCGCCACCGCCGCCGCCGCCGCCACCGCCGCCGCTGCTGAAGGGCCTCCTCAAGAGGCCCGGGAGGGGACTGAAATGGAGGAGTAATGGCTCCGCTACGTCTCCTCCAGGCGAACATCAACCACTGCGCCTGCGCTCAGGACTTGTTGCTCCAGAGCATGGCGCAGTGGTCGATTAACATCGCCGTGGTCGCTGAGCCGTACTTTGTCCCGCCCAGGGATGACTGGGTGGAGGACCTTAACGGCTCAGTGGCTATAATTTCGTCGGCTGCCGCCGGCACCCCGTCCCTCGAATGTGTCACGAAGGGACAGGGGTGCGTAGCAGCACGGTTCGGAGAGATTGTAGTAGTGGGAGTTTACTTCTCTCCGAGCCGAACTCTCGCCGAGTTCCAGAACTCTTTAACAGAGTTGAGTGTCGTCGTCGCCAGGAACCATCCCTTCTCCGTGCTAGTGCTCGGGGACTTCAACGCCAAGAACTTGGCCTGGGGTTCCCGGTGCACGGACGTGCGGGGCAGGATGGTGGAGGACTGGGCTCTGGAAACAGGCCTGGTCGTCCTAAATCGGGGTTCTGTTCCTACGTGTGTGCGGATGCGGGGCGAGTCGGTAGTGGACATTTCGTTCGCCAGCCCCGCTCTGACGCAGCAGGTCATTGACTGGCGCGTCATGGAGGAGGTGGAGACCTACTCCGATCACCGGTATATCCGGTTTGATGTCTCCACCCAGACCTCTAGCGCGCTGGTCCAACAGGCCCCGAGTGGTCCGCGGTGGGCGCTGAAGCAGCTGGACCGGGAGCTTCTCCTGGAAGCCTCGATCGTGCAGGCCTGGGTGTATTCACCGGACAGGCCTGCTGATATTGACGATGAGGCGGAGTGGTTCCGGGAGGCCATGTCCGAGATCTGTGACGTGGCAATGCCCCGAGTCCGGCCAGGACGCGCCCGACGTCAGGTGTACTGGTGGTCGCAGGAGATCGCGGCGTTACGCAAGGCGTGCGTCGACGCGCGACACCGGTATACCAGGCACCGCAGGCGCCGCATCCGCCCTCCGGATGCGGAAGCCACGGAGGCGGAGCTGTACGAGGGGTACAGAGTGGCGAAGACCGCCCTCCGAGAGGCAGTCCAGCGGGCCAAGGATATGGCCCGCGAGGAGATGCTGGAGACTCTGAACAGAGATCCATGGGGGCGCCCTTACAAAATGGTGCGGAATAAACTCCGCACCTGGGCCCCCCCGCTGACGCAGAGTCTCCGCCCTCAGCTGGTGGAGGAGGTGGTGAGCGCTCTGTTCCCTTCACGGGGGGAGCATACTCCCCCGCCTATGGCTCCGCCAATAGCGGTGTCCGAAGCGGACCACACGGACGACGACGACGACACCCCTGAAGTGACCGGGGTAGAGCTGGGAGCGGCGGTAATCAGGCTGAAGGCCAAAAATACCGCCCCAGGACCCGACGGCTTGCCGGGTAAAGCCTGGGTCCTGGCCTCGACGGCTCTCGGGCCTCGACTGGAGGCGCTCTTAAGCGCATGCATGGAGAGAGGCCAGTTTCCACTGCGTTGGAAGACGGGGAAGCTGGTCCTCATTCAGAAGCCAGGGCGCCCTGCGGACTCTCCGTCCGCATACCGGCCCATTGTGCTGCTCGACGAGGTTGGCAAGCTCTTCGAGAGAGTGATTGCGGGCCGCCTCGTCGGGCACCTGGTGGGGACGGGGCCGGATCTTGCGGATAGCCAGTTCGGCTTCCGCAAGGGGCGCTCGACGGTGGACGCCATCATGCGCGTTAGAGCCCTCACGACGGGGGATGCGGTGTCCCGGGGTGGGGTCGTCGTGGCGGTGTCACTCGACATCGCCAACGCGTTTAACACCCTGCCCTGGAGTTGCATTGGGGAGGCACTCCGGTATCACCGGGTGCCGACCTACCTCCGTCGAGTAGTCGGGGCGTATTTGACGGACAGAGCCGTCATCTACCCCGGTCGCGACGGGAACTGGAACCGGCGAGAGATGTCGTGCGGTGTCCCACAGGGATCGGTTCTGGGGCCGCTCCTGTGGGACATCGGTTACGACTGGGTGCTGCGGGCAGACCTCCCTGATGGCGTCAGCGTAGTTTGCTACGCTGACGACACGCTGGTCCTGGCGCAGGGGAGGTCGTATCAGGCGGCGGCCGACGCGATGACACGCGGGGCTGCGATAGTCGTGGATAGGATCCGGCGGTTGGGTCTCGAGGTGGCATTGCACAAGTCCGAGGCCATGTCCTTTCATGGGCCCCGGTACGGGCCACCTTCGGGATCCCAACTGATGGTAGGAGGGGTTCACATCGGCGTCGAGGCAACGATGAGATACCTGGGTCTCGTCCTCGACTGCCGGTGGAACTTCGTCGAGCATTTCCGACGTTTGGCCCCCAAACTGGAACGGGCCGGGGCCGCCTTAAAGCGGCTCCTGCCCAACCTGAGGGGGCCAAACGCCTCCTGCCGGAGGCTTTACGCGGGGATCGTGCGGTCCATGGCCCTATATGGGGCCCCGGTGTGGGCGCGTTCACTGCGGCTTCGAGCCGCACACTACCTGAACGCGCCCCAGAAGGTGGTAGCCGTAAGGCTGATCCGGGGCTACCGCACGATCTCGCGCGAGGCAGCAAGCCTCCTTGCCGGACTGCCGCCATGGGATCTGGAGGCGATAGTGCTCGCGCGCCTGCATGATTGGCGCGCGGAGGCACTAAGCCGGGGGGAAACTCTGCACCCGCGGCAAATCGCTGCGGAGCGGACGGACCTCCGGCGCGATCTCATGGCGGAATGGAAGGCGCGACTATCGCAACCCAGCGCAGGGCACGCCGCGATAGCGGCGATAAGACCCCTCTTTGAGGAGTGGCTAGAGAGGCGTCACGGCGTTCTCACGTACCGCCTGACGCAGGTCCTCTCCGGACACGGATGTTTCGGGAGGTTCCTGCATATCATCAGGCGGGAGGAGACGCCCGGGTGTCACCACTGCCAGGATCGCCCAGAGGACACGGTGGAGCATACGGTGGCGGTCTGCCCTGCTTGGGCGGAGCCCCGCCGTGTCCTCGTAGAGGCGATCGGCAACGGCGGCGACCTCTCGCGTCCGGCCCTGGTGCAAGCCATGGTCCGGGGCGAGAGGGAGTGGGAGGCAGTCACCTCCTTCTGCGAAGCAGTCATGCTAGCGAAGGAGGTGGCGGGGAGGCTGAGAGAAAATACCTCACGCCTCAGCCGCCGCGGGAGACGCTCCGGGCGTCGGGAGCCGCGTGACGACTCCCGGCCACCGTAGGCGCGGGCCTGCGGGCGGTGAGTAATGGGTAGCTCACCGTCCGATCAGGACCAGGCCCGTGCCGGACGGCGCGTTGTGTTCCACGCGCGCCTCAAAGAGATGTCAGCAGAGGACGGGGCCCCACAGGGCCGAAGCCTGCCGGGGCGGCGGGATTTTCCGAAAGGTTAACCGCTGCCCTGGAACAGAAAGGGCTAAGGACGGAACACGGGTGGGTTTTAGTCAGTAAAAGTCTGACACTCCCTTCCGCTCCACCCAGAGCGGGAGGGGTCATTTGATGATTTCCCATCCACAAAAAAAAAAAAAAAAAAAAAAAAAAAAAAAGGCTGCTAATTTTGCGTGAAAACACTATTTCTATTATAGAAAGAAAATACAATTATTTAGCACAAACTAAAAGACACACCATACATCAGATAGCAACAAGCATCACAATCACTCATTTTTGATCAATATGACAAGCAGTCCTATGAAACCTATTTTGCACTAATTAGTAGGTATTCTGCTCTTTATGAGCTATTTTCACTTTTCAAGTAACTCCACCTGAGTTATAGTAATTTTAATTCTGAAACATAAAGTCAGTTACTTTAATCACGGATACAAGATGAAAGAATTTATTTCCTGGCCAATTAGTAGTTGTACAACTTTCCGCTAATCACAAAAGATAAACGAAAATGTCACAAGAGTAGATTTCTGATGCGTTAGTTTTCCTTACTGCTTTGGTAATACGGAATTAATGAGATTTTACTCATGATACTTACTCATTTGTAGTCCCAATCCCTGAATGCAAAAAGGTACTACGTCCATTTGCCGTGTTAAAGCCGTTTCATACAAATTTCAAAGAATAACAGTTGTGATTTGATAAGATAATTTTTATTTGTCCAAAACATGTGTAAACATACATATGGTATGCAAGATGTTATATCAAATTATCTGACAGTCATGTTTTGCCTGAACGGCCAAATATAAAACGTAGGACGCTACACAGCATAAAGTGATTTTAAATTCATCCATTACACACATCAAATACTCGTATAGCAATGAACAATACAATTTAAGACCATACCTAACTTAAAACTGAAATGTACAATAAAATACAATCAAATAGGGTCATACGCTCATCATAGTAAATAATACAAATATAAAAAAACCGAATGTAAAAAGCAATTAAAAAAAATATAAATTAATAAAATTAGGATGTCATTATACAAGTCAAATTCATTTGTCAGTTAGAAATTCTTTCTTTCTTTAATAGACTTTCTTTGAATATACGGACAATTTAAGTTGGTAGTCAATTTGCTCAGCAAATAATCACCCTGACTTTGCTAACACTAACCACGACGCTTGGTATTTTTTGGAATTGGCTCACCACAATTCCCAACCACTTCAACTCCTGTAGGTAAGCCAGAATCAGTTGTGACCACAGAGCACGAATTCTCCTCGGTAGACGCAGCTCAGCTAGAGGCAGCATTGTCAACCTCTGCCATACGAAACAAGCACATCACCGTTGTATTAACACTACGTAATAGATGACGTACAAAAACTGACAGCTTTGAACTGCCCAGGGCATTTTATTAATACTGCCCTTTCTAGAAACAGCCGTGTGCAGCGATTTCATGCCCTGTGGTTGTGTGTGACCGACCAAAAATTTAACATAGTGAAACTCGACGAGTCCCGGAGAAATGATTCAACTGTTTTGGAACTCGCTATGAAATTAATCAGTAAAATAACAATGCGCTTGCTTGTTAGTAATAATAATATAGTCATCGTTTCCCACAATATTTTTATCGCCGTACGAGTATATCTAAGATGTTCTTGAATAACTTGGGAACACTTAAACCATAAAAATAAAACAAAACAATACCTACCCCCCTTTAATAAATTAATGATAATTAATAAACGCGAAGTAAATGTACAACCAGTGTTACAATAATATGTTGCTTTAGATTAACCATATTGTTTTTGTGTATTAAGTTTGCCATAACTTTAAATAAAATGGTAAATGATTATTTTAACTGAAATGTGAAAAATGGGATAAAAATGTGCAAAAGAACGCAAGACTTACATGATTCTTCTTCTTTTTCCGCGCCAACCTCAACGATATGAGAATGGGTCATGTCACTGTATTTAATAAGCCACTTAATAAAATTGTTATGGAGCTAACAGTCCAAGGTTTAAAAGCCACAAAACTAGATTGACCGTCGATCCAAAACTAGGCATGACTTGTATCTTCGGGACCAAACTGCGATTGAGCAAAAATGGCGGACAAATATTATTATTAGAACTATCGTTACTGATAAGCTACAGATAACTACAGATAGATAATACAATCACATTTTTGTCCATACAAATGTCCTGATTTACAACCTGAAACCTGATTATGAAAGTAGTAAAAATCAAATACTTAAACTGCGCTCCAAAACAAAGATAGCTGACGTGGCTGAAAAGGCTGCGGAACCTAAATGGGACTGGGCAGGCCATGTCTGCCACGGACAAACTGTTGGCCTATATAGCACAGTATTAGTGCCTTGAGGTAGTAAGGTGGGGTCGCGGAAGACCACGTAGGAGATGGCGAGACGAGCTGGAAAGGTTCCGTCATAACTGGAAGGAAAACCCACGGGCTCACGAAAATACGAAGGAGTAGAGGGAGGCGTTTGCCCAGGAGTGGGACAGCATAGACTAATGAAAAACTAAACTTAAATAAATTACTAAAGATGTCGACATTATGTGGATTGAGAGATTCGTAGAAACCAGAAATGGTGTCGTAATATAAATATTATTTTATTTACACTCTCAAATCTTTATTTTTGAACCCGAATAAACAAATCATCTGAGAACACACGAAAATTGACGATTGTTTATGATTAGATATCAATACAACTTCGATGCATACAATACAGTTTGATTTCAATCTATTTTAATCCGTAAAGTGGTGTAAACACCTTTTTAGCAACACCGCCATGAAAGATAGATCGCTCATGTTGATTCAGGCTGAAAGGTCAACGACTAATTTAATAGCAAAATGCTAAAATCTGTGGTTAAGTATCCCAATTTTTTCCGAAAGAATTGAATTTTGAATCCATCTAGGAGCTCTAATACTAAAATTTTCTTGGACATTTTGCGGTGTATTAAAAACAGAAGTGACATTTTAAATGATCTTCTTACGTACAGGTTGTCAGGTACATTGGTATGTACCTGACAACCTGTACGTGGGTTTTAGTCGGTAGAAGTCTGACATAACCCTTTGTTCTCCCTGGACACGGGTACCCTACCCATGAAGACATACACACAACCAAAAAAAACCCACTCAGCCAATACTATCGTAGAATATGCCGCATATTGTATAATTATACTTAAATATTTACTAAGACTCGCGAAATGTCGTTACATTGCTAATTTCGAACCGTACCTAGTCTATATAGCCAGGCTTCACAACACCTTTCCTTTGGAAGCTATTAGAAACAAAAGAGCCTTCCATTAGGCGTTACTAAACGCTTCCACTGAGATTCTGGAGTTGTCAGAGAAAATACACGCAATTGGAACGCAGACAGTTGGTGACATTCAGTTAATGTAAAATTGATAAACATGAGATTTGTACCTATTGAACCTAGACAGCTATATTATACGATCACACAACCTAATACTCTGACAAAACATTACATTAAAATCTCAGGCAGGGGCAATTCTCGTAATTAGAAAGTTCTTAGCCTGTCATAAATACCTTTAATTGCCCCACATTTTTGACAAGTTTCTGTCATCGATTGTCACTGAGACGAGATTGCGACTATATTTTGAACGTTTTTAACTACGGGAATTGGCCCGCAGACCTAATAACAGCAACCTAGAACAACCTCGCTCAAACAAACAAATGACTACATACAGTACCCAATTGTACATTACCAAGTAGACTTTCTTTAGAAGACCTTCTCCATTTTGTGAAACACAATAATGTGAAAACATAACAATGTTCTCGTAATATGTCTTGGAACGTGGAATGCATAAAAAGTGCTCTCAACGCGGTGTGGTCGTAATGTGGATATGAGTATAAGAATATTGTTGCCTGCGTCCCGTCTCACTTGATGGCTTCAGAATGATCAATTGCGTCAGCAATTCAGTTTTGAAGACATGCTTTTAGAAATAAATCGATTATGTGAAGAATTTTGTTTATTGTTTCAGCATCCTTTTACTGACTAGGTAATAATTTCATACAATTTTAAACTACGGTTTAATGTATGGGATTTACGTCAATGGTGTAAGAAAAAAAACGCCATCTCGTTCGCCAATTCGGCTCTTGCTGCTTACTTAATCAGTCTTAATAATGTTCCCACTGCTGTGACACAGGCCTTCGAGAGTGAGTGGGCTGTAATCGACCACGTGGGACTAGTGCGGGTTAGTAGACGTCACATGTCTTCAATTTTTTGATTCTAGGACATGCTGGTTTCCAGTGGTGATTAAATTATTTACACAAAGTAAAGCGGCTGCCTGGGTCCGAACCCCCGACCTACAAGTCGTAAGTCAGGGCGATTACCACCACTGCTCTCTCTCTGCCGCCCTTGCCGTTTACCCAAATATAATAATTGGCTTATGTTTAACTTATCACCAGATATACTAACATATAACAGACAAAAATAGTAAATGATCACCAAAATTAAACCCGCATTTTAATGTAAACTTATAACCAAAGTTTTAACATCTCGCTATCCTATTTAAGCAAAATAAATCATGTTCGGTTCTCGACATCCTGCAAAAAATAATCTTTTTTTTTCCATACAATCTAGTCGTTTCTGGCCACACGTAGGAGGTCACAGTTTTAACCTAACTTAACCTAACAATTTTTTTTTAAATTAACCTCGTTCATCTAGTTTGCAGCAAGCCGGAGACATAACTTAATATGGCATCGTAATACTTTATTGGTAATAAACCTACATTGTGGTTTTTTAGGCAGAAATAGCGCATTAATTTGCTCGCTAAGATTTAGTGATCATTTACTACATTTGGTGTTCGAATACAATTTGAAGTGCAAGAAGTAAGGGAACGCAGACAGGCGCTTTACTTTGTGTAAATTATTTCATCACCACTGCTCTCAAAACGGTGAAAGAAAACATCGTGAGGAAACCGGCATGTCCTAGCATGACATGTGAAATCTTCAAATCCGCAGTTGGCCCGCGTGGTGGATTACGGCCCACTCCCTCTCACCAAGAGGAGGTCTGTGTGCCAGCAGTAAGAACATTATAGGCTGATTATGTATACATTTAAAAAAATATATATATTCAGTCTTTGTCTAGCTGTAATATGTTACAGGCAGTAATAGGATGGCTACTCCCTCGGTAGCGACTTAGAAGATACAAGGATTACAGTGACCTAAATCTAAACTATGGAAATGATGAAGATTAATGTAAACTCCTAAAGTAAACAACTCCTAGTAAACAAACTCCACTTGATATAAAGCAAGCTGTAAGGATGAATGAAACGTTTCCTTCTACATGTAATTCCTCGCTTTCCGTGCTGCGGACACATTACAAGTGTGACTCGTATATTATCCAGACACGTTCAGACACAAATGGTTACACGTGCAAATATTTGACCCGATCGATGCGGGCATTGAATTCGCTACATTATACGTATTTTATTTTAGGGTTTTTTACGATACGAACAGTAAAAGAATAGCCCATGGGTGGTAAAAATATAATATTAGCAGTGAAGCTGATAGCAACGGTGACTGCTCTAAGTGTGCAAGACTTTATATTATTTAATTACCGCACCTCGTGGAAGATATTTGAATGCACCTTTATGACACAACATAAATATACTTAATCAAATAACCAACTTTCAGTTTACCTGCCGCAGCTCTAAAATAACCATTTGGGGACCGGTCAAAGATTCCTCATAGAAAGAACAGAGTATTTTGAGCATATGAGAGCATCAATTTCCTCAACCTAATATTTAGATTAATCAGTTTAATGATAAGCATAATTCATGTCTATTTTCAGATCGTACAAAACAATCTCTTCAAGCGACATTTTCAATTTGGGAGACTACATTTTACAAACGTCACTGAAGCGGGATGCCAAACCAAATGTTTTAATTAAGAATATTTCTTTTGGCACCTAATAAATTTCGTTATTTTCACCTACATAGAGACTAAGCGACGAAAATATTGTGTTTGTACGAGGCGAAATATATTTCTTAAGACGGCAATAGGCTGTCTACGGGTTTTTTGTATAACAATTTGTCAGCTCTGTAGAACATACACGTTTTTATTAAAATTATGTAATACACACACGTACTCGAGAAAAATATCAGTAACGAAAATTCCACTGTTTATGATACTTTTGTTGATACTGTTGATACTTTTGTTCTTTTGAGAATTTGGTACCTATGCGTTTGTAATATTAGGTAGGTATGGATTGAAATTATTAAAATAAGAGATTTTTATAAACCAATAAGGTTTGTTTGTTTGTACAATTTTGGTCAAATAGAAAAATATTAAATCTATATAAATAATATAGTTTGTAGGTTTTACTTTAAATATTATAATATTTTTATGTGTATTCCGTGGAAAATGTTGTTGGTTACACATTTGGCCGTATCTTTTTGTATTTATTCCTATAAAATTTAATGAGTCACTGTTTTTTCCCCCAAATAAATAGAATGAAATAAAGACGCCAGCAGGTCAAGCTACCTGAAACAGTCAAATTTTCCCAATCAACCTTGAACCTAATGCTTTAGCGATAAAGTTGAAAATCTATTAAAGAAATTTGACATCTTGTACTAGCTTGATGTGTACGTTGATAAGCGCATCACTTAAGAACTACTGGACCGATTTGGTACTTTTTAGTTTTAAAATTTCCCCCGAATCATATTTTTTAGAAAAGAAAAATTGGAAAGATGTTCCCGGAAACTTTTCAAATTCGGAAAAAAAATTAGGTCCCCAAATTCGTTGGATGAGTTATTGAAATTGCGCCAGGACAAGGTCTGTTGGGTCCGCTAGTAACAAGTAAATACCAAAACTACGACTAATTTGAAAGACTTGTTTCTGTTTTCGTTACAATATTGGCAGATTTAAATAAGTCTTAAAACAAAACAAACATCACAGAGTTTGCATAATCATTGTACAGTAGGGGGTCATTACTTCATTATCACCTTAAGGACTGTATTGCTGTGAACGCGCGGTAAAGGCCGTACCTACGTCTGTGTGCATAAGTGATGTATCAACACAGAACGCTCACCTCATAATTCGCACACTGGCTGGCGTCGAACAGTGGCGTAAATCACTTATTTTTGCACCACTCACTCACGATTCATTCCGCTTTCTTGATCCTTTCAAATTTTGCAGAATTCGTTTAAACTCAAGTCGCATAATTGGAAGAATCACCCTTTGTACACACACGTTTTTCTTGCCGTGAAAAATTATATTTATTTATTCACTGTGTATAGGCACAGTCATCAGTGTTGTATGAATCACTTTGGAAGCTAGTTGACAGATACGTTTTTTCTACGGCACGGTGTATACGCCGTACCGTAAAGAAACCGTGCTGTGTACAGCCATGTACGTGTGTGGCCTTATAGTGTTTGACAAATGCTGATAGTACTTCGAAGTTATGTCGGACTGTACCAAATTTATCCACTCAATCCCACACTTAAGTTATCAAATAACATTTCTATTCGTGTTTTCACACTTGGAGTAACAGTATTATATTCTTTTATAACATTTTTCTATAATATATTCTCGTCAAGCGTGCTCTATTTGTCTCCAGACCCGTATTGACGCTCACGAGAACAGATGAGCCACAGACTAGAGCCACGGCCTTACGTACGAACACATGTGAAGATTTTACAGCACTAACTTTTTGTTTCTGGTAACGCTTGGGAAAGTTAATTTTACAGTAGACCACTAATCATGATAAAGAGCATTGGAAACATACCTACTAGCCTTTGCCCAACTACAGTCCTAATGTCAAGAGAATGCGTACCTGTCTCCTGTCAGTGCGACAATTCTAGTAGCTAATAAATTATCAAATTCGCAAAACACATAGTCGAACATGGACTAAACCATCCGTTTGTGTGAAGCTTACAAGTGTCAAGAACGCATTCTCTCGTCGGCCACACTGTATTTTGGGGCCAGCTTCCAGTCATAACCCACTACTTAACTGGATAACACAATACCAGCACGGGTAGTCAGAACCTCGAAAGTCTTACAAACAGTCTAACCAATGGCTAGGGCTCGTTGAAAAAATCTCCACAATTGCAATCCAACAAACAAACATTTAAAACATAATTCAATGCTCACTATTTCAGCTTTTATAATTAGGGCAACAAATTTACCCCGACTTGCATTTAAAAAACTATCGCTACGAACAAACATAACTGATGATCTATCTTCCAGTACCTACTGAACATCGAATACACATACATGTAAACTTACAGTACCGACATGTTTCCCACGTATAATATAAAACTGATGCTATTTCCTGAACAGTCTTTGTCATTTGTTAGCGTCGCATGAAATCTACATGAAAAACAATGCTCGCTTTGTTTGTCTGCACAGCTAGTGTAACTACTACGTCTACGAGAAAAATAGACGAGATTGTATTTACATAGTCGCCGTCTGGATTGAAGGGCAATCAGTAATCAACGACGGTTTGTTTATTTTTGATCCTTGTACTGGTAGGATGGAGTTGTTTTTTTTTTGTATTTTGTTTATTAAGAAATGTGAATACACTAAAGGTTTGGCATTACAGCGGCGTAATTTTGCGTAACACACTAACAGGAGGCTTTCATTTTGCATCAACAACATTCATGGCGTTATTTACGTTGTTAAGCAAACAAAATTTTCGAACATTTATGAAGCAATGGAATAGCAATATCCTTCAAAATGATTCAGATTATGATTGATAGTGTGTTACTCAATGAGGGTACTGATTTACTTGTCCAGTTTTTCTTTTGCCATTCTTTTTCGTTGGTGGGTTTCGGAATATAACACGTGTTGGTGAACTAGAAGACACAGTCATTATATTTCGAACTTTGTTGTATTAACCATATATATAGATGGAGAGACTGCCTTTCGGCAGTAAAGGAGAAGATAATAATATAATAATAAGACCAAACTGTATTAAACTTCAAATAAATAAAACAGGGCACTGAATAAATGAACAATATGGAATAAAATACAAGTACTTTAAACTATCTTTGAAAAATCATTATTAACTTTTATTTACACGTAGTTTTTACTCCTTTTTCAAGTGCAAGTGTCAATGCCATCGGAAAAGTTCTTTAGGACTTTTAAGTATGCTTTTATTTTGTGCAGTAAGAACCCAAAAATGTTTGCAACAATATCTCCCCCACATAGAAGCCACGTGTTGCGCCATTAAAACAAAAGAATAATAGAGCGCGAGCTATCAGTGTCACACATAAAACTAATCAACAAAACAAACAAGATAGTAGCGTAAATAAAAGGTAAATAGTGTGAAATCACCGGCTGCTATAATATAGGCTTATTCAGAATAAAGCTCTTATAAACCCTCTTAATTATTATAATGTATGTCACAATCATATTATTTTTTGTGTACTAGACAGACTTTTTATAGCCGAGTCACGCAAAAGATGAAACGTAGGAGGCCACAATCACTCTAATGTAGTTTTTCAAGCTAGGAATATCAAGATTGTGCTAGTAAGCTAAATAAATAAATACTTTTTTTCACAAAAACATATTTTCAAGTAAAAATAGAACATCCCAGAAATAAGTGGATCGTTGGTACAATATCTGTACTAATGAAACAATCATCGTATCCTAAGCAAGCTGGTCACTTTGGCCTTGTGTAATCAGAACTATCCTCATTTTTAGGCTAGTAATAAGCTAGTGAGGATGATAGTAAGCTAATGTGATAGTTTAATAGGATGGGATTCTATTTTTGAACAAGAAGCGCCCCACACCACTGCTATCCTATCCTAGCTTTTGTACAAGCTTCGCGTCACCAGCAGAGCAAGTATCCAATCGGATCATCCAACACCCAGTGCGAGTGCGGTGCTTCTGATCAGACCAATATAAAACATCGAAGAGAAGTAGGTACCACAGACACGAAAAGAATATCGTGTAAGCTGCTCCAGTATGTATGTGCTAAGCCCGGATAATAAGCCAGGATACTTCATAGCTTCGAAAACCAGCCTCGTGTATGCGTGTGCACTTTCAGCACTAAAGGTTTTGTCAGTGTGTTTTAATTTTAAACCTTGACCAAGGCTAACATTATTTTGTTTGATTTCATGTGACCGTGTCAGAAACGCGTGGCATAAGACATTAATTTGTACGATTCGGACGTTACCTACTGTTTCTGAAATGATTGTCTACGCATTTGTGTACTAGTCACGGTGTACGGTGCTTTAAAATGTCACGAAATAAACCCACCTGTATTCTTAAATATCTCATATTCCTGGAATTTCATCGGTTAGTCATGTCTTTCAAACTGTACTACAATGCTTGGCTACAAATTGTTATTGTGTTTTCAAATGAAACAATTTTTCCTGTCAACGGATTGCTTCCATGCTTGGCATCAGGCTAATCGAGATACGAAGACGTACGAAGGTCTTCCAAATCGGAAAGCGTATTTTGCAACCCAAATGGAGCTGAGCTGGACACCTGGAGGGCAATTCTCGTAATTTTAAGTACGTTCACAGTCTGATCTCAGTCTCAATCTGTCAAAAAATTCTCTAATTCCCCTACATTTTGACAAGTTTTTGACAAGTTTTTGACATTTGTTTGTCGCCGAGATGAGACTGCGACTAGATTTAGAATGTTTGAAATTACGAGAATTGGCTTACTGGTAAGGCGCAGTGATGACAGGTAGAGTAGGGCAGTGACAAGGACTGAAGGATGAGATGTCGGACGTCCGGCTTGGCTTCGGATTGACACAAGTAAAGAGAGGCTTTGCCCAGCAGTAGTTGAAGTCTGGCTGCAGATGATGATGATGATAACAAACCGAATAAGATTTTAAGGTAAGCGATTTAATCAAATCAAAGACACTTACCATTACCTAACCTATAAAACGAGATCTTTGAACATTGGTGCGTATGGTATATCCCTACAATGATATTGTTGTAATAAAAGGATTAAAACAAGTACTTGAGCACTTATAACAACAAAGCTCTATGTTCCATTAATGACTATTGCCTTAATGATGGTGGACATAAATTCTTATTTTCCAATATTGCAACTCTGGAAGCTTCATACAGAAGTGGTGAAAATGATCTTGATGAGGTGAGATGTGGAAAATCTTTCTCAATTAATCATCAATTGAAAAAAGAACAAAGTCCAAAGTCCTTTTGAAAAATAAAAAGTATTTCATAGTTTTCGTCACGTGCTTTGATATATGAAGGCCAATTCTCGTAATTTTATACGTTCAAAATCTAGTCGCAGTCTCAACATCAACATCTCAGCAGTCTCATCTCGGCGACCAACAAGGTCGTCGAGATGAGACTGCTGAGATGTTAAAAAAGTCCGACAGATGTTAAAAACTTGTCAAAATGTAGGGAAATTAGAATTATTTTTTGACAGATTGAGACTGAGATCAGACTGTGAACGTTCTTAAAATTACGAGAATTGCCCCTCTGTTGGTTGTGGTTCATTAATACATAACAGAAGTGTTTGGAAAAGGAAGAGAGAGATTTTGGCCCTGCAGCAAGATAATACACGCAAATTCCCAGATAGATTTCAATTTTGTCAGAGGATTCCTTGGGGCATAATTATCGGGCCCCTAGGGAGCCTTGTACCCCACTTGTGTACCACTTGAAACGTCTTTTTGAATATTTATAATAATAAAACCTAAGTTTTAATTGCATGAAGTAAGTACGTCTGCATTTATGACAACATTGCTGTTTACAATGATAAGGCCTGAACTAAAATGTAAATATTGACAAGCTCAACCACATGGTTTTATGATTTCGGATGGTTTATGACTTAACGATGAAGTAAAAATTTATGTATAAAATTTATAATTATAATACTAAAGATTCCGAGGTGTTATAACTTATAACCATTTACAAAACTGCAAATATTGCGGTTAGCTAGCTAGCTACATAAGGTACATTTACTCGTACACCAGTCTCAGTTTTCTACATTTATGTTTGAAATATGTCAAATCAAAGGTAGGAAATATTAGAAGAACTTGCTGAGGAAGTATTCACTCAAACGACCCAAGCATACGTTTTTTTGTTCCTACGTTGTTTGTTTACGCGCGAGAATTACCTTATAAACAGTTAAGCAATCATTACCGTTACAACACGTTCATGATCCAGAATTCCTTCAGAACAGACTTGAGAACTTATGATTAAAAAAAAAAAAAACTTATAAACAATAATGATTACTAGGAAAAAGAGGTAGCTAAAAATCTGTGTGTTTAACAAAGACCAGCAAATATTGAAAGAGCTTGGTCCGATTCTGCACATAATGAAGTGATATTAACATACATGTTTATGTTTATGGCTGGTAGCAGCTGGATGAGAGTTGCCGAAAATCGAGTTGAAAGGCGTGCAATAGGAGAGGCCTATGTCCTGCAGTGGACTACCATAGGCTGATGATGATGATAAACGTTTGATACATGTTTATTATCAGTATTCAATTTGTTCTGTTTGTGGCAAAGTAAATGTTAAGGCTCTGCCCAAACGTAGGACAACGCTCAATTCAGTTTATTTAGGTTGTAGTATGGACCTACATAAATCAAAGGATTTAGAAATAGTCCTTAGTGATGATTGGTTAGTGGTTTTATAAGGTTTAAACCGATTATTTAACGTAAAATTATTTTGGAAAATCCTTAATTTTCCAAAATTTATTTTACTTATGTAAATCTTTCATTTCTTATTAGTTTAATAAGCAGTATGTAGATATATGTATCTGGTTACGTAAGGACCTCGTAGCGTAATAAATAATTTAAGGTCACCCTCTGCGTCGCATGGTACTTAAAATTAACTTTTGTAAAGAAGAGAGGACTTAGTGGTGAGGAACTTGGTCGCCCGCTTTAGAAAAACTTACAAGTAGCTTTTGTTAGGAAGTTGAATACATGAAATTACTAACACTATACTTACTTATACTCATATATAACAAGGAGAGAATTTGCTTACTTTAACTAAGTACATGGTGAGATCAAGTTAAATCTTTGTAAAAAAAAGTAAAAGATAAAAAAGAACAAGGGTTTTTTTTAATATCGTTTAATATCTCTGCCTAGGATATTATGGTTAGAAAGAAAGAAAGAAAATACATTTATTTGCGGCAAACATGACGCTAAAAGAACAAAAACACAAAAAAAAACAAGTTGAGGGTAAACATGCGTCACATTCACGCAAACGGCCATCGCTCATATACGTCGGTAACATAAATATAAAAATAATTAACAACAATTAAACATTTCGCTCAACGAGTGTATGTACAAATTATAACTAGAGGTTTACATAAATTATTAAATTCGGCAGCACAAAAGGTATAGTTCAAAATACTACACAACGCTCTGCGTAGTGCGCGTTTTACCGACTGAAATCAATTTCTTAATAGCAGTGCAATTATTTTATATGAAAATTCTTAACCGTTCAATTTAATTCAAAACTTTCATTCGCACGGCCTTTCATATTCACATCAACAGCTTTTTTTGTACACGGTAGGTCAAAGAAACCTTGACTTCTGATCAGTTCTTCTGCATCATCAAACGTTTGAGGCATATCTCTTTTAGCTGTTTCGGGAAGAGTCAAACTTATTAAAGCAGCTACAATGGCAATGCTGCCAACGATAACCATAGGTAGCCAAGGCTTGTATATCTCAAGATACGCCACAAACGGTGATATTACAGTACCAATGTATCCACAAATATGTGCAATCGATGAACCGGAACCTCTTACTGAAGTTGGCAACATTTCTGCTGTCCACTGCATAGCTGTGTTGCACGCCATGTTCACTGTAAATCGTGCTGCAACTGCACACAACACAGACGCTAGACCACCTCCCATAAATGGTACCAAAAAACTAAATATACCACATAAGGTCAACACAACAACCGTCATAGACTTTCTTCCTGTATAATCTAATACGAAGGACAGAATAAGCAGTGACGGGAATTCTGTTAAAGATATCACAGTGAACGACACGTAGAAATCGAACTGTAACTGCCCTATCGTTCTGATCAGAGCGTCGAAAATAATCATAGAAAACATAAATTCTAAACACGTGCAGATGAAAACCCTGCACAGTAGCGGCCTTCTCAACATTTCCATCATATTTCCAGGCACTTTTTTGCTATGCAATGTAGTATACCTAAATCCATCTATTAAACTTTGTGGAACCACTTTTTTATTTACGCGAGCTATATTTAAAACTTTATTCACAGCATCATCGGTCCTTCCCTTGGACAACAACCACCTTGGACTTTCTGGGATGATAAAAGGAGCTATCAGAGCTATCGCCATAGGCAAACTTGTTGCAAGGGCAATTTTTTTCCAATGTCCACAAGCCAATGAAATCCACGGCAACGCAACTACTCCCATAGTGAAGAAAATGGCAAAGGATAAATTAGTTATCCTTGTTCTGTATTTTGGTGCAACATATTCCAATACTAGTAGGTAGGTCATCATCATGCAGTTGTCATATGACATACCCATGAAAAATCGACAGATGGTGAATTCAGTGAAATTGTTGACGAATATGCTGGCTGTGCCTGCGATTGCTCCGATCATGTTGCTGCATACAGCGGCTGGAATTCTCCCAAAGCGATCAGCGATCCATCCTACCATAAAGCCACCCACGATAGATCCAACAAAGAATATTGACTGAGCCGTTGCTTGGTTGCTGTTTCTCTCACACACCCATCCCATTTCACTTGCTATTGTGGGATATGAAAATTCTGTCATATTAAATTCCCAACCATGCTGGCACGGCACTGTGTTCCAAGTTTTATTTAAAGTTCCTCCTGTAGATATCACTTCACTCCAGTTTGCTTCATACTGCTGACAACGAGAATATCCAAAAGGTGAGTCTTTATCAAGGGGTATGGCAAGATTTCTTCTGTCCAGAATGGTAAGATTCTGCAATTCTGGGACCAAACACCAATGGTTTGGAGACGTTTCTGTTAAGAAGACTTGTGAGAAGTAGGAGAATGCACCAAACACGTAAAATGGAAACGTTGCAAAGAACAGGAATACTTGATACCGACCGAATTCACCAGCTGATAACAGTAGCTCATCGTAGTCAACTTCTTCGATTATTCCATTTTCGTATGTATGGTTGTTTTCATTACACTTCTTGGCCTTTTCATCCATTTTCAATATTTACACGAAAATGAATTAAATGAATAAAGAAGCGCGTTCATCCATAGAAATTATTCTTGAAACTGCCTCATATATATTTTTAAACGTTCTTTTAAAGAATTTTGTAAGATAATAGATAACGCTCTAATTATCTCCTTATTTAACATGTTTATTGTTGCTTCAATGTAGTTTGTCTGCTGCTACGTAATACATAATTAAGATTAGGAATTTCCATTTACTTAAGTATCGGAGGTTAGTTTTGCAATGTTATATGTTGTATCTCAAAGTAGTTGCAAAAAAAAACACGTGGATGACTTTATTCGTCATCGTTTAGTTTTTTTTATATATTAAAGTGAAGAAGAACTGTATTATAAACTGATTTTTTTTTCACTTTTCCAACGGCACGAAATTGCTGTAGGCCCTGTCCCATAAACTTAATATACTGGCAATTAGCGAGCTCTGTTCAGATTTCACGCTGTAATTCCGCCTGGGAGAATGTTTTCATAGCCAAGTGTGGTTTTAAGGAAGAAAGAAAATCATAAGAGTTTAAAAAGTAAACCGATTTTACTCGAAAGCCGCGCTGAAGCAGCAGTGCGATTCTGTAACCATCTCACCATGAAAACTTAGGTGAAGTGAGCGTGGAGTGAGCTGTCATGCCAACTTATGCTAGGGATTGACACTATTGACAGCTCACTCTAAGCTCACTTCACCTAACTTTTCATGGTGTAATTTTTACAGAATCGATCGGCTGGTGTCAATCATTCAAGTGAAAATAAAAGGAAACGTCCTACCGAAATTGGCCCGTCACCGTCAAAATGTCGAGTATGTGTCTAATACAAGGTAATTATAATATATAAGAAGACACGGGCCTCCTCTCTGTGAGATTTGGGACGTAATCCAATACGCGGGCGCAGTGCGGGTCTTGTCTTCGAATTTTTGGTTCTAGGATACGACGGTTTTCTAGCTTGGCTAGGAAATAATATTAGCGCAAAGAGAAGTAGTATATTATACTTTTAATACTTACCAGCATAATGTAACACATTGTTAAATAGTAATAATAATAATTGCATTTGCATGGTGTATATACAGGGATAATCGTCTTTTGGCGCCTCCTCATTATTTAGAAAAAAGGGCCTCTGCGAGTTGGCTTCCGCCCCTAGTAAGCCTTTCAAAGGTCCGGGAGCCCAGGGGCCTGAGATATGTCAAAGACAATAATAATAAAACTTTATTTCACAAAAATACAGATTTAACAAGTTTTATATAAATACAGTCTAAATGAGCTTTGGTAGGAACACAATGCAATACAATCTAAGAACTTAAATCTGTACACAATATTATGGTAAGCCCTGTCTCTCAAACTAGGTATAATCCTGTATCTTGAGAGACAGTGATTCAGTTTAGAATGTGATGCTATAAGTTTATTAGTAGACTGTGTCGATCTATCTGAGCGATTGAGGATAACACAGCTAATTTAAGTACCTATATATTATATACATGATGTGTGTGTGAGGGTGTGCGTGTGTGTTAGGGTGTGGGGGTGCGTGCGTGTGTGTGTTGTGTATGATTGGAGATATGTGGGTAGTTAGACGACGTACTTAAGTAAGGATTCAATTTGACTATAGTCTTGTTAGTAGCCATTCCGTTAATTTTGATTTTATTTAATATTTATTTAGATCGACAATGTTTAAGATTTTGTGTATTCGTTCGTAGATGTATGTACTTATTGTGCTGTATTGGTGTTAAGCGAAGGCAGTTTTGTGAGGGGTACTTAAGGGTAGTTTCTTCCTTTTTTAGGGTCAGTTGGGGGAACGCCAGCGTGTTTCCTAACAGTAGACTGCAGTACAAAAAGCTGGCTCACTGAGAGTACTTTGGAATCAGCGTATAGTTGCGTAGTGGGATAGCGATAAGGTTTGCGCGAAATCACCTTCAGTACGGCTCTCTGCACTCTTTCCATCCACAGGAGACTGGTTTTATTTACACCACCCCATACTGTGATGCAGTATCCAATGACGGATTGACATAATGCATAGTACACCATCTTCAGGGTTTCAGGCGCAGCCGAGTCTCTAAGGGATTTGAAAATATGCAAAAGTTTCATAGTTCTAGTGGTAATGGCATCAACGTGTTTGTCCCATCGTAATGGGACAAACTGTTAATATTCCTTCCGGGTTTCCACAGGGCTCTATTCTGGGGCCGCTTTCATTCATTATTTATATCAACGATATTAAGAAATAATGTAATGGTAAAATAATGTAGAAAAAACTGCAGTTCAGAAACAGCTGTATTGTATTATTGAGCCTAGACAAAATGTAAGAAACTGAAAACTATGATGACCAAAACATAAAGATTATTAAGATCTCTGTGAAAAATGTGTTGCTTAAAATATTTGTCAGGTACTCTGCACACGCATTATTTTTAAGCCAAAGTAACATGACATTTATAATATAATTGATGAGATAATAAATAAAGGTGTAATGGCTCACGATAACATCAGTGACGTCACGCATTTGGATGAAATTAAGGTGATAAAACGCAACTGTGAACTATCTCTAATGTATTTTTAAACTCATTTTTATTTCCTTATTATCTTACTTTAGAAGTAAATCTTACTGCTGGTTTTCTCCTACTTCCTTTTGTCGCATTTATTTGTGTTTAGGCTTCCGTACCTCAAAAGAAGAAAAAAACGGAACCCTTAGAGGATCACCTCGTCGACAGACTGGCAACGAAGTGATCCGTCAGCCGAGCAGTGATAAGTGAGTGAGTTACAGACAGACATGTCTATCTGTCTGTCAGTCTGTCAATACCAATTTTTCTCAGGAACGCCTGGAGGTATATAGTTGAAATTAATATTATATACGAAGGTGCTACAGACCCCGGGAGCACTAAAAAAAATCTAGCTTCTACATAAGCCAACGTATATTTCGATATTCGCAAATAATTTAAAACCTATAAAATACTTCCCGTTGATCATGTTTGGCAAGAAGCGAAGTCTCAATCTCACAGTACAATATTAAAGGAAAAAGTCTGAAAATGATATTGTGTAGTTATAGGTATCACAAAGAAACACATGTTTTTCCAATCACAAACTTACATTTACAGTTGGAGAATTGACCGTGACGTAGGTACGAGTACATCGATGTACGGGAGAACATGGTTTTCAACTACAGTGTTAAGTTTGTTTTTAGGATAAAATTCATCCCAACTACGGAGACCTTCACTTGGCCGGTTATGAACTACAAGAGTACTTACATTTTGTATGACTTTTAAGCTGCCGCATTACCAAAGCGAGTATTAAAATGTTCAAAATTATTGTTTTCTTCATAATCACGTTGTTTGAGCTTGATGCTATCTACATCTTCTTATAAATTTGAACCTTGTGTGCACTGAAGTGTGACATTAAATCAGGAACAAGCTTATTTGAGGAGCGGCCATGAATATTTCTTCCGTATTTTTATAGGGGTGAAATTCTCGTATCTACGACGGGCACGTCTTGGTGATATGAATATGTAAAGGTAGCCAAAATCGCAGACTATGAAAGTGATTCTATTATTTTCCATTCGAGTGTTTTTTCCAATCGGGGAGATGGGTAAAAAACAGTCATAATCTTTACTAATAGTCATTGCCGCCGACAAATTTATTTTCAGGAGGGTGCATCTTCACGAAGCGAGTTCGGTGATTTGTTGAATAATGCACAAAAGCGTTAGAATAGAGAGGTTGCAAATGAATAGAAAATTTTAGGATCTCGCCTCGAATAGGTTATATTTTATTTTAAAGCCAGGGAGTTGCAACTGCACCCTCTTGTATCCATTATAATATTTTAAATGAAAGTAACTCTGGCTGAACAGTTTTGGATGACATTGGGCGCACGGGTATACTATGACCTGGAATAGGATACTTTTTTAAGTTCGAATGGGATATTTTCTGATTTCCACGTATCGTTTCAATGTATTTTCTTTCTTTTGTTTTCTTATTTTTCTTTTTTTCTTTGACGTAGGCAAAGCCGCGGCCATATCTAGTGAGATATTATATCAACAGCTTTGTCTTTTTCTAATTTAACAGAATGCTATAGGATTCTCTTGTAAATCAAGCATAATTAAATAACGTCACAATTTTGGCTAATTTTCATTATATGAACTTTTACAATAAAAAAACTAGCCATTTGTGTCCGTTGCTGTCTCATATTATTATCAGACTATGTCACTTTGATAAGAAAAAGCACGTGGTGTTGTTTACTTTGTATAATGATTGATGATTAGGTAAAACCGTGGACAAGGACGGTTGAACACTTTTCAACCATATGCACTCAGTAATAAAGTTGAAAAGTGGTTTACCACCAGTGTCCGCGATGGTACATTAGGTTACAAAATGATATTTTTGCTATGTTTGATTATGATATGGTTGCCTACTAAATGAACAATAAAATTGAGCTTGAGATAAAAAATACTAAATTTAATTTTTCATTTTCCTTGTGTTTGAAACTTCAATACAAAAGTGTGTCTGTCTGTGTTCATGGCAAGTTTCATAGGTTTCACCGAATTTCGAACGAATCATAACATTTACGGCCTGTAGGTATATGACTAAATACCTACGTATTTAACCGAGTTTTAATATAATTAAAAAGCCATTTTTCACCATAACCAAGCAATGTTTTAACACAATGTGTAGCGGAAGACAGTTCTCTATTGTAAGTAAAGAAATTGCTGGTTCAAGGAAGAAAATAAAGGGAAAATGTAGCAATCGTGAATGTGGCTGTCCGACATTTTATAGCAGACCACGCGGAGTAAGTCGAGAAAGCTATGGTATTGTCTATTATGTGATGGTGCTTACTTGCGCACAGTCCGTTTCATGAAAAAAGTCCCGCAGACGCGACTCTGCAGGCATGCGACGGAGACTTAAACATAATAATCAGCCTATAACTTTCCCACTGCTGGGACCACCCCCTCTCAGAGAGAGGGAGTGAGCCTTAATCTACCACATGGGCCTAGTGCGGTTTGGTAGATGTCACATCGTTAAATTCGTCGTTTTTTTGGTTCTAGGACATGCCGGTTTCTTCACGACGTTTTCCTTCACCGTTTTGAGAGCATAAATCTATATTTATTTATCTCAACATGATTACAGGCACGGGTTATTGTCATGCACAATCTTTAAAAGTGACAGGGGGTCTACTCCGAAGTGCAAAGTGCGAATGTTCGGATCGGACCGACATATGGCTGAACCGAATATTATTGAAAAATGCGAAAAAAGTTCGGATTGGCTCAGTTGCGTCGGGACCATAGTCAATATTCGAAAGAGTGTAGGAGTATAGGATCGGGACCGACCGAACCAAATAGTAACTTCGTACCAGGAAACGGCCGAACATTCGGCCGATACTACTTCGGAGTAGGCCCCCTGGTGTGTGAGGTAGGAGGGTTGTTGTAGGAATGTTGCTAGATATATTATAATAATGTTTAGTTCCACTACAGTCTACAGTCGCCTGGAAGCCTGACCCATCATAATTCACCTTCAATCGATATAACTGAATTACGGTTAAACTTTGTGATTATATTTGCCATTGATACGCTCAGGAGTACCTGCATTTGGGCACGTTTTTGTTTCTTGTCATAATACCTATCTTATTATTTGGAGTCGGCACAACATGTCTTTTTCTTCCATACCTCTTTATTAGTCGTCATCTCAGTAGTCACCCCCTTCCTAACCATATCATCATTCACACTATCCATCCATCGTTTCTTTGGTCTTCTCCTTCTCTTATAGCCACCGACATACATACTCAAATACATATCTATCTATCATCTACATTAGCATTGCCATTTAACGTGGCAATGCTCAAATGCTGTCAGTCTTCTGGGCACGTATCCGGATGACAGCAATGCGGACGAGTACTTCGACGCCTAAATATCCTTTTGTTTTTATTTAATATGTAAAAATTAATCCCTATTTCCTCTGGTCACGTCATAACTTGAGAACGACTTAACCGATTTCATCCATCTTTTTTTTTAAGTTTTCTTATACTTTGCAAAAGGTACTTACGGAAAAAAAAAGAAAGTTGCTTCACGCGGACGAAATCGCGGGCAAAAGCTAGTTTATTTATATGGTTAGTTATAAAGTTAGGGCAGATTTTTCAATCGACAGATAATAACAAATGACGTCTGACAGTATTTGCATGGAAGAACTGTCAAAAATTCAAAATAAATCATTCTTCCGATAAAATTATCCGGCGTTCGAAAAATCAGTCTTTTAATTTAGTACCTAGTATACTTATGTAGTTAGGAGATTACTATAAAGATTAAATTGGTTTTCATCTACATTATGATAATAAATGAAAACGTTTACCTAGGTTCAGGCGGCTAAACTGGTACCTATAAACGATCAAAATAACACAGAATTTTACTGGCCGGGCAAGTAGTAAAATTCTGCGGCCATTTCCATACACCACATCCAAAATAGAAAATAATAGCACAAAGTTAGTGTCACGTTGCTTCGGATCGTGATGTCAGACATTGATCGTACCTACTTCGCTAATTGACTGTGTCGATGATCCCATAGCTTGCCATAAAAAGCATCCCACGTTCGCCCCCAATTAAAAAAAAATGAAGGCGAAATAATGGCACGTCCTCCTTTAACCCTAAAAAAATAAAGCGGGGTATAATGCCTGTCTGTTCAATTGTATTTTCATTTAAAATTTAGAGTCCTGTAATCAGATGTCCTGTAATTAGTAGGTATTATCCAAAAGTGACCATACTTTAATAACAAATAGAATTTAATAGCAATATACGACTTGAAAAACTCTGAAAAGAGAGTGTGCCTTAAAGGATTGAGAATCATAGTGCACCTGCATTGTTACTCCATATTATTAAATGCTATAATTATAGGATATTATCCTCTTATTTAAGATTTACTAATAGCAGCAGAAGCTTCACCATAATCAATCGCCGCCAAAAATAATAAAACAATTTAATTAAAGAAAGGAATTTATTAAATCAGTTTATTATAAGACTTCATGATAAACTAATATATATATATATATTACAATATCATGAGCCCACTTTCCATAAATATAGATCTCGCTCGAGTCCCTTTAATAAAAAAAATAAACCGCTGGAAATGGAAATAATTAATTGGTATTAAAAAGCTCAGTGGAGTGCTAGATTCAGACACTTCATTGACCAAACGTTCAATGTGATTGCTTGTTGATTGTGATTGTATAAATTAAGGCTAGTTATTTATCTAATTATCAACGTGAAACTGCTCATTTTAACATTACGAACCAATCTGAGTTTCAACAAATTATGAAATAAAGTGACACAGAAAAATAATTATTACTGGATAATAACTATCATATGCTTAAATAATGAATTAGACAATTTAAACAGCTTGTTTTCTTTCTTAAAATATGTATACATAATAAGTTATGTTTCACGCGGCGCATGCGTAATTTTTTTTTACTAATAATTGGTAATCCCAATCAAGGAAACAAGAATTTTATTAAACTTATACGCTCCTTAAATTAGCAGTTTTAATAAGGACAATTAACACAGGTTTAATCCCAAGATAAATAATTAATTATCATCAACTTTGCAATGAAATTTACATCATAGACGTGATTTTGATTATAAATTCCTATAATTCCCTCTCGTTTCTTTTATAAACATTGCTAATTAATAATAATTATCAACACCGAAATCCAAATATGTACTTGAATAAACATCACAGATAATCAAACGTCAGAACTTACCTCGAATCGGTGAAAAACACAAATTTCATTCACTGGTGCGCGAAGGTTTAATAACTTTTCTTTTTATATTTAAAGTTTTTAAAAAAGTTGCGTGCGTTCGGATAGGCAACGGAGCGCGGCCACGGTTATTATGGTCATCGCAGTGAGTGTGTAGCGACTGGCCGCCCCACACCTCTCTTGAGCAGGCATGCGTGTAGCGCCCTTTCTGTAGACAAAACTTTTCAAAGGCTTCCTGATGGACGGATGTGGAAAATTGTCTTATTGTCTGAGCTTATAAAGCTCAGATAATAATTAAATACAACTTAGTGTATTCTAATGCGTAACAATTTTAACTGTGACTGGGTTGTGGAGGTCATATAGGTAGTCGCTCCATGTAAAATACTGGTATTTAGCTGCATCTGGTTAGACTGGAAGCTGACCCCACGATAGTTGGGAAAAGACTACGCAGATGATAATGCGTAACAATTTTCTTGCAATTCTGATAACATTTCGTGCCTCATGTTTGTCTTTTACATAAGACTGTTTTTCTCTAGTCATGAAAAGTTAGATACCAACCTGACCATGGGCCAACGAATAAAACAGTATAGATATTTTTGTTTGTCTTATGCAATTTCTATAGTTTACAGTTAGGGCATAAAACCAATAAAATATTTTACCTGTATAATACTTTTGTCAAGAATGTTTCGAAGATATGAGGTTTGATTAACTTACCGATAAGAATGACAGCTTGTTGAATATTATTGGTACGAGTATGCTGCTTATACATCAGTACGGTTACATATATGTAAAATGTACATACCATATCTGCCTAAGGAAAAATGAGTACAGCACCATCTTTGTAAAGTTGGTGTAACTTTTTTGCAAATTCCTCGGGGTTTTGCGTTTCTGACGTAAGAAAGAAAACGCTTTACGGCTGAAGACTTGTTATTACCACTTTATGAATAGGACCAACGTATTAGATTTATTTAGCTGTTTGGTGTAAAAAACATTACTGAATACCTATATAAAGACTGAATGTTAATTTATTAAGAGCCGGGCCAGCCTAGGATAACGAAGTTAGTTTATCGTGAAATTAAGTAAACAGAATGAGCGTGAAAATTGGCAGTAGAAAAGAAAGGCTTCAGCAGTGAGTTAAATCGGACTGTGAATGATAATGATGATGAATCATAATTAGCAGATAGGTGCAGTAACAATTTTTTTTCACTACATATCTGTTTTATGCTAAAATAATGAAACAATAAAATGATTTGGCTCTGGTAGCTCCTTTATTCCGTAGCAGTAGGTATAGCGAGTTTTAATAGAACCACGGGTAAACAAAGTTGCCCTTAGTACTATTGATAGAACTTGATTTCCCCATGGTCCGATTGATAGAACCACCGAAATGAAAAATACCGTTGGTCCTGCTAGTAGAACCACGCGGTCGAACCACGGGCAATAAACCGTGCTACAAGGTTACGCGGGCGCGTGGCCAAAATCGGAACTAACGCCGTCATCTTGATTCTTTTTATACATTGCAAGCGTAGATAGAGAATAGCTGCAGTCTTTTTACAGTTATTTTGCCTCGGATTTTGCATCACTGTCAAAATCATTCATCATCTGCCTAGCCTTTTCCCAACTATGTTGGGGTCGGCTTCCAGTCTAACCGAATGCTGCTGAATACCAGTATTTTACACGAACTGCCTATCTGACCTCCACAACCCAGTTACTGGGTAATACGATACCCCTTGGTAAGACTGGTTGTCAGACTTCACTGTCAAAATCATTGTGATCTTTTTACTCTTTACCTTGCTGTTAGTTTGCTACTTGCAGAGGTAAATTAACTACTGGCTACTTTAACTGTATTATATTAGCTGACAGCGTATAGCCTATACAGCAGTGCGATTCTGTAACCATCTCACCGTGAAAACTTAGGTGAAGTGAGTGTGGAGTGAGCTGTCATTCCAAATAATGCTAGGGATTGACACTACTGACAACTCACATCAAGCTCACTTCACTTGAGTTTTCACGGTGAGATTTTTACAGAATCGACCGGCTGATAGCGAGTCTTTGACATTACGAAAAGATTGCGATGTGTGATTTTTTTTACCCATATTGATAGAAGTATATTTGACTGCTTTTTACGCAAAAAGCGGTCAAATTATACTTCATGAAAAGTGTTTATATTTGTTAAAAATAACATGTCGAAAAATAATTATAATCTACAAAAAATAAAACTGGTTATACCTAGCTTCTTCTACCCGGGACTTCGTTCGCATGGAAAACGTACGTACGTAACGTCTTACTACTAATCTTGTCATCATCAGCCAATATTAGTCCACTACCAGACAAATGCAATGAAAAGGAAGAAGTATGGAGAGATCATATCACGTTCTGGGTCTACCTCTCCAAGTGTCCTGAATGCTCAGCCATACCTCATTCATCCACCAGCTACTTTACCAGTATCATCGCAACCACTAGAAAGCACGCCTTATGAAGCTTCCGTATTTAATTGGTTTCGGTGACGAGTCAGTGAGTTCAGTGGCAGCTTACTGACGCGTACACAGTCAGTCAGTACTCAACTGTGTTTATTTCAACATGACGAAAAATTTGAAAATTTTCGCAACCGGCTTCTTAGATTTTCATTTTGACGTCACCATTTGGTGAGATCAAAATGAAAATCTAGCCGAAAAAAAAAGCCTGACTGAACTAGCTCACAAACTAGCCTTTTTTCACATAATCGATACCATGATCTATACTTTTCTACTATTACTATATTAAATTCCTATGTTGTGTGATGGCAGATGCGACGTACGTGGTGATCCTGGGGCAGTACATCGCGTGAGGCACACAGTGTTACGGTCGCAGGACAGCCCGCACATGACAACAGAACCCGCTGAAAACCGTGAAGAACTGGCATTTCACGGATATGTAGCTGGCAAATCTGACACTTCTGACTCGTGTGCCTGTCTCATCGCCGAGGATTAGCCAAAAGCGAATAGACCAACAAGAAACGAGTTCGCGCGCAACGAGCAGCGAGGGTGTAGTTCGGTTAGTTTTGTCGGTGGGCTAAGAGTTTCCGTATATAAAAAGTACTCTTTGGCTAAGAGCGAGTGCGCGATTGTGACGCATGCCCAGTTACTTGTGGGTCTACGTAGAGATAGAGTTCTCTCGCCAGCTGTGTGAACAGTCAGCGGTCAACTATTTATATAATTATGTATCTCTTTTACTGTCACGGGACCTACATCTATTAATAGTTTCTTGAGCGAGGAAATAGTAGATAGTGACTCGTTTCCTCGTGCTGAGGAGGAAACGAGTAGCTATCGACCCTTCCTACCATTAAGCACCTGTACCATAGCCGGGTAGGACAGGCGCCTCATGTTAGGACAAACACTGACTTGTTCAGACAACAATATTAGATTGCCCTCGCCTCAGGCGGACGCCACTAAAACCTTACTCGATTGGCTATCTCTGCTGTTACCCAGATGCTTATCAACTCCACTTGAATTTTATCACCCTCTCACTGACGCCGCAGTGAATCGAGGATTTTCCCTCGAAAAAAATACAACAGCAAAAGAATTATCGAAACACCCATTGTTAGTACATAGTTTCGCATATTTCTATATGGTAGGTAACTCTATCCAGTTATTCAGGAACCTTAAAGAAGAAGAAAATCGTATCAATAAAAATATTTTATTAAAAAATAAGTAACAATTTTGCAACTACGTATTTATTGCAATAAATAAGGCAATAAAATTTACTTTAAAACATTTTAGTGTAACAATAAAAATCTAAAAACTGTACCTATTTATATCTTGAAACTTATGTATACCGCTTAAAAAATCCGTCATTAAACTAATTATTAACAAAAGGAAATTAAAAATGCTTCTTCGGCGTTTTCAGGCGACACGAGGGTTTTTCACTGAAAATAAAAGAAAATATTATTAGAATATTATTTACAACTGTTAAGTTCTAGCTAGAGGGGCATCCAACAACCGTGTACAATTTAGTAGATTCAATTACTATTATTAGTCCGGGGTTGTGTATCACCGAACGAACGAAACTGCAGTGCGATTCTGTAACCATGTCACCGTGAAAACTTAGGTGAAGTGAGCTTGGAGTGAGCTGTCATTCCAACTAATGCTAGGGATTGGCACTATTGATAGCTCACTCTAAGCTCACTTCACTTAACTTTTCACGGTTTTACACAATCGATCGACTGTTCTTGTTTATTTTAGATGAATCATTATCTGCCTAGCCTTTTCATAGCTATGATGGGGTCCCCTTCCAGTCTAACCGGATGCAGCTGAATACCAGTATTTTACATGGAGCGACTGCCTATCTGACCTCAGTTACTGGGTAATACGATACCCCTTCGTAAGACTGGTTGTCAGACTTTCGGGATACTGACGACCGGTAACGACTGTCAAAGATCCACGAATGACAGCCGGAATCAACGGCTTAACGTGCTTTCCGAGGCACGGAAGGGTCTTGGTATGTATTAACTATTATTAAGAAAACTGCCACTATTATTAAGACAGCTGCATAAACTTTTTAGAGACAAGGCTAAAGCGTTTTCCTGGAAAAGCGGTGACCAAACGTAATGGCCGCAGTGACCGACGACTGTTAGAAAAATGATGACAGCGGCAAAAATTTAAATCTTTAGATACTCGTACCTACCGCATCAAAAGATAGTCGCGTTTTTGTTTCGTTCTGACACCTCTGACACACAATGACGCAGTGTTTTGATTGTCATGGAAACAATAATGTGTAAGCTCGTAACTCTTCTCAATATGGACACTTTTCCTGTGACTCAGGGCCGGTTTTTTGAACCGTAGCTATGTAACTCAACCAATTGTTAAAAATAGTAACTAAAGGTAAATTTTTTGTAAAATGTCATATTTGATTAATTTTAAGTTTATGTAATGATATAATATCATTGCTAATGATTGAATAATTAACTATGTATTAGTTAAAAAATTAACCATTAGTTACTATTTTTAACAATTGGTTGAGTTAACTACGTATCAAAAAACTGGCCCTAAGTAGCGGTGAGGCCGAATCTAGCCATTTAAATCTTTGGGCTGCGGGGTTTGAATTTACAGTGTCTTAAACGCAGTCTAAGAAAACATACCAACGTACTTTCACAAACAAAGTTTCAGTGACGTCATTCACCAGTGAATTGCGGAAACTATGTGGGCGGTCACCGCCCTTCTAGGATACCTTAGCTTAAGACAGGTACAGATTGGTCTACACCGTAGAAATTGTCATTTGCCCATGAATATTCTGTGTAATGTCAATGGACAATACTCGTATATGTATATACTGGGGTTTTTGAGATGGAATTGCTTTTCGGAATTGAGCTGAAGACAATGATAATCTCGTTTCCTTCTTTTACAGCTCCAGTTTTCACTTTGCACTTCCATCTCCAACCTCCGGATTAATAACACTTACTGTGAAAAGATCTAGAAGAAGAATTGGGAATTCCAAGTACCAAAGTACAACCACGATGGCCGCCAGTGCAGCTGCCCACGTCACCTTTGAGTGTTGTTTTCGCCAGTCATTAACCTTCAATGTTTTGACGAACTTCAAGGGATTCATACTCGATGATTCAGCGCGGCTGGAAAATAAATTCAATTCAATTCAATAATTGTTTATTTATGGCAACTAGGCCCAATTGTTAGTAACATTGTTCTTTAAAAACTAATGTTAGTAAACAAAAACACAGAGAAAAAAAACAACCACAGAAAAGTTGTATGGTTAGCTGTGGGATCTTCTGACCAGCACCTCCACAGCGCGCAGCGTGCGACAACCAAGGTGTGTCGTATGTTTCCATCAACACATTTAGGATGCTGTTAGAACTAGACCGCGCCCTTGACAAGATGGAATTTGTTTTTTTGCGCATTATGGCGTAAAAATCACCGGTATGCGTAAATGCGAACATACCGGACGCACTACAATTATGTTATTATGCCGCGTATTATAAGAAAAAAAGTGTTGCGACTTTTTATCGACATAGGTTATGGATTAATGCATGGTACGAGTATCGTAGAAAAAATTAATGGGGTATTTTACTGTTTTTAGAAATTCATCTCAAATGGTCTAGAATTAGATGTTATCATTATCTGCCTAGCCTTTACCCAACTATGTTAGTTGGGCTTTCAGTCTAACCGGATATAGTTTAATACGAGTAAGTACATGGAGCGACTGGCTATCTGACTTTCACAATCTAGTTATTTGGTAACACGATACCCCTTGGAAGCATAGTTGTCAGGCTTTTGGGCTTCTGACGACCTGTAACGACTGTCAAGGATCTGCGAATGATTGCCGCCGAGACCAACGGTTTTAATGTGTTTTCCGAGCCACGAAGAGGTCTCGGAATATAAAGATAGTCACCCATCATGTTATCAATGCATCTTTCACATAGGTAATCTGAATTTAAAACAAACTACTTATTAATGCTTAAGAACAATGATTTGAAATTTAATATTTCTTTACGTAATTTTGACCACATATTGTAAATTGACATTTAATAATTTTAGCCATGTATTGTATTTTTATTTTTTTCCTTATTGCTTTACATTGACATTTAATATTTTTTTACGTAATTTTGACCTTATATTATATTTTTTCTTGTTTGCTTTAAAATTACATACCTACTGTTTTGTTCTTATGAAATAATTTATTGATTAAATAGTTAATTCACTGACATTTAAATATTTGTACGCCACTAAGGCCAAACATGACTGGTCCGAAATTATAAATATAATATATCTCAATAACTTGCATGCTCTGTATGTTTACTCATGTTTTGGCAAATAAAGAATCTTGAATCATGTACGGACAGACTTTGGCAAGAGTAGCTTCACTAGCTGATCGATAGATCCTTGCGGCTATTATTACTATCACGAGCTCCTCTACATGTTCGAATATTTTGTTTAAATCTTCATATAATTATTGTCAGTATTACTTAATTAAAAACAAATAAATCTAAATTATAAAGTACCGCGTAAAACAAACTCTGTTTGTGGCTCACTTTACGTCACATATTAATAAACAGGCTTTCAATTTGTAATCTCTTAGATAGAACACTGCAACATCATAAACATTAATTTGTTTACCTACTGGATGGTGACGTTATTTGAGATTCGAAAGACACTCTATTATTGGTCGAATCATTCGACCAATTAGGTCTGTTTTATAGTCACTTGAGCAAAGATAACAAACATGGTGTTTATTCCATAATTTATATAAAATCAGGGCATTATTTCAAGTTTTAGTTATGAAATCATAAAAAAATACTAGGATTGCATTAACACGATCCTTATATTAAAACAGTCAAGAACGGTATTCCTCTGACTGATTTAGCGGATTTGCCATAAAGATTAGAATCTAAAAAGGGTAGAACTATGTCTCTTACTTTGGATCTGGCAAAGCTGCTGGAGGTTCCCTCCCAAGTCCCACCGGCATCAGTATGGCCTTCTCTTTCGGCAGCAATGTCATCTCCAAATCGATTACTCCCTGAAACCGGACATATTTTGTCAATATTAATTTCTAGTCACAAATAACAAGTTATTAGCAACTGTTTAACCATAGGTACATTTTTGATGTTTAAACGTCTCTTAACTTTATGCAACGTAAAGGTGGCGAAATTGAATTATTTATACCACCATACCATTACGGAGATTTTGAAGGTTGAAGTCATATGTTTTTTGTGCCAGCGCCACCGTACCATTGAAGGTTATGACCTTCAGAGTGCCTTAAGGTATGCCTTAAGGCACTCTCTCACTAGAAACATTTGCCTGTAATGCTCCAAATCGAATCTTGGATAGTAACATTATAAGTGAACGGTCCCGGTGATGGAGCGCCCTAAAATTATCTATTCAAAACCTCACGAACAAATATTTGAAGCACAGCAAAGGTTGCCGATTTGTGTAATACACATACACATCCAAACGTTCTGTGGTTTCTGCCTATCCCCGTGGGAAGAATGCGTGAGCCTATGTATGTACACAAACCAACGTTTCCGATCTGTTAAGTTTCAGTCAGAACGCATGAAAAAAGTATGACTCAGTGATATTACTGTAATATCACTGAGTCATGCTTCTGTCAAAGCATATAAAAATAATACTACAAGCATATTTTGTGGAATTACTTTTCACAAGTACTCAAGTCATTTTTCATATTTATTAAACAGACTCTCTTCACATGAGTGCGTAAAGGAATACGAATGTGTTACATTATTGTATATTATAATTTACCCAAAATATCGGGTAAAGATAGAAAGATCGACAAACTGCTGTAAGTTTTTTATTTTGCTTTTAGAATTCCGAAAGACTTATAACAGATTCAATTAAATACAATGTTTTAGAACTATCTTAAATAATTTTATTAAAATATACTTAATTAGATTAATACGTAATTAGATCACATTAATTGACAGGGTAAAAATGTATGCTTGCTTTGTTATATTACATTCTGATATTATGGTTATCAATTTATTGTAAATTTAAAACACACTCCGTCTTATTACAAACCGAAACCTAATTTTAGTTCTAGCCTAAACTGTTGAGCCAGTACTTGTATTTAGAACTTTATTTCGATTTAGGCAAAGTTCTTAATACTAAAATGACAACTTAGCACCGAACTAAGCTGTCATTTTGTAAAAAGAACTGCATTTCTCTATCAGTTGGGTTCCTAATTCAATAACTGGGTCAGTGGTTTAAACCTGATCGAAAGAAAAACCTTGTTTTGTAATAAGGGGGACTTTGTTTTAGTTGAGGTGGGTTAGTAAAATTATCATTAGGGGTAAAATGATTTTATTTGGCAACATTCGTATCACTGTCAATGTCACTTGATGTAACTTACACATTTGCACCACCCTGCCATCAATGTTCAGCGATGCTTTGTATATACATATAATTTTATAGCATTAGGACGATCTCACACTACCACGCGCAATGCTCTAGTCCGCGGGACACGCACCCCCGTTCGTAATTTCTACATACAAATCCAATTAAACGCGTTGCCACGCAACTATATCCGTACCCCTGCGCCCTGTCGCGTGGCGCGTTGTTGTGTGTGTGTTGTCATATCAAGTAATTTTTTGTACCACCATACTCATACGGAGATTTTGAAGGTCAAAATCTATGTTTATAACACCATATCATTACCGAGATTTTGTAGGTCAAAATCTGTTTATACCAACATACCATTATCGAGACTAAGAAGATCTAAATCTGTGTACACTAACATACCATTACCGAGATTTTGAAGGCTTAAATCTGGTTATACCAACACACCATTACCGAGATTTTGAAGGTCAAAATCGATGTTTGTACCACCATACCATTACGGTGATTTTGAAGGTCTATTTCGGGAAAGGGAAGGAGAGGTGGGAAGTTTTAACGATTTTTCATGTCAAAATAGTTCCCCTGCAATACATTTTCGCTTATTTTTATCTAGTTGGACATCTAGACTGCATAAATTTGAATGACGATTTTTGTGATAGGTTTTTTTACAGCCTGTATACACACTACTATTTAAAACAATACTAACAGCAGCAGAAGAAATGCCAGTGTTTCGGTTGGTGAATAAGAGTGGCCACCAGGCTCTGACCTTCATAGCTGAGAACAGGTTTATTTTCTTATGTTTGTTCATTTCTGCAGCATCACAATTGTTAGCATACTTCACTCCTCTGGACATTGAATTCAAATTGAAGGATGCAGATGCTGAAAAATTTAAATCATAGTTTTAAAATGTGACTTAATTATTTATTTGTTAGATGGCAGTATTAATAAGGGACTCGGTCTCCCTCAAGTCATACAGAATATGTATGTGTAGCAAGAGGTGCAGAGGCGTACGATATACCAGAGTTTTATTGTTATGAGCTAGAAGGCGATTCAAATCGTAGTGATTTAAGTAAGTTAGAGTATAGCCTTACTCCTAACCATTCACTAACACATACTCGAATACTGGAATATTAACGACTATGCAGACACTATGGTGATATTCAATGTTCTGCCTCTCAGGTCTAAGTAGAGGAGAGCGGAGCGAAACTTGTATCACAAATCGTAGGCCTACATGAGCAAGCTTCGAAGCTAGAGCAGTTTAACTAAAGCTTCGCGGTTGCAGGTCATTTCCCGGATCAGGGTCCGTATCATGACATATTTTCTAGTGTCAGAAAGAGACGGAGCTATGGAAGGCCGATAGCACCATCTTTTTATTGCAATGGAACAATGGTGGCATTAATACTTCATAATACGGGCCCTGCTCTAGAAGCATCAGTACGTCGGACATCGATGCTTTTATTGATGTCCAGTTTACGAGTTGCTTGGAGAGCAATGCTGGACTTACTTTCAAGCAGCTCGATATGTCATCAAGAGTAACTTGACTTTGGTACATACCTAAGAAATCATCTTGAGAAGCAGCATCGCTGTCCAAGACTTGTACTACGAATATTGGTGTCAAATGTTCCTCCACTTCTGTGAACGGACCTTTTTCTTTTCTCACCAACTGTAAAATACGAAATATACAGTCATTATAACAGCTGTCTAGTAAAAGTAGTTTAGAATAAGTTCAAAAGCAAAGCAACGTCCTTTTGTCTGCAATAGTAAGACGGAGACTGACTTGCAACTTTTGTTTGTAATGTATCATTCGAGGCGAGCTTGGTCCGTTTTTTTGTTGTGTGTTGTGTTTCTCGTTGAATCGCCGTTTTATAAACGGCGATAATAATAAATAATAAAATAATTATTCGGTGGTGTGTTCCCGTTTCTTTACCAAAAACGCGTGAGTTAAACTTCAATGAACTTGATTTGCGTGATAGTTCTTAATGTTCTGCTGATTACTACTGTGAGCCAGGATATGACTATTATACAGACTACACAACACACACTCACGACTAGGACAACACTAATATTATTATGACTGACTGTAATGGAACTTGCGATAATCAGGTAACAGGCGAGATAGAGCCACAACTAAGCCCATAGCCGTGCAAATCAGAATCAGGATTTTCAGTCGAACCAAACATCCAAAGAGCAAAAATAGACCATAACTTACAGACCCAAAGACTGTTACCCTACATATAAACTTGCCTTCCTTTAAAATTCTGTCTGTCTACTGTCGCTAACCAGTCATTTATTAGCCCCGAGGCTGTACAAAAGTTTTTCTATAATTATCCCCTCAACTACTCGTATGACCCTTTCGAAGTTACAAATGTACACGGCGCTAGTAAAAATGATTACTCCATAACGCTACCCTGTTTTAATGAATTAAATGATTATTCGTATACCGTTTTGCAGAACTGTTTAATCCTGAGTTGGAAGTTAAACGAATGAATCGCGTAGATAACGTATTATCGCGTTTGCGTACGGACCACCTTAATTTGCTCTCGCTATGTGGATGTATTTTACATTGACGGGGAACCACTAACATTCACTAACAAGATAAAACATCGTATAAGAACAACAGATGAAATTCCCGCATATACCAAAAGCTATCGATACCCTTTCGTTCATCGGGAAGATGTTAAGGACCACATTTCCAAAATGATACAACAAGGTATATAAGACTTTCCGATTCTGCATGCAGCTCACCCATTTGACATGTGGCAAAAAAGTTAAATGAAAAAACAACAGACGATAAATACCCCTTACCAGACAGACGGTTCTAGACAGACACAGCATAGACCCCCGAGCGGCTGGATTGCCAAAAAAACTCGATACATTACAAGCAAACGTTGCAAGTAAGTCTCCGCCTGCCAATTAATGCGATCACCAATCGGTCTGCCTAGCGAACGTGATAATGGCTGTATCCATTCGCATTAGACCAGAACAGGGTTCGGTTCTGTTATGAATGTATGGTAATAGGCTGACCTCGTATTGCATGGGACTAAAACTAACAAAAATGTGAGTGTACTAACTTTACACCTCTGCCTTACCCTTCGGGAACAACAGGCGTGAATTTAAGATGTTATAATAATCATAATTATGTTATCACCTTTTTCTCAGCATGATGGTATTGAAAGTGAAATATCATGCGCCAGTTGAATTTTCCTTCACCCGAAGCGCTGCTGTAGTGAACATCCGTGTACTGAGCCTGTTCCACAGTGTCTATCCATCTGCCAAGTAAAGATTTTATAATTATACCAACTGACGACCCACCCCTGATTCGCAAATGCTTTGCAATCTACTGTTAGGGCGAAATCGTGTCAAAATATTCAGATTTATGTGCTAGATCTAAATTAAATATGTATTTGACACATAGACAATCCGGAATTAATTCTCTAGGTTATGGTGAAAATCACACCAAAATCCACTGGGTAGTTTAGAAGAACATATGACATACTCGTAAGAAAAAATAAGCCTATGCCCAAGACTCAGCATTGGGTGAAGTTGCTCTGTGGAAGATGATGAAGAAGGACCCACAAACACGTCTGTTTTTTTGTACTATTATTGAAGATAAATGCCAGATCGTGAAAATATTGGTTATGAGTTCAATAACACGCTTGACCAGCATGGTGATTATGGGTAAGTAAAAAACTTACAAAACTACCATTTAAGATAAGCGCCTCGACAATCAACGTCTGTTTTCAGAAATATGAACGCGCTATGATATAAAATTACAACTCCATATATACATACATACTTTCGATTGAGATTTCAAAACTTTTGAGTGAGTGGCGCCAAACAGTCGAATAGTGGTAGTTTATTCGTAGTAATTCAGAAACACGATGATTGCCAGATTGGATCAGGAACAACAGAATATGCGGCCTCAGTAATATCGGAGGTAAGCTAATTCTCAACAGATACAGCTCAGACCAACCTAGATCCTGCGCCTACATTCCCAAAAACATCCCTACCTACCTCACTACTCACTCTCTTCTGTTCCAGAGACCTGACAGCTGTCAGGCTCCAGACCGAAGCTGACTTTCCAGACGTGCCACGCGAGGACAAAAACTGCCCTGCGCTGTACTAGTACAGCACTACTAGCACTGCGAGCGCACCAAATTAGACCTGATCATTTGCACCGACTCGAACGCCCGTCACCCGCTCTAGGCCAGCGACGCACCGAACTTCAGAGGAGAGGTACTATCCACCTATTTATTCTCTACTAACCTTAACATCATTAACCGAGGCTCTGAATCCACTTGGTTCACAGTCCGAGGACAAACGATCATAGACCTAACGCTTGCTACAGAAAAAGCGACAAACATCACAAACTGGCACGTATCGGGCGAACCGCTTAACACTGAGAGACCCTGCACAACAACTGGAATACACTGTGACAAAGCTCTCAGAATGCCTACTCGAAGTAGACTTTCTAGCCTGAAGCACAGGTTCAACCTAGTTCAGGCAAATTAGCAACTGTGCGCTATTTTTAATTGTTAAGGTATTCAATGTAAATGTATGCCCTTTTTATAAATAAACGATTAATTATTATTACGGTCAATGCGGCATTTATAAGTCATTTTGATTTGAAGATTTTTATCGCTAAATCATTTTTTATAACTCTGTTACGATTTCAAAATCACTTTTGTTTAACGTACTTTCGTGCTTTCACTTGAAAAGTAAATATTGCGTAGGTAGATACGTTTATCCCTGAAATTTGGCGAATAGATATACGAGTATTTGTGAACTGTAGTGACTGTCCTGTCAAACAAATAGCTGGCAACATGTTATAGGGACGCATATTTTAGCATTTTCATTTTTATTTTATCCTATTCGTAGTAAGCGTAGGTATACCCTCCCTAGGGTGGGCCGGTATGATTCCTTAATCTCTTATAGATTATTGGGACGTTAAATCCAGAGATATATAGGTTTTTCTACCTCCAGTATTCCATAAGTGTAAAGTAAGAAAAATTACTTAAACAACACTAACGCTCTGACGTAAATATCGGAAACCTTCTTTCCATGAACTGCCAGCTTCAGTTCCTGCACATCCCACACGACCACGCGAAGTTCGTAGTCCTCTAGTTTCCGAGGGGAGATGTTCACTCCCGGCGGTATGTACACATCGGCATCCAGAGGGAAGATATCCACCCACATTTGAAGTTTACCCTGAAAGTAGAATATGGCGTCGTTTAATACTGATTTTACTCAAGTGTATCTATGAAAACATCATGTACGTAAGTAAAAAATCTACATATTTTTAGTAAAAGAGGTTAACTAGGGGCTAGCTGGATCGATCCAATGCGAATTTATACGTACATCCGCGGTGGGGCAACCCAGAATGCCGGCCAATTCTACTCTTGCAACCGAGCGGGTGGGCAGATTGCTGATAGCCCAACTGCGGTTGCGGGATCCACTGTTGGCAGTCGATCTCGCACCCGGAGCATCTCGAAAGAGATCCCGGAGACCAAGCTTCAGGTTTAGGGTAACCTTCTCCCATGTACCAAATAACCCAATCAAGCCAACCCTACCCTATCGATAAATCCCGTAAATCTCCAAATCCCTAGGTGAAATCAGTCAGACCTTAGGGTGACCACCAAAAAACCTATACCCTCCCAACAAACACAGTCCCTATATCCCATTGGTCCCAGAGGAAGGGTAGCCACGATAACAAAAAAGCCCACCCCCTCAAAAAAAAGGACATGCCGAAGGAAATAGTAATTACCCAGGTGGGCCACGGCCAATCCGCGGAATCCCACACCGCTACGGCGGTCAGCCCCCAATGTACCGCAAACAACTGCCTCTGGCAACAGAGCATCGTGCGGAACAGCATCACCAACACTTTTTATTTGTTTCTTCCAAGGTCTGGTTGTCTTAGACTGCACGTGGCCACAAGGAACTGCTATTTTCCTGAAAGTGGCTTTGTATTGGCTAGTGGTGGAATGAAGTGGAACTCCAGGTTACACTTTAAGCCTGTAATGCTCGGAGACAGACCTTGGAGCAGGGAGAAATCCTCTCCCCAATACTCCTACGTCGGTTATCGCGTGTTGGAATTTATACCGTATTTCAATTTAAATAGCATAAAATATACATTGATATAAATATCCTCTGCTGTCCCATCCATCGGCTTGAACTGACCGTAAGAACTTCTAAGAAATATCAAAGGTATTAAGAATCCCTCGTTATTAAATGAATTACCTGCTCCAGATCATTCTTCCCGGAATTAGTCAGAGGTCGAGTCTCCACGTGTTCGGGCACTATGTGGTACCCACATATTGGTAGTGTATACCAACTGTGCAGTAGGCTGAGGCAGATGTTCTCTTTACGTTCTGCCGCGGAACGGTAACTCCTTACTGTGAAAGGACAAAGGTTTTCTATAGACTATATTATAGTATATCTGTCTCCTAAGGCACAGGTCTCCCTGGTAGTTTAGGAGGCAGGGTTTCCACCATTCTAGACACCGTTTTACAACCAATTGTTTTTGTAACCTACATTTATTTATTTATTTATTTATATATACTTTATTGTACACCACAAAAATACATAGCATAAAAAGCACATGAGACACTACAAAATATACAAAGGGCGGCTTTATCGTATTACTGCGATCTCTTCCAGGCAACCTTAGTATGGACAGCGATTTCCCTGGACACAAAATGGGACCGTCGTTGGTGCAAATATTATGTATACAATTCACTAAAATAGACAAATATATACATATTCAAAATTATAAATACATACATACTATGTATACAAGCAACGAAAAATAAGACTGTAGACGCTTGCAGTTAGGACAACAAGATCACAACGACAAGTAGTGTTCCTTTACAAGTCTTTTGAACACCTGTAACGACTGCGCGCGTTTTATTTCAACTGGCAATGCATTCTACAAACGAGCGGCCTGGACAGGAAATGCATTATCAAGGAAAGTTATGGAATGCATAGGCATTTTGAGCTTCAAGATATCTGATGACCTTAACAATTTCGTGTGGGAGTCGCAAAGAAACTGAAAACGTTTCTTGAGATAGAGAGGGGTGAAAGGTGAAAAGAGCACATTAAACAGAAGGGAAAGAATATGAGCATTCCGGCGAAGGCGAATTGGTAACCACTTGAGCATTTAGTACTTATTACAACAAAAGGTATTTCG